>CM075870.1:5472500-6672500 GCA_038021265.1 Cyprinella venusta | reverse complement strand
CCATATGGAGCCCCACGGGGCCATATGTGTATTCGTAAGTCCTCCCTACTGTAGGCATACTGCGGCATATTTCCCTGGGATATGCTCCCCAGTGTACCTTGGTATTCCTGTGTCAAGTAGGACTCCTCGTCTGTAAGCTAAGTGCGACAAGGGTTCAGACTTGCGCAGGGCACTGGAAGACAGCTGTGAATGTTGCGTTATTACACGAGGGACCCCATTCTCCGTCATCTGACGTAACTCGGAGTGACAACGAAAGGGAACGTCTCGGTTACGTATGTAACCCTTGTTCCCTGAGTAGGGAACGGAGATGTTATGTCTCCCTGCCACTTCCACTGTACCGCTGAGTAGACGCCTGAGTTCAGTCTCGGCTCCTCAGCGAAGACATACTGCATTTGCGTCTGCTTCCTCCTTTTATACCCATGAGGTGGGGCGGAGATACGCTATGGAAATTCCACAGGCCCAAGGCATTTTCATGCCATTGGCTCGTTTTTTAATACTCAAAGAGGATTGGCTTTCTATGCGAAACCCCCATTCTCCGTCATCCGACATAACGTCGCCGTTCCCTACTCAGGGAATGAGGGTTACGTACGTAACCGAGACGTTCATGCATTCATGACCTCAAGGCTAGATTACTGTAATGCTTTATTAGTGTAATGCTTTAATAATTTATAGATAACCTTGTATGAAAATACCATATGAAAAGTTAATGCAGGATTTAAAATGTTTTAAAACAACATAAGGGCACTAATTTAAAAGATAAAGTGAGCGTTTCTTGGACTGCTAGTAAAAACGTCTTTTTTTCAACACCGCGTCATTTGACGTAATTTCAGGGAGCCGCAGCCTCGGCTCAGTGAAGAGTAGGCTGGTATTCAGTGAGAGCGGCCGTCAGTCAGTGTGCTTTCGGTACTTTTTGTATTTTAATTTATCATCGTCATAGTAAATTATTGTGTTTGTGGAGGTTGCAAAAACTCCGGCCTGTCAGGCTTCAAGATCGAGTCCACAAGTATCCAATACAAGAACAGGGACGGTGCAATAGCCTATCTTCCGTTCCTGGTGCGGTTTGTGCAGGTGAAGAGACGGGATTTTTCTTCCGCATCGGCTTCGGAAAACGCGGTCAAGTGTGTAGCGTTCACTTCAGATCAAATGATTATCATCCCGGCGATATGATGGAGTTCAATATGGGATGCCGAAGCTAGAATATTGATCGTCATATACTATACCAATGGCTTCAAATAGCGTGATATAGGTAACTTAGTCATGTCATGCCCTAAAAAGCAACTATGTATCACACGAAATACGTTCTGAGGAAACTATTTTGCAAATCGCAATTACGTTACATGCCAACATATAAGCAGTGCTATTACGTTCGTCCTTAACCTAATACTATTGCAGTGCTATTACATTTGTCCTGAACATAATACATCCAAAGCAGGTTTCTTTAAAATTTATGCATAATCGTGTTATTAATTTTTTGACTTTGATACACTTTTAACCTTAAAAATACCTTGTTTAACCATTTTGTAGTATTTAGTGTATTTACACAAAAAGCATTTTATCCAAAACGCAACATACTGATACATTCACAAAAGACATACATTTTATGAACTTGATGTAAACCAAATTCAAGAATCCATACGTTGGTTGCAAGAAACAGATCCAAATTCAGTATTTTATCCAGTGATCTCATCTTCATTTCTCAGCAGCGACCGCAAACGTCAAATCCGCGTTGGTGATTAATTCAAATTCAAAAAATGTGCCTTCAAGAAGCGTTACGACATGTTTTACGGCAGTGATATCAAACGCTCATTGGCTCTCGCCTGCTTCGTCACAGATTGCGACATGCCGTGTTTCAGTCGGTGTAGTACATTTGAAATGGAGAAGAGTGCGTGCCTTCAGAGAGCGAACCGAAATCAGATTAACATTTTCATGGATTAATATTAATAACTTTAATTCTGCACTGTACCTCATACACAACTACTATAATACTGCCAGAGGACTGCGATGTGAACGACTTTTGGTAATGTTAACGTTACCGGTTTTGACATTTTCCCAATAAATAAATTATTGTAAAACGTATACTTCTGTCTATTATGTTTTTTTCTGTATAATTGCGTAGTTTTAGGAATGGTTATGTTTAGGTCTGGGAGTAGGATTAGTGGCTCAAAATATATTGTAATGCTAAAACTCATCTATGTCCATTATGTTTTATCCTTTTTATATTCTGTATAAAATGAATATGTTTAGGTTTTGGGAGTAGGATTAAGGGATCTTGTTACATTTATCTTTAACCCTTCTATTATCTTCATTTGTGTCTACACTCATTATCTTTGGGGTCTCCAGGGACCCCAGACAATAACATTTAATTTTGAAGCAGTATAATAATTTTTTTTTTTTTTACAAATGTAATTTTACTCTATTTATTAATGTTTTTACTCAACATTTGTGCAGTTTTTGGAGGATTTTTGAAATCTTTTAAATTTCTATAAATTAATAAATAAATATTTATTTAAATAGGCTTTTTACAAAAAAACGGCATTGTATGTAAAATTCACTTTATGAAAGACCCAGATTTCTAATTATCATTCATGGAGATAACATGGATCATTTAAAATGGTTTAATGAAAGATTTTTGACAATTCTTTGGAAAATGCACTTTTAAAATAAAAAAATATCACTTTAACCACTAGATGGCCATAGACCTCCACTATAAGCTATTTGCTATTTGACTAACCAAACTATATTTATTTCACAAGTTTTTCCAGTTGGATTCATATCTAAATCTTATAAAATCACAATTATAACAAAAAAAAAAAAAAAATTTTTCAATAATGTTACATTATGATTAGAATCAAACCTGAACATGATGTTACAAAGATAAATGTTGGAGTCTTTAGATTTGATCATTTATTTATATTATCTGTTTTTAATATAATTCTATAATTTTAAATCAATGTTTCAGTTACGAACTGTAAAAGAAAAAAAAATTAACAGAAATGAACAGTTATATTACATGTTGAAAAAAACACATGCAATGAACTGAACAGCAATAACAAATGAGAAAATAAAGCAGTAAAACAAATATAATCGTTGTAATAAATAAAAGATTTCCTAAAAAAATGATTTTCAATTATTATTATTTTTTTTTAACAATTAGGAACAAAAACTGGTGGTGCACTGGAGGTGTTTACTGGAGGTGTTGGTATTTGAAATGTGTGTGTGTGTGTGTGTGTGTGTGTGTGTGTGTGTGCGTGTGTGTGTGTGTGTGTGTGTGCATTTTGGATGTTTTTTGCATTGTTGGAAGTGTGCCACTTTATTTCTGTCTATGTGATCTGCGTTGTTTCTTCGTTGTTGCTGATTTAAATGATGAATTTTGTATATTTTCTATGCGGGGTCTCCAGGGACCCCGAAGATAAAGAGTGCTGGAATTTTTTTCATGCTAATATAAAGACAGACATCATTCTAAAATATTTTTTTTGGTAGATCATGACAGTGTAAAGAGTTGTAGAAAGTTTCATTCCATTTGGAAAAAGAGAACATTTTTTAAAATTTGACCAAAAGTCATTTGCAGGGTCAAAAAGACCCCAAAGATAATAAGAGGGTTAAAAGTGAAAGTATACAGATATCGTTATGATATGAAATAGACGTAAAGTTAACATTTTATAGCTGTAAAAACGTAATAATGTTACATTTAAATGTTACAAATAAGTCCATATTATACGTTTTTGCATCTATCCAAACGTACAATACGTACGTTTTACATATTTGAAAATTACGTATTAGTATCTACGTATTAACAATGAGACATATTACGTTAAGGACCAACGTAATAGCACTGCTTATACGTTGGGATGTAATGTAATTGCGATTTACAAAATAGTTTCCTCAGAACGTATTTCGTGTGATACAGGGTTGCTAAAAAGAGGCAACTTGTAATTGAAAAACAAAATTGGTTGTTTAAATACTCAAATCTTTAATTTTCTGCTTATGTTATAAGGTGAAAAATATGTATAAAAAATTTACCTGAGTATGCTTTTAGTACAATAGAAATATACTCAAGTAAAGTTTTAATAGTATATAAATCTACCCTAAACATACTAATGTCTGCTGGCCTGTTATAGGATCATAATAATCTGTACAGTATTGTGAGCACAGTGTATATCGTCAGCGAGCGTGTATATATCTATAAGCACGTCTCTCACCTAAAGGCACCTGTCCTGTTCTCCACTGGTTCTCCTAACATCACAGCTCAATTAGTCTCTGACCATTCTGTCTGACATTATCCTGGCCTGTCCCTGCTCTCATGAGACAAGGACCCTTAAGTAGGCACAATTAGTATTGGCCGACCCTAGTCATCCCTTGAACAGTTGTTTCATTTTATTGCCGTCGGGCCGCATATTTAGTTTACCTAAATGCAAGACAAATAGACATAAAAATTCTTTTGTCCCTTCTGCTATAGGTTTTTGTAATAAGTCAATGTGAGTTGTAGATTCTTGTGTAGCATGTAATTGTCTAAGTGTTTTTTACTTTATATATATATATATATATATATATATATATATATATATATATATTATTTATTTATTTTTTTTACTACTGTTTGTATGGCTTCTGTTCTGTATTTGTATTACTTATGTCATATGCTGCTGCACAACAAATTACCCCTCGGGGTTAATAAAGACTCCTTGAACCTTGAACCTTGAACCTCTCTTTTGCATAGCAGGCTCATAACTTTATGGTTTGGTCCGTCATACGAGTATTTCCTCAGCGTCCGAAATGTCATTACGATCCATTGTTCCTGTTGTTTGAATCGACGGCTCTCCCGCTCATTGCGTCACGACTGCCACACCCATTTTCAGACGCGGAAGTAAAATTTTCTCACAAAAATGACTCCAGAAGCTTCTGTAGCGTATTTATAAGTATATTATAAAGAAAATCTCGTTCCTACATTGCTTTTCTATGCATTGACTCGTTGGGTCCTCTAACCTGCAATATGCCCTTTAATATTCAACAATATTTTTGATCTGTGTTGTATTACTTTCATGTTATCACTGTGAAGCTGCTTTGATACAATCTGTATTGTAAAAAGCGCTGGTAACACTTTATTTGGATAGTCAATGTAGATGCTCTACAGAGTATCAACAGAGTATCAGTATCATTTCTCTACTGAATGTCTGCAGACTTTCAACAGTTCATCTGTACATGATTTACAAACTATCAGCAAATTATCATAAATTCATATCTATAGACATTCAACAACGAAGTGTTTGTAGTACATCTATAGATATTCAAAAAACCACCTATAACCCATAAGAAGCATTTAAAACCACATTTGCAACTATCAGTAGCGGTCCCTGAATGTATATTTTCATTTTCTTGATGGCAATCTACATATCTATAGCTACTCAGCTGCATTGCTGCAGCACATTTGTAGATTTTCAGTAGCATCTCTGTATGCATCTTTTCATCTGGTGTTCTATATGACACGTACATCAAATATATAGGAGTGTATTCACAACATCTCTAATGTATCCGTAACCCTTTCACAACATGTGATGTCATTCAAGCAACTATCCATAGATGTGCTTGTGACTAACCAAATAAAGTGAAACACATGTGACAGTTTATAGCTTATGTACTTCACATGAACAAATTATCAAGTCAGCAACATAATCAGTGCATTTACAAACTCTACAAATCATCCATAGATAGGGTTGCCCGGGTCCCGGTTTTACCGGGATTGTCCTTATTTTTATTAACCTGTCCCGGGAAATTTAAGCACTCTCCCGGGACACTGAATGTCCCGGTTTTTCGAAAGGCTGCGTAAATACGTATGTTCAAAACTGTGTAGTTCGTGGCCGCGTGCACCAGCTCTCCCTATGAGCTAACTAAGCGGCTGTTTAGGTCCCCGCCACCACTAGGGAGCCCCCTAACTACAGATGGTAGTTGCAGCTCAAAGTATGGGGAAAAGTTCATCCCGTTGGCGCGCCCCACCTGTCACGTCTTCTCTATTTCCCACCCGAGGGGCGCGCCAACGGGAGAAACTTTTCCATGTCTTTATACCTTTATTCGTTCATGGCGAGTCCGCATCGCATCTTCATCTTTGCAGAATTAAATGCCTCCTTGCTGTTTTTTACACATTCACTTTTGCCGGCTCGTGCGCTTGAGTGCGGCTTTATCATTATCCTGTATAGCCTATTTAAGTTATTAAATCAATATAAAGGGGTGATTTGTCCACTAATGGCTTAAATAAGCAGAAAAAAACGTTAGTCACAAGCAGGGTTGAGCGCGCGACCCTGAGCGGAATGAGCGAGCCGAGGAATCTTCAGAAATGCGCTCTTCGCTCACATGCTTTGATCGGAACAAAGGAATATTGACATAATTAATCATTAGATTATATCTTATACACCCCATCCCATATCAAAAACAGTAGCCTATGTTATGTCTATTTTAATGTTTTTAAATAGACCTGTCTTGCCAAATGGATTTCTCTTCTTTTCTTTTTTTTAAACATTTTGACACAGCAGCGCTTTTATTTTCTCTATTTTTGTTTTTGTTTGTTTAGTTTGTATTTAGATACTACTTGTTACTTTAATAAATTTGAACATTTTAAGCTTTAGCGTTGTGTAAAGCTTAACCCCCCCCCCCCCCCCCCCAGGCATTGATATGTCCCGGTTTTTTATCAGACATAGGTGGCAACCCTTGTGACTATCCAAATAAAGTGAAACACATGTGAAGCTTAGTTGACAGTTTATGGCTTATGTACTTCATATTAACAAATTATCAAGCCATCAACAAAATCAGTGCATTTACAAACTCTCCCATGTTATAAAATAAATATATACAAATCAAGTTCAGTGCATTCACAAACTAAAAACTGACGCGTCAACATCTTTTCTGGCTGTAATTCAAAAAAAGCATCAGAGGTCAACATTTTAATGAAATGAAATCCCAGAATTATATTGAGTGGGTATATTGCATCATTTTCCAAATTTTACACATCTTATACAGCAAACAGAGACTCTTTTACAAATAATTGTCATAAATTGAACCCAAAAAATTGCCCCAAATTGAACAATAAAAAAACAATTACAGAGCCTAATGCTGAACATTATGTCATGGTTGTAATACAACCCTACTGGATCTCATGAGAATATGTATGTATTTGCACGTAAAGTGTAGTTCTATAGTGTAGTTCTATAGTGTAGTACATATAATTACGTTTTATATGTGCAGAAACGTATAATACTGATGTATTTACAGTACTTGTTACGTACGGACAGAGACGGTCGGATCCATGCGCAGATCTTTATTGCAAGCATACATAGATTCAGGCAAACAGTAAAACAAAGGGACAATCCAGAAACTCGTAGTCTAAACAGGCAATGGTCGAGGCAGGCAGCACAGGTTCGTCAACAGTCCAGAAGGCAGGCAAGGGTCAAAACGTCCAGAGAAACAAGGAATGCACAAACGGAGAAATTGCTCAGAGATGTACGCTTACAGGGTAACAAGACTTTGCAAATGACAAAGGAGAACCACGGGTTTAAATCAGGAACTCAATTACAGGTAATGACAAACAGCTGAACATAATAAAACATAAGGAGTCCAAGGGGAAACATAACATAGGAGGAGAGTGCCCTCCAGTGGCTCTTGAGGGCACCACAGCTGCTGATCGTCACATAACCCCCCCTCTAAGGAGCGGCTTCCAGACGCTCCTAAAACTATCCAGGCGGGAGGCACAGCGAAGGCGATCCTGGGGGAGGGACGGAGGGCCAGGCCCGTGCAGGGGAACAGAACCAGGACACAGGCAAGGCGGGCCTGGGCTGTGGAAAGTGGGTGACCAGGGCGGAGCAGGACGTGATGGCGGCCAGGGCGGAGCAGGACGTGATGGCGGCCAGGGCGGAGCAGGACGTGATGGCGGCCAGGGCGGAGCAGGCTCGGGCAGAGACGAGGGCGGAGCAAACTCAGGCGAGGTCCATGTCAGTGTCGCCTCCATGGCCCTCACAGACTCAGACAAGGTCCATTTCAGCATCGCCTCCATGGCCCCCACAGAGTACCTACTGCCCCCCCCCCAAAAAAAAAAAATACTTGGGGAAATTCACGGGAGGAACCTCTGGGTGGTGAACGGGTTCCGGAAAGGCCTCCCGGAACTTGAAGGGTGCAGGCAGGGCGAGGCGCAGAGGCGGGGCCGGCAGGGTGAAGCGCAGAGGCGGGACCGGCAGGGCGAGGCGCAGAGGCGGGGCCGGCAGGGCGAGGCGCAGAGGCGGGGCCGGCAGGGCGAGGCGCCCGAGTACGCTCCCCGGAGCCTGGCGAACCGAACGAGTCCTCCCACTCCTCCTCCTGCGGCGGCGAGTCACAGGCCTAGACACACTCGCTGGGCTGGGCGACTCACTCACTTGAACTGTAGATTCATTCACTGGAACTGGAGATTCATTCACTGGAACTGGAGATTCACTCAATTGAACTGAAGATTCAGAGCTCACTTGAACAGGAGATTCACTCACTTGGACTGGAGTCTCAGCGCTCACTTGAACTGGAGATTCAGTGCTCACTTGAACTGGAGATTCAGCGCTCACTTGAACTGGAGATTCATTCACTGGAACTGGAGATTCACTCAATTGAACTGAAGATTCAGAGCTCACTTGAACAGGAGATTCACTCACTTGGACTGGAGACTCAGCGCTCACTTGAACTGGAGATTCAGCGCTCACTTGAACTGGAGATTTAGCGCTCACTTGAACTGGAGATTCAGCGCTCACTTGAACTGGAGATTCTTTGTACAGACTAGATTCACTTAGCTGAATTGACTCACTTGATTCACTCGGTTCGGCACTCGGCTCGGCACTCGGTTCACTTGGCTTGGCACTCGATTCACTCAGCTCGACACTTGACTCACTTGATTCACTCGGCTCGGCACTTGACTCACTCGAGTCGGCTGGCACGCGCTCAAACTCCGGTTCTACCCGCGACACCTCCGCTGTCTTTGGAACAGCACTTTTAACAGGGCCAGTGCGGGATACGGGCTCGAGGGGTCCGACACGATGAATGGGTTTGGCAGGAACGATATGCTTAAAAGCTCCTCTGACAGTCCTTAAGGGAGGATCAAACAGTTTAGCGAGCTGAGGCTTAAGCGGCGTGCGGAGTGAGTGAGAGAAATCCGCCGCTAACGAACCTTTCCGGCGCAGGGAAAAGAGCAGTTCCTCGGGATCCTCCTTTTCTGCGGGGAGTTCAAAAGCCTTTCTGAACAGGGCGGTAAACACGTCGAAAGAAGGAAACGATATCCGACCTGGTTCCCAAAACTCACCTGCCCACTCCAGAGCCTTTCCAGTTAACAGTGAGCAGATGAAAGAAACGCGGTCGTTATCCGGGGCGTAAAACTGGGACTGATGATTCATATACAAGCTGCACTGCTGAAGAAATCCCTCACACGCTTCAGGTGAGCCATTAAACTTCTCGGGAAATGGCATACTAGTGTAACTGGATGCGGTACTCACACTGGGTTGCGGTGGAACAGGTGCAGCGGGAGTTTGGGCTTGATTAGCCGTTGTGCTTGTGCTCTGCGGAGACCATGATTGCACGGAGCTTGCTAGTTCCTCGAGGAGAGAAGTTAGTCTTGCCAGCTGAGAACTATGAGAGGCTAGCATTGAAGCTCGGGTCTTGACCACGGCGGATAGATGCTGAAAGTCTGCTGGATCCTCGTTTGGCGAAGTCTTCTGTTACGTACGGACAGAGACGGTCGGATCCATGCGCAGATCTTTATTGCAAGCATACAAAGATTCAGGCAAACAGTAAAACAAAGGGACAATCCAGAAACTCGTAGTCTAAACAGGCAATGGTCGAGGCAGGCAGCACAGGTTCGTCAACAGTCCAGAAGGCAGGCAAGGGTCAAAACGTCCAGAGAAACAAGGAATGCACAAACGGAGAAATTGCTCAGAGATGTACGCTTACAGGGTAACAAGACTTTGCAAATGACAAAGGAGAACCACGGGTTTAAATCAGGAACTCAATTACAGGTAATGACAAACAGCTGAACATAATAAAACATAAGGAGTCCAAGGGGAAACATAACATAGGAGGAGAGTGCCCTCCAGTGGCTCTTGAGGGCACCACAGCTGCTGATCGTCACAGTACTAAAACGTAAAATATTTACGTATTAACAGCACAAAAACATTATTTACGTATGAACAAATCCCCCGACATACACATTTGTACGTATCACAATTTATGCATATTAAAATCATAGCATTATGTTTTGACTATTGCATTCAACTGTCTTATTAAAGAAGTTTTCAGTCACATTTATTGATATAATACTCAAAAATATTAACATTTTGCTCGTTTCACCTGCATGGTGTTAAACAATATACTATAAAACCTTAAAAATACATTCTTTAATGTTACTCGTTTAACCATTTTGTGATATAGTTTATTTACCTTGAGACACAAAGTGTTTTCTCCTATAAAACACAACAAAAATTCACAAAAGACATCAATTTTATTAGTTTGATGTAATCTAAATCTTTAGAATCCATAGCATAAATTGTTTGCAAGAAACAACTCCTAATTCAGCCTTTAATCCAGTCGTGATCTTCGTCTTCATTCTCAGCAGCGACCGTACATGTCAAATCCCACACTGGTGATGAATTCAAATTCAAATATAGCAGCAAGCAGCCATTACCGGGGCCAAGCGCAAGAAGCGGCAACATATGCCAAAATGGCAAGGAGTGGCAGACCAACTGCAGCAAGGAGCAATTAAGGGCATTTTGAGAGAACTTTGGGCAAATGGCTAAAAAAATCGCAAACATTAACTTATAAGATGATTTAATGGTTTATCACTTTCGAACAATAGGTGGCGCAGTTACGAAGTAGATGTGATGTGGTAAGAGTGAGGTGACAATGACACATGCAAAGTTTGGTGTCAAAATGTGAAGGCATTGCAGAGATAAAGCCTAAATAGTCATTTTGGCAGCATGCCTCAACTTCGATGCTGTGGTATACAAAAACTGTTTTGTCTATTGTCACGCAGTCCATAACTTTTAGTCTGCATGGTCTGGAGATGATACGATTCAATTTTTGTGAAAATCGGACAAACGGTCTAGGAGGAGTTCGAAAAAGAAGGTTTTTCAAAGAAATAAAGATGGCGGACAGGAAGTTTGGCAGATTTTGGAAAACCTGATACCTATGTTTTCGGCATAACCCAAGGAATCTATTAAGGTCAGTTTCATTGCAATAGGCTAATTTATTCAATAGTTATTAACATTTTCGGAAATTAATTGTAACTTTTGACCAACAGATGGCGCTGTCTCAAAAGCTTTTGAGTACCTTCAGGGCGTGCTGCTTATGGCACACACTGAGTTTCGTAATGTTAGACCAAAGCATTTGTTTAGCATAGCATTTTATTTCACAAAACTGTATTGAAGTCAATGGGAATTTCACGTTTTGTTTTATTATAGCGCCACCAAGAGGCTCAGTCTCACAATTTTTTTTAATTGTGTCCTCAGAGTGATTCCATACATATGTGTGTCAATTTTGGTGCAAATATCTCAATTCGCTTCAGAGTTATACACATTTATATGAAAAAACACGTAAAAAATGACCGACATGACTTTGTTTGAATTTTACTACCCCTTACTATCAATATTTTCGCATTTCGGCTTAGGTGTTTAGCTATCGACCTATGTTTCCGTTTTTCTGACAGTGGTTTCATCTCAATCGGAACAGCGGTTTCTAAGATATTGCCGAATGTTTTTTTTCACGCTAAATCGCTACGCTACACCAACCGTAAGACAAAACCAGGCATGTTTGGTATCGTTGGACTTGGCAAAGATTCAGGACCTCAAAAATATGACTCCCGTGAAAATAAGTGTACCACACCCCAAAGTTATACACGTTTGAAAAAAAATCACCACTAGGTGGTGCTGTTTCAAAACTTATCAGGCTCCTTCAGGGCATCGTACTGATGACCCATACCAAGTTTCGTAGCAATTCGTTCATGTGTTCAAAACATACAGCATTTTAGCACATAATTCAAAATGGCCTACAGCCAAAATGGTCGATCTGGGAAAATTGGATATCAGTCGACTCGGCATGACGCCCTGAATCTAACAAGATGAAGTTTATGATTTTTGGACAAACCGTTCAGAATTTACGAGCAAAAATAGCCATTTTTCATATCTCCGGACCACTAGGTGGTGCTGCGCCGAAACACAACATGTAGCCTTAGGTTATGCTTGTGATGACATGTACCAAGTTTGGTCTGAATAGGATGAAGCATTGCGGAGATACAGCCTTACGTCTGTTTTCGCAAACGCTACGTAAAATTAGTTTGTACGTTTATCGAAAATGGTTATTCGAATCATCTTGAATTCCAAAACTTTTTGTCAGCACTACCTGGAGATGATCCGGTGCAATTTTGGTGAAAATCTGAGAAACCGTCTAGGATGAGTTCGCAAAAGTATGTTTTTTGGACAATTCAAAATGGCGGCCATTTTTGAATGACGTCACATGGTGCGATCGAATCGGCATGAGCTCAGGAATAAGAGGAAAAAAGAATTTTGTTGATAGGCCTAACGGTTCAAAAGTTATTAGCAAAATTAAAGTGAAACTTTGGACAGTTGGTTGCGCTAGAGGGAATGAGTTAGAGACACCAAAATTGGTGTATTTAATGTTGGGAATGTTCTCTATCAGAATGTCAAACCAAAACAACTTTCCCACAAACCGGTCTATGGGCTGCCATAGACGCCCTGTCGGAAGAAGAAGAAGAAGAAGAAGAAGAAGAAGAAGAAGAAGAAGAAGAAGAAGAAGAAGAAATATATCTGCAAGCAGCAATGACCGAGGCCAAGCACAATCAGACGACAAAACATGCCAACATGTGTCAGACCAAGTGCACCAAGGAGCAATTGAAGACATTTAAAGATGAATTTAGGCAAAATGGCTGAAAAATCACATACAATTAACTACAAATGTGATCAAATGGATTATAACTTTTGATCAATAGGTGGCGTAGTTATCATAATAGTTATCATCCATGTTATCATAAGCATGACCTGAGGTTACATGCAGCGTTTCGGCGCTGCGCCACCTACTGGTCCGGAGATATGAAAAATGGCTATTTTTGCTCATAACTTCTGAACGGTTTCTCCAAAAAATATAAACTTGGTCTTGTTAGATTCAGGGCGTCATGCCGAGTCGACCGATCTCCAATTTTCCCAGATCGGCCATTTTGGCTGTCGGCCATTTTGAATTATTGAATTATTTTAAACATTACGAAACTCAGTTTGTGCCATCAGCACCATCCCCTAAAGGTACTCAAAGGATTTCATGACATCGCCACCTTTTGTTCAAAGTTATAACAAAATTTATACTAATGCTTAAAACTTTTTAATAGATCTGCGTATTTTAATGCGACTGGTCTAAAGATTGTAAAAGGTCGATTTTATCTACTGTATCTACACGTGACTTTCACGTTGCCATGGTAATCAGTCACTCGCGCTCGTGCATCACCACCACAGTCTATGATCACCACACTCCCGTGCTCGCACCCGCACTGAATCCATCATCGAAGGTCGAAATGAATTCAAAACGGCAAAAAACACTTCACACTTTTTTCGCAAAAAAGTCAAGAACTGTAAGTTGTAATGTGGTATCCGAATTTGGTTGCTCATTGTCATTGATGAATAACTTTGCCTAATTTTCTGCCATTATCTAACTTATTTGCTTGAATCATGCAGCGTTGCACTTGACTTGTAACGTGTACATGATGTTTACCATATGCTAGACCTACTTTTAGCTACCAAGCAACCTTTCCACAAGGGATAGATTTACTTTATTGATTTTAGTATTTTATAGTTAATGGAAATCAGATCAACCATTTATTTGAGTTAATCAGTACATGACTGATTAACAGTAATGTAAATGCCCTAATACATGTTGATACTAAAACAATGCAAAGTATATGCTCTTAACCTTGCAGTTTTTCACATATCATGTAAGCCTCAATTTCTCCATTTCTTTGCACAAAACTCTCCAGAAAGTGTCATTTAATGGTTTATTTTTCAAAAAATGTTCATGGCATACCCCCAGACCCCCCTAGAATTTAATGTCCCCCCCCCCCCCCAGGTTCAAAATTGCTCCTACGCCCCTGCTTCCGCTAAAGTGTCGTCACACATTACGTCATTACGCTCTCCAATCGGAGATTGGCTTAGTTTTCATTCATGCTTCATGCTACGCTGAGTGGCTTCCCCCAAAGTGTCATTTGACGCAGTTGGAGTTCCCTCGATAGGGAACTAGTACAATACTGCCAGATAGAGAGAAAGATAAGAGAGGATTGTGACTGCAACGCTTCATCATGTGAACGGCTTTTGGTATCAGTTTTGACATTTTAGCAATGAATAAATTATTGTGATTATAGCCTACTTGTCTGTTAGTTATGTTTTTCTTCATAATTGTAGTTTACGTAGTTTTAAGGAATTGTTATGGGTAGGTTTAGGGGTAGGAGTAGGATTGGTGGCTCAAAATATATTTTAATGCTATATTGTTAATAAAACTGCCATTTCCCAACATTATCTGTCCATTACATTTTATCCTTATATTCTATATAAAATGGGTATGTTTAGGTTTGGGATTAGGGTTACGGGATCTTACATTTATCTATAAAATGGTAAAAAGGGAAATTATACAGACATCTTTATGATATAGAATATACGTAGCGTTTTGTAGCTGTAAAAATGTAATAATGTTACGTTTAAATGTTGAAGATACGTCTATATTATACGTTTCAGCATCTATCCAAACGTACTAAAAAGTACATTTTCTATCTTTGCAAAAAATGTAAAATACCAACATATTAACAATGAGACCAGGCTGTTGCCTGGTATTTTCCCTATTGCTCCAGTTTGTGAATGCACTGAACTTGATTTGTAGATATTTATTTTATAACATGGGGAGAGTTTGTAAATGCACTGATTTTGTTGATGACTTGATAATTTGTTAATGTGAAGTACATAAGCTATAAACTGTCAACTAAACTTCACATGTGTTTCACTTTATTTGGATAGCCACAAGGAACATCTATGGATAGTTACTTGAATGACATCACTTATGTTGTGAAAGGGTTACGGATATGTCACCAGGTGACGAAGGGGCGGAACTACTAGTTTGGTGTTGTTTCCAGGGGGAACTAATTTAACGCAACACCACGCCGGTTGCCCCATGAAAAACAGTTCGGCTGGATTCCGCAAAGGAGCAACGAGCGGCAGCTGGAAGATGGGCGGAGATTGAATTATCCCGTTCACAAGGTGGATGATAAAAGCGGAGGTTTCAGTGAAGAGCAGGGGGGGAGAAGCTGGGGTTTAAACCAGTCAGTCAAGACAGACATTGGGGAGGAGGAGGAGGAGGAGGAGGAGGAGGAGGAGGAGGAGGAGGAGGAGGAGGAGGAGGAGGAGGAGGAGGAGGAGGAGGGGGGCAAGAGAAAGAGAGAGAAGGACTGAGCTGGAAGAAGGCATGCAGAGCTGGAAGGATAGAGCGGTCCACGGCAGAGAAGGAGTCTAAGAACAGCGATTCAACTGGGATGGGGCAGGAGAGACAACATGAACATGGTGTGTGCAGAGTATACTCCCCTTACAGTGTGGATGTGCTGTTCCATCAACTCAGGAGGAGGGAGTTGGCTGGGATAACGAGTGGGGACCTTATTCACTGCGAGTGGTGTGAGTTGCGGTGCCTAGTGTGAGGTGAACACATGTTACTATTTGAAGTGATTGATGCATGCACCGGTGTGAGGATTGCCTGTGTCTGTTCGTGTTCCCAGCCGTTACACTCATTGTCCTGGAGTGTGAGATAAGAACCAGCATCTGTCCATTGAGTTTCTCATACTGAAGTAAGCCACCTACCGTGAGTATCTGCATACTATTGACTTGAAGAGGATTCGTGAAATGTTCATGCACTGCTGTTTGACCCTCCTGTTCTCAAGAAGAACCAGTATTTGCTCATTGAGTTTCTCACACTGAAGCAAGCCTCTGCTGTGAGTATTTGAATACTGTTGACTTGAAGAGGAGTCGTGAAATGCTCATGGACTGCTGTTTGACTCTCCTGTTCTCAAGAACAACCAGCATCTGTCCATTGAGTTTCTCATATTGAAAGCCTGAATCTGCCCACCAAGCTTCTCATACTGAAGTAAGCCACCTGCCGTGAGTATCTGCATACCATTGACTTGAAGAGGATTTGTGAAATGTTCATACACTTCTGTTTGACTCTCCTGCTCTCAAGAAGAACCAGTATTTGCTCATTGAGTTTCTCACACTGAAGCAAGCCTCTGCTGTGAGTATTTGAATACTGCTGACTTGAAGAGGAGTCGTGAAATGTTCATGCACTGCTGTTTGACTTCCCTGTTCTAAAGAACAACCAGCATCTGTCCATTGAGTTTCTCATACTGAAAGCCTGAATCTGCCCACCGAGCCTCTCATACTGAAGTCACCTGCCGTGAGTATCTGCATACTATTGACTTGAAGAGGATTCGTGAAATGTTCATGCACTGCTGTTCGACTCCCTTGTCCTAAATAAGAACCCACATCTGTTCATTGAGTTTCTCATACTGAAGTCAGCCCCCAGAACAGCATCCACTCCATACTTACCCCTGGCTGTCCGAAGAGGAACTGCCGTGTGAATGCCAGAACAAGTATCCGCTCCATACTTACCCCTGGCTGTCCGAAGTGGAACTGCCGTGTGAATTCCAGATCCGCATCTGCTCTATACTTACCCCTGGCTGTCCGAAGAGGAACTGCCGTGTGAATGCCAGAACAAGTATCCGCTCCAAACTTACCCCTGGCTGTCCGAAGTGGAACTGCCGTGTGAATTCCAGAACAAGTATCCGCTCCACACTTATCCCTGGCTGTCCGAAGAGGAACTGCCGTGTGGATTCCAGAACAAGTATCCGCTCCATACTTACCCCTGGCTGTCCGAAGAGGAACTGCCGTGTGAATTCCAGAACAAGTATCTGTTCTATACTTACCCCTGGCTGTCTGAAGAGGAACTGCTGTGTGAATTCCAGACCAGTATCTGCTCCATACTTACCCCTAGCAGCCAATGAGAAGAAACATCCAATTTTAGTCTACAATATTTTAATTCAATAAAATCCTTTTATATTACTTACCTTGTCTGTGGTCGTGGTGTTTCTTGGTAACTCCTCGAGGTGGTACGCTCACAGGGGTGGTCTGCAACAGGGGGAGGCCACCCCGACCTGTGACAGATACATTAGAGATGTTGTGAATACACTCCTAAATATTTGCTTTATGTGTCATAATAGAACACCAGATATGAAAAGATACATACAGAGATGCTACTGAAAATCTACAAATGTGCTGTAGAAATGCAACTAACTATGCATAATATGTAGATTACCATAATGAAAATGCAAATATACAGAGATGCTACTGAAAAGCTACAAATGTGTGGAAGCAATGCAGCTGAGTAACTATGTAAATTATGTAGATTACCATAATGAAAATGCAAAGATACAGAGATGCTACTGAAAATCTACAAATGTGCTGTAGCAATGCAGCTGAGTAGCTATAGATATGTAGATTGCCATAAAGAAAATGAAAATATACATTCAGGGACCACAACTGACAGTTGCAAATGTGGTTTTAAATGCTTCTTATGGGTTATAGATGGTTTGTTGAATATCCATAGATGTACTACAAACACTTCGTTGTTGAATGTCTACAGACATTCAGTTATGAATTTATGATAATTTGTTGATAGTTTGTAAATCATGTACAGATGAACTGTTGAAAGTCTGCAGACATTCAGTAGAGAAATGATACTGATACCCCGTTGATACTCTGTAGATCATCTACAGATTGACTATCCAAATAAAGTGTTACCTCTCCACCTTATCTTTTCTTCCAGTTTTCATCCATAAAATGTTACGTCTTCTTACCTGCGTGTTCATTGGCGAATATTTAAATATTAACATGAGCAGAGTGGAATAAAGAAGTGTTTAGCAGGACTGATATTCAAAACGGTAAGCACGAACTGCTTTGTTTACGGGTTGAGTATCTGCAGCAGGCAGAGTCGGTTTCTGTTTTTGAATGTCGAATATAGACGAATATATCAGCAAAAATAGACAGTCTAATTTACACCCGGGCGCAGAGCGCACATTCTAGCTAACAGTCGGCTGTCTTAGAAGGAAAGGTTCTATATAGAACCTTAAAGGGTTCTAAAGCACTATGTATTTGGAACCCCTAAAATGCAATGCATGTGAACAATCACAAAATTCAAGATATGTGGGTTAAAAAATGTAATTAATCAATATCAGACAAAGAGTGCCATTTCAGTTTTTATCCTCCAAAATCAGCATGATTAAAATGTGATATTAAGTTACTACAACAGTTTAATAAACAATAATTTAATTACATACTACAAAATGTTGCATAATAATGTAATAAATGAACGAATAATAGCCTTTAACGTACCTTTGTGCCTAAAGGGTTCTTTCTTCTCATTATAGAACCCTTTTTAGCCTTAAATATCCTTTGGAGTTGAGTAAAGAACCCTATGCTACATATATAGAACCATTTTTTCTAAGAGTGTAGTGCTCTCGGTGTGTTCAAATGGAGCCGGCGAGGGAGTCGGCTATCATCTGTGCTGCTTGGTGTTGTGTGTTTCCATGACGTGAAAGAGGGCGTGTTTCAAGATACGCAAAGGAGACCAAATTAATTAACAGGGAGGGACAGTCACATGCATCCAGACGAAACACACTCCTTGTCGGCCGTGCGAATGAATGAATTCAATCATTCATTTGCGTAAAAACAAATGTAATATTATGATTTCCATCATTTTTTACATATATATTTTTTTATATATAGGCTATTTGTGTTCCAGGCCGGCCCACATCGGCCACCGGACCACCGGGAAAAGTCCCGGTGCTCCAGATGGCCAGTCCGCCCCGTTGAGATATTTGGCATTCTAAATATCTGGACCGATTTAAAATCCTGCTGTGTTCTGACTGAAAACTGCTTCAGCGATGACCGACAGCCAATGATTTGTTAAAGGAGTCATAACCTAGTATTACCTTGGATACCCACGCTCTATTATAGTATTTCAGGCCCTTCTAAAAAAGAAAAGTGGAAAAAAAAAATAAACACAGAGCTCCTATGACCCTTATTTCTAAATGCATTATTGTCTCGCGAGATCTGATGCGATATTTTGGCTGTCGTGGACGGTAATTTTAATAATGCAAATGAGGGGCGCGTTGATTGGTGGCAGGAAGGAGGGGGCTTGACACCGCAGATAACTTCAGCATATCATTCCAAAATAACATCATGGCGCAAGTTGTGAATGAACCCGAACTGGCCGTGACCTACGGAATTCAACCATATTTGAGCCAGACTCTGAACCAGAGCTGGAAACGGAAGATATTGAGTCAATGGAAGGACGTCATTTTGACCGAGACATGCATTAACTGTGTTTACTCGGCTCTTACGGTGATTTTCTGAGGTAAAACTGACGCTCCAACTCTTGTGTGATGTACAATAAACTTTATTAAACTCATCAGTATATGTTTGATCATCATTCTGACCTGGTCCGATACAGTAGACTTGTAGGCTATTAATAAATAATGGATACATAGAAGCTGATGACAAATACGTTATAATAACCGTAATTAAACTACTAAACTATACCTGTTCCATCTCTTTACAGCACTCTGACTCTGTAGACATTATTGTCCGACTCGAAATGAACGTTGTAAAGGATTCCCGTGTAAAATGTTTAGCGCAGACACCTAACGTTGATCCAGTTGATAGGGTTGTTGGAACAGCGTCATTAAAATGAATTTTATCCACTGGTCCCTGGTAGTTTGGTCCGTTTTTGGTAGAGAAAACACATTTGAATGTTGATTCTGGCAGTCAACCACAGAGCAACTCGCATGTGCACTACATTTCTGCATCTTTCTTCACTGAATATGAGGGGGAGAGGAACAGCGCGCGGGCTTCCTCCAGCATGTCTGCGGTGTCCATATATGGTATATCCTGCCCCGTCTTGACGTCAAGTCGGGGGAGAAATTGAAATCTCGTATTTGAGTGCGCGTGCACGTGGGCTGGTTTACAAACCCTGGGGTAAACAAACGCTTCACTTTTGAATGTCGGCTTCCCGGCCAATGTATAATCGTTAGGCAATCTTAACATACATTGATTCTCGTGGAAAAATGAAAATTGGAGGTTATGACTCCTTTAATTTACATTAAATTTAGCTAAACTTTGTGACACATTAAAGCTACACTGTGTGATTTTTACCCCCATCTAGTGGTGAAAAGGTATATGACCATCTAGTGAATATTAGTTTCTGTTCCTCTCAATTCCAATTTCGTTTTAACTCCTACGGTGGCCAATGTAGTCCAAGATTAACATGGCTTCCAGTTCGACCTCGTCCATGATCGTTAACTCAAACGGAAATGCGAAAGGCGAAGCTTTATTTAATGGGTATGTCCCTCTTTGGCTAATGTACTTTCGAGATAGAGGGGCAACATGGTGACCGATATTAGAACCCCTTACCCGTATGTATTTTCAATGGCACATTATACACTCACGAGAATACTTTATAACTTGAACAAAGTAAATATACATTAATGAGCACATATATTTTTGAAAGAACTTGCTTTCAAGAACTTGCCTTGCTATAGAACAAAGAGCAATAAAAAACAGAACTCCCGCCTGTGATTTCCAACTCTCTGATTGGCCAAGCCAACACAAAGAGGTTGGACTTCTCCGAGGTTATTAATGATGCTCCCCCGCTCCTCTTCTATCCTCACCATCGTCATGTAACTTTGTGTTCCCTTTCGTAGTCACTCCGAGTTACGTCAAGGAGTGATGGAGAATGGGGGTTCCGCATAGAAAGCCAATCCTCTTCGAGTATTTAAAAACGAGCCAATGGCATGAAAATGCCTTGGGGCTGCGGAATTTGCATAGCGTACTCCGCCCCACCGCGTGGGTATAAAAGGAGGAAGTGAACGCAACCGCAGTATGTTTTCGCTTCGGAGCCAAGAGCATTCTTCACTCCACAAGCCATTTATCACTGTTCAAGCCTCTTCGAGACGAGTATCCTCTCCAGCGTTGGTGTGACGCCGGTACCCAGCGAGATTCTGCATTGCCTGCGATCTGTGCAGTGGTCTGCCAGACTTTGCGCTTCTCCCTTGTCGCCTCAGTGCTGGAAGAGTGAATTTCCTCCTCTCCTCTGAAAGAGCTGCACGTGGCACGTCTTTTTAAAGATGGTTCGCCCGTGTTCTTCTGGATGTGGTCGATTCCTGTCGTCCTCTGATGGGCACGATCGCTGCTTTGTATGTCTGGGCCTCCATCATGCTAAAGCAGCTTTCGTGGATGAGTCATGTGCCTTTTGTGGGAACATGACCATCTCAACACTTAGATCGAGACTCAATGATCTTACTGTGAGAGTCCCCGCCTCCACTACCCGTTCTGCTTCCTCTACCCGGGGAAGCTCTTCGGTTAGCGGCCAGGGTGATCTAACGGTGACAGTGTGGAACAAACCCCCGACGCTAGTTCCTCGGGCCACACCCACCGCAACAGTGTTGCAGCCAGCGAGCACTGAGAGGGTTCGGACGTCTGCCTCTTCGCAGGTACCGTCTGTTTCGTTCGGTGCTCCAGAGAATGATGCGATGTCGATCGCAGCATCACAAGGCGGGCTCGATTCCTCGGGAAGTGAGGATGCGGCTGCGTTGCCTCCCTCGGAAGCGCCGGCGTTGCCCGTATCTGATCCTGAGATGACGGCCATGCTCTCTCGGGCCGCCGTGAGTATCGGCTTGGAGTGGAACCCTCCGCCCCACCCCGATCACTCACGGATGGATGAATGGTTTTTGGGCAAAGCCGCCGCCGCAAGGCCACAGCCGACCCCAATACCATTCTTCCCCGAGCTGCATGCGGAACTGACAAAGACGTGGCATTGTCCCCAAGAAGACCGGTGGGTTACGACCGATCCTGGATCTGTGCATTTTGAACCGTACTCTCCATCGACTACCGTTCAAAATGCTCACAGCCAAACGCATTTTCCAATGCGTTCGGCCTCAGGATTGGTTTGCAGCGATCGACCTGAAGGACGCGTACTTTCATGTCTCCATTTTGCCTCAACACAGACCGTTTCTTCGGTTTGCTTTCGAAGGCCAGGCATATCAGTACACGGTTCTCCCATTCGAGTTAGCTCTGTCCCCTCGCATCTTCACGAAGATCGTCGAGGCAGCCCTTGTTCCCCTTCGCGAACACGGGGTTCGCATCCTGAACTATCTCGACGATTGGCTGATCCTGGCACACTCTCGAGAACAGGTTTGCGAACACAGAGACCTAGTGCTCCGGCACCTAGCCCGTCTGGGCCTTCGGGTCAACCGGGAGAAGAGCAAACTTTGCCCCGTGCAGAGGATCTCTATTCTCGGCATGGAGATAGACTCGGTCGCCATGTCCGCGCAGCTCACGAACGAGCGCGCACACTCACTGCTGACTTGTCTTTGACAGTTCGAGGGCAAGAGTGCGGTTCCACTGAAACTTTTTCAGAGGCTCCTGGGGCATATGGCATCCGCAGCCGCGGCGACGCCACTCGGATTGCTTCATATGAGACCGCTTCAGCTGTGGCTTCGTGATCGAGTCCCGAGGTGGGCATGGCATCGCGGCTCGCTCCGAGTCCCAGTGACTCCAGCGTGCCGCCGAGCCTTCTTCCAGTGGTCGAAACTCAGCTTTTTACGGGCAGGTGTCCCTCTCCAGCGAGTTTCCAGGCATCTTGTTGTCTCCACGGATGCATCTACTATGGGTTGGGGTGCCATGTGCAATGGGCATGCAGCCGCGGGTTCCTGGACAGGACCCCAGCGCCTCATGCACATCAATTGCCTTGAGCTGCTGGCAGTACGCCTGGCCCTGCACCGCTTCCGAGCACTGCTCAAGGGTCAACACATACTTGTCCGTTCAGACAATACCGCTACAGTAGCGTACATCAACCACCAGGGTGGTCTACGCCACCTCCTGCTATGGAGTCAGAAGCACCTGAGGTCCCTTCGTGCTGTGTACATTCCAGGAGACCGGAACCTGGTGGCCGACGAGCTGTCACGGGTCCGCCCTATCTCCGGCGAATGGCGACTCCATCCCCAGACAGTCCAGCTGATTTGGGACCAGTTCGGGGAGGCACAGATAGACCTGTTCGCCTCCCGGGACTCATCCCACTGCGCCCAGTTTTATTCCCTGTCCGACGGCATGCTCGGCACAGATGCGCTGGCGCACAGCTGGCTGCGGGGCCCACGAAAGAATGCGTTTCCCCCAGTGAGCCTCCTTGCACGGGTGTTGTGCAAGATCAAGGGGGACGAGGAGCAGGTCCTGCTGGTAGCCCCTTATTGGCCCACCAAGACGTGGTTCTCCGAACTCATGCTCCTTGCGACAGCACCTCCTTGGCCTATTCCTCTGAGACAAGATCTGCTCACTCAGAGTCGGGGCACTCTGTGGCACCCTCGTCTCGATCTATGGAGGCTACATGTGTGGCTCCTGGACGAGGCAGGTTTGAGTCGCAGGTGGCGGCGACCATCACTTCCGCTAGAGCGTCGTCCACGAGACACCTTAACGCGTTGAAGTGGAACCTCTTCGTCAGCTGGTGCTCTTCTCGCGGAGAAGACCCACGGAGATGTTCGATCGGTGTTGTGCTTTCCTTCCTGCAAGAAGGGTTGGAGCGTAGGCTGTCGCCCTCCACCCTTAAGGTTTACATCGCGGCCATTGCCGCATCTCATGATGCAGTGGAGGGTAAGTCCGTTGGGAAGCACGACCTGATCATCAGGTTCCTGAGGGGAGCGAGGAGGCTAAATCCGCCTCGTCCTCCCCTCGTGCCCTCTTGGGACCTCTCAGTAGTTCTAAATGCTCTGCAGAGGCCTCCCTTTGAGCCTTTGCAATCGGTAGAGTTAAAGTTCCTGTCTATGAAGACAGCACTCCTGGTTGCATTTGCCTCCATCAAGAGGGTAGGGGACCTGCACGCATTCTCCGTTGACGAAGCGTGCCTGGAGTTCGGGCCGGCTTACTCTCACGTTATCTTGAGACCCCGGCCTGGATACGTGCCCAAGGTTCCCACCACTCCCTTCCGGAATCAGGTGGTGACCCTGCAAGCGCTTCCCCTGGAGGAGGCAGACCCAGCCTTGGCACTGCTCTGTCAGGTACATGCACTCCGCACCTACGTTGACAGAACGCGGTGTTTCAGGACCTCAAAACAGCTCTTTGTCTGTCATGGGGGGAGCCAGAAGGGAAGGGCTCTCTCAAAGCAGCGGCTGTCTCACTGGATAGTGGACGCCATTGCTTTGTCTTACCAGCAGCAAGGTCGACCGTGCCCCCTTGGTGTGACGGCCCACTCCACTCGGAGTATGGCTTCCTCTTGGGCTCTAGCGCATGGCGCCTCGCTAACAGACATTTGCAGAGCTGCAGGCTGGGCGACACCTAACACCTTCGCGAGATTTTATAATCTGCGAATTGAGCCGGTGTCCTCTCACGTACTCGCTTCCGCTAGTACTGGACCCGCTTAAGTGTCTTCGCTTGCTCACCATTCCACTCCTCGGACTGGGTAAGTGCGATATTCCTCAGTTGAGCCTTCCGTTGAAGCCCTGAGTCCTCCAGCACTCATGATGCGGGCACCACTGCTCTTGCTCTGGTGCCGGCTAGGTGCCTCCGTGTGCACGGTTCCCCTATGGTAACTGTCTCATGTGTATTACTCCACTGTAAGCCTCTCTGAGCATGTGTCTTCCCTCGGCAAGCCATCTGCCACCCCTGGAGCTAAGTTCTGCCACCTGCGATTGGCGCTCCAGTGATCTCCATATGTAGCCCCTTGGCCATATGTGTTCCGTAAGTCCTCCCTTCGGTAGGCATCTGGTAGCATGTCCCTCCCGGGATATGTTTCCCAGTGTACCTTGGTATTTCTGTGTCAAAGTAAGACACAATTCGTGAATAACTTGGTTATTCAGTAAGGAGTTCAGAGGTCTAGACTTTCGCAGGGCACTGGACGACAGCTGTAAGATGGCATGATGGCATAGACCCCCATTCTCCGTCACTCCTTGACGTAACTCGGAGTGACTACGAAAGGGAACGTCTCGGTTACGGATGTAACCCTCGTTCCCTGAGTAGGAAACGGAGACGTTACGTCTCCTTGCCACTTCTGCTGTACTGCTGGGTGACGCCTGAGTTCAGTCTTGGCTCCTCAGCGAAGACATACTGCGGTTGCGTTCACTTCCTCCTTTTATACCCACGCGGTGGGGCAGAGTACGCTATGCAAATTCCGCAGCCCCAAGGCATTTTCATGCCATTGGCTCGTTGTAAAATGCTCGAAGAGGATTGGCTTTCTATGCGAAACCCCCATTCTCCGTCACTCCTTGACGTAACGTCTCCGTTCCCTACTCAGGGAACGAGGGTTACATCCGTAACCGAGACGTTTTCCCTCCCTGGGGAATAATCTTTTCTTTGTTTAAGTTTTGTTTTTGTTTTTAAGTATTCACCTAGTTCATTTCACAGAAAAGGAGATGAATTTAGCCGAACCGTTTCTTTGGTGTTGTCAAAGGGTTAAACTGTCTAGGTAAATTTTGCCAAATCTCTCTCTCTCTCTCTCTCTCTCTCTCTCTCTCTCTCTCTCTTGCTGGACAAGATAATCACCAGATCAAATTAGTTCACAGGGATACTGTCAGAGTAAACAAATGATGGACCTAATTGACATATTAGTATTTAATTATAATTCGTTTTGATTAAATATTGATATACAATTGAGCTCATTTTTACCTGTCTGTAGCACGTGGTCTATGCAATCAATTATAATCAATTTGTGGTTGATTGCCAAGGTACACGTGTATGCAGATGCAGGTAACATATCATCCCTTCTTGGGAGATTTAATAACATGTAAAGCTGATCTGATCCAAACCTGTATGAATAATTATTAATTATAAATTATTTATTATTATATGCAAATTCCTCATACCGATCAGGTCATGAGAATCTCTACAAGGTGGAGAGCCCTAAAATTCACCTTGCAGTGAGAGCAGTCAGACTTGTTGAACGCAGCTTTGGTTTGGGCATGGCCCAGCCAAAAGCACAGCTCCTGCTGGGAGTTCAATAGATGAATGATAGGTTGTGATCCTCAATGCTTTGCTGTTCTCGTTGAACGTTGCTGGAGTTTTTTTTAGTTTTTTGCGTAGTTTTTTTTTGTATAACTATTCATAGAGTCTCTGTATTTTCCCCCTGTGTCTTTTTATTATTATTTTTTTATATTATTATTTTTTTTTACTGTGTCAGTCTTTTTTGCCATCCATTTAAGAGGAACCAAAACCTAAACAGCCTTGAAAACAAAATTAACCTTCGTTGGTTCCTTTACATGTCAGTCAGATGATTTCTTCTTGAAATTCTCCAGAATAAGACTGCAGAGACCAGCAATACGTCAAAAGTATGACTACATACAAGACTATTTCAAGACCAATAATGGATGTTAATTGAATAATACTTGAGTAAATCATGTACATAATGTGAACTATGTACAGTCTGAACTATGCTCTAAATTTCATTTAAAAGAAGTAAAATATAGATCTTATAGTTAGTGGTTGTAAGTGTATTAGCTTGAATGATCTGAAGGTCTCTCCACAAACCCTCTTAAAGGGGTCTTGAACTGGCTTTTTAATTTTTATTATATTGTTGTCTGAGGTAAAATTATGACCTTCGCTTGGTTTTTGCATTCAAAAACATCAAAATGAATAACTAATAAGCTATTTTCTACCCTAGTTTTCACCCCAGCTCAGAAACGCTGGATTTTTATGGGCGTTTCGCACTGAAGACATGAAAGCTTTAGCATAAGTTCTGCCAGGAAGACTTAATTACCGCGTCACACTCTACCTTCATGTTATCCAATCACGTGCTTATTCTTGTGGTATAAAAGATAGGTACTTACACATGTTTGAGTTCGCAGATGCCGACGCGACAACAAGTAGATGCAGTCGCATTTATTCATGCTCTCGTTCAGTCGCCAGGCGACATGTTTCAGGATATTTTGCTCACAAATTTGTGAGATCCGACGACGTCCCGCCCTAATTCCTACCGCACGTCGAGGTTCCTGCGCTCAGTTTTCGCATCTTCCCATAGACACAGCGATCCTCGGAGAATTTTGATCAGCTAAGGCCTCTCACGAGAAGTTCCAGCTGTCTTTAGGCTAAACAAGCACTCCAGAACTGCGCTGTCTGCACAGGTGCCATTATCCTGCAAATCACCGATCCACCGACATGAATCAACAATTCTGCAAGTCACGAGACGTTCTAGCTCTCACTGGTTCAAGTTCAAATTCCACTCCAAGGCTTTCAATTCGTTTGGTAGGCACCGCACCTCCACCAGCACTGTTATGCGTCCTCTACATGATTAAACTTCATTCAGGTAAGTATTTCTCCATGGCTTCCTACACGTCCGAGTTGAGATCATGGTTAAAAATTGGCGTCCACGATGTCGATGACGTGGCGCTATCTGATCATTACGGCTGAGCTGCAGACGGGCCGGATAGCTCGCCTTAATGCTCGCACCAAGCGTAAGCAAAGTTTGCGTTTCCGTCAGTCCGATATTCCATATTTCAGTTGTGATCTAATAATATCAGCGTTGTCAATAACACGCTCTCATTGCAGTTTACAAATACCCACTAACATCTGTGTTGATTTAAAAATCAAGTAGCTATGATTTTGATTTTAAGAGCTCTATACTTATGCAATATCACGGGTCGCGCTCGTCATCACGGTTGCTCACTCACCAAAGTTCGGTTGCGTGTGCGTTTAAAAAAATAAATAAGTAAATAAATAATAAATAAACCTGGGCTAAATAGAGCAAGTTTATCATTTGGCAGTTATGCATATACTGCTGTGGTCATATTTACAATGGCAGCTAGTACATATTAATTGTGTAATAGTAATCAACTATTTTCACCATATTAGGCTATACTTTTAATTCATTTTAAATCATTTAATATTTAAAGGGCCTAGATTACAACATTGAAATTGTGTACAATCGCTGTAATACTCAAACGTTCTGATGGCTACGTAATCTATTGAAATGTGTGATTGGAATAAGAATTAATGTGAGGTGGGCTTTCACATTAATTTTCAGAGAAATGCAGTCTAAAGGATCAAAGCAGCTGTGTGGCTCTGGTTAAACCACATACTTAGCCAAAACTATTAACTCAATAGAACTAATAGTCATATTTCCGTAGTATTATTTATGAGAAGTCAGTGAAGGAGGCTCCAGCAACATTGTCTTTGCTCAACTGTATGATTTACTTTTTCATTTATCATCCTATTCAAGAGTCTCAACTGGCAGTGGCCAGCGATCTCCCAGCTATGAATGAGGTTATTTTTGCAAGAGCAACTCTGGAGCCATGTCAGTCATATGCTTCACACTTGAGAAAAGGATTCCACAATCAAGAGGCAACAGAGCAAGTATCACTTAGATTCTCTTTCACCTACCGATCATGGCCGGCTGTTCCTTATATACAATTATGAAATTGTAATTTAACATTCTTCCATTCATAGTTTGTTTACAGGTATCCAAATTTACGCAAGCATTTTAATTCTAAATTTTTCAAGTCTGTCCACTGCACCTTCTCTTGTTGCTTAAGGCATAGCAAACCTATGACTTATAACAGTGATCATAGTTTCAACAGCACGTTTGCACCTTCGATTAACTATCACCGCAATTTAAAAATTTTTGTTTAATCAGAATCACACAGGATGGAGTCTCAAAAGTGTCAACATAAAGTCATCATTCCATAGATGAAATATGTAGCTCATGCGTTGCTATCTCTAGTCACCGATTAGGTTATCTGTGTTATCATCTATATTGTAGATTGTAGAACTATCGTAAATCATGTCCTGTTGACAGGATTCATGTAACTTTAGTCGTGATGCACTAACCTGGAGGATATCACTAGCTCCTATCAGCGCTGTTATAATCTTTACAAGTAATTCTCAAGTGAATTTCTCCCACTCTTTAAACTTTGAGTGTGTAAACTTGCAGTGTTGGTTATGCTTGAACGGCAGCATTATACTCCAAGTAAGAAGCAAAATCCATTCAACCCCTTCGATTACGTCTGTCTGCAATGGTGTCTTCTTCTAGTGTTCTCAATTGTAACTGTCCGTCACAGCGTCAATGGCTCAAACATTCAAGAGATTCTCTCCAGGAGTCAAATACTACAATTTTCCCCATGGTTTTCTCTAATTAGGTCTATCCCTTCTTTCCTTCCTCTTTTTCTTAAGAACTAAGTATGACTACAAAGGTCTGCTACACATTATAAATTTAGAAATTTGCAAATTCTATCCATTCTCCTCTATGGTCAAATTTCGATTTATCATAACTAACGGAGCAGTACTTTCTAAACCTGCTTCGGAACTCATCAGTTCCGACCTCAATAGCTGCAGTTTACCCTCCTCCCAGTGTACTGGCATTCCTACAGGACTGGGGCTGCTTCCTTGAAGCCCAGCAAGCTCTTCAGTGATATTCAGGTAAATTCTATACAATTACTGGTGGTGGTATCAGGCAATGGCCTCGCGTGGCATTGTCTTCATGCGGCACCGTAGCCATATATTTATTCATACTGTATATAATTAAACCTTGTCTTGTTTGGCCTATCAAGGCTGTATCCGTGTGGTCTATGGAGACCTGTCTATGTCTGGCAATCGTGGCTATATCTGTGTGGTCTAATGAGACTGGTATGTGTCTGGCTTACGCGGCTGTATCTATGGTATATTGAGACCTTTCTATGTCCAGCTAGCATGGCCATATCTGGTATATCAAGTCCAGTCTAAATGTGGTCTATCGAGACCGGTTTACAGTATGTCCGGCTACCATGGCTATATCTGCGTGGTCTATCGTGACCGGTCTATGTCCAGACTGATTTCATGAAGCGTTTGTATGACACGCCAATTCGTATTTCCATTTTGGCATGCGGTCAAGACGCATATTCGCTTTTCAGCGTGTTTATGAACACCGTTGACTTAACGTTAATACTGTATATATAAATATATGACTTACCTCAACGCTGTCCCTAAACCTAATTGTCACTGAGGTTAACGGCATTTATGACTGTCCCCTTACCATTCTAGGAAAGGAAAAGATAGCTCCCCAGATGTAGATGTACATTTCGCTTTGTTTTGCTCGGACATTTGACGGCGTGTACAGACACGTAGAATGACGCGGACGTTAATTGCATAGACATATACACGGATACACACGGATAGCTGAAAATGCATCGAGATAACATGCCACTTGACTCGAAATTGGAGTGTATGTTTACGCAAAAGTCATGCGGCTGTATCTGTAGTCTTTCGAGACCTGTCTATGTCTGGCCATCGTGGCTATATTTGCGTGGTCTAATGAGACCTGTCTTTGTCTGGCCATTGTAGCTGTATCTATGGTCAATCAAGACCCGTTACACTGTATCGCGGTTTATCAAGATTTCTCTATGTCTGGCCTATCGTGGTTGTATTTGTGGTCTATGGAGACCATCTGTCTGGCCTATAGACCTTACGTAGCCCCGCCCCTTTTCAGCGCTGCCCCCGTTGTCTTTTGACTTCCGGTCTGTATCTCTACAGCGATCTTTCATAGGTATGAATGAACTGCTCGTAAATAATTCCCGGTCGACATATGTTAAGACACCTGCTTTACAATGCTTATGATCAACATTACAATGCTTATGATAACTTTTGATAACTCTACAATAAGTAAATCCACTTCACCTCCTCGACAGCGATGCCATAGACATATACAATGTGGTGGGTGTCTGTTTCGTGACTAACGTTCCTTTTGTAAAACCATGGAGTATAAAATTCAATATAAAGTATCGGTATTGCATTGGACTCTACGATCGGCGGAAGTTTTTAGCATCCTTAAACCTTCACCGGAAATCCCGCCATGCATAGAGCCCATCGTGGCTGTATCTGTGATCTATTGAGACTTCTCTATGTCTGGCCTATTGTGGCTGTATCTGTGGTCTATCGAGACCTTTTCTATGTCTGGCTTATCGTGGCTATGTCTAGCCTATCGTGGCTGTTTCTGTGGTCTTTCGAGTCCTGTCAATGTCTGGCCATCATGGCTATATCTGTGTGGTCTAACGAGACCTGTCAATGTCTAGCCTATCGAGGCTGTATCTGTGGTCTATCGAGACCTGTCTATGTCTGGCCATCGTGGTTTTATCCGTGGTCCATCAAGACCTGCCTATGTCTGGCCTATCGTGGCTGTATCTGTGGTCTATCGAGACCTGTCTGTGTCTGGCCTATCGTGGCTGTATCTGCGGTCTATCGAGACCTGTCTATGCCTGGCCTATTGTGGCCATATCTGTGGTCTATCGAGACCTGTTTGCGTCTGGCCTATTGTGGTTGTATCTGTGGTCTATCGAGACCTGTCTGCGTCTGGCCTATCGTGGCTGTATCTGTGGTCTATCGAGACCTGTCTATGCCTGGCCTATCGTGGCCATATCTGTGGTCTATCGAGACCTGTCTATGCCTGGCCTATCGTGGCCATATCTGTGGTCTATCGAGACCTGTCTGCATCTGGCCTATTGTGGTTGTATCTGTGGTCTATCGAGGCCTGTCTGCGTCTGGCCTATCGTGGCTGTATCTGTGGTCTATCGAGACCTGTCCGTGTCTGACCTATCGTGGCTGTATCTGTGGTCTATCGAGACCTGTCTGCGTCTGGCTTATCGTGGCTGTATCTGTGGTGTATTTTTCCTGTCTATGTCTGGCCTTGTGGCGGTATCTGTGGTCTATCGAGACTTCTCTATGTCTGGCCTATCGTGGTTGTATATGTGGTCTTTTGAGACATGTCTATGTCTGTGCTATTGTGGCTTTATCGTGTTCTATTAAGTCCTGTCCATGTTTGGCCATCGTTGCTATATCTGCGTGGTCTAACGAGACCAGTATGTGTCTGGCTTTCGGGGCTGTATCTACAGTCTATCATGGGGTTCGCCGGTCTAAGTCCTGGCGGGGTGCCATCCCTGCGGAGTTTTGGCTCCGGCCCTGATCAAACACACCTGAGAAAGTTAATCAAGGTCTTCAGGATCAGTAGAAACTCAAAGGTGCGTGTGTTTTGATCGCGGTTGGAACTGGGCTCTGGTGGCCCTCCGGGGCAGAGATTGGCGAAACGTGGTCTATCGAGTCGAGTCTAAGCCTGGCATATCGTGGCGTATCCACGGTCTATCAAGTTTTTCGCAGGTTAGCTATCATGGCTGTATCTGTGCGGTCTATCAAGATCTGTTTATGCCTGTATCTGTGGTCTATTGAGACCCGTCCATGTCTGGATTATCGTGATCATATTCATGTGGTCTACTTAGTGTATACAAAGGTATATGACTAATGTTCACCATGCTAATTACGTTATCTCCCTTTTCTTTTAGGAACATTTAGGATTCAGGACCGGTGGGTATACTTTCGTCCATCAATTTTGGGGGGAAGGCTGGCCCCATCCCGATGGATCTACAATCCACCTACTTTTGGGGGGTCGGCTGCGCCCCTGCCTTCGTCTTCAGGCAGGAAATGCTGATCCGCTACCCTCGGATTACGATCTATGGATGGGGCCTACGCCAAAGAACTTTGCAAATAATTGCTTGCTGGGCTGTCAATAAATGGATGCTTTGTTATTTCATTTTATCTCCCGAGTCTTTCTGGTAGAAATGAAAGCTTTAGCATAAGTTCTGCCAGGAAGACTTAATTACCGCGTCACACTCTACCTTCATGTTATCCAATCACGTGCTTATTCTTGTGGTATAAAAGATAGGTACTTACACATGTTTGAGTTCGCAGATGCCGACGCGACAACAACCTCCAACCTCCCCACCACCACCAGGATGGTCCCGTCTACACTTCCCGGGGGGTCGGCTGCGCCCCTGCCTTCGTCTTCAGGCAGGAAATGCTGATCCGCTACCCTCGGATTACGATCTATGGATGGGGCCTACGCCAAAGAACTTTGCAAATAATTGCTTGCTGGGCTGTCAATAAATGGATGCTTTGTTATTTCATTTTATCTCCCGAGTCTTTCTGGTAGAACTGGAAGTAAACGCCCTCTGCTGTGAGTGGATAACAGTTTTGCATATTATAATGAGTTTGAACTCACCTTGTCGGTGGGGGAAATTGTTTTTAAAAACGTCCAATAATGGCAACCGGAATGATTCGCCCATACATGTTCGAGTCTGTGTGTTGCACCATTCCTGTAAGATCCAATATAGACGGCACACCACCGTTCTTTACTCTTAATCGGCCTGCAAATCCAGTCTTGTTTACAGTCCTCAGTGAAATGAAGGGAACAGAAGATTTTACCTCATCAGCTGGAACGTCATGAAAAATAAAGTTTTGCAGTCCTATTGGAATCCAGAGGAAGCATATGCAGCGACTGTCTTCTTCCACAAACAGACACTGCACAATATTTTGCACTCCTCGGTAGCTCGATCCGGTTTGTCATCACTAGGTAAGCCTATTATTTAGCTATGCTATGCGTGTAATACGCGAATCAGTGGGCGGGGCTAAACCGGCCGTGTTGAAGTAGGCATTAAGGGGTGGAGTTTTATCCTCTTTTTGTCATAGTTCCCCACTTTTAAAAACAAGTCGTTTGCTGGTGCTGGTGTCAATAAATGCTTTTATTGGACTAACAAGGATGTTTTCAGTTATGAAACTTTCAGGATATTCTTATTATATGATGACCTCTTGAATGTCAAAACCTTAAGGAAAATTTGATATCTCAGTTCATCACCCCTTTAACCCCTATTCGTTGGGATTAGTTTTACATAGAGTAAAATAATTATGTAAAAATTACATCAGGTAATACTAATCCCGTGCGAATAAACCCGCTGTAAATATGTATGTAAATAATCCGTCATTACCTGTTTAAAAGTTGTTCCCTTTCATCCTGGGAACTCCAACGTGTCGTCCGGGAGTTCCCTGACGAATTGGGATCACGTTAGGGAGCCTTATTATCTCTGATAGAATTAAAAATGAGCCAATAACAATTGGCATGCAATCTTTGCATTCCGCAAGCCGCCTACAAGCGCGGATATAAAAGCGGAAATAAAACATTGCATAGACGCTTTTTACTTCGGAGCCTCTCAGTAGTGCCTGTGTGCTGCTGTTCCTTACCTTTTGAAGAGAAACGAGCTGGAGAAAGAAGACTCTTTGACGGCTGCTGATGTGACGGCGCTTGTGTGATCAACGCGACTGAGAGCAGCACAGGGGTTTGCAGTTTCACCCGGAAGTGACTGCCGCGCTGATCCCGCGGTGCTTCGGCGCTTCAAAATGCTTCTTCTTCTTTTTTATTTTTATTTTCCTTCTAAAAGAGCTCCTCGGTGTGTTCGTGTCCTTTTCAGGATGTCGACTCACCCGTGCGTTTCTGGATGCGATCGATCTCTCCCTCAGGAAGATGGCCATAAACACTGCCTCTCGTGCTTGGGCTTAGCGCACACGGAGGTGGCGTTTGTGGAGTCATGCTCTCATTGCGGGAATATGACTCTCGCGATGCTACGTTCGAGACTGAGATCCTTGAAACTTTGGGGGAGTCCCTTCAGAGACTTTCTGGTCTAGTTCGTCTCCTGGTTCAGTTCAGCACATGGCTGCTTCGGTGATTCCTCTTGGTGAGCGAATGAGGATTACTGTGAGAAACGCAACAGGTGAAAGATCCTGTCGGGCGCCTAACGCCTATAGTTGCATGCTGCCGTCGGCGCTTCCGGTGAAGCGGCCGGAGCCCCCTCGGGCGGTTCCGGTTGTCTCCTTCGGCGTGCCACCTGAGGATCAGATGTCGATCGCTGCATCGGAGGAAGAGCGGTCTTCTGGTGAAGACTCTACGGTGCTGCCCCCTTTGGGTGGGGTGGCGTCGGTGGATCCTGACCCGGAAATGGCTGCTATGCTCGAGCGGGCGGCCACGAATGTCGGGCTTGTGTGGAACCCTCCACCGGGTCCCGAACCTTCGTGGCTAGATGATTGGTGTCTCGAAGCGGGTCGTGCTGTTGCCCCACGGCCCGCTTCATTTCCTTTCTTTCCTGAAGTGCATGAGGAGTTGAGGAAGTCTTGGTCGGCGCCCCTGGCGCTTAGGCGGGGACAACCTCGTTCCTCCTTCCTCACCACCCTGGATAGTGGAGCGGCGCATGGGTACGAGGGAATCCCCCCAGTGGAGCGGTCTATCGCGATGCAGTTGTATCCGAAGACCGCTTCCTCCTGGCGGGGTGCCCCTTCACTCCCCTCCCGTGCCTGTGGGTTTTCCTCTGGGCTAACCAGGGATGCCTACAGTGCGTGTGGAGACGTCGCTTCCGCCCTGCATGCCATGGCGCTTTTGCAAGTACATCAACGAGGGTGCTCCGTGGCGTGCAGGGGGGTGGTCCTGACCCAGCTCTGCTGCAGGAGCTGCGTGTGGCGACGGACTTCGCCCTCCGGGCGACAAAACTCGTCGCACATCCGCTGGGTCTGGCGATGTCCACATTAGTGGTCCAGGAGCGCCACCTTTGGCTGACCCTGGCTGATATGAGGAAGCGGAGAAGAACAAACTTCTCAACTTCCCCGTAACCCAGGGCGGCCTCTTCGGCGATGCCGTGGAGAATTTAGCCCAGGAGTTCTCCCCGCCCAGGAACAGTCGGTGGCTGTGCGGCATGTCCTGCACAGGGGGCGGGCTGCTGCAGGCCCGTCTCCTGTGGCCGTACAGCCTCCTGCTGCTCCCCGTCGCCGAGGCCGTCCTTCGGCACCAGCTCCCCCTCCAGCGCAGCTTTCCAACCCTGGAAGCCGGAAGTCTGGTTGTAGGTTGATGGCCCAGCCCACTCAGAAGCCCCAGCCCCTTGCCCTAAGAGGAAGGGAGGGAAGCTTTCCTGACTCGGGCGATCTGAGGGAGGTACAGAAATCTGCTCTACAGGGGGGTGTCTCTGCACACCTCCTTCCCCCGGGTGAGGGCCGGGCGGAAAATCTTTTTGGCTGTTCCGACATTGACCACACGGTCAAAGGTACCCAAAAGATCTGTAATAGAGCAGTTTCCTCCTTCTTCAGGTCATCTTTGGTGGAGACTGGCGGGCACATGGTCTCCTCCACCCAAGAGGGTCCGAACGGCAGTGGATGCTGTCTCCGAGCAGCATCGCTCTCATTCCCCTCTGCCCAGTCTGCAGATAGCAGCGACGCTTCCTCGGTTGCTCCTGTCGGCAACTGGGCCTGGAGGGGCAGAGACCAGCTTACAAGGAGGCAGGGCCTCGTGCTTCGCCTCTTCCCCTCGCCACGGGGCGGCCCGCAGCAGAAAGCCCACGGGCTCTCTCTGCTGTCTACCCCCCGTGGAAGCAGGTTCCTGGTGAACTTCACGCCCAGACCCCGCTTCCAGAGGATACTTTGCCACTGGAGCCGGGTCCCTGCCTTCCACCTCGCTGCCCCTCCGTGGGTACGCCGGTGGTTCAGGTGGGCTCGTTGGGTCAGTACCTTGAAGCCTCGCTTCCGGGTCCGTCCCGATGGCTCATCCGCACCATTCGGTTCGGCTATGCAATTCAGTTTGCACGCCGGCTTCCCAGGTTCAGGCGCATTCACTTTACCTGTGAGCGGTCAGTGGACGCCCCTGTCCTGCAGAACGAGATCGATGTCCTGCTGGCGAAGGACGCGATCGAGCCGAGATGAGGTCCGGGTTCTACAGTCCCTACTTCATTGTACCCAAGAAAGACGGTGGGTTACAATCAATCCTGGACCTGCGAGTTTTGAATCTGGCCCTGCACAGTCTCCCGTTCAAGATGCTCACGCAGAAGCGCATTTTCGAATGCTTCCGTCCCCAGGATTGGTTTGCAGCGATCGACCTGAAGGATGCGTACTTTCACGTCTGATTCTTCCTCGACACAGACCGTTTCTACGGTTTGCGGTCGAGGGTCCAGCGTATCAGTACAAAGTCCTACCCTTCGGGCTGGCCCTGTGTCCCCATGTCTTCACGGAAGTCGCGGAGGCGACCATTGTTCCCATGAGAGAATAAGGCGTTCGCATGTGCGATCACAGGGACATGGTGCTACGGCACCTCAGCCGGTTGGGGCCTCAGGTCAACTGGTATAAGAGCAAACTTTGCCCCGTGCAGAGGATCTCTTATCTTGGTATAGAGTTGGACTCGGTCGCCCAGACGGCACGCCTCATGGAAGTATGCGTCCAGTCAGTGCTCAGGTCCTTTCGAGGCAGAACAGCGGTTCCACTGAAACTATTTCAGAGGCCCTTGGGGCATATGGCAGCAGCCGCAGTAACACCGCTCGGCCTGATATGAGACCGCTCCAGTACTGGCTTCACAATCGAGTCCCGAGGTGGGCGTGGCAGAGCGTCACGTTCAGGGTCAAAGTGACCCCGCACTGTCGCCAAACCTTCTCCCCATGGGCGGATCCTGCGTTTCTTCGGGCCAGAGTGCCGTTAGTCCAGGGTTCCAGGCATGCTGTGGTTTTCATGGATCCCTCTGCCATGGGGTGGGGGACCACGTACAAAGGGCATGCAGTCTGGGGTCTGTGGACGGGGCCCCAGCTGCATTGGCATGTCAACTGCCTGGAGTTGCAAGCAGTACGCTTGGCTGTGTGCCGCCTCAGGCGGTTTCTGAAAGACAAGCACGTACTGGTCCGTACGGACAGCACTGCGACCGTTGCGTATATCAACCGCCCAAGGTGGTCTACGCTCCCACCGCATGTCGCGACTCGCCTCCCACCTGCTCCTGTGGAGTCAGAAGCATCTGAGGTCGCTTCGTGCCACTCATGTTCCAGGGGAGCTACACTGTGTGGCAGACGAGCTTTCACGGTTGCCTCCTCTGCCAGGAGAATGGCGACTTCTCTCCTGGATATGTGCCCAAGGTTCCTACCACTCCCTTCGCGGACCAGGTGAACCTGCAAGCACTGCCCCAGGAGGAGGCAGACCCAGCCCTAGCTTTTCTCTGTCCAGTTCGCGCCCTGCGGGTTTACATTGACAGAACGCAAAGCTTCAGGACCTCAGACCAGCTCTTTGTCTGTTAGGGAGGCCAGAAGAAGGGGAAGGCTGTCTCTAAGCAGAGGTTAGCCCACTGGTGAGTGGATGCTATCACCCGAGCGTATGAAGCTACGGGTGAGCCTTGTCCTCCCAGGTTGCGTGCTCACTCCACGAGAGGAGTTGCCAGTGAAGGCTCCTTGGCTTTGGCTCAAGGTACCTCGCTGACAGACATCTGTAGAGCTGCGGGCTGGGCGACACCGAACACGTTCGCTAGATTCTATAGCCTACGTGTGGAACCTATTTCCTCCCGAGTACTTGCTACGGCAAGTGGTGCAAGGGAATAGGTTGTGTCGGCTTGCTACGCCACTCCGTGCCTCAGCCAGATACGTGCGTCTTCTGCTACGTTGCTGCCATACATCGGTTTGCCTCAGGAGTTCCTCCATCACCCCTCTGGTGCCAGGCGTGGCGGACCGCCAGGCGCCAGGTCTACTACCTCTAAGAGAGTTGTTGTGTAGACTGGGTGTTATGTCCAGTGGTCTCTTCGATGACCCATTATGCCACGTGCAGTCCAGCCGTGTCTTTCCCTTGACAGACTCGTTCTGTTGTCCCTGTTGAGTACGCTCCCATTTCCTTTGGATTGGGACTACCTCAGGGACTGCCATATGTGTCACTATCCCCCTGGACTAGTACATATGTGTATTCCAGGCCTTCTTCAGGCGACTGGCTTCCGCAGCGTTCCCTTCCCCTTTCTTCGGGCTGGGCACGCTTTTCCAGTGTTATCCAGTATCCACTGATTGGGTCTTGCGGAAAAGCAGTGAGACTCCCTAGCTAGCTACCGTTATTTCTGAAACTGTGTAGGTAGCGTCGCTGGGCGCTGGAAGGGGCCAGCACCATGGCGTTTTATTAGGGATCCCAATTCGTCAGGGAACTCCCCGACGACACGTTGGAGTTCCCAGGACGAAAGGGAACGTCTCGGTTACGCATGTAACCCTCGTTTCCTGAGAACAGGGAATGGAGACGTGTCGTCCCTTCGCCATGGTGCTGTACCTTCGCGGAGGTCTGGACTCTGTTTGGCTCCTCAGCGAAAAGCGTCTATGCAATTTTTTACTTCTGCTTTTATATCCGCGCTTGTAGGCGGCTCGCGGAATGCAAAGATTGCATGCCAATTGTTACTGGCTCGTTTTTAATTCTATCAGAGGTAATAAGGCTCCCTGACGTGATCCCAATTCGTCAGGGAAATCCCCAACGACACGTCTCCGTTACCTGTACTCAGGGAACGAGGGTTACATACGTAACCGGGACGTTTTCTGCGATTTTGGGAGAATGGAGTACTTGTTAAAGCATTCAGTTGCAAGAAGTCTCTCGCAAAACTTACGTGTTTTCCACATACCATTCAGATCAATAAGAAGCACTTGTCCGAGGCACAAAATTTATTTTAGCTTTAGGTAAGTGCCTATTAGCAATAAAATCCAATCAGAATGTAATTAATTTAATTAATAAATCAATCAACTGGACCTAACAGTTATATATATATATATATATATATATATATATGTGATATAGAAAGCAACATGATATGCCCACGACAACAGACGTGGTGAGTCGGTGATGGCGGTGAGTAAATAAAGTCACCCCTCCCACTCTGCTAGTTTTACTGAGATTTCTTATCCTGTGCGAACTGGCAATTAATATTACAGATATCCTGTGGTAAAATTACATTATTCCATCTACCCTTGTAAAACTAATCCCGTTCGAATAGAGCTATAGTTGCCTAGAGTCACTACCTGTGTAAACAATGTTAACTTGCAGTGCAAACTCTTCCATTTCTGTGGCTTCTTCACCTCATAGCCCTTGGTTTCACATCCAACCTCAGACAGAATGAAACATGTTTCAGCACAAAACCTCTATGGAATGGGCAGCTACACACTTCTGCTCAATTTGAGGCTAGTGATTGGACTGCTGTGTACTTTTGGGCTGTTTTCACACAAGAGTTTAGACAGACAAATTACCTCACTTTCCCACCCTTCTTGACCATGTCAACCCTGTCGTGGGGCTTAGCAGACAAAATGGTGAGAACAGAGGAAACAGATTTCTTTTGTGTGTGTGTATGTCTGCTTGGTATTTTTTTACAGTCTTTGCTCTAGTTGCACCCACTTCCTCAATGGTAGCAGCTGTCAAAACGTTGCAGGATTACAGTACACCGCACTGGCATTAGAGCCTGGCAGAGGACAGGAAGCTAGGAGGGGTGATGCATGCTAGGAATAAGGGCCATACGGTTCGTCAGAGTGAGGTGAGAGCAGCCCAAGGGAGGAAAAACTAATGTAATGAGAGAAGCCATACTAATGATTGTAATTCTACAACATAAATCAGATATATGATAGGATTTGTGATGATCTAGCTACAAACGATTAACAATGTGGAAACTGAACATTCTCTGACATACAATACATCATTTAGTTTTAAACCACCACAACAAGCTGTTATTGAAGAAATATAGTGAGGCTCAGTTTCTCTAGTAATGTATCTGACAATAATATTCAGTCAGGACCACTTTTATCAAATAATAATGACACAGACTTCACTGACATTCGAAGCAAACTGTATGTGTTGGACTAAGCCCCGCAGTGGTAAAGATCCAGCAGAATTACATTACCACATGATGCAGAAAGTTTCACTTGCATACGTTACAGTACATTGAATGGACACTTGATATAAGTTCAAAGTAATAAAGGTACAATAACAGACCTGAGATAAATACACAATAGATTACCAACCTAAGCTTACTAACAGCTTAGATTAACAAGACATATATAAAGAGTACTAGAGGCAACAGGGTGTTAAAGCTTGCATCCATGGAATTGAGAGGAATCGAAAGAATAAGTGAATGGAGGAACTGCTCTAACATCATGATCTTCTGAATGTCAGCTGATGGAAAGCTTGATTAATATGATCAGCCTGAACTAACACTATGCATGTCTCTGGATCGGGATACGGTTCATATACGGGGTACGGTTCATGTAAGTTCATAAGAACTTACATTGGAGTTCATAGTGAACATGCTGTCAAGCAAAGCCAAGGTCATAGGTTAGATTCCCATCAATGGACCTATGGAATTCTGCATAATTAACATCAAACCATGATTGAAATTTGAGAGCTTTGGGAAAGTCGATGACAAAAATGTCAATTTCAGGCTATGTTTACATGGAAACAATTCTGAAGAGAAAACGCAAAAGTGGCGTTGCGTTATCACTTTTTATTCTGCGTTTAGATGAGCGTTTTGGGTGTGAAATCCGCGTGAAGATGGTGACGCAAAAGTCAGTGAAATTCAATGTAGTATGCACTCCATGCGGCTAAGAGTGCCCACTACAACAACACCAAGCCCACGCGCCTGCGTACAACCTTCACTGTCAAGCAGACTTTTGTGTTTTTACCCTTTACACAGGAAAGCAGCGGTGGAGCGTTTAAAAGATTTCCACTCAGGAGGGTGGTTTCACTTTTTTGCGTTTTTAAGCCCCAAAAACGCCGTCGCCGTGTAAACGAAAGGCACATTCGATAAAATATTTTTTTATGTTTTCACCCGCGAGCGTTCTTGTGTAAACAGGGCCTCAGTCTGTTTATCACAAAGTTATCAAATGGCTTCAGAAGACTTGAAATACAGCACAGAAATTTCTATACATAACTTTTAAGGTGATTAATATATTTTCTGGAGCTTGACATTCAATGGTCTATGCTTTGTATGCATTGTATGGAAAATAGTGTTTACATTTTGCTAAATACTTTTTGTTTTCCACTGAAGAAAAAAAGTCAGTCTGCGGATGAGTAAATCATAGCAGAATGTTTATTTTTGGGTGAACTATTACTTTAACTGAAGTAGATTTGTCAATACTAAATCACTTTTATGAGCAATTTTCTAATATTCTTAGCACATGAATGTTGTTGGGAAAGTCAGAGCTCTCTCACAATAAGACTTTACACAGCTGGTGAAGAAATTGAGGCTGTTGACCGAACAAAAGATTCTCATTGGGGAACTAGTATCATAATCTGGCAAAGTTGTTTCACTTCTGATTCAACATAATCAAAGGTCCTTAAATTATGTCAGCATGATGTTGAACAGTGTTTCAATGTTTGCAAAAACATTTCATGAGAGAGGTGCATATAAATGTTACTCTGTTGTTTATGTTTTATTATAGGGTTTGGTACCAAGACATGTCAAAAATATGCTACAAAAGATAAAATTATATATTTCATTTATCACCCCTTCCTATCCATCTGCCCAAATGTGCATAGTCCTCTCAGCTCACCAATTCTCACTAATTACATCTCTGGTAGCAACAAATTCAATCCCTGTCTCCAAATAGAGCTGGACATTGGAAGATACTATTCCAGAGAGAGTTTGAAATGGCTTCAACTGAACCAAGTTTATGGACTTAAATATACAGATATGAAAGCCATCCAATGTAGAGTCTTTACAGAAATCTGTCATTGCAGAAAAGCACCTTGAGACAGCTGTTTCCTGTTTGTAATTAATCTCTGTGCTCCCAAAACAGGATAAAGGAAAGAACAGGAAACTGTGACACCATAGCCATTTCTCAATATGCGTACTTGTCTGTACTTGTGTTCTTGTGGACTTGTGAAACGTCATCAGTCGCTGCCCAAGTACTGTTTCAATTCAAAGTTCACATTTAGCCAAGTCCACTTCAAATCCCCGGATGTGTTCTTGATCCGCCCCGTTTACCGAGGATGCATTGAGAGGTGACTTGTGTGGACTTGAGATAGCCAGGTAACCCAGAATGCACCTCGCACCAACCAGCAAGCGTCAATGGGAGAGGAGAAAATCCGCAAAATATCAAAATACTACTGTTATTGAGTCATGAAATGTAATTTTAAGAGTGTTTCAGGCGAGAATGTGGTTGTTTAAATGTCAAATCTGTAGTTTATTTATAAATATAGCGCCTATCTGAAAAAAGCATCTGACATTTTCGGAGTTATGACAGCCAAGCTTTCAGCGGACACTCAGCGAGATCAACCCCGACTGGAACAGCTTATCCTCGGCTAGTGCTTCTGACGTTTGCCGCCGGCTCTGATCTCGGGCTGCCAACTCTCACGCATTGAGCGTGAGACTCACGCAATTGAGCCAATTCTCACGCTCTCACGCCACACCCCCGATTTCTCACGCTAAAGTGTCAAGCCAGTCGGCAAAATACCTGAAAGATAAGTTTATCTATAAATCCACCAGTTGAGCCACTCGTGATCGACTAGTTTTACCACAAAATATCCTCTAATCTAGTTTAGAGCGATCATGCATGCGAGACAGATGTTGAGCTCCCAACGGCGCGGACGCAAAACCAGGACTGGAGTCAAAGCCAATTCCTCTCTGAACTCTAAGCGTTCTGTTATCACTCCGATTACATCCACTACGGGTTTTCCAGTGTCACTCACAGGAAAAACTGCTCCGTGTTCCCATGAGTAAAGTGCACACGTTTCTCTAAAAACACCCAGCACAAACAGATTGCCTATTCTTAAAGTCTTGTGCTGTTTTAAAGCAAAAAGCCATATCATGGTTTATTTTTTTGGTTCATTGGCAAAATATAACGCTGGAGACCTTCATGTTAGTTTATACATTTTACATCTCATGTTCGTTAAGGGGAATACGAACTCGCGTCCGAGCGCATCAGATGTTCTTTCATGTTACAGGCTCTACGATCTACGCCCCCCCCCCCCCCCAATAAGTCTCACGCCAAGCTAAAGTCAAAAGTTGGCAGCTCTGCTCTAGTCTATTGGATAAACCTTGACGTATAATAATTCGTCTTGTGTATAAGTCTATCTTTGGTCTCATTGAACTATAGTTTGTTCCATAGCAAAAAAAAAAAAATAGTTGTTGAGGTTTCATAACTTTAACAACATTTTTTTTATATTATCTTCACTATATGAGCAATAAAATAAAATGACATAACCCTTTCTCTGTTTGATAAATGTAAATAAAAATCAATGTATAAAAATCAATGTTTCATATTTTTAAAATGAAAACAAAAAGATCATGTTCATTTTGTTATAAATATATGCAGTGAAGAGAATCGCGTTGCCTGAACCACATGGCCATTAATATTTAGTTTTTTGGTTAATGAAAAGAGGCAGAGTGGTGTTTTATAACATATTTCGTTTTATTGTTTACGAAAAGATGTAGAGTTGTAGAAAATTTCGTTTTATTGTTGCCTAAAATATAGGCTATATAAAGAGATTACCGGAGTAGAGCGTGCTGCTGAGTGACGCGATCAAGTACGCTCTGTTCCATTTGCAGAAGAACCGGACTTGGGTCCTCTCGTCCAAGTTAGTTCTCCGGAGTCGAACTTGGCAAGTCTGAACTACCAAGGACGCAAGTCCGAAGTCTGCGTACTTGGTATTGAGAAATGGCTCATGTTGATCAGTTCTGTTCCTTGATGGCATGTCTTTGTTTGCACTTGATTGTATAGTTGTGTTATATTAAATGTTAACCTGGAAGCATAGGTTACTTTTTTTCAAAATGAAAATATAATTTAATTGAATGAAACTCAATGAAACCAAAAGATTTGTAACCCTTCATTCCACTTTTTACAACTTTTCACTTTAGTTCACTTTAAAAAAAACTTTTGCAGATAATTTACTCAGCCTCATATGGCCTCAAGACAACATATCCATGTCATTCTTTCTTCAGTCGAAAAGAAATTAAGGTTTTTGATAAAAAGTACCTTCTAGGATTTGTCTCCATATAATGGCCACCAAACGGTTCAAAGTCCAAAAGACAGTTTCAGTGCAAACTATTCAAGGGCTTCAAACGATTCCAGACGATAAATAAGGGTCTTATCAAGCGAAACGATAGATAATTTTTTAAAAAATATAACAAAGTTTAAGTTTTATAAGCACAAAAGCTTGTCTTGCTCTGTTCAGTGATGCGCATTCGTGACTCTCCTGTTCGAACTCGTTCCAAATCTTCTAGACAAATCTTTTTCCGAGTCATTTGGTTCATTCAACTAACGAAATGAACAAATTGACTCGGAAAAAGATTTGTCCTAAGGATTATTATTTATTTATTTTAATCATTTGGGCGCTTTTGGGGCCCTTAACATGCTCAAAAACTTTTTGTACACGTCGCAATCGTCGGTCATTAGGGCACGGGGGTGGGGAGGGGGTGTCTACAGTGCCCCCTTTGATCGACTTGGTACATATATCATACATTCTTGCACATATATGTAAGCAACTTTGTACAGATGTAGTTCTCGTCGAGTTGAACATCTGCACTGCAAGACATATGTTCCATTCGACAAGAAGTCAGCTATTTAGAGTTTTGTGAAAAACGCACACACTGAACTTTTTAATACTCAAGTTATTGCTAAGACATGATGACAAGACAATAGTGTCATGAAAAATGTCATGAAAAAAATTGAAGACCGGAAGTACGTCTTTTAGAAGGGATACGGCTCTTCCGGTTAGCTTTTTACAATGGTGGAGTCCGATAGATGCCGCTGGACCATATCTCTCCGCAACTTGCCTGAAGTCACATATGACGATGTGATCCGGATGGTAAAAACTAAAGTGGGAAAGCGTGAAAGCAGATGTACGGCTGTCTACAACCCGGTACACTACAACAACAGCAGCATGTAGCTCTAGCCGTTCGCCAGAAAAGTAAACGTTTCTATGGTAACAGCGAGTCGGACCAATCAGCAGACGTTGCTACTACGATTAGGATTGTGGGTAGTGTAGTTTTTTTTTCATAAGATCGCAGATAAAACTTGTTTTTCTTTAAACAAGGTTGGTTTCATACAAACTTATAGATTCGTCAGGAGCAAAAACCTTCGTTTCACAACCTCATAGCTTGTGGTCAGTCTACCTTGGATGGTTTAGACATTAGGGCTGATAATCGAAATCCTTATCGAGAAATACTGTTGACCGGAAGTTCAATTCTAGTCAGTCTAATCCAAAGACCTCTGCGATGCTAAATTGCGAAGTTTTTGAGTTTTCATTGAAATGAGTGTTTGTGGTGGCCTGACGAATTTTTGTTTTGTTGTGAAACAGGAGATTTTTGTAACTCAAACAATGTCCAATCTGCCCCCAAATTCCAGTGTTTGTTCTGGCCTGCAGAAATCTACATGCCAATATCCAGTTATAATCATTGGCAACAGGAACTGACATGTTTTATACTGAATACACCCAACCCGATCACACTAAATGCGTCTTTATAGCACGCATGTGTATTGTCGTGTAATATATACGCTAAAGTGAGTTTTTACGTGCATATGATACGCATTGGTTGGTTAGGTTAAGTTTAGGTGTGGGGTAGGGTGCGTGTGTATTGTACGTTTGGCTAGAATTAGTGGTGTGGCGTGCGTGTGTATTATACGCAAATGAACTGCGTATCAATTGCACGCGAAAAACTGCGTCTCATATGCACGTAAAAACTCATTTTCGCATATAAATTACACGATAAAACACGATGCGTGATATAGAGACGCATTTACGTGAGAACAGGCTGATACACCTAACATGCACAACGTTGTGGGGGCCCGATCAATGATGCTTGCGGCTTTAATTAATTATTTCTTTCTTTCTTTCTTTTCTACATTTGGACTCATTTCTTTATTTTAAAGATGATTTCACTCAGATAAATGAGAAATTTCTGATTAACAGTAAAAATTAAATCCCCACATCTAAAGTCCTGTAAAATCAGAAACACAGAATTTCAACATTCTTTAAAAAATCTTTTATTATTTTCAGATTTTCTTGTCTTTGTTATACAAAGATGTTAAATAACTTAAATACATTCTTACCAGTCATTCATGATCAGTTTATACCTACAAGCTATACACATGAGGTAGAGGAAAATAATTTAGAGGAAATTAGTTTCCAATAAGACAAGAAAAAGTGGAAAAAGACAAACTACTGAAAAATCTCTGCTCTTGAAAGAAAAATAATGCATTTTAATAGTTGCAGCATTGCACAAACCCTGTCAAATATCAGAATAGTGACCAGACCATTAGAATTTAAGAGAGAGAGAAAAAAATAGCATTGGTCAAATTCTAAGTGTCTGTAATCCACTCTTAATGAATGTAAGTCTAAACAATGAACTCACTTTCTGGTTCTTAACATTATGTTTATTTGATTTAATAATCAATATAGTAAAATTGTTCAGTATTACCGTTTTGCTACAAAGAATGAGATTGCTACAGTTAACTGGGATATATAGTATTACTGTGGGTGTTGAAGTTTAGTATTGGTTACATGCTAATATTCTTACTCTTTGGTTTGTATTCCTTATAATAGAATAAGGAAAAGTTGCATTTCAGACATAAAGGCAATTAAAATTTAGAGTGTTGGCATTTGTCTTTATCTTGGGGGAATTATTTATTTTGACCATCAGGAACAATTACACTGAGAGGGGAAAAAAACATATACCTCAACCCCAAAAAGCAAATACCCAATTATAGGCCAAATGCAAGACAAAGAAAAAAAATATAGAAAATCATCTTGAACTTTACAAAATGTACAAATAACACATGCACATAAAACATTTAAAAAATAAGTTACATATTGTCTCTGTGTCCTTTTCCCCCAACCAAATACATTTTATACAGGTTGCATTGGAAAGGAACCAAGACAACAACAAAAAAAGAAAGAAAATGAAAATCTAAAAAAAAAAGCCTTCTGTCAATGAAAAAAGATTACTGATTACAGAGAACATGCAGCATGCCAAACATGCAACTATATATGATATCTACATTGTTGGTCAAAATACTTATTGAGCTGTGATGTGAACTTGCATCTGAATAGAATTGCTTCTCATAAGTATGTCATTGCTGGTTTCCATGTAGTGTGCTAAGGTGTTTGTATTACCGAGCATTCTTTAATTTGCATGTCTCCCCATCAACTACTTGGAATTCAGCCCATTAGTTTAAATGAAATAAAAAATGGCTAACAGAATTTTTAAAGCCTTTATGTATAGCTAATGCATTTAAGGTATTCATAAATTACATTATAATCCATTATATCTTTTCATAAATAACTGTGACTAAAGTAAAAATGCATTATAATATTTGAAGATTCTGTGTTACATCTGAAATTGGTTGTTTGTCATGTATTATAATATATTATAACTGTGATTACAATTATTCATGAGTCCATACAATGCATTATAGGGTGCTAACAAATTCTTTTCAGATTTAAAAATGCTTTTATAATGCATTATACGTAAAGGCTTTAAGTAAAGTATTACCAAAAACGAATCCCTTCTCTGACAGAATTATTTCCCATGTACTCGTACACCCCTTGTTTTTCTATTTAAATTTTGCATCAAATTATTATCTGAATTATTTGTATTACTCAGTATGGAATATCAGCATTTTTGGCAGGCATTATATAAACATTTTTACTTTAGATCGAATGCAAATTTGCGCAAGTAAATGTATCTTGATTTATGGATATTTCGTTATTTTTAGACAAAATAATAATACAACAATTTTTTTGTAGTGCTGTCATGTTTGACTTTTTCATATTTTTGTGGATGTATATTTATAGTTGAGCATTTGCTTATCTTCAATGTATCACCAAAACATTACTAGTTGAATCATCCACCATGTTTTCGCAACATTTGTTCAAAAATTAACAAAAAGTATATTTGCTACTTTTAAAGATTTGACACAAATAAGATTTAAAATAAAATACAGTGCTTTCCAGATGACACATACTTTCACAGAGATCATAGCGACATAGGTGTGCTTTCTGAGGATAATTTTGTAACAGCATAACATTTATTTACAAGGCACTGAACTTGCACGTTATACAAAGTTTTGGGGTTTAAACAGTTTGAATTTAATTGAAATTAAAACATCAAGTTTTACAGATCTAAACATCAGTATTCAGGAAACTTTTGTCCAAATGCATGTAAGCGGTATGCATGTGCCTCACTTTTGTCTGTATGCCACAGGATAATAACCATAGCTATTTACAACTTTAGAAAAATAATAAATAAACGATATTCCAAGCTTCAGTGCGTGAATGGTGCCATTTTTTTTCTTTTTGTTGGTCTCTCACTCAGTAGTTCATTCACACTAAACTAAAAAAATAAAGAGCATATATAATTAATTTATATATTTTGTCATATCTTTGTTTCTATATAATTTATTTACACTAAGTGGATCTCAACAGAGTTTGGTGATCTGAATACAAAGTCAAAGATTGTCAAAATTCGGTGTTTTAAATTATTAAAAGTCTGATCAGAAACTTAGATCTTGTCATTAGGTCACACAGCGGTATTCTCCATCCTAGCTGTTATGTTAAATAATTTTAAAAAATATGGAACTTCAATGTACTATTTTACAATATATGGACATCCATATATTTTAAAAAATGTTGTGTTCCGCCTCTCAACAATTGTGATTAGATTCAATGTAACAGTAATTTTAGAAGAACCATTGACTGATTTACGAGCATGGGCATTTGAATCTAAAAACTGTCCACCATTATTTTCATTAATATCTGGAACATTTATTATCTCTGAGGTTAATTATTTCCCCCAAGAAATACATTGCAGAAAGGGGGAAATTTCTTTCTTTCCAAAGCAGATTAGTGGCCCACATTTGCTGTCATGTTTATTCTCAACTGTTATTTGCTCCCTCCAGATGTCTGTGAAACTGACAGAGCATTAAGTGACCATGAACCATAGTGTATTTCATATTTAACTAGCATTGTCCTGAAAAGCACTGCTGCAACGATTACAGCACTGAATCAGCAGCTTTAAATGAGGATGGACAGATCTGTCATCAAGCGGAAGCCTAAATCATGGAGACTAATGGTCATCGTGATATCTCCAGGATTTCTTTACCATCGAATGGTACATAGTGGTTTCACTTGTTCCCTGAACAGTCATTTGTAGAGTTCATTTAAGGCAGAGTTAAATTTTAAATAGACTGGCAAAGACTTCCACTGTCAAGCAAAAGAAAAAAAAAAGAAAAAAAAGAAGAAGAAAAAAAGTAAAAGCAAATCATTTTCATTCCTTGCAGGAACTATTCCTTGCGGTGTTCCACAAATTATATCCACAGAAAAACACAAATCAAAAGTATTGCTTTCCTAAGGGCCTTGTCAAAGAGAAAGATACAACACAAATGCAAGCACACAAACAATAAAACATTTGTGTGGTTAGTGGTTATTTAACAAACTCAGATAAGTGGTGCATATAATAGAATTAGAATGTAATTTTATCTATGTATATAATAGAATTATAATGTAATTTAATCTATGTACATATGCATACACACTCTTGTGTGGGTGTAGAATACGTGTGCATGTAGGATAAATCTGACATCATTTTGTCATTGCAAATTCCATCTCCAAATTAAATCATTTGGAATCAAGTCACATAGAATCACATACTCTTACACATACGGCTTGAGACATTTCAAGCTATTATTCAAATCATTGGATCAATAATTGTCTGTCCAAGACTGGACTTTGCCGCTGATTGATATTTTGGCAGACAAATTACTCTGTGAAATGTTTCATTTAGTTCCAAAGTGTTGCTTAAAACTGCAGACCATTCCCTTAGGCTTGGTATATTACACAGCTTTCACACTGCTCCACATGGAAAACAGAAAAAAATATATAATAATAATAACAAAATAATACGCCCTGCAAAACCCCTCAAAAAGTGCTTTCATCTTTTTTTAGACTGATTTGATGCCTTTGAGACCTTTCCCCAAACTAGGACACGGGAATCCACCTAAAGTCTTCGCGTCTTCTTTCTTTTTGGCTTCCACTCATTCATTTCTCTCCACTGTTCCTAGATTGGTGAAAGATATTCTGCATGATTGTGATGGTTTTTACCCCTTACAGGTGTAAACCTCTTCTCTTTGTGTGCACTGTTTGCATTCAACATAGCAGCACCAGCGCACCTGGCACTGGCACGGTCTCGTCACCACTCGGCTCTGAGTGTTGTGCCCCCTGCCACAGCAGATGGCCTCGCAGTTCTTATCCTTGTAGCATTTGCGGGCAAAGGTGCCTGCTGAATATTTGCTAAGCCTGCAAAAATTCGGCGAGTCCTCAATGTGAAGAAGATCAGGGGTACGGGGAATGAGGTCCGGTCGAGGGCCTGGAGGGGGCTGTTGCCCCTGAGATCGGGTCTGGGAGATCTCCCCCTCCCCAGTTGCCTCATTGGTGGAGCTGGCCACTTTGACTGAAGTCTCGTAACGCTGTTTGAGCTGCTTACCAATTTCATGAAAGGGTGCCAGCTGCCTCCAGCATGTTTGCACGGTACACGAACCTGAAACTCCGTGACACTTACAGGTGGTCTCCACCCCAGCCTTGATGACCTGTGGTGGGACAAATGTTAAAAGAAGTTAGACGACGCACATCAAAGGTATTACAGTTTTACCAAACATCAACATTTATGTCTTCAATTATCTCAGCAGACACAGCACAGAGCTCAGCTGCGATACATGAAAGACACAGTAAGTGCAGTGTTTACCAAACCCTTATGTTACCCCTTACTGTATATTGAAAAATCTTTAAAGGTCAGTTAAACTGATGGGCAATGCTATTTACAAAACAAGTATTTCAAAAGCACATGGAGGCAATAACTTTGATGTTCCCACATAATTTGATCGCTGTTACCCTTTCTAAGACCGAAAAACAATATAATGCAGGGCACAGAGGAGTAGGTATTATCCTCATTCTTACTTAATTGCCATAATTATGGCTTTATCAAAAGCAGCATCAGCTGTCATGAAATATCTGTGCTTTAAACAGTCAGTTTTACAAGGATACACTTTTAAAAAATAACTTTGACCAAAAAAAAAATAAAAAATAAATAAATAAAAAAAAATAAATCACCACTGATATGAAAGAAAGTTGTTGGATTTCCATTAGGGAAATTCAATAGACATAATGATTTTTTAATTGTATAAATCAAGGGGCTATATGATGTTTTTTAATGTTTTCTTTTTACTTTGTGTAATGTATCTGTGTGTGAATATAAGATCTGCAAATTTACAAAGCTCGTAGTCTCCCACAAAGAGATTTATGCTATCTAACAGAGAACACTGCTCCAGACTGGCCGAAAATACCATGATCGAAGTCTAGATAGAACTTCCGCAAACATCTGTCACCATTATGTTTAGTTTAATTCAGTCCAAGGACTTTCAGTTTGTATTTCTTCAGTTCATGCCTTCCTTTGTTTGATTTCCCGCCTCTCTTTAGTTACTATGGTCAAGTCATTATTAGTTCCTTTGTTTCAGCTGTTCTATTTACCTTCGCTATATAGTTGTACCCCATTTTCACTTTTTTGAGTACATAACTGAGAACTTAATTCATCTGTCTTTGTCTGTCTGCCTGCCTGCAAACACCTTGTGACAACGTCTATTTCACAATGTTAAATATTAGCATAATGCCCACCCAAAGTCATACGTAAAGAAAGAAGAAGAGGCTTCAGTGAATTGTAGTGTTGTTACCCTGTCGTGGAGACGTGTTTTGATGCTAAAACAAATACCTTTGACCGGCCGTTCAAAAATGGATGAACTTACAAATCCATGGTTAAGATTTGCTTAGGCTATGACGCCTGTTCCTTATCAATACAACCCCCAAGTTACAGAGCTGCAGTGTGTTTTCTCCCAGCTACCTGAACCTTGGAGAGTACAATGCCGGCTATAGACTGTACAGTTAAATAAATGAGAAATATACACTACAGTATTTTTTAAAAACTATTTTATGTTGTCACTTGAGGACATAAAACTTTTACTGTGAATAAGACAAATTAAACCTTTATAACATTATTATTAACACATATATATATACTCTGTTTACAGTTCCTTTAGAAGCCTTGGAAGCTGAAGTTTACGATTATAGTAAGGGACGTTACAATTCCAAAACACGCTTGAGGTTTTTATTCTTTAATGCATGAAACACATGAATGAAATATGAAATATAATCCAGGTACTATCTTCTCTTATGTGAAACTATCTGTTCGCAACAAGAAGTTATCGTGTTCATATCTGTCAACTGTCCTTCTGACTGTCATCTGACAACTAGAGTTCCAATCAAGAGATGAACTTACAAAAACAAGAAAGTACACAGATACCTTTTGTGCCTTTTCTGGGTGAGTCGGAGTGAACTGTGGCACTAATAGAGTCTTGCAAACTACTTTCAGTTTGTTTTTTTTTACCAAACCCTATCATATTCCCCCATTACACGTGTAATATCTGACACATCTAGTAGCAATTTATTCTGTGGTAGTTTTATATTTAATATATATATATATATATATATACACATATATATTGATGCTGATGAGCACGAGCTGGACATTTCTTTTTTTTATTATTGGTTCTCCCTTGGTGGTCTGAAAAAAAAAGCATACTGCAGGATGAGTAAATTATGACCTATTTTTCATTTTAGAATGAACTGTCCCTTATATTTCATGTTATGCAGAGAGCATTACCAACCACATTGTTTGATTTATTCAACCTTTCTGTAAGAAAGTGAACCTTACGATAGGCATAAAAAGGCGCTGTCTGGACAGTTTCTCTTGAACCAGTGGTAGACTTATTCAACAAAAACTGCAAATCCACCACAAAGAAAGGAGAGGAAAATGTGTAACGTCAGCTTTAAAATGCAGGTGATGCCGAGGCTAGCACATTCCAAGTTTGTTCTCCATATGGGATTTGACCCCAAACCCCTTACACCTCCTTACATGTGCACATGGACCAAAAATGCAGTGTTGTAAATCTCTTATCGCAGACAAAATGGCCCGAGGATGACTACTTCAGATAGACGAGCAAAGAGTCCTGAGCCTCTGCTGAGCAGTACTGTAATTTATATTCATTCGAAAACTAAAACTAACAGTATGAGACAATATGTTGGTGCCAGACCTGCAGTTTACTTTGGCTCTATTTTATGGGTCTTTTTCTGTACCTTCTTTTTTTTTTTTTGCTTTTACTCTTACAATGTTACCTCGGCTCTTTCTCTTACCAAAAACAATGGAGGACTTGGACAGACTTAGTGCTCTTTAGACTGAAAGTGAAACCAAACCTTGATTAAAGGGCATTTATTATAAATTACTGAATTAAAAAGTACATTTAAGTTATTCAAAATGGGTCTTTTACAGACTATTTAAGTGACTGTAAAGAATGCGTGAAGTTTTTAATCACAACAAAGAAAGAAAGAACGCTAGTGATACAGTCATCTATTTTAAGAGTATATTGTGTGCAGATAACTCCAAGTTTCTCATGAATCTTTTTGCTTGTGTTCACCTGATCCAAAAAAAAACCACCCCAATAAACATAAACATACTAACCGGACAAATACGTTCTAATATATACCTTAGCAGCCTACCTTCATTCCTACATTGCTGTTGTGCATGTCTATCCGGGCACGGAGGTCCTTGTTGGACCTCTTACCCAAGAAGTCTTTGACAAATTTGTTGCTGTACTTGAGGTTGTCTCCACAGCCACCCCACTGCCAAGCCTTGCGGTTCTCCAGGTCAGGAGCCTCATCACAGGTACAGCGCTCCATGCGGCCAGCGCTGCAGGCTTTGGCCATGGCGTGGGTCAGGCCTGCTGAAGAGATGGCATAGAGGAATGCCGTCTCTTTGAAGCCTGTAAGGAACATGGGTATTATGAGGCAGCCAATATTTCATTACTGACCTGCAATCCTGTGATTTGTCCTGTGATTTTATGTTGAATTTCACCCACAGGGAATGCTAGTAACTCAATATAAATATCTCAATATAAATTATAGTTTCTTTTTTTTTTTGTTAATTACTTGCCAAAAATTATTTAGTAAATTTTGTCAATTTGAATACATTGGAAAAGTCAACTGGATAAACACAGTTAAATTAAAGTGCCCCTATTATGCTTTTCAGATATTACCTTGCTCATGTAAAAGATCTGCAAAGTTTCAAAGATCAAAATGCACAATAATTTATTGTTTGCCAAAAGAACTGTAGTTGTAGCTGAGGCCTGGACGACTTTAGTTTGTATTGTCGACATGAGGAGAAGATGCTGTTCCCTTTCGAATGGGAACTCCTACGTCTCGTCAGAGGAGTTTCCAACGAAATGTGATCCCAGTTCGTTGGAAACTCCTCCGACTAGACGTCTCCATTTCCTACTCAGGGAACGAGGGTTACCATATGTAACCGAGACGTTCCCTTTCGTATGGGAACTCCTATGTCTCATCAGAGGAGTTTCCAACGAATTGTGATCACAATTCGCTGGAAAGTCCTCCGACGAGACCTCTCCATTCAATGAGATGATTCTCGTTATTTGCTTAGAATTAAAAAGAAGTTGGAAATACCTTTGCATCAATGTACTGTTAACGAACATTCTGACATCGTCCATGCTGCTGAGACCAATCACAACAGACTGGGCTGTCAGAGCCAAGTAAGCTCTCAGAAAGGAGGGGTTTATAGAAGCCACCAAAAAAGTAATTGTATATATCGCACACTACTTACCTCTCTTTAAAATGTGAGCCCTGTAGCGGCCCTCCAAGGTGCAGTTCCATCTCTCAAAGCGGAACTGGTACTGGCACTCCAAGGCACTCATGCTAATGGCCTCCATGAGAGTTTCAGCCACTCCAGGGTCCCGTCTGCACATTCTGCGCTGTTTTTTCTCCAGTTTGAGTCGATCACACAGCTTGTAGTGTGCCTTGCCTGCCCTTTCGTCTGGCTGTGAGGTCAGTGGCAGAATGGACAGGGGTTCATTACCTGTCAGCCTATAAGAGAGACCAAAAAGATGAATATAATTGCTGTTATCAGGAATTGTTAAAAGGCAATGATTTGTTGGTATGATGGCATATAGTATATGAATGTCAGAAGGGATGTGTCAGCCACTAGCCTTTACCATTAAGGAACATGGGAACATGGGTATCCCAAAACAGAAATGACAATGGTCAGAAAACAGCAAAAAGCAGTTAAGAAATCTGATCATAGCGATTTACTCCCTGCAGGTTTGAAACAAATTTGCATAATGCCAGCCTACGGTCTCCATTGGCTGCGCACAAACAGAATCTACTTTGACCCACTCTCAAACACTGTAGTTGTAGCTGAGGCCTGGAAGAGTTTGGTTTGTATTGTTGACATGGCGAGAAGATTCTGTTTTCATGAGCTGCAAAAGCAAATTCATAGTGACTTTGATGAGCTGATAAAGCTACACAGGTTGACCAGTAGGTTTATTAGTTTATGGTGGCCCCCTTTCGAGATAAATCTGATTTGATTGGAATAACGTACATTACTTGGGTCCAATACTGACAATAATTGGACCCCTATGTTTGTATGTGTATGAATGGAAGTAAAAGGAGCTTAAAATGTGACTGTGGCTTAAATGTGATACTGTCTGTCCAGACAAATAAGAACTACTTTAGAGTTCCTGCTACATAACTGAATGAATGAAAGGACAAGCCTGGCTTCACCTCCAGGAAGGAAAAATGAAAGAGGGGTGCTTTGGGCAGCTTTTTTATGTGCGCCCTGTCAGCTCAATAGCATGAATGAATTCTGATGTGGTTAATGTTCTCAAATGTCTAATGGCCTATGGAAAACACCATTCTAGTTCAAAAGTTAATGTTTGTATGAACCTACAGTACACTGGGCTTCACTTTATCAACTGTCCAGCATTTAGCAGTGGTTCTAGACCTGGGGACCCACAGCACTGCACATTTTCTATTTTTCTTTTGGGCCCTATCATACACCCGGTGCAATGCAGTGCCAGTGTTTTTTGCTAGTATCGGCCCAACGCATTTATCATTTTCATGTCCAGGGCCATGTTGTTTAAATAGCAAATGCATTTGCGCCCATAGGCATGCTGGTCTGAAAACCCAGGTGTGTTCAGGTGTACTGTTGCCGCTTTGCTATCTTGAGGCAACTGAAATCAATTGACCAACAAAAACCTGGTCTAAAGTCAATGGCGCAATATTTTATTATTATTTAAAGAGCGTGTTGGTATTTTGCTCCAATAGGCGGGTCCACAACATGCGTAAACTCTGCTTATCACACGCAGGGACTCACAGTACTACGCAAACATGCCAAATGTGGAAAATAAAAGGATTACAATTTAAAAGATTATTATTGTGTACACAAAGATATGGTGGAAACCGGCTTGTCGGATAGATTGCCTGCTAGCACGCTTTAACCTCGCATGCTTTAACCTTGCGCACGAGCAAATCCGTTTGCTCTCTGGAGAAGCAATCAGTCTCTCTGCTTGCAAATTCCACCATGTAAATAGTGAATCCCTCATGGCGCGAGCGCATCTGGCTTTTAAAGGTAATGGAAAGTTACACTCTGATTGTTTTTTAGCATGTTATGCCCAAAACACACCCATTACTAATTAAAGGAGTAGTTCACTTTAAAGGGATACTCCACTTTTTTTGGAAATAGGCTCATTTTACCACTCCCCCAGAGTTAAACAGTTGAGTTTTACTGTTTTCTAATCCATTCAGCCTGTTTTCTGATATTTAGAAGAATATCAGTAAACAGACAGTTTCTGATCTCATTGACCTCCATAGTAGGAAAAAAATATACTATGGAAGTCAATGAGACCAGAAACTGTCTGGTTACTGATATTCTTCTAAATATCAGAAAATCGGCTGAATAGATTCGAAAACGGTAAAACCCAACTGTTTAACTCGTGTGGAGTTGTAAAATTTCCAAAAAAGTGGAGTACCCCTTTAAAATAAAACTTAGCCCATGATTTATTCACCCTGAAGCCATCCTAGGTGTATATGACATTCTTCTTTCAGACGAATGCAATCGGAGTTTGCACTAGCTGTAGACGGGAGAGGGAAGACTGAGAGACACCGACATAAAGAGAATAACAATAGTCTAAACTAGGGCTGTCAAAACGATTAATCGCGATTAATCGCATCCAAAATAAAAGTTTGTGTTTACATAATTAATATATGTGGGTGCACTGTGTATAATTATTTTGTATATATATAAAAACACACATGCATGTATATTTAAGAAAAAAAATATTTATATATAAAACATTTATATTTATATATAATATAAATTATATATAAATCTATATACAGAATATACATGAAAATATTTCTTAAATATATACAAGCATGTGTGTGTGTTTATATATCTAAAATAATTATACACAGTGCCCCCACATATATTACGTAAACACAAAGTTTTATTTTGGATGCGATTAATCGCGATTAATCGTTTTGACAGCCCTAGTCTAAACGTGATGTAACAAAAGCATGGATCACTGTTTAAAAGTTACTCTTGGTTAAAACAGTTTCACTTTTGAAATTTGGCGAAGATGAAAAAAGCATGATCTTCCAACAGCACTGATCTGTTTATCAAATTTTAGGTTATGATCAAACAGAAAGCCCAGATTTCTAGCACATTGTGTTTCATAAGGGGCAAGTGGACCACGGTCAACATCAAGAACACAGTTTTCCCTGGGCCCAAATAAAATGATTTCGGTTTTATTTTCATTTAAATTTAGAAAATTACTTGACAGCCAAAGCTTAAGTTCATTTAAACAGGCCAACAGGGATTGTAAACCATTTTTGTCATTATGTTTTAACGGAAGGTAGATCTGAGTATCATCAGCGTAAAAATGAAAGGATACTCCGTGTTTATTAAAAATGGAGGCCAGAGGTAGCATATACAGGATAAACAATACTGGACCGAGGATTGATCCCTGTGGGACTCCACAATTTAGAGGTAGACTAGAGGAAGACTGATGACCAATACGAACACTAAAACATCTGTTGGTCAGATAGGAACGGAACCACTGTAAGACTGCGCCACGAAAGCCTACAGATATCTCCAGACGGCGCAACAGGATCTCATGGTCAACTAAATCAAATGCGGCACTCAGATCCAATAAAACTAAAGCAATGGATTTACCAGAATCAGTTTCTGTGAAAATTTCGCTTGAAACTTTTAAAAGGGCAGTTTCAGTGCTGTGTAAAGCTTTAAAACCAGATTGAAATGCTTCATGCAGAGAATTATATAGACAGAAAAACATTTATAGTTAAAAGTTGATGATGATATCTAACAATGCACGTTTACCTACTTCAGAAAATATAACAAATAAAGAAGGCATAACTACTTATTACAATAGTTCAAGTTCCCTATCGAGGGAACTCAAACTGCGTCAAATGACATTTTGGGGGAACGCCCCTCAGCATAGTGCCTCTGAAGTATGAATGAAACTATGCCAATCTCTGATTGGTGTTGCGTCATGACATAATGTGTGACGGCACATACGTGGAAGCTGTATAAGGATCCGGCACACATGAGATGTCAGCTTTTTGTTCTTCAGCAAAGCGCTCTTTGTCAAACTGTCTGTCTTATTTGGTGTTGTTTGTCCCATAAGAATTGTCCTGAATTATTGCAATATGGAATCTAGTGGTTCGGATCTCGCGTTTGCCGAGGCAGCGTGTAGATTACGAGTCTACTCAGCAATAAAGATTCTGTGACTGGGATCTCGCGTTTGCCGAGGCAGCGCGTAGATTTAAGGTCTGCATTGCAATTCAGAATCTCGTGGCTCGGATCTAGCGTTTGCCGAGGCAGCGTGTAGATTACGAGTTTACTCTGCAATAAAGATTCTGTGACTGGGATCTCGCGTGTGCCGAGGCAGCGCATAGATTACGAGTTTACTCTGCAATAAAGATTCTGTGACTGGGATCTCGCGTTTGCCGAGGCAGCGCGTAGATTTAAGGTCTGCATTGCAATAAAGAATCTATAGTGGCTCGGATCTTGCGTTTGCCGAGGCAGCGTGTAGATTACGAGTTTACTCTGCAATAAAGATTCTGTGACTGGGATCTCGCGTTTGCCGAGGCAGCGCGTAGATTTAAGGTCTGCATTGCAATAAAGAATCTATAGTGGCTCGGATCTCGCGTTGTCAAGGCAGCGCGCAGATTTGGTCTACTCTGCAAGATTCTGTATGGGTGCGAGGCATGCACAGTCAGCTCCGGAGGGCGCTGGCTGTGTTCATTGAGAAAAATCTCGATGCACACACAGCCGTGCGTTCGGATGTTTTCAGCCTCGCGCCCATTGACTTTCTTCTCCGAGAGATGAAAGCCAAATATATTGTGAATGACTCGAATCTCGCCGTTGCCGATGCAGCGCGTAGATTACGAGTCTACAATAATAAGGACATAATGTGTAAATAACAATTTTAAATAGTAAAAATAAATAATACTGTTTTGTGTGAGGCATTCACAGTCAGCTACTGAGGGTGCTGGCAGTGTTCATTGAGAAATATCTCGACGCATAGGCCTACAAATTAGACCATGCGCTGTCTGATATTTCAGCCTCACATCTTTTGACTTTCTTCTCGAGGGATGAAAGCCAAATATATTGTTACAGCTCGAATCTCACGTTTGCCGAGGCAGCGTGTAGATTATGAGACTGTAATAATATTAAAACAGTATTGTTTGGTGAAAGAGTACCGCTTCTAGAGCCCCTCCTCAAGGAGCTTGGGGGCATAGACAGCACTCTCAGGCGAAGCCTCAGCCTAAACAGGGCAACCTGAGGGTCGTCCTGCAGGCTATAAAGGCTTCCTCGAAGAGGTCCTAGCCAGCTTAGGTTCTCTGCGGGCAGCCCCACCCGCAGTGGAGCGACCGAAGTCGTCCCTTTCGCGGAGCCCGCAGGAAATCGATGTTGCTCTCCCGCCGTTAAACGCGTTTCGGGACGCATCGGTTTCCAGCGAACGCAGGCTGCACTGTCCGCCCCACAGGCTTGCGGCCAGGCAGCAATCGCGTACGCCCATCGAGAATCGTTTTCGGGCCAGCCCTGCCAGGAAATCCACTTCAGGGGGTCGAGAACGAATCCCGATTAATACCCGAAGCCAGGCTCGAGAGCCTGGTTCCCTTGGTAAAATAGGGCCTTGCGCACCATTCAGAATGGGTACAGGCTGCAGTTAGGTTTCCACCCACCCAGATGCAATGGGTTGATCTGGACTGTAGTCGACCCAGTGCAGGGTGGGGTATTGGAACAGGAAGTAAACTCCCTTCTAGAAAGAGAGGCCATAGAACGTATTCCTCCACTAGACAGGGAGTCCGGGCTCTACAGACGCTACTTTATAGTTCCCAAGAAGGATGGTGCAGTTGCGTCTGATAATAGATCTCAGGCACTTGAACCGTTCTCTGAGGAGATTCAGATTCAAGATGCTCACCAACAATCGTGAACCAAATTCAATCCGAGGATTGGTTTGTTACGATAGATCTGAAGGACGCTTACTGTCATATATTCATCCTTCCATCTCACAGGAAGTTCCTGAGGTTCACTTTCGGGGGGCGAAGCGTACCAATATCGGGTTCTTCCGTTCGGCCTAGCACTCTCACCCTGCACATTTACCAAATGTGTGGATACAGCTCTAGCACCCCTGAGACTCGAGGGTATCAGGGTGCTCAATTTTTTAGACGACTGGCTCATTCTGGCTCAGTCACAAGAGCAGGCGGTTCAGAATCGAGATGTTGTCCTCGCCCACATCCAGAAGTTGGGGTTGAGACTCAACACGAAGAAGAGCGTGTTGACACCAGCCCAGAGAACGACGTTCCTGGGAGTGGTGTGGTATTCGGTCACGGCTGTCTCCCGCGTGAGTCGAGCCCATCCTAGCCACAGTGGCTGGGATAAAGCTGGGCCAAGCCATCACTGTCAAACATTTCCAGAGGAGTGTTGGGGCTCAAGGCAGCAGCGTCCAACATCATTCCTTTCGGCCTGCTGCTCATGAGGGCCCTTCAGTGGTGGTTTAAAACCAAGGAATTTTCCCTGAAGGGAAATCCGTTTCGCACGATCAGGGTTACGCGCAGATGCCTTCGTTCCCTATCTATGTGGAAGAAAGCTTGGTTTCTGTCCAAAGGTCCAGTGTTGGGAGCGTCATGTCGCCGGAAAACCATCTCGACAGACGCCTCCCTCACGGGCTGGGGCGTGGTCATGGACGGCCGCTGTACGACAGGCCTATGGCAGGACCATCATTCCTCCTGGCACATAAACTGCCTGGAAATGTTGGTGGTTTCCCGGGCTCTGAGGAGCTTCCTGCCAGACCTCAGAGGTCACCATGTCCTCGTGAGGTCAGACAATATGTCGGTAGTGGCCTATCTAAACCATCAGGGGGGCCTGAGGTCTTCCCCTCTATGCAAATTGGTGCATCAGATCCTCCTGTGGTCCCAGGAGAAATTGTTGTCTCTAAGAGCGACATTCATCCCGGGGAGTCAAAATCAGGGAGCAGACATCCTGTCGAGACAGGGGCTGAGGCCCGGGGAGTGGAGACTCCACCCCGAGGTGGTGGAGTCAATATCTCAGAGGTTCGGCCCAGTGGAAGTGGACCTGTTTGCGTCTCGAGAGACGACCCACCGTCCACAGTGGTTTTCACCTCACTCGTCCAGCCCCCCTGGGGCTGGATGCCATGGTACAGACGTGGCCAAGGCTGCGTCTGTATGCATTTCCCCAATCGCTCTGCTCCCGGGAGTTCTAGAGAGGGTCCGTCACGACGGAATCAGTCTATTGCTGGTAGCCCCGTTGTGGCCGGCCCGAGTATGGTTCTCAGACATTATATTGCTCTAGACGGCCCTCCGTGGGAGATTCCCCTCAGGAGGGGCCTGCTGACACAGGCGGGGGGCTCAATATTTCACCCTCGGCCAGAGTTATGGTTTGTTCGTTGTGTCAAGTTGCTGTTTGTTTGAAACAACAAAGCTGTTCACTTGAAGGAACACTCAACGCACTGCTATTAGAAGACATCCTGTCATAGCTTTTTGGTACATAAAGGCTACCATAGAATCAAAGCGCATTTGAAAAAATTAGACACTGGAGAGCACAATTCGTTTGAATGCAAAATACATTTTCACCACTAGATGGGAGAAATTCCTACCCAATGTCCCTTTAAAGGGACACAAGGCAGTTATTTTAGCTTAATTTAACAGCTTCAGAGTTATTGAAATGGTTATATGACTTCTTTCGGGTTGAATGGTGGGTGTCTCGACCCCCCCTGGTGCCTGTGAGCGGAAAAATCTCACTTGCAGTTTCAGGCCGGCGGCTCGCCGCCCGGAAGTATCGCGTGATCTCAGTTCTCGCGATGTAACATATTCCTTTGCGAGTCTTGCGACAACACTGCACATATCCAGGAACAAGGTCGACAAGGATGGAGTTTGTCACACTATCGTCATGGCGGAGCCGCCATATAAGATATAGAAAGCTAGGAAAGCATTGTCGGAGGAACAGAGAAAGAGGAAAAAGCAGACTGACCGAGTGAGGAGTCAGACGCGAGCATAGCCGTAATGTGCGTGTGATATGTCCCCATTGAAGCATCTCGCAGCACGGATGTACCAATACAAACAAATAAAACATCTCCAGGTAACTCTAGTAGATTCATTTATTTCGTTTGTTAAATAAGAGGCGATCTGAAATGTGTTGTTTTTGAATTCAAGTGACCAAAGTGCTCGTTGCCGCTGCGATCAGTTTCAGTGGATTCAGTGTTCTGTTGTGATATTCAAACGGACACGCGCTCATTGCTCAATCCATTGCGGGGACTGAGAGACTCATTACGGTGAAATCACAAAACCCAATGCACAAAAAACATGTCCCTGCTTGAAATACAGCCACTAATATATAATCGGTGTTGATGAGGAAAATAAACTATACTATTAGTAAGAATTAGAACCCAGAACCTGTGACTAACATGGCAAAACTTCATCCTCTGGACCATTAAAGTTCATGGGGATATGTATTTAATCACGTGAAAATTCTCACCACTAACAACATATATTAGATCTCATTAAACAACAAAATAAACACAATGTAGTATACTATGTAACACGTCATGCCCTCCGTGAGTGGTATTTACAACAGTAATGTTAAAAACAAGTACTCCACAGTTACTCTAGGGGTCGCTGTTTGACAGCATTGTCGTCTAGTGGCCCTTAAAACTATATTGACTAAAATAACTAGCTTCCGGCAGACGGCCATACGCAAGTCAATTTACTCCAAAAGAGTAACCCTTGAACTTAACGCACAACTTAATGACAAATGCAGTTGCTCAGTCCTGTTTGTTTGATCTGCGAGAGGCGTCAAAGCTCACGCTACTCCTACATCATATCATCAAGTGTTACTCTTTTGGCATATCTCAACTTGTCAAGTCAAGTCAAGTCACATTTATTAGTGGTGCTTGCAAAGCAACCAAAGTGGATCCGAAGAGATGAAGGGAACAGTTTTGACATTAAAAGAGGTAGCACTTATGTCTGCAGCCGGCACTTCGCTCCGGAGGATTACGTTGGTGGATGCGTCGTTCGTCGCCTGAAAAGTGGTGTTGTCCCGAGCCTGTTCCCTCGGAACAATTTTACTGCCCCTTTGAGAAGGGAGTCAGTATATGAAAGAACTGTAAAACGTCAGTCTAGTAACGTTACCCAGCTATGCTGTGAAGCTAGCACCACCATGGTTGCTAATAAGGCAGTGAGGATGGATCACGACTACGTGACACACCCACCTGCAGGTAAGATTGTTCATAATGTTTTAAGTAAGTTAACGCTAGTCAACTATGTGTACCATTAATGGATAAATACATTTTTAACTGAATAACTTAACCCTTGTGCATCACTTAAAAAAAAGTTACACAGGGACATAGAGTACAAAAACATTTTTTTTTTTTAATTTGGAGCACAGACTTAAGTTTGTTCTTATTTTAAAGAAGACCCTTGGCAGATTAGTGATAATTAATTAAAATGAATAAGTAAATCCAAATAAGTTTTATAGGTTTAAGTTTATGAACATTATTTTTATATAAAATATATAAAAACCAAGTTGAGCTCTAAAACATCTAGAAAATCAAAGCCATAAATCTAAATAAGTTGTGCTCCAAATTTGAGGTTGATATCTTTGAATGCGGTAATTATGTTTGTTTGGGCGCAGTAACAGATTTTCTCCATTGTATGCCAGCAAACCTCCACTGGTGCACACAGCGAATGCATTTGCTATTTGCTGTTGAGTTTCTCTCTCAACATTAAAAACACACACACACACACACACACATATACATACATATATATATATATATATATATATATATATATATATATATATATATATATGTGTGTGTGTGTGTGTGTGTGTGTGTGTGTATACACACACACACACACACATTTTTAACTAACGTTAGCCTACATCTGTAACAGTCTCATGCTGTCTAGCTGTAGGGGGCTCTGAATGACATTCTTTTTGCAGTGATGTCATTTAAGAGTTGACATAATTACTGTTCTGTGTTGTGTTGTAAGGTAGAATAAATATGTTAAGACTGTTTTTTATTTCTTTATCTTTACATGTGCTCTGGATGAGGCTTTGGATTACATCCATGACTTGGAAGCCAGGTTACATAACACTGACCTACCACCCCCGACTCTCTTCAGCCGATATTGTGCATCGGATGACCAAATTCGTTTCTACACCAAATTTCCATCCGAGAAGGTTTTTACCATATTTTGGGAGTCGATTGCACCATCTGCCCTTAGACTGGTCTACTGGACCAAAGCACAGAGGGCAGGTGAAGAAGGCTGCCAAGATCCCAGCCCACCACGCATCATGCCACTAATTGATGAATTCTTGATGTACTCCATGCGGGTTGCTGTTGGTATGAAGGAGCAGGTCATTGCTGACATGTTTAATGTGAGCATTGCCAGGGTCAGCAGGGTTACCATCACCTGGGCCAATTATCTTTTCATGATGCTGAGCTCACTTCCCATCTGGATAAGCAGGGAAAAGGTTAAGTCCACCATGCCCCTTAAATTCCAGAGGTACTGTCCTAACGTCAGAGTGATACTGGACTGCACAGAAATTGCCCTGGAGACAGCCTCATCTCTGACCTTACAGTCAGAAACATTTTCAAATTACAAAAACAGGACGACATTGATAGGCCTGGTTGGAGTTGCTCCCAATGGTTTGGTGACATTCGTCTCACCCCTGTACACTGGTTGCATCTCAGATAAGGAGATCACCAGGATCAGTGGAGTCCTTCCCTTGCTGGAGCCAGGAGACGACATCATGGCGGACAAAGGGTTCCTCATTCAAGACCTCCTTGCTGACGTTGGAGCGAAGCTCATCATTCCACCTTTTAAGCGTTCAGCACAATTCAGCAAAGAGGAAACAGAGCAAACCCAAGCCATTGCCCGCCTCAGAATAATAGTGGAGAGAGTGATCGGTAGGGTAAAGTCATTTCACATCTGGGACTCTCCTGTGCCGCTCACACTGATTGGCAGTGTGAATCAGATTTGGCTTAACTGTTGTGTTTTAGCATATTATCAAGGACCTTTTTGTTTTGAAGATTGAACTAATTAATGGGGTAACACTTTAACTAATATGAGCACATTATCATGAATAATGATTTATTAAGCATGATCATGATGTTTTCTTTGTTCTTTGTCTAGGTCAGTGACCTAGTCACCACTTTAGTTGAGGGGCCACACACTTGATGAAGTAATTAATAGATTAATGCTTAGTTAATGATGACTACTGAATTGAAAAGACCCCCAAATATAGCAATCACAGCTCATAGCACACAAATTGTTAATCAAATACAGTAGTCATCATTAACTAAGCATTATCTATTAATGACTTTATCATGTGTATGGGCCCTCAACTAAAGTGGTGACTAGGTCCTTTGAAACACTGATGAACAATAACTGTGAACAAAGAAAACATCATGATCATGTGTAATAAATCATTATTCATGATGATGTGCTCATCTAAGTTAATGGAGTCATGAATGAAAAACGTTGACCGTGTGTTAGTTCCTGATGTCATGAGATATAGACATATATAGATATTTAATGATAATTCATGTACCCTTACTGTAAAGTGTTACCATTAATGGTTTATATGTAAATAATGTATAATGTGTAAATAGTATGTACATAATTTAGTGTTCCCACATACTTTAAATTAAATATAATTGTCATGTTAATATTGTTCTGTTGAAATGTGACAGATTTCACTAAAAAATTAAATGAACGATTAAAACAATTTTGGTCAAAATGATGTGTCATTTATTTTTTTGGTATGTATGTGTAACATCAACTGATTAATAACAACTTAATAAATAAAACAAACATTTAAAACAAAACAAAAATATTACAGTTCATCAACAGTAAGACAGAAGGCAAAACTGATTGGTAAAGACAAGATTACTGGAATTCAAGGTATGCATTCATGTATGTGCCATAATAATATAAATCTAATTTCTCTTTCATTTCTGCAATGAATGAGTCATCACGCCAAATTCTTTCCACAGTTAAATTTGAAATAGTATCTGTAACAAAGTCACACCATGTCAGTCCTGTGATTGCCAGTTGGCCCTGAACCTGCCAGTAATATTTATGCGAACGCCTCAGAATGGCATGGCCTTCCTGCACCTTGATGTGAGCAACCTGAGATGGATCATTTTTTGTGCTGCTCTTCACCTCAACCAGGCCAAAAGGAGGTGACTCTGAAGGGTCGTACACCCGACCGTCTGGACTGGCCCCAAGATGTGGTGCATCAGGGTGAATGACGAATCCTGCTGGTAGCACATTAACTCGCATCAGTTCAGCATAGTTTGACAGTACTTCAGGCTCCACCAGCAGACCACGCTTCATTGCAGCTGTTTGTTTAGTGCAGCCTCTGATCATCTGAATAGCCGCAGACTCTTGCTCTTCACGACACGCCTTACTGCAACATGCATCCCAAAAACGACTGGCAGTCAGTCTTGGTTGCCGTAGCTGTGTCCACGCAGGACATTTGGACTGCTGCTGAGTTTCTTTTGCTATCTCGCTAGACAGCTGCGGTGACACTTCAAGAGACTGGAGATGCATCAACTGATGTAATGTCGGCACGAAATGCAACCTGGGAAAAGTATGCTGCATCAGAGGAAGGGATGGAAATTCCGGAGCCATGTGGTGTAGAATGAGGTCACTGGACTTCTTGGGTGGACAGTGATAGGACATGGGGGATCCACGAGGGACAGAACCAAATTCAGATGGCGTCAGCTCCATCTCAGAAAGCCCATCCAATACAACAGCCATAAGAGGCTGGGGTTGAACCTGGCTTAATTTGCTTCCAGATGCCATCATATATGGATCTGGCAGTTGTCCTAGACAAAAGAGCAAAGAGAAACACAAGATTATTGGTCACACAAAAGAAAAAAGTTTAACATGAGTGCTTAACTTCATTTACATTTTATTTATTGTCTCTGCAGTAACCACAATGATGTTAGTCATAACATTAAAAAATAAAAACTTAACTTACTCTCACAAAGCAACAATCAAACAGTTAACAAATTAATCACCTGTATATGCCCTGTATAATGTGGACCTCAGACCGCTCTTGCCCACCGTTTTGGGCTTTCGCACCACCAGCTCACTAACAGGTTCAGGATGGATTCCCTTAAAAAAATTAAGACAAAAAGAAGTTACATTCTGTACGGGCTGCACGAAATTGAATAAAAATGCATTATGTGATAACTCATTAAATAATGTTATATGATAATGCTTAAAGTGTGTTAAATAATCTTAAATTATCTTTAAAATTATATAACCTACATATGTGTTTCACATTCTTTTTGTGGCAAGAAAAAAACCCTACAGCTTCTGCAAGTGAACATCAGTGTTTTTCTGTTGCATAAGAAGTGTTATTTTAACATCAGTGTAAACAACTGGGTTTAGGGTTTCAGGAAAGCCTCCATTAAGTTTATTTAACAAAAGAAACGGAATAATCAAATGTAAAAAAACGCTGCTAGTTTTCACTGTATGAATGAAATATACAGTGTACTGATTCCTATTAAAGCTACAAAAGTTATTCAGCCAAGAGCAGTGATTTTCTCTTTGTCTTTAGTTTACGACCACATTTAATGCAAGCCGGTGCAATATACATACACGATATATACATTTGTGTTATTTCAATATTTTTTTATATTGTGCAGCCCCAGTCTGTAGTCACTACTGGGGGTGTTTTTTATGATAATTTACAGTTGTTTAGATATGCATCAGTTCTTAAATCATAATGACATATTTATCACAAACCCACCTGTGTTCTTGGTCTGTGCCATCTTTGCAAGCCACTTGTGCAGGCAAGGGGGGGAGGAACAGCCTGCAGACCCAGCTGTGAATAATGTGCGGTCTGGTAAAGGATGGCAACTATGTGATTGCAGAATCCTTTACCAGCCGCACAACTGCAGGTGAAAGCTTTCAGGGTGGCACTTTCTGCCTCCAGTGATATCTAGACACAACAACAAATTAAATAGGTTACAATGAATTCATAATTGCGTTGTTACATCAATGTTCAAAATAACATGATACTATAACTTTCAGAAAAGAAATAGTAAGTGAAGAAAGTGCCGCAACCGCAGCATGAAAAGTAAACACACCAGAACGGGCAACTTCTTGAACTTTTGCCAACCGGCATTCTGTCTATAGTCAAACCTCCAGTTTGTGAGGCTCCTCGCTCTTCCTCATTGACCTGAAGCATCTACCAGTAATATTTATTCAAATAACCTCTCCCTGGAGTATATTTGATACTATAATCGTATGTAACAAGAAAATATTACGTGTTATCTCACATAGAAATACACAAGTTTACTTCGTAACGTTAAGTCACAACACAATGTCAGTAACATTTACCTAGTACAGCTTCGCCAAATTACTGGTTGTTAAGTTATCTCATACCCTCGCACTTAAACATGCTCACGACATATTCCCTGCGATGTGTTAATACCTTTATTACAAATTCACAACACCATTATTTACTTACTTTACAGTTAACGTTAGCTAACAGAATAACCGGTGATATGGTTAAAGCTAACGTTAGCTATAGCAATTTCTTGATTTCTTACCTTGGTAATTGTGGATAAACTCTTCGTGGAAGAATTTATATCCCTTGTCCAGTTTGTTCCCTTTAGTGGACGAATGTATCTCCACACTCTTCACCACATCGGCGCTGGTGAACTTCGGAAGAGAAGTCAGGCTAGTCGAAAACACTCTAGCTGCCATTTCTCTGTCTACAAAGCTTACACCGGAACTGGGTTTACACTTCAATGACGTATTTCCGGTTTTTGCGTAAATGGTCTATTAGTGGTGCTTGCAAAGCAACACTATTGTTATCCTCCATACTTATTAGGGCCCGAGCACTAACAGTGCGAGGACCCTCTTGAAACTGTTAGGGTTATTAGGGCCCGAGCACCCAACGGTGCGAGGCCCTCTTGAAACTGTTAGGGTTATTAGGGCCCGAGCACCCAACGATGCGAGGCCCTCTTGAAAATGTTAGGGTTATTTTATTTTATTTTTTTTTTATTTTTTCTGCAAAGTAAGCGCCGTTTTCGGGGCCACAACATGCTCAAAAAGTCACCAAATTTGGCATGCTTGTCAGGACTGGTGAAAAATTTCGTATTTTGTTGGTTTCGCGGATAGGCGTGGCAAAATGGCTTGCTAGCGCCACCTAGAAAATTGGAAAAAATTAGCCCCTCCTCCACGTTCAACCTACATGCACGAAATTTGGTGGGGATGTGTATCCTTTCAAGCCGCACAAAAAAGCCTCAAGAACCCATACCCTAAACTCGACAGGAAGTCCGCCATTTTGAATTTGGCGACAGATTTGGGACGATTTACACACTCCGTACTTTAACTAACTCCTCCTAGGGATTTACTCGGATCGACTTCAAATTTCTGCTGTGCCTTCTAAAGGCATTGACGATGTAAAGTTGTGCTATCTGTGCGTTTTCATCGATGGGCGTGTCCGTGGCATCGAAGATTCGCCATGAAACAGGAAGTTGTAGTAACTTGGCTGTAAATGCCCAGATCTGCACGAAATTTTACACATTTGACAAGAGTCCTGCCCTGAACAAATCTACATGCCGACATTCACCCACAGTCATAGCGCCACCTGCTGGCAACAGGAAGTGACCTTTAACGAAGCAGCCCCGGCCGCATGTTTGACCGACAAGTACGAAATTTCTGTGGTACATCTACCATGTCCAGACGCACAAAAAAGCCTCTTGGAGCGATGCCCTAAACTCAACAGGAAGTCGGACATTTCTAATTTTACCGCCATTTTTGGATGATTTATTCATTACGTACTTTAACTAACTCCTCCTAGGGATTTAGTCGGATCGACTTCAAATTTCTGCTATGCCTTCTAATGGCATTGACGATGTAAAGTTGTGCTATCTGCGCGTTTTCGTCAATGGGCGTGTCCGTGGCGTCGATGATTCGCCATGAAACAGGAAGTTGTACTAACTTGGCTGTAAATGCCCAGATCTGCACGAAATTTTACACATTTGACAAGAGTCCCGCCCTGAACAAATCTACATACCGACATTCACCCACAGTCATAGCGCCACCTGCTGGCAACAGGAAGTGACCTTTAACGAAGCAGCGTAGCAAATGCACAGCCGCACCGGCTCTAGCTGCAGAAAATTCAACGCGGCCGCCTCACACCCCGACGTGCAACAGGTGCGAGGGCCCGCCCATCGCTGCTTGCAGCTTTAATTTTTTTTCTTTTTTCTTTTTTCTGCAAAGTAAGCACCATTTTCGGGGCCTCAACATGCTCAAAAACTCACCAAATTTGGCACGCATGTCAGGACTGGTGAAAATTTCGTATTTTGTGGGTTTCGCGGATGGGCGTGGCAAAATGGCTCACTAGCGCCACCTAGAAAATTGGAAAAAATTAGCCCCTCGTCCACGTTCAACCTACAAGCACGAAATTTGGTGGGGACGTGTATCATATCAAGACGCACAATAAATCCTCAAGAACCCATACCCTTAACTCAACAGGAAGTCCGCCATTTTGAATTTGGCGCCCATTTTGGGACGATTTACACACTCCGTACTTTAACGAACTCCTCCTAGGGATTTAGTCGGATCGACTTGAAATTTCTGCTGTGCCTTCTAAAACCATTGACGATGTAAAGTTGTGCTATCTGCGCTTTTTCGTCGATGGGCGTGTCCGTGGCGTCGATGATTCGCCATGAAACAGGAAGTTGTAGTAACTTGGCTGTAAATGCCCAGATCTGCACGAAATTTTACACATTTGACAAGAGTCCTGCCCTGAACAAATCTACACACGGACATTCACCCACAGTCATAGCGCCACCTGCTGGCAACAGGAAGTGACCTTTAACGAAGCAGCCCCTGCTGCATGTTTGACCGACATGTACAAAACTTCTGTGGTACATCTACCATGTCCAGACACACAAAAAAGCCTCTTGGAGCGATGCCCTAAACTCAACAGGAAGTCGGCCATTTCTAATTTTACCGCCATTTTTGCTTGATTTAGTCATTACGTACTTTAACAAACTCCTCCTAGGGATTTAGTCGGATCGACTTCACATTTCTGCTGTGCCTTCTAAACGCATTGACGATGTAAAGTTGTGCTATCTGCGATTTTTCGTCGATGGGCGTGTCCGTGGCGTCGACGATTCTCCATGAAACAGGAAGTTGTAGTAACTTGGCTGTAAATGCCCAGATCTGCATGAAATTTTTCACATTTGACAAGAGTCCCGCCCTGAACAAATCTACATGCCGACATTCACCCACAGTCATAGCGCCACCTTCTGGCAACAGGAAGTGACCTTTAACGAAGCAGCATAGCAAATGCACAGCCGCACTGGCTGCGCTGCAGAATATGCAACGCGGCCACCTCACACCTCGACGTGCTACAGGTGCGAGGGCCCGCCCATCGCTGCTTGCAGCTTTAATTAGTGGTGCTTGCAAAGCAACACTATTGTTATCTTGCATACTTATTTTTATTTTTTTTTAAACTTCCGCCGCTTTTTGGCGCGCTACTCCTCCCGCAGCTTTTGTCACAGACCCATGGGTGAGGCGTCAAATCGACCGGCTCATTTAGGAGAGGTGTGCTATGACTTTTATAAGGGATCGGGGGTACGATGTTCGCCCCAGGGGCGAAAAGCGGCCGAAAAATCCCATTGACTTAACATTGCGATGAACTTTGACCACTCGTAGCTCAGAGCGAGGAATTCGCAGAAACGTGTAATTTACCACATTTGAAGAGGCTGGCAGGCTCTATAACAGTGGTTCTCAACCGGTGGGGCGCGCCCCCCCGGGGGGGCGCCGACACACTCTCGGGGGGGTGCGAGTAGGCTACAGGATGGGAGGGAAATTTTTTTTTTATCACTATTTTTTATAACTACTGTCATAAAAAGTTAAAGTTTTGTATATATATATGACTCCTGAATAAAAATGTAAATTTGTTTGGATTGATAAAAAAAGATTTGAACAAATTTGATTGGTTTGTCGATAGTGAACGCAAATGCAGATGATAAGCGGTTTTATTAAGCGAGTCATTGAGTCGTTCATTCTAACGATTCGTTCAAACGGCTGATTCATCAAGAATGAGAAAGATGTTTGTGAATGGGTCATTGAATCTTTGACTCGTTTCGATTCGTTCAAAACACTGAATCATTCAAAACACGATTGAGTATTGCTGTGAGATGTGCTGCTGTGATCGTTGTTTGGATTCATCAGATCTATTTTCGCTGCTAAAATATACCAAAACAGTCATCATTTCGTCTAAAATGTAAGTGACTTAATATTATTAACTTGTTTGTGGAACTGTCATGAAATCAGTGTCACATTTTCAATCGTGAGTACATGGTAAATTACGTGATGGCCGTTGGTGGTCTTGTGATGCATGTTGCTGAAGTGTATTCATTTAACTGCAGTATCTCAATTTAGGTTATTTGTGTGTGCTGCGCTCATAGACTTTAGAAAACGGTGCTCATTTGTTTGATTTCTTATCAAAAAGCTGTGCAAGCTTCAAAAGTTTAAGGTCCCTGCACCCAGAGACTGAGTCCGAAACTGTCCTATTCGTTTTTTCATATTCGTCATTTGGTGCGCTTTAATCTGTTGTGGAGAATATTCGTTCCGGTGAAATCACAAAGTAAAATGCACCCAGAACCTCTGTCACTGACGCTTGGCAAATTAAGTGCGTGTCATCTCTAATGTATTATTTTAATCTATTGTTGGACATCGATATGTTATTGTACATAGGTGTACATCTGATTTATTATTAAGCATTGTATTAGCGATTTGAAACGAACACATTTTTCGCGCTGCCTGTGAATGTCCTGAATCTGACTCGCAGAGAGACGCGCGCCACCATAAATGTGCATGCATAGACCTCGCGCCAGAATACAGTTCTCTTTCGCGCTGGATTATGCCAAAATGTCGTTTGTTAAATATCTTCATAGCATAAGGTCAGTCTTATGCATAGGGTCTTATGAGGGACAAAAGGAGTTGTGACTCGTGTGAGATCTGCGTCTCAGCTAGCAGCTGATTTTAAAGGGCCAGCTGCCAATAAAGCGTTCTGTCAGTAAAGTTAATCAAATTAACAAAGGGAACAGAGAAAATTACTTGCTGGTCTTGAACTTGTGTAGCTTTCAAGGCCAGCAAACAGCCAATCCTGAATCACCTCAACACTTACTGGTCACACCCTAGCAACCACTGTCAAGCACCTTAGCAACCAAAATCCAAAGAGGGATATCTTCCATTCTGAATGTCATACAGGCATGGGAGTTGGATTGTATCATTCATACTGACAAGTAGCCTTCGGTGTTTCATGATTGGCAGCTGCCAAGCCACTCCCTAGCAACCAAACAGAGTACCCTAGCAACCATTTTTCAAGACGTATATCTCTGCATCAAAACATCGTAAAGAGATGGGGGTTGGTTTATGCATTCACATTGACTTTGAAGCTTCATGATTGGCAACTGCCAAGCCACTCCCTAGCAACCAAACAGAGTACCCTAGCAACCGTTTTACCACATTTGAGGAGGCTGACAGGCTCTGTAAGAACATACCACACAATGGGGTAAAAGTTGCACCCCTGGGGGGCAGGAGGGGCCCAAAGTTGCCCTATTGACTTACATAGGTTAAGGACGTCCCATCAAATGCATGTGTTTTTCCTACTATGGTAAATTGCATAGGGATTTTGTATTGAACATAACTCTGGATCACAGTGTCACAGAGACAAGGGGGCAGGCTCATTTTACTCAGACGACCAATCAGTCTCTCGTGATTATTGTGAAGCTATTAAGCCACGCCCTAGCAACCATTTAGAGCAATTTAGCAACAACTCCCATAGACTTCCATTGAAAGAGATTGAAGGGATATTTTTGGACTGAATTGTCATAGAAACATGAGGGTGGTCTCGTTTGACTCGGGGTAGCAAACAGCCAATCATGAATCACCTCAACAATTTCTGGCCACACCCTAGCAACCATTGTCGAGCACCTTAGAAACCAAATTTTAAAGAGGGATATCTTCCATTCTGAATGTCACAGAGGCATGGGAGTTGTATTATATCAATCATACTGACAAGCAGCCTTTGGAGATTCATGATTGGCAGCTGCCAAGCCACTCCCTAGCAACCAAACAGAGTACCCTAGCAACCATTTTGTAAGACCTATATCTGCATCAAAACATCGTAAAGAGATGGGGGTTGGTTTATACATTCACATTGACTTTGGAGCTTCATTATTGGCAACTGCTAAGCCACTCCCTAGCAACCAAACAGAGTACCCTAGCAACCATTTTTTAAAGATCTATATCTCTGCATCAAAACATCGTAAAGAGATGGGGGTTGGTTTATACATTCACATTGACTTTGGAGCTTCATGATTGGCAACTGCCAATCCACTCCCTAGCAACCAAACAAAGTACCCTAGCAACCGTTTTTCAAGACCCATATCTCTGCATCAAAACATCGTATAGATATGCGGGTTGGCTCTTTTTACTCATGCTAGCAAACAGGACTTGCTACATGCTACATATGCTAGCAGTGAATAGCTACATGCTAATATTGATTAGCTAAGTGCTAAATCACGCCATGAACATTATAAAAACTCTATAGTAACTATCTGTGAACACTAACAACCATCTAGTAACACCATAGCAACCACCCCGAACACCCTAGCAACCACCTAGCAACACCCTAGCAACCACCCAGAACACCTTAGCAACCACCCGAATACCCTAACAACTGCCTAGCAACCACCCAGAACACCGTAGCAACCACCCAGAACACTCTAGCAACCGGGTGGTGAGGTTTGCCACTGCAAGCACCACTTCACATTTTCTTCTGGAAATGTACATTCTAGTTTATATAGCACTTTTCACAATACAGATTGCATCAAAGCAGCTTCACAGTGATAACATGAAAGTAGTACTGTGAAGGGAACACAGATCAATAATATTGTTTAATATTAAATATCCCCGAGCAAGCCAATAGTAAGGCGACAGTGACAAGGAACCAAAACTCCATCAGATTGGATGGAGAAAAAAACCTTGGGAGAACCCAGGCTCAGTCGGGGGCCAGTTCTCCTCTGGCTAACATTCATATTGTTTTAAAGAAGCTTTACAGTAAGTGTATTTCAGAAAGTACATGGAAAAAAATACATTTAGTTAATCATGTAATATTAAGGGAATAACATGTCGCCAGCGTTGAGTCGTCTCTTCACAGGCATTGGTCTTCTCATCACAGGCGTTGGGGCATCCGAAGTCACCGTGAGACTTGTGTATGTCCGTCTGCCAGAAGCTAGTTATTTTAGTCGATAAAATTTTAAATATGGATATTTTTCTTACACAAACACATCGCTTGACTTTATTAACTTTATTAAGGCCTTTATTTACCCGCATGAGCCGTTTCGAGCACTGTTATGATGGATAGATGCAATTTTATCACGAATAGATGCACTTTGATGGACTTCCAAAACAATATACCCATTGACTTCCATTATAAATCTTGGAAGAGCCAGGACATTTTTTATATAACTCAGATTGTATTTGTCTGAAAGAAGAATGTCATATATACTACTAGGATGGCAGTATTTGAGTGGTAGAAGCTTTTCAGTAAAGTATAATAATAGGACCTCGGCTTAAAAACCTCTCCCTTGGGGGGTCCCGCAAGGGTCTATTCTTTCTCCCATACTTTTTTTCCTTATATATGCTCCCTTTGGGTAGCCTGGTAATACCAGACTCTGCTACTTCACTTTGCTACGTAGACAGAGTCAGGAATGGCATAATAGAGAAGTGTTTTCTCTCTCGCAAGGGGGCGCTTGTCTGAAGTTTAACCCCCTGAGACCTAAGGGTAGTTTTACAATAAATTTTCCGTCTGGTGTCATTTACTAAAAAAGCTTGTAAAACATGAACCCTTTGGTGCATAGACAATTGACACACCTCTTTGTTTTCAGGACAAATTGAACTTTCAGAATATTTGTGTTACATTGATGTCACCTTAATGTAAAATAAGTTATGGGACCATAAAGACAAATGAAAAAATAAATCGGAAATGGAATCACTCAAATATTTATTGAAATCACACACAAATAAATAAAAGCTAAGCAATTTTCCTCTGGAAAATAGTTTGTTCATGTCTTTGGAGTCCTGGAGCACAGGAATAAACATTATAACTTGTACAGAACCAAAACTATTGACATTTTTCCAAAAGAAGTCCAGGCGATTCACTGATGCCAAGCCTCAAAACAGTTCAGCAGTCACACAAAGGTCCACATCAAAGGTTTTTGCATTTCTATTTTATTTATTCTTTTATTTATTATGTACTTTTTATTCTTTTATAATACATTTATACTGCTATAATACTTTTTTTACAGTAAATAAATAAATGGCACTTCAGCTGGGTCTATCCTGGTAATCTAGTTCCTCATCCGTCAAAAAGCTCTGTTCTCCTGAAAATCCATCATCCTGCAATGCACCAAAATAGACTAGCGCTTTATTTACGTCAATTTTGCAGTGTTTCTCTGTGAATAGCGCGTCTCCGTGCGTCTCTATCTCTCTCCACTCTATCAGCGCTTGGTTCCTGCGTAATGACGCACACCAATGTTTACGACGGATCAGCCTGTAATTGGTCAAAAACCATCACGTGAACACATCATGTGATATCCAGAATGGCCGCTAGCATCGAGCTAGCGGCAAAAATGACGGAATATTTATGAATTATGGACTTCTAAAGTATCAAAATTGACATAAGCGTTTGGATTTATTGCTGAAAACCTCTGAAAGGAAGCACAAGTTCCAGGCTGAATAGAAAACCTTCTGTAAAGGCTAGAAAGACACCAAAGACACCCCCGTGATGGCTAGCTCGTTAGCTTTCTGCCGAAAAAAACGGTAAGAAAATCGATAAATCTGTCATCGACTTATGTTAACTTTTATCGGAGGTGACGTGTGGCATCGTCGACGATGCCGTCGGGCTCAGGGAGTTAAAATCATTGGTTAACCGTAAGCCAATCAGATAAGTTTATTTATGACGTGTGTTATGCGCTTATGCGCATTCTGAGCGCAGAATGATGCGCTTGAAACCACGTGGAGTTAGCACGCATCCGAGTATGCACCCTATGGTATGCGCTGCGCGTCGAGTCCGCTTTGAAAAGTTCAAAGCACAAATGAAATACATATTGATGGACAGTGTATTAAACAGTATCTATCAATACAATAGTTTATTGAGCCTTTTCTTTAAACAGTTTTAAATTTCAGTTACTGTGCGCGTGAAGAACAATAGTGCTCTGACTCTAGTGTTGTGATCTAACCGACAGCGTCCTACACCTGTTGGAAAGTAACACGATTAAGTTACAGCAATAAAGTCCAGCAAGATAATGTTGTTTCATGCGAAAACATAGACCTTTATCTACAGATAAAGTATAATAGTATTAACATTGAATCATCCTGAAGATAGTTTCATCATTGACTGTAACCGAACGCGAGTCACGCGACGCGCTGTTTGAGTGCTGAATGGAGAATGACTGACAGCCGCGAGAGGGAAAAGTTTACGTGATCTTGAATTTAATGACTTAAATATTAATTTCTCTCACGCATAACGTCTTCAGAACACTTATAATAGAGTGCACGAAAACGTTATGGTACTTTAGAATGTTTTTGTGCATTCTGTGGAGCTTAACAATAACATAATAGTATACGCACAATATCGGATTTGGATCGGCCTCGTCATGATCGATACCCGATCCCGCAAAAATGGCAGTATCGGAGCCGATACTGATCCTGAGTATCGGATCGGGACATCCCTACTTAAAATAGAGGTGTCTAGTGGACGACGCTCTAGCGGAAGTGATGGTAGCCGCCACCGCAGGTGGCAGAGTACTCAAACCTGCCTCGTCCCGTCCCGGAGCCACACGTGTAGCCTCTAGAGCTCGGGACGAGGGTGCCAGAGGGTGCCCCGTCTCTGAGAGAGTTGGTCTTTCCTCAGAGGAATAGGCTAAGGAGGTGCTGTCACGAGGAGCATCAGTTCGGAGAACCAAGTCTTGGTGGGCCAAAAGGGGGCTACCAACAAGACCTGCTCCTCGTCCTCCTTGATCTTGCACAAAGTCCGTGCAAGAAGGCTCACTGGGGGAAACTCATACTTCCGTGGACCCCGCGTCCAGCTGTGCGCCAAGGCGTCTGTGCCGAGCGTGGCCTCGGACAGGGAGTAAAACAAGGCTGGGTCCAGGGAAAAAATGAGTCCTGGGAAGCGAACAGATCTATCTGTGCCTCCCCGAACTGGTCCCAAATCAGCTGGACCGACTGGGGATGGAGTCGCCATTCTCCGGAGACTGGACAGATCCGTGACAGCTCATCGGCTGCTAGGTTCCAAACTCCTGGAATGTACACGGCACGAAGGGACCTCAGGTGCTTCTGACTCCATAGTAAGAGGTGGCGTGCGAGCTGCGACATCCGACGTGAGCGTAGACCACCCTGACGGTTGATATACACTACTGTAGCGGTGTTCTCCGAACGGATGAGTACGTGTTTACCCCTGAGCAGTGCTCGAAAGCGGTGCAGGGCCAGACGTACTGCCAGCAGCTTGTGTGCATGAGGCACTGGGGTCCTGTTCAGGAACTCGCGACTGCATGCCCATTTCACATGGCTCCCCAACCCGTGATAGAGGCATCCGTGGAGACAACAACATGCCTGGAAACTCGCAGAAGAGGCACCCCGGCCCGTAAAAAGCTGAGGTTCGACCACGGGAAGAAGGTCTGACGGCAGGTCGGAGTCACTGGGACTCTGAGCGAGCCGCGATGCCATGCCCACCTCGGGACTCGATCGCGAAGCCACAGCTGAAGCGGTCTCATATGAAGCACTCCGAGCGGTGTCATCCCCAGCTGCGGATGCCATATGCCCCAGGAGCCTCTGAAAAAGTTTCAGTGGGACCGTACTCTTGCCCTCGAACTGTCGAAGACAAGTCAGCAGTGAGTGAGCGCGCTCGCTCGTGAGCTGCGCAGACATGGCGACCGAGTCTATCTCCCGAGAAAAGATATCCTCTGCACGGGGCAAAGTTTGCTCTTGACCCGAAGGCCCAGACGGGTTAGGTGCTGGAGTACAAGGTCTCTGTGTTCGCAAACCTGTTCTCGAGAGTGCGCCAGGATCAGCCAACCCTCGAGATAATTCAGGATGCGAACCCCGTGTTCGTGAAGAGGAACAAGGGCTGCCTCGACAACCTTCGTAAAGACGCAAGGAGACAGAGCTAACCCGAATGGGAGGACCGTGTACTGATATGCCTGTCCCTCGAAAGCAAACCGAAGAAACGGTCTGTGTTGAGGCAAGGTTGAGACATGGAAGTACACGTCCTTCAGGTCTACCGCTGCAACCCAATCCTGAGGCCGAACGCACTCGAAAATGCATTTGGCCGAGAGCATTTTGAGAGGCACTCGGTGAAGAGCACGGCTCAAAACGCAAAGATCTAGGATCGGACATAACCCACCGGTCTTCTTGGGGACAATGAAGTAAGGGCTGTAAAACCCAGACCTCATCTCGGCTGGAGGGACAGTCTCTATTGCACCCTTCGCCAGCAGGACGGCAATCTCTGCTCTCATGATCGGGGTTTTGCCACCGACCACCGTAAAGCAAACTCCCCTGAAACGGGGAGGAGATTGTGCGAACTGAATCGCATAGCCGAGTCTGATCATTCAGGCGACCCAGCGGGACCGGCCGGGGAGCTCTAACCAAGCTCCCAGACCCAATCCAATGGGATCATCCGAGCCACAGACGTCCCCCCGGAGGGGCAGCTGGGCGGAGAGACCAGCAGACGCGGAGGTGTAACCCCCCGCAGGTGCACAGTCGAGCTCCGCGCCCCGACAGAGGAGACCGGGGAAGAACCAGTGTTCCACGGGGGTCTGCTCTGCCGGGGGCTTGGTGAAAGAGGGGGATGGGAGTGGCGTGGTCCAGGGATGACACACACTCCCATCCTCACCCTCAGAGACAGAGGAGAATGAGAGTGGCGAGGCACGGGGGCGTTGCGCACTTTCATCTTGCTCTGTGTGCTCAGAGATGGAATGCAGTTCTATGAAGAAAAGATTCTCCCCCAGCCCTCCACCGGGGGAAGGAGTGGGCCTGCGACCACTCCCTGAAGAACTGCAAGCCATACCTGAGCTGCCCGTAATGGGAGCGATGCAGCAGGGCTGCGGGGCTGGTACGGGCCGGGTCGCCTCCTTGCGACCACCTCCACGGCACGGCCCGGTCACTGCACACCCCAAAGGATGGCAATAACACACAGCGAGGTGGCAGCCTGCCCCGCAGCTCTATAGGTCCCGCCACCGGAGTAGACAAGAACCTACGGCATTGGGGGGGGGGGGGGGTGCTACGGGTTGCCTGTGGGGACACCTAAGTGTTGCCACAGAACACTCCACAGGGTGGAACCCCAGTGCACCCTAGACTGCGGCCTCTACGAGGGCAAAGAAGATGGAAGAGGCCGCTGAGCCTCTTCATGTACATCCGGGTAGAAAGGATTTGGGTTCGCCACCCCCAAAAACCAATCATCAGCCTAAAGTGCTCGGGACATAGCAGAATTTTCCACACAAACCCAACACTCGTGGCAGCCCGGGAAGCATGTGAACTCTGAATCTAACTCGCTATGCCAGCACATCCGAGGACAGCAGCACAGACGAGCCAACTCCAGAGAACTACAGCTCACCTTGTGATGCGGCGATAAACATGATTTCATCAACTGGGGAACCGAATGAGAATGCGGGCCCTTCTATTTAAAAAAGAGAATTATTTTTGGCAGCCGCAAAATCACTCGGGACCACGTGGGTTGCAACTTGCAAGACGGGGTGTGGACCGAGGAATTTTTGTCGGTTTAGTTCCAGACCTGACGTCATCACTATACATTGCGATGGTCACGTTCCCACTGAGAGAACATGACACACCCACGAGCGCTGCCTGAGAGTGATCAGCGCTCGCGCCCATCAGCTGACTCATCAGAATATCGCACTCAGGAATACACGGGCAGATCGTCTTTAAAAAGATGTGTCCTTAATAAGATGCGTCTTTAAAAAGACGTGCTACGTGCACACTCTTTCAGTGAGAGGAGGAAACTCCGCGGATGTTGAAGCGATCAGGGAGCGACACACACTGGCAGACCACTGCTCAGATCGCAGGCAATGTGAAACTCGCTGGATACCGCCGTCACACCAACACCAGAGAGTTCGCTCGTCTTGAAGAGGTGAGTCACAGTAGTAAACTCAGATTGTGTGGCTTGTGGAGTGAAGAAGTCTCTTGGCTCCGAAGCGAAAATATACTGCGGTTGCGTCTGCTTCCTCCTTTTATACCCACAGGTGGGACGGAGATACGCTATGCAAATTCCGCAACCCCAAGGCATTTTCATGCCATTGGCTCGTTTTTAAATACTCGAGGAGGATTGGCTTTCTATGCGAAACCCCCATTCTACGTCATTCTGACTTAACTCGGAGTGACTACGAAAGGGAACCCTCTGTACTGCGGCCTCGCAGCCACTTCATCACGACTCCAATCAGTGCAAAATGCCGCTGCAAGGATTTTAATGAGAGTAAAGAAATATGAATCAATTACACCTGTATTAACGCCTTTGAATTGGCTTCTGGTCCACCTTAGAATTAGATCTCTAAAATATTACTAACTGTATATAATAGGGGTTGAACGACTTCAGATTTTTTGAAGTCGACTGTTATGATATCAAAGTCGAGTCGACGTCGACTAGTCGCTGACGTCATTCATAAAAACACAAGAGATGTGACAGATTTGCAACATGCCACAATTTGCAATTAATTAACAGAAAATTATACAGACGCTGACAGCTCATAAAGGGCCGTTTACATCTGGACACTTCATGCTTTTTTTACTGACCTGATTTATCAAAACGATTCCATTACACCTGGTCACATAAATATGTCTTCGCATCCGATCTTCAAACAACTTCATATGCATATTTAACGGAGTTCACGTCACCGAAAGCAACAGTAATGAGCTGCATTGATCGTCAGCTAATTTCAAAATCAAAGACCGCAATAAGTGAGACAGCACTGGTAAGATCATTTTGTTTCTTTACTTTTAACGAAGATGATTGTGTGTTAAGCGTCTGTGACTTACTTTCACTTTGATTTACGATAGTTTGCACGTTGGCTTTATGAATAGATGATCAGCTGCGGTGCGTGTTATAGCTTCGTCATGAAATAATAGCACAGGCTGCTCTCACACGTTTTATTTCAGCATTTTTGGGAGAAGTCCAATTAAATATGCGGTTTTAACAACCAGATGCCTTACACGAGTCCAGTTTAGTCTGTAAAGCGGCCCAGACCTCCTCATGAAGTGGTTTGAGCGATCGAATTTAAATATCTGTCTCCAATGCGTTTCGGAGGGCATTTAGCTTATACCTGGTCTTTTCGCGATCGGATGGCAATCAGATCACAGAAACACGTGAAGTGGCCAGATGTAACGTTAGCTAAACAGCACGCTGTTTACATCATCAGGATGAAAAGGAAAAAAAAAGCTATAAATTCACATCTGCACGTTAGTGATGGATCTAAGTAATACCAAACAATATTCCTATTGATTGCGGGTGAATTAGATACATTAATAGCCTATGTAATAAATATATGAAAAAAATAGGCTAATGTTTGAATGATTTTAAAAGACACTGCTCTCATTTCCCGGTAAAACAGAGAGCGTGCGTCATGCTTTTACTTTCGTTTTCAACAATATAGTGGTGCTACGTTAGTAAAGTATTCCCATACGCTTTATGTGCCAATGCTGCTTTCTTGCTGCAATGACCCTCTGGGCTCTTCATCTGTTGTCGTCTTTAATGTGGCCATATACTATTAAAATTAGCGCAATCATAGTGTCACATGATCAACGCGACTAGTCGACGTCAAGCTAAAAGCGTCACAGCATTGCATTAAGGTCGACTAGTCGACTAATCGACTAGTCGGTTCAACCCCTAGTATATAAATCACTAAAAAAACAGGTTCCACCATATCTGACAAACACAAACCCTCTAGATCACTATGCTCAGAGAATCACAAAATACTTATATGCCCAGAACAAACCGCCTGCATAAAGGCGACCGGGCTTTTGCAGTAATAGGACCGAGATGGTGGAATGAGTTGCCCCTACCTATTAGATCTGCGAAATTGCTGCCATTGTTTAAGAATTAGTTGAAGTTGCACTTCCTGTCAGTAGCCTACAAAAACTAGATGTGATGTTTAACATGCTGTCTATTTATTGATTTACGTGTGTTCTTGCATTTTTTTTTATGGTTTTATATGTAAAGCACTTTGGTTCAACCATGGTTGTGTTTTAATAGTGCAATATAAATAAATAAATGAAAGAAAGAAAGAAAGAAAGAAAGAAAGAAAGAAACAGAGAGAGAGAGCGAAAGAAAGAAAGAAAGAAAGAAAGAAAGAAAGAAAGAAAGAAAGAAAGAAAGAAAGAAAGAAAGAAAGAAAGAAAGAAAGAAAGAAAGAAAGAAAGAAAGAAAGAAGAGGCTAATTTTCATTTTTGGGTGAATTATCCCTTTAAGACGGATCTGTATGTTCCTGTGGCCAGAAGCTAGTTATTTTACTTTATAAAGTTTTAAATATTAATATTTTTCTAATACAAACTCGTCATTTTGCTTAAGAAAGCCTTTATTACCAATATAACAATAATAATAATGATGCTAAGATCAGTAATAATCACAGAAATATCAGCAACCTAACTAATAGAACCCGACATACAATATACTTTTACAGTTGCTCAGTACATTTCAGCAAATGTTGCATGTTTTAGACATAGTGTAGGCAGCATGTGATGGGACAGTCCCTTTTTTGTCAGTTTATTTTAGAGCATGCAAGCATAAAACACACTTGCTGGGTCTGCCGCATAGCTGGCTTAAATCTAACCAGCATTCTGCGGTTTGTGACGAGGAGAGCTGAGAGTTACTTTCATAACACATTTAAGGGACAAGACTGTCAGCTAATGACCATATTGGTCACACCAGTTGACAGCATTGGCAGAGCAGTAGCTCATTATGTGTAATTTCTGGGTTCCTTTTACACATTCAATGAGAGGCAAAGGAATAAATGGATTTACAAAACTCACGGGCACAGGTTTTAAAACACATATGTTATTACAGTGAAGATTATAGCTTTAAATCTGCTACTTTTTTCTTCTAATATAGGTGCTGTCTATTATTAACTACAACCTAGGGGGGTTGCTCAGAAAACATACATCAACAGAGCTGCAGATGTTAACATTAATGACAGCACTGGAGGTTTCTAGAAACATTCTGCTCTGATCATTTAGATACAGTTTTGCTGAGAAAAGCCATGTCAAGACAGGAAGTTTTTGGCACTAGATACTGACTCTTGTCATGCAGCTACATTTCCAAATGTTCATGCAATATACCCTGAGCTTGAAAAAGAGCTGCCTCATAAGGAAATCATGACACATAAAAAACCCCAGATGTTTATTCAGTTGCTCAAAGTTGACTTCATGCAAAAATATAAGGGGGTTCACTTGTGTTTTTATTCAGTTCAAACCTCCAGGCTTGTTGAGATCTGGTTGACAAAATGGGGGACTTCTGGGGGAAACAAAAAAATTACTTCAGCTACTTTTCCCATGAATTCTTTAAGCGAATGTGCTGGGTGCTCAGCAATGACCACAAAGTTCTTGATCACTTCTTGAATGAGCTTTAACACTATGTAGTCACATACCATCTGCAATGTCACCTGAACATTTTAAAGAGTAGACTTAAATGCTGATTTTGATGTTTACTCCAAAATGCTGTATTTATTTGTCATCTCTTGAAACAAAGCATAGGTTGGGGTTGTTTGAATAATTTGCTGTCAAGAAACCAACACTACATAATCCAATTAGGACATTAGACACACTTGTGGCTTGACTGTGATCCTGCAATATTCTGGCTCACTCCCTTAACATTCCAACATATTAAAGTTCTCTGGGAATGGTAAAAAGGAATGTTCAATTCCCAAGCAAAGTGTATATTTCCATTATACCTACATCCTAGTTCCGCTGCTGTAAAACACTTGCAATTTCTTCAACAAATTTTAGATACAACTCAGTAGTGATGGCAGACTCCAAGTTAACAAGCTAACAAGTGCAATTAAGCTTATGAAGAGAAGTTGACCAAAAAAAAAATGATGAAAATTGTTATGAGAGCCAAACATACGTAGAGTCTGCAGGTTTCATTCCAAATACTAAAGGGAAATTCTGAAGACTTAACACAGATTTAAACAGGTGGCTGCAAATGTTTGTGAGACAAATCTCGCGGGAGCCCTGACAATCCACAAGTTCAGCATGTTTAAATGAACACAAACACAATCTTTGTGAGCTGAAGCTAAGTGTAAGGAATCTGTTTATTGCAGCAATTTGACATCTATTGACAAGTTATGGAACAGAAACTAGGCAAGCAAAGACTTGCTAACGCATATTAACAACACCCACATCTATTGCTTATTTTATAATGACATGTTTATCCCTCTCCAACACAGTCAAATTTAACGATACAATTAGTAGGCTAAATTTAACATCCTAAAAATGTCAAATGTATGCATTTGATATAAATTTCACACACTCACAAGTGACCATTGCTTTATTGTTATCAAATATCAAAGACATAACACTTGGCTGTTTCTAACGGAAGAACCAGAATTTATTTATTTATTTATTTAATTAAAAAAATTACAAAACCTTTAAAGTGTTATATTCTGACCTAAAGTGATTTAAAATTACTTTTTTTAAAGGTTCAATCTTGTACTAAGGTCATAAAAATTGGAAAGAAATCCAAGTCCAGGCACTCAGGGTTACAAAAGTGAAAAAGGCCTTTATTAAACAATCAAGGGCTAAACCATTAAAAAACACCAACGCGTATTGGCCCACTGGCCTTCATCAGGGTGTTGGTAACAAACAGACAGAATCAAGCAGTACTTATGGTTGAATTGAACTAAGCTGTTCAGAGTCCCAACTCAAAATTGACAATATACCCTTCAGTCGTTTAAAAAAGGATTAAGAATTCATTACCAGCCAATAACATACAGACCAGAGACATATTAGGCTGTAAGAATTCAAAGAAAACAGAAAAAAAATCAAAAAAACAGAAAACAAACTGACAGATCTCACAGAAACAAAACAGTAATTTCATGTTGGAGAAGTCTTTGAGACAAGGCTCTATCTGAAACACAAAAGCTACTATGGAACTGGAGAACTGCCAGAGACATTGAGCTCCTCTAATCCCTGGGCTACTGGTGATGGCTTACAGCCCAGTATTTTTAGCCTTTTACCCAGAGTGCTGGAGGGCAAGCCTGGATGTGTGAGAATGGAGAGCAGTCAAGTATTCAGCTTTTGAAAGATGAAGTCACCTCAGCTATGTGTGAGCTTTTATTTGGGCTCTTTTTCCAAAACTGTATAGATTTGACAAAACAGCCTTACTGCTCAGATTGTCTATAGTATGTCAACAGAGACAAGCAATAAATCTTACATTGAAGTTTTATCCCTGAACATACCTTATCATTTGACTTCTTCAAGAAATAGATCACCTGAAAATTAAACTTGTCATGTCATTATTTACCCAACCTCATGTAGTTCCAAAAACATACAGCAACAAAAACATGTAGCAACAAAAACCTGTTGTTTCCATAGAACACAAAATATAGAATTTTTGAAGAATATTCTTACATCTTCTCACAGCTCTTTTCCATTCAGTTCATTGTCACAATAAGATGTTATTCCTGGTATTAACAGTATTAAATGTTTTTAACAGCCATACAGATTTTTGTATTCAGTCGTGTTCATCACAGCATCAAATACTTTAATGCACGAGTGGTGAAAACCTCAGTCAGGTTTTATTCTTATGAGATTTTCAGGAGTCCACTTGAGTAGACAGTTTGCGTTTTTGGTTTTAACTGAAGATACTGTATTAAACATTATACAGTAATAACACGCAACAATACTGTGTGTATTTAACAAAACGTCTCAGGTTACGTATGTAACCCTGGTTCCCTTTCAAGGGAACTTCGAGCTGCGTTGCAAACGCGATGGGAACGCTCTGCGTGATTGCGTCGTGAAGCGTCTGTACAATCAGTCCAATGAGAGAGTAGGACGTCAGGTGACGTCATTGACCAGGAAACCATAAAGCACCCTTGAGATCAGACCGCGACAGCTTCTGTGAAAGGCCTGAAGCAAGTCGATCAGGGCATGTAGGAAGTATGGCAGGCGAACGCTGCTCTCGTTCCCTCTCAGGGAACCAGAGTTACATACGTAACCTGAGACGTTCCCTTTCAAGGGAACTTCGAGCTGCGTTGCAAACGCGATGGGAACCCCATACCCACTATGCCATGCTGAGAAATGCCCGTTCTGTGTGAAGTCGAATGCGCACACTAAGAAGCGAGCAACCTAGCCCCGGGGGTGGAGAGGTCTAGGTCATAAAACCTGACAAATGTATGCGGTGAAGACCATCCTGCTGCATTACAAACGTCATGAAGGGAAACACCCGAAATTAAAGCCTTAGAGGCAGCCATACTCCTAGTAGAATGGGCGCGGACCTCCATAGGTGAGGGACGTCCGACCGCATTATAAGCAATAGAGATAGCCTCAACTATCCACTTGCTCATTACTTGTCTCGATGCCGGGCAACCTTTCTTAGTCGAACCAAAGCAGACGAATAATTGTTCTGACTTACGCCACAGGGCAGCTCTGTGAACATAGGCATCCAATGCCCGAACTGGACATAACAGATTGAGACTTTCCTGATCTGGGGTATTGAAGGGTGGAGGACAGAGGGCCTGCAGCACAATAGGACCCATCACATTAGTAGGGACCTTAGGAATATAACCCGGCCTAGGGTATAGAAATGCTTTAACCATACCAGGTGTGAATTCCAAACATGAGGGAGCAACTGAAAGAGCTTGCAGATCTCCAATTCTCTTAATAGAAGAAATAGCGAGAAGAAACAAAGTTTTTAAAGTGAGGAATTTTTCTGAAACCTCTTCGATAGGTTCGAAGGGAGCCAAAGCCAGACCCTCAAGTACAATGGCCAGGTCCCAAGCTGGTGCTCTGGAGTGCAAGGCAGGCCTCAGCCTCAATGTTCCACGGAGAAAACGAGTTATTAGAGGATCTCTCCCCAGAGAAGAAGCCCCCGCAGGGGATCTAAAGGCAGATATAGCCGCAACATACACCTTCAAGGTGGAGGGAGTTAGTCCAGCAGAGAAACGGTCTTGCAGGAAATCAAGAACTGTACCACTGTAATCAGATCTAGAACAGGATTAACAGCACGTTCTCTGCACCATGTAAAGAACAATTTCCATTTGAAATGATACAGTTTTCTCGTGGAGGGAGCTCTGGATTGAAGAATGATCTCCACGACCTCAGTCGAGAGGACTGGGCCCCCTCAGAGGCCAAGCCCATAGCTTCCACAACTCGGGGCGAGGGTGAAATATTTTGCCCCCCGCCTGTGAAAGCAGGTCCCTCCTGACCGGAATCTCCAGAGGAGAGCCGTCCAAGAGGGATACTAGGTCCGCAAACCATATTCTGGTCGGCCAGTGCGGGGCTACTAACAACAGATGAGCCCCTTCCTGGCGAACTCTTTCCAGAACTCCCGGGAGCATTGATATCGGGGGAAATGCATACAGGTGTAGCCTCGGCCACTCCTGCACCATCGCATCCAGTCCGAGAGGAGCTGGCTGCGTGAGAGAGAACCATAACGGACAGTGAGTTGTCTCCTGAGTTGCAAATAGATCGACCTGAGCCTGACCAAAGTTCTCCCATAGGAGCTCCACCACCTCGGGGTGGAGTCTCCACTCCCTGGGCCTCAGCCCCTGCCTCGACAGAATATCGGCCCCCACATTCAGGTAGCCTGGAATATATATTCCCCTCAGTGACAGCAATTTTCCCTGGGTCCATAGGAGGATCCGCAGAGCCAACTTGTATAAAGCTCTGGATCTCAGACCCCCCTGTTGGTTGATGTAGGAGACCACCGAAGTGTTGTCCGTGCGGACAAGCACATGATGGCCCCTCAGGTCTGGCAGGAAGTATTTGAGAGCCCGAAACACTGCCATCATTTCTAGTCGGTTTATATGCCAAGACTGCTGATGGTCCTGCCACAGACCTGTCGCCGAGCGGCCACTCATGACCGCCCCCCAGCCTGTCAGGGAAGCATCCGTCAATAACGTGGCGCGTCGACAAGGAACCCCCAAAACTGGGCCCTGGGCGAGGAACCAAGGTTTCTTCCACATGACCAAGGCACGTAAGCATTGCCGCGTGACCTTGATCATACGAAACGGATTTCCCCTCGGAGAAAACCCCTTGGTCCTGAGCCACCACTGCAGGGGTCTCATGTACAGAAGGCCAAAAGTAATCACGTTGGACGCCGCTGCCATGAGCCCCAACAGTTTCTGAAACTGTTTCACAGTGAGTGACCGGCCTAGTTTCACATTCTTTACGGCTGTAAGGATCGCAGTTATACGTGCTGGAGCCAATCTTGCTTGCATCGTTGTCGAATCCCACACTACCCCCAGATAAGTGGTCCTCTGTGCTGGAAGGAGCACACTTTTCTTGGTGTTTAGCCGTAACCCCAACTTTTTCATGTGTGACAGAACAACATCTCGATGTTGAACCGCCAACCGCTCTGACCGAGCTAGGATCAACCAATTGTCAATATAATTTAATATGCGAATGCCCTGGGATCTGAGAGGAGCCAGCGCTGCATCCACGCATTTCGTAAAAGTGCGGGGTGATAAACCTAGGCCGAACGGAAGGACCCGATACTGGTAAGCTTCGCCCCCGAAAGCAAACCTCAGGAACCTCCTGTGATGAGGATTGATGGATATGTGAAAATAAGCGTCCTTCAAGTCTATTGTGACAAACCAGTCCTCGGACTGAATCTGTGACACGATCTGTTTGAGTGTAAGCATCCTGAACTTGAGATTTTGAACTCTGCTGTTTAGCTGACGCAGATCTAGAATAGGACGTAACCCACCATCTTTCTTGGGAACGATGAAGTATCGGCTGTAAAACCCTGACTCTCTGCTGGTAGGAGGAACCCTTTCTATAGCCCCTTTTTGCAAAAGCGTCATTACTTCCTGTTCCATCACCCGAGCCTGCTCGGGGACCACCACTGTGGGAAGGACCCCCAAAAATCTGGGTGGACGAGAACCGAACTGAATTCTGTATCCTTTTCCTATCACATGCAGGACCCATTGAGAAATATCTGGCAGTAGTTTCCACGCTGCCATGAATTCCACTAAGGGGACCAGTCTCTCGAGACTGGCCTCGGGATTTTGTTGAACGGACACTTCGGTGCCCTGAAACGGCGAACCGACAGGGAACAACCGAACTGACCGTTCTACGATCCTCCTCGGAGGACCGTATGGGGACGCTGACACCTCGGTGCCCTGAAACGGCGAACCGACAGGGAACAACCGATGTGGCAGCGCTGCGATACTCCTCGGAGCATCGCTCCCCAGAGGGTGCCGAGGAGGAATGATTTCTCGAAACCATCCCTCCCCGGAGGGGACCACCCTCAGACGTCTGACCCCCTGCGAGTCAGGACTTCTTCTTACCCCAGGTCTTGCTTCACACAATGCTCACAGTCAGCTCCCTCGAGAACTGACTGGGCATGCTCCACTCCCAGACAAGCCACACACAGCTGATGTGTGTCCCCACCCGTGATGAAACGAGGGCAAGGAACAACACAACGCTTAAACTCTTGATTCGCCATAGTATATGTGTGCAATATAGTGTGCTTGACAGACAACAATAAATAGACAGAGACAGAGTACAGAGATCGCTTGCTGAAGGCTACAGAAGCTGTCGCGGTCTGATCTCAAGGGTGCTTTATGGTTTCCTGGTCAATGACGTCACCTGACCTCCTACTCTCTCATTGGACTGATTGTACTTCACGACGCAATCACGCAGAGCGTTCCCATCGCGTTTGCAACGCAGCTCGAAGTTCCCTTGAAAGGGAACAATGATCTAAAATCATGTAAAAACTATAACAAATATACAAAAAATATAATCCAGCATCAATTGCATCTATGCAAATCAGAGTCAAATAAAAGTAGTGAAAGAATTTAAATATTTAGGTCTTGTTTTGGATTCTACTTTTACTTTTAAAAAACACAAAGAAAATTTGTCACACGCTACAATACAGTCTGTTTGGCTTTAGACATATTAGGAATGCATTGAGTCATGATGCTGCGAAAATTTACCTGGAGGCAATAATAATTCCTCATATTAATTACTGTATTTCTTGTTGGTCACAGGCGAGTGAAACGGCAGTAAAACCTTTAAAATCTTTATATAATCAAGCTGTTAAAGTTTTAGATAAAAAAAACATTGAGATATCATCACTGTCTGGTTCTTAGAAAATACAGTATGTTACACTTTGATAATACAATTGTGTATTCCAATGTGCGATTCGTTTTTAAAATTTTGAATAATATTGCGCCTCATCCCCTAAAAACATTTGTACAGTTTTGCTCTGTAAAGATGACTAGGAGTACCAGGTCCACAAGTTGCAATTATTGCAGGCTGCCTAAATGTAGCTCGGCCTTTGCACAGACAGCCTTCTCATTCAAGGGCATTAAAGAATGGAACAAACTCCCAAAGGCTCTAAAACTCACTTTTGACCTAAAGGATCTTTCTAGTAATATAAGGAAAGTGCTATTGAACAACCAGTTGTGCCAGCATAGATAATTATGTATGTAAATATGACTTTTCAGTGAGGTTTTATTGAGGTTGTATTGATGATTGAAATAGAGAATGGATGAATGAATTAATTGATAGTTGTATTTGAGTGACTAATTATAACATTTTATATTGTATATTTTGTATTGTAATTCACCTGCTCGGGGACTGCAGATGGAAACTAGCTTAAGCTAAATCTGGTACAAAGCATCTTTAATTAAAGGAGCTAAATGCAAGTATCTGAGTTTTTGCAGAACTACGCCCCCTCTGGCGACAAGCGAAACTGCAACCAGAGCTGTGCGCGTTCATGGAGGAACACCTCACACACACACACACACACACACACACACACGTTTGCACGAGCTGTTCATAACCAAAGGAGCATCAGCCGCACACTGTGCGGCACACATCTTTTGTTACAGTCATAATGAGGTAATACAGTAATAAATCTTCAAGTCATTTAAAATATATGAAAGGAAAGGCATTCGAGTAAATTACACACTTATGTGTGTGAGAGGGGGAAACGGGGGAAGTAGAAAACTTCGTTTTTTGCTTCCATCTCCATGTGCTTACTGTATCCACTTATGATTGAATTATTATGGAAACGTGTTCAGTTATCACTTTGTATAGGACCCGTTTGAGCCCTAGAGCAGACCGCAGATCTCTTCGTTTGTTGAAAGCCTTCCTGATGTTGACTCTCGTCTTATTCTGACGCCTGGCACTGGACAGACAGAAGTTTTTTTTCTTTGTCTCACGTGGAGTTTGCGTTGGGGTTTGTAATGAACTACAAGCCGGTCTCTTTCCGCACCATATACAGATTTAATGAAGTGCACGTCACCGAAAGCAACAGATATGAGCTGCATTTTATTAATCATCGGCTAATTTCAAAATCAGCAAAGACAGCAATAAGAGAGATCGGCAACAGGCCTGATAAGATCATTTAATTTCTTTACTTTTAATGAAGATGGTAGTGTTAAGCATCTGCGACTTACTTTCACTTTGATTTGCGATAGATTGCGGCGCGCTGGCTTGATGAAGGGGCTCAGCTCAGCTGCTCATCTGAGGTGATGCGCGTCGTCATATATGACTAAAATAACATGACATATAGCTTGGTTTCAACAACCAGATACATTTACACTTGTCCAGTTTCGTCTGGAATGCGGCCCAGACCACGTCCTCAAGTGGTTTGAGCGATCGGATTCAAATCCGTCTCGAATGCGTTTCACAGGGCATTTACACCCTGGTTTTTTCACGATCGAATAGCTATCCGATCACAGAAAACGCATGAAGTTACCAGGTGTAAACAGCCCCTTTGAATCCATCGTCTACTTTTGTGGAAAGCTGACTAGAGTTGTGTCGCTCGAGTTGTCTTCTCTGATACGGAGAACGGCGGCGAATAGCTACACGAACCTGCCAGAAATATTAGCCAGGTGAGCGTGAACGCACATGATGTCACGGCCAGTCTCAGATTCGAGCCCGAATCCCTCTTATATATTTCACTGTACAGGGTTATAGAGGCGATCGCAGTGTTCAAAGAAGGGCTCATTCAGCTCATCAGGCGATTGTTTAAGCATGTATGGGTTAGAAAACGGCTATTTTTAACATGAAATGTTGCGCAATGCACCTTTAATGTTTTTTGCACATTGTCCCTGTTGAAATAAATAAATCATTATACAGATGAAGTTTGAAGCAAATCGAGTTAAAATAAGAGGGTGATTTCAAAGCATTTTGAAAATGACACACTTCCTGCTGCCAGTTGGTGGCGCTATAACTTTGACTCACAATAGTCACATCCATGTGATCGTCCTCTTACAGAGAACACACTACTGAAGTTTCATAAAGATCGGTTGATGTATGCTGAAGTTATGACACACTTCCTGTTTTACATTTCTCGCCATAATTTTGTGTTTAAATTTCATAAATTTCTGATCGACGGATGACAGTGTTTACACATGTAGATGACACTTAAATACATCACCAGCATCACTGCAGTGTGTTATGAATACTGAAAATGTAGCCTAATTTACAAAACCACTTTTTCTGTAGTAGACGACTGTCATAAAATATCGTAAATGATAATAACAACACAGATTACAAATTTGTGCAGTGCAATATAGTTTATTTATGTCTACAGCAAAACGACACACACACAGTAATAATTAATCATAAAAAAACAACTAGAAAAACAACTAGTTTAACTAGAATTAGAAAGTAGGCCTACGATGTAACGTAGTCATTTAAATCTGATAAACGTCTGAAAATATACATTCTATGCTTTAAAACCTGTATGTAAATGCAAATTATCTTAAAAAAAAAAAACTACGTAAAATGTACATTACTGTGATGGAGAGTAGCAAAACACGGCGATTCACGGCTGAGATTCTCGTCTTGCTGTTGCGCGCGCACGCGCGCTGAAGGGGAAACAGGGGAACCGAATTTTCCGGAACAACGGCAACGGCATTCTGGCGTTCTATTGCGCGACATTAACTGCTACTCCTTGACGTTCTACTGTAACCGTCTACTACGGGAGAACAGCTGATTTGCCGTAGTCGTTACTGCGTGACAGATTAAGACAGTTAATGTTATGTTTTAGGTTATGTGGCATTGAAATCGTTTCTGTATATGAGGAGTTCTTTTCCAAAATGCTATAAATCCATTTCAATAGTTTTCAGAAAAACTACATTTTTTACCACACATTTTGTGAATATTCAAATTATCCTGTTGAAATGTTTTATTGGTTCAGTCTGAACATTTTGAACAATGATTATTAAATCAAACAACAATATTGTTAATGATAAATTAAAAGTTTTTTTTTTTTTCAAAACGCTATAAATCCATCCATTTTTTTGTCTCAATCTTAGTAAAGTCATTTTTAGTAAAGTGTCAAACCTCAAACAAATAGTACCAATTTCAACATATGCATGAAAAAAACTAATTATTAAAAAATGATCAATAATGATAAAGATATATTCAAAAAAAGGGATGGGCACCCCTCCAGCGCATGCACACAATGTCACAGTTCTGTCACCCTTGTCTGGGTTTCTCTTGGTTTAGTGACAGAGCTGTGCCACTCCTAGTTTGTCGTGTGTTTGTTTAGTCTGGTCTGTTGTGAGCACATGGCTGTCATGTTATTTCCTTGTGCCATGTGCTCTCCTGTCTATTGTCTAAACTCCACCCATCTTGTTATCTCGTTATTGTTTTATTTCCCCCACCTGCCTGCCTCGTTACCCTCTTATGCTTGCTCCCCTATTTAATCTCCCTGTGTTTGCAGTCCTGTGCTGGTTCGTTGTCCATGTTCCTAGTGTTTCCTGCATCCTGCCTGATTTCGGTCTAGTTTTCCCCCATGAGGGAGTTTTTGTTGTAGTTTTGTTTTGTGTTATTTATTTAATAAATATAACCATTGTTTTGCACTTGAGTCCTCAAACCTTAATCCATCCATTCCGTGACAGAACGAACCAGCCTCAAGTCAACAGGCTGCCTTCCACTGCTCCTAAATGTCAGGTGACCCAAAACAGCCCTGCTGGTCTTGGTCAACAGAGCCTAGTCAAATTCTAGCATGTGAACTGCCTGCTCAGCACTGGCCGCCTGAACAGCCTGGTCCACCCTGGCCACCTGAACTGTCTGGTCCACCCTGGCCACCTGAACTGCCTGGTCACCTGAACTGCCTGCTCAGCACTGGGCGCCTGAACGGCCTGGTCCACCCTGGCCACCTGAACTGCCTGGTCCACCCTGGCCACCTGAATTCCCTGATCAGTCCTGGCCACCTGAATTGCCTGATCCGTCCTGGCCACCTGAACTGCCTGGTCCGCCTTGGCCACCTGAACTGCCTGCTCCGCCATGGCTGCCTGAACTGCCTGCTCCGCCCTGGTCCTCAGTCAGGAATCCAGACCCACCTGAGTCTCCCTGGTCCGTCTCGCCGGCACCACCCTGGTCCTCAGCCAGGAATCCAGACCCGCCTGTCCCTCCCCTCTCTGTGTATGTGTTCTGATCTGTTTGTCTTGTCTGCTGTTTGGTCTTACAGGTTGGATGTTCCTGTCTTGTTTTTGGTGTCCCTCCTTGGGAACGCCAGGTGGCGTCCCTTTGAGGGGGGGTAGTGTCACAGTTCTGTCACCCTTGTCTGGGTTTCTCTTGGTTTAGTGACAGAGCTGTGCCACTCCTAGTTTGTCGTGTGTTTGTTTAGTCTGGTCTGTTGTGAGCACATGGCTGTCATGTTATTTCCTTGTGCCATGTGCTCTCCTGTCTATTGTCTAAACTCCACCCATCTTGTTATCTCGTTATTGTTTTATTTCCCCCACCTGCCTGCCTCGTTACCCTCTTATGCTTGCTCCCCTATTTAATCTCCCTGTGTTTGCAGTCCTGTGCTGGTTCGTTATCCATGTTCCTAGTGTTTCCTGCATCCTGCCTGATTTCGGTCTAGTTTTCCCCCACGAGGGAGTTTTTGTTGTAGTTTTGTTTTGTGTTATTTATTTAATAAATATACCCATTGTTTTGCACTTGAGTCCTCACACCTTAATCCATCCATTCTGTGACACACAAGGCTACATAGCATGTGAGCAAAGCAGTGACGCTTAAATATAAGTAAAAAAAAAACATAAACATAGGCTATACGTTTCACATTTGTGTTTAATAATATTACGTTACTTATTTTTATTATTTCATCTATGTTGAGTAGGCTATGAAAGTGGAACCGCATGAGATGGTTAAGATAGGATCAAAATTCAAAAGCTGCCCAATATCGGAAAATATTTGGAGTGAGTCAGACGCGATTTTGACCACTTTTTCAGTTTTGTTTTGTAGAAAGCTTGTAAATTTCGTTTGATATAAATTGTATATTCATTTTAATAACTGTTTCATCAACAAATTGACTGGATTAAAACATTACAAGCAAATATCAGACAATATAATCAGGACACAGAGGCGCGCAGGTGAACCGGAGCGCGTCTAACCGAAACACCGCGATGCTTGCCTCACAGACCAAGAACTAAGCTACAGAAAGCTTTAAATGTCTTCTTTTAAACAAAACAAACCAAACGAAAATAAATTGGCAACTCTCTGCGTATGTAGGCTAACTCGAAGTATGCGTTTCTATAGGCCTATGCGCGTTCACTGCGAAGATGGCAAGATAAGCATCATCAACTTTATCTTTGCTGCTGACACTGACAGAAAACACTAGTTTATTAATAAACAATTCAAATGTTTCATGCATAATCATTACTTTTGTCGGTTCTTTGTGGCAATGCATCCGGAATAGGCAATTAAATGCTCATGGTTTCTCTCCCATTTAATTAAATCAATATATGTGATTACTGATTAGACGAATGGCTTAAATGATCTACTTCTAGTCGACTAGAAAAATAGGACTCATTTTGAGGAATGAATAAACATAAACAAACCTCTGTTCAGAGTGCCGCCGTGCTGGATTGCGTAGAACGCTCATCGAATTCGAGCATTTATCGCGTTTTGGCTAAAAACAGGGCTGGCGCTTATCGCGTTTTGGAAAGAAACTGTATCTTGCAGTACATTTTAAACAAGGAAATATAGCGATTTGGCATGAAACGTTGATGGAGCAGCGAAAGGGTTATGTCCACAGCAGAATGACACGACAAACTCATTTAAAAAAAAAAAAAAAAAATGCCGTTTATCGCGTTTTGGAAAAGAGCTCTTTATATCATTAAGTGCTAAAATCAACCCTTCTCTTTCTTTTTAAAATCACTTTCTTTTTGTATTTTGTCCGATGATTAAATTATTCTCTATGCCGTCCTCTTTACTGTTGCTTAGTGATTTTTGCGCTCTTTTGCAGTTAACTGTTTATTTTTGGCTGCCGTCGCCGTTCTATCAGCAGCTGTTGCTTAGTAATGGAGGGAGGGGAATAACAGCGAGCTCGTCAGACGTTTCCTAAAAATAAACATTGTTCACGAGTCCCGCAGCTCGAGTCCGAGTCGAGTCTGAAGTCTTTCGAGGACGAGTCTCAAGTCGAGTCTGAAGTCACTGTGTGTGCGACTTAAGTCGCACTCGAGTCCGAGTCTCAAACTCGAGTCCCCATCTCTGATATTTTATGACAGTCGTCTACTACAGAAAAAGTGGTTCTGTAAATTAGGCTACATTTTCAGTATTCATAACACACTGCAGTGATGCTGGTGATGTATTTAAGTGTCATCTACATGTGTAAACACTGTCATCCGTCGATCAGTCTCCTCCACTGAGAACACAGGGGGAACCGTTTTACCTGCTGGCCCAGAAAATACAAGATATTAACTTAAAAGTAAAGCATTCTTGGTGTTGTCATGTTGCATTCATACATTTGATTTTAATATACCAAAATCAAAGCTAATACTGTATGCTAATAGATTGTCAAAATAACATACATGCTTTGAATTCCTTATATATAGCTATACAGTGTTCTAAGCAAGCAGCCTGGATGGGTCGCTGTATGTGATGCAACACTTATTATAACCAGAGACTTATTATAATAAAGAGACTTGAGACTTGACTTGGACTCTAGCGCAGAGACTTGAGACTTGACTTGGACTCTAGCTCAGAGACAGACTTGACTTGGACTCTAGCTCAGAGACTTGTGAGTATCTCTGATGGTCAGAAAAGTTTAGAAAAACGCATCTAAACCCGCCCCAGCCCCGACGTAAACATGACGTGCTAAAAGAACGGTTCTAGTCCAGCAAAGAGTTGGTGTCGCTTTGGAACCAGTTTTCGCGGCCGCGAACCGGTTCTTTTGCTGTCGAAACATAAAGAACTGGTTGCGCGGGTAGGCACCGGCTTCCGAACCGGCTCTCAAAATGCTTTGGTGGAAAAGGGGCTATAGAGACAAGATACAAATCCAAACTACAATATCTGACTTTCTTTTGTTCTGAACTTCTTACTGTTAATTAGAAAGTTGATCGGCTTGACAAGAACAATATACGTGGCAAGTTTTGTAACTGTAGGTAAAACGAGCAACGTTATAGCACATTTTATGTCCTTTTTTAGTCGTAAAATTCATTTCCTCGCCACGGCCAAACCGTTCGAGATATCAAAAATCCGTCCGGAATTGAGCATCCTCAATGTCTTGACTTCATGCACATCGAGTTTGGTGGTGAGGCATAAAAAAAAAATTTGTTTGGTTCCGGTTTCCGACCGACCCTGTCCAATTATGTGCGACCCAAATTTATTTTATGAGCTTGGGGAAGAAATAATAAAAATTAAATAAATACACGATTAAAAAAAACTTTTTGGCGAACTATTTCACACATCGTTCGTCAAACTGAACTATATTACATAATCTTTGTTTTGTTTTTTTTCATCATTTAGGACACTTTTGTTCATATACGCACACATACAAATGCATGCATTAGGCACGCACACGCCACATGATACGTTAAAGTGTTACCTCCTTCCGCCTCCCAAGTTTCATTAAAAATCATCCCAAATCCCAATCCCCTCTTCTGCTGTCTACCACTTCTTTCGCCATGTATTTGTTCGTTTATTTTATTATTTTATGCAATCCAAAACACTCTAACCTGCCGCGCTTCACGTCTCCAGAGCCCGGTCCGCTTGTCCGGGACAAATGGAATTTTGAAGGACAAGTAAAAGAGAATTTTACTTGCCCGAACCGACAAGTAGCCTGATAAGAACATCAATAACAAACAAAAAATAATTACTAGGGAATCACTAAACCGAGAGAATGATTCAGGTTTTATTAAACTTATTGTAAGTTGCAATCGATTGTGGATAATAAATGTATTAGCCTACTGGCGTAAATGTATTAGTTGCGCCGTTGACGCTCGCGCCGCCTCTCGAGGAGAAATCTACACATATGAGCGCAGCACACACACACACACACACACACAGTTAACAACATAGTGCCTATAAAGCATCTAAATGTGTAGTTTCTATATTTTAACATGTGTTAAGCAGCCAAATTTTAGTCACCTACATTTTAGATGCAATATTGGCTGTTTTTGTTCTTTTCAGCAGCGAAAATAGCTCCAAACAAAAATTACAGCAGAACCACGTCGAATCTCACAGGAACACTCATCCTGTTTTCATTACTAAATGATTCAGCATTTTGAACAAATCGATTGAGTCAAAGATTCAATAACCCATTCATTAACATCTGTCTCATTCTTGAATGAATCAACCGTTTAAAAGAATCGTTTGAATTAATGAATGAATGATTCACTCATTAATACGGCAGCCTGCCGCCACCTACTGGTAGTTTAGTGTTATGTTTATAAGTAGCCTAGTATCTTTCCATGTAACTGTCACTGAGAAAAAAAAAAAAAAATAATAAAAAAAAATAATTTTCCGACCGACCCATGACCTCAACTGACAAACAACCGGAACCAACTTTTTTTATGCCTGATTGGTAAACACATGCGTTGTAATAATTTGATGTATTTCTCCTAGGACATTTATTCAAACAACCCATAATTCCCGACTTCCATTTGAACTGTCGTAAAACTTAGAGCACGAAAGTTGTTTGGCCTGATGTGATCCATAAGTGTACTGAGTTTCATATTATTACATGCAAGTGTGTTTGATTTATGGACCAAATTTTCAGATCAAGTTTATGGACCAAGTTAATTTAATTAATAAACTAATTATATAAAACTATTGTCAATGCACTACAGTTAAACTGGTTATATTATGCCTTTACTTATAAAAAATTAAAATAAAAAACTTATTTAAAACATACAAGGCTTAAGAAATGTATTTTCTTTTTCTGCAGGCCAGACACACAGCAGTGAAATGGTTAAGCCCCCTCCCCCTACAAACACACACACTAACACACACACACAGACAGGCAAAGACAGACACAGAGACAGAGAGGTAGGCTCAGAGTGAGCATGACCACATTCAAACAAACATATCTGACTTTCTGTGGGTCCTAGCTAATGAGTGTCAATTAGAAAGTTGTCCGGCTCGAGGAGTACAATATACATACTGATTTTTGTAACTGTAGATAAAACTAACAACCCCACTTTTGTCGAAAGGTGGCGCTACTGAGCCCTCACCACGCCCGTTTCTGAAACATTGCACATGTCTACTGGCTAATAAATGTGATGTGTCTGCCGAGTTTCATGCAATTTGAAGCATGCTAAGAGTCTCAAAAGCATCCTAAAGAATGGTAAAGTTTGATGCGTTGCCACGGCAACAGTTTCAAAGATATCAAGAATCCATTCACAGGTCTTCATCTGCCGTGTATTTGCATTATACAGATGAAGTTTGAAGCAAATCGAGTTAAAATAAGAGGGTGATTTCAAAGCATTTTGAAAATGACACACTTCCTGCTGCCAGTTGGTGGCGCTATAACTTTGACTCACAATAGTCACATCCATGTGATCGTCCTCTTGCAGCGAACACACTGCTGAAGTTTCATCAAGATCGGTTTGATGTATGCTGAAGTTATAACACACTTCCAGTTTCACGTTTCTCTCCATAATTTCGTTTCCTCGCCACGGCCGAACCGTTTGAGATATCAAAAATCCCCTCGCAAACTTTCATCCTCAATGTCTTGACTTCACGCTGACCGAGTTTCGTCGAATTTGAATCAGAGCTCTAGGAGGAGTATTTCAAATTCCATTGCAAGTGTTTTACGAACAACCCTAAATAGCCGACTTCCTGTTGGGCTGGGGTAAAAAGTAAAAGTGTGAGGTATAGATGAAACGATGAGATCGACATGTGTACCGAGTTTCATATTATTACATACAAGCGTGTTTGAGTTATGGACCAAGTGTTCGGACCTCGTTCCAGGGGGCGCTGACGAGCCCCCTGCCACGCCTGGGTACCAGCTTCAGCCCGGCTCTGATGGCCGCAGGTTCTGACCCGTGTGCAAAGTTTCAAGAGTTTTCGAGCATGTTAAGGGCTCCAAAAGTGCCAAAAAGTTTACGGAATAATAATAATAAATATAGCTGCAAGCAGCGATTGCGGGCCCAAGCCGATGGCACCGCCACCCCGGTGCCTAGTTACCTAAAGGCACCGGGGTGGCAGTACCGCTGGCTTTGGCCCTTCATTGCTGCTCGCAGCTATATATATATATATATATATATATATATATATATATATATATAAAGCCGGTGGCACCACCACCTTATTATATAACCACACACACATAAACAGAGACACCAGCCCCCACCCTCCCCTCCCCTCCTCACACAGACACACACACAGAATGCCTGGGAGAACTCTCTCTGTCTCTCTCTGAGACAAAATCCACTTTCAAACTACAGTATCTGACTTTCCTTTGGTCTGAGATTCTTACTGTTAATTAGCGGTTCCCAAACTTTTTTTCTCACGCACCCCCTTCTATGTCCCAACCGGGTTGGTGTACCCCCAATCCCCACCTAAAAAAAAAAAAAAAAAAACGCAACAAAGCTTTGTTTTATCGCCATATAAAGACTCATGTTTTAGCATGCTCAAATAACCAGAACATGCATGACAATAACAACATCAACAAAGTTTCAATATAATGCAACAAAGCTATGCACAAGCTTCCACTTTTAACTCTTTCACATGTAAGTTTAAAATATTCGAACTGAACCCCCAGCGTGAGTTTTTCACACACAACCGTTATTTAGAACTTGTCATTTTAACGTTTCTATGGTGACGCGTCATTCCTTGTCACGGGACAGCGCAACCACACAGCACTGAATGAATCTGCTTTTGTCATTTGTCCTTTTTTATAAAAAATATTCACAAATGTAGGCTATGAAACACTGATATTCCGATTGTCAAATATGTTTAAGTGGAAGCGTGTTGTTGTTTAGACGCCTTCACAACCAGTTGAGCTGTATGCGCGTCGCGATGGGCAGTTCAGAGAATCGGAACTCGTCAGTTACAACACGTCAGTTTCTCCACTTCTCACCAAATTAATGAAAGTAAGAGGCTGGTGAAGTGGGAGAAGAATAGGGTAAAATTTTAAGCTACCTACACAATGTGTATCTTAAATGATAAAAGTGTTGTCTTATTATAATGAAAAGGATTATTATTGCCGCTTCCAGATATCAGGAAAATCAAAATCATTGTTTTGCTATTACTTAGGCCTATGTGTATTTAAATGTCTGAAATTTAAAATAAACATTATGTGGTTGAAAACACTCAATAGTTGTGATATATGACAGCACTGGCTCAGTGCAAGCCAACAAGCGAAAGCACGTTTGAATTTAGAAGTTTATAACGTATACATATAGCGGCTGCAGTGCAGAGCAGTGTGTAGAAGACAGCAACTATCTTCTACGTTCTATCAAACACTCATAAATTATATTTTTTTATTAAAAATATAAGCGATTACAGAGGAAATGTTTACAGTTCTTGTTTTTTTTTTGTATGGAAATAATACCACTTAAAAAAACAGACCGCCATTACATTTTTCCTCTCACGCACCCCCTGGTGGCAGCTCGCGTACCCCTGGGGGTGCGCGTACCACAGTTTGGGAATCCCTGAGAAAGTCGATCGGCTTGACAAGAACAATATACGTGGCACGTTTTGTAACTGTAGGTAAAACAAGCAAAGTTATAACACATTTTATGTGTCTTTTTTTAGTCATAAAATTCATTTCCTCACCACGGCCAAACCGTTCAAGATATCAAAAATCCGTCCGGAATTGAGCATCCTCAATGTCTTGACTTCATGCACAGCAAGTTTGGTGGTGATTGGTAAACACATGCGTTGTAATTTGATGTATTTCTCCTAGGAGATTTATTCAAACAACCCATAATTCCCTACTTCCATTTGAACTGTCTTAAAACTTAGAGCACAAAAGTTGTTTGGCCTGATGTGATCTATAAGTGTACCAAGTTTCATATTGTTACATGCAAGTGTTTGATTTATGGACCAAATTTTCAGATCAAGTTTATGGACCAAGTTAATTTAATTAATAAACTAATTATATAAAACTATTGTCAATGCACTACAATTAAACTGGTTATATTATGCCTTTACTTATAAAAAAATAAAATAAAAACTTATTTAAAACATACCAGGCTTAAGAAATGTATTTTCTTTTTATGCAGGCCAGACACACAGCAGTGAAATGGTTAAGCCCCCTCCCCCTACACACACACACACACACACACACACACAGAGAGACAGGCAAAGACAGAGAAAGAGACGTAGGCTCAGAGAGAGCATGACCACTTTCAAACAAACATATCTAACTTTCTGTGGGTCCTAGCTAATGAGTGTCAATTAGAAAGTTGTCCGGCTCGAGGAGTACAATATACATACTGATTTTTGTAACTGTAGATAAAACCTTCCGAATAAAACCTTGCCTTCCGAATCCGATTATAAATTCATAAACGGAGCCTCCCTTATCTTGTCGTTCAAGGGTTAGTCCCTTTACAGACGTTACAATAGTACGAATGTTTGAAAAAAAAAAAAGTTTCAATCATAAATTTATAAGAAAAATTAAGAAGAAAATCATATTCACCACGGGGGAAAAAAGCATATTATACTCACCAAGATTATTTTTTACACAAAATCCATCCTTATTTCTTTCCTCAAGAAGACTACAGGTTCTGTCTGCGTTTCAGTTCCATCAATGTCGTGTCTGTCTCATCATATTTCTAGCAAAAATTTTAATTCGCTTGGTGGCTGAGAGTTGCTGTTCGACAGAAGCACACACACACCGCAAAACATGACGATGTGTACAGCTGCCCCTTGCTCTCACACAGAGTTTTGAACGAAATCAATGAGATGTGCGGGACTTTTGCCTTCAGAACCATTCGAATCATTCGGGGTCGAGGAGGGAAAGAAAAATTAATTTGTGGGTTGACAAACTATTACATCTACAGGAATATATTTTAGTTTAAGTAGTTCGCAGTTCGCTACAGATGCGGATACTACCAGTGATAGTAAGCGGTCTGTACGCGCATCCAATCAAAGAACGAGAAAATACAGATATTATTATATGCCAGCTAGATGGCCCCGCTGCAGTCAAAGCGAAATCTGATTGGCTGATTAAATCTGACGGATTATCTGATTGATTAAAGCAACGGTTTCCTTGCCATTCATTTTAAGTTACAGACGCCCGCACTGTCGATTCTGAAGGCCTCTAGGCAGATTTATTTACCCGGCAACGCATGATGGCTGAAATATGATTGGATACAAGCTCATACATAAAAACACACTACTGGAAGCAGCGCAACCAAGAGAAAAGCTACGAAATTAAAAGAATTAACTATTGGGAATAATTTAATACTCATTCATGGAAAAAAATTTATTAAAGTGCAAGTCAGTGATTCTGAGTGTTTAGGCCAGCAGAGAAGGCCTTGCTGGCCCTGACGGCCCACCACTGATATATATATATATATATATATATATATATATATATATATATATATATATATATATATATAAAAGCCGGTGGCATCGCCTTTAGGGTTTTTCTGCACGACGTGCAAAAACTTAACCCCCGCTTTGACTGTCGAAGAGAAGTGTGCTGAGGAGCTTTCATCAGTGAGGGCTCTGCAATATATATGTATATACATACAAACACACACACACACACACACACACACATATATATATATATATATATATATATATATATATATAAAGACAGAGAATATTACTTGCTTTACCTGATTAGAATGCTACATTGAAAAACAAAAATTTTAGTTAAATCCCACTCAACAGAGAAATCCCCCTGCCCACTCGCCAAGATTGTCCTCAAACAGAGCACTAATCTGTTTATTTTTAAGTTACATTCTACATTGACTAAAACACGTTTAATGTTTCTTTTTTAATCAGAGTATTATTTTATACAGAAAAAAAATATTTGTAATTCAGGTGAGAATGAGGTTAGTGTTTTACAATATTAAGGAAAGCAAATATATTGAAATATAGCACATGAATTTTAAATTCATTCAGCTTCAATTACCAATTTATAGTTTACCATTTATCTTACTTTTATTTAAAGCAAACTATACATTTAAAAGATTAGGGTTATATATTTTGTCATTTAAAAAAAAATACAAAATTGTTATGCAAAAAGACAAGGACATGCAGGAAAAATCTACAGTCAGCCACACACACACACACACACACCCACGCACACACACATAAACACAGACACCAGCACCCCCCCCTCCTCCCCACACAGACACTGATAGAGACAAGATACAAATCCAAACTACAACATCTGAGCTTCTTACTGTTAATTAGAAAGTTGATCAACTTGACAAGAACAATATACGTGGCAAGTTTTGTAACTGTAGGTAAAACGAGCAAAGTTATAGCACATTTTATGTGTTCTTTTTTAGTCATAAAATTCATTTCCTCGCCACGGCCAAAACGTTCGAGATATTAAAAATCCGTCCGGAATTGAGCATCCTCAATGTCTTGTCTTCATGCACACCGAGTTTGGTTGTGATTGGTAAACACATGCGTTGTAATTTGATGTATTTCTCCAAGGAGATTTGTTCAAACAACCCATAATTCCCGACTTCCATTTGAACTGTCGTAAAACTTAGAGCCCGAAAGTTGTTTGGCCTGATGTGATCTATAAGTGTACCGAGTTTCATATTATTACATGTTTGTTTTTGGATCAAGATCAAGTTTATGGACCAAGTTAATTTAATTAATAAACTAATTATATAAAACTATTGTCAATGCACTACAATTAAACTGGTTATATGCCTTTACTTATAAAAATAAATATAAAAACTTATTTAAAAAATAAAAGGCTTAAGGCATTTATTGTCTTTTATGCAGGCTAGACACACAGAAGTGAAATGGTTAAGCCCCCTCCCCCTACAAACCCTCACACACCAAGACAGGCAAAGGCAGAGACAGAGATGTAGGCTCAGAGAGAGCATGACCACATTCATGCAAAAATATCTGACTTTCTGTTGGTCCTTGCTAATAAGTGTAAATTAGAAAGTTGTCCGGCTTGAGGAGTACAATATACATGCCGATTTTTGTAACTGTAGATAAAACTAACAACCCCATTTTTGTCAAAAGGTGGCGCTACTGTGCCCTCACCACGCCCGTTTCTGAAACTTTGCACATGTCTACTGGCTAATAAATGTGATGTGTCTGTCGAGTTTCATGCAATTTCAAGCATGCTGAGAGAACACACTGCTGAAGTTTCATCAAGATCAGTTAATGTATGCTGAAGTTTTGCCACACTTCCTGTTTCACTTTACTCGCCATAATTTTGTTTCCTCACCACGGCCAAACCGTTCGAGATATCAAAAATCCCCTCGCAGTTTTTCATCCTCAATGTCTTGACTTCATGCTGACCGAGTTTCATCGAATTTGGATCAGTGCTGTAGGAGGAGTATTTCAAATTCCATTGCGTGCTTTTTACAAACAACCCTCAATAGCCGACTTCCTGTTGGGCTGGGGTAAAAAGTAAGAGTGTGAGGTATAGATGAAATGATGAGATCGACATGTGTACCGAGTTTCATATTATTACATGCAAGCGTGTTTGATTTATGGACCAAGTTTGTGGACCCTGTTCCAGGGGGCGCTGTCGAGCCCCCCCGCCACGCCCGGGTACCATCTTCAGCCCGGCCCTGATGGCCGCGGGTTCTGACATATGTGCAAAATTTCAAGAGTTTTCGAGCATGTTAAAGGTGCCCTCTGGGATAAAAAATCAAATCATACACCATATTCCATAACAGATGGGGGCAGTATACCTCCAGAAATACCTTCGCGGCCGCGCGCACCCTCATGTCTTCAAACAACACGGACGAGCGCTGTGTTGCTCTGTCTCCCTACCGCATATTAATCAAATCAATTGACACGATAGTAAAAGGTTGGAAGACCGCAGTTTCACGTTGATCATTTGGAGATTTTCAGAGATTAGAAACTAAAAGAACAACATCTCAATACTAAATTATAAAGCCCGTCTCATAGACAAGTCGGTGCATTTCGACGATATGGGAAAATTAAAGCCCCAGGCTATTATTTCTAGTTCCCTTTCGTAGTCATTCCGAGTTACGTCAAGGAGTGAAGGAGAATGGGGGTTTCTCATAGAAAGCCAATCCTCTTCGAGTATTTAACAACGAGCCAATGGCGTGAAAATGCCATGGGTCTGCGGAATTTGCATAGTGTACTCCGCCCACCCATGTGGGTATAAAAGGAGGAAGTAAACGCAACCGCAGTATGTTTTCGCTTCGGAGCCAAGAGCATTCTTCACTCCACAAGCCATATCACTACAAGCCTCTTTGAGACGAGTATCCTCTTCAGTGTTGGTGTGACGGCGGTACCCAGCGAGATTCTGCATTGCCTGCGATCTGTGCAGTGGTCTGCCAGACTTTGTGCTTCTCCCTGGTCGCCTCGGCGCTGAAAGAGTGAATTTCCTCCTCTCCTCTGAAAGAGCTACACGCGGCACGTCTTTTTAAAGATGGTTCGCCCGTGTTCTTCTGGGTGCGGTCGATTTCTGTCGTCCTCTGATGGGCACGATCGCTTTGTATGTCTGGGTCTTCGTCATGCTAAAGCAGCTTTCGTGGATGAGTCATGTCCCTTTTGTGGGAATATGACCATCTCAACACTTAGATCGAGACTCAATGATCTTACTGTGAGAGTCCCCGCCTCCGCTACCCGTTCAGCTTCCTCTACCCGGGGAAGCTCTTCGGCTCGCGGCCAGGGTGATCTGACGGTGATGGTGTGGAACAAATCCCCGACGCTAGTTCCTCGGGTCCCACCCACCGCAACAGTGTTGCAGCCAGCGAGCGCTGAGACGATTCAGACGTCTGCCTGTTCGCAGGTACCGTCTGTTTCGTTCGGCGCTCCAGAGGATGAGGCGATGTCGATCGCGGCATCACAAGGCGGGCTTGATTCCTCGGGAAGTGAGGATGCGGCTGCGCTGCCTCCCTCGGGAGCGCCAGCGTTGCCCGTGTCTGATCCCGAGATGACGGCCATGCTCTCTCGGGCCGCCGTGAGTATCGGGCTGGAGTGGAACCCTCCGCCTCACCCCGATCACTCACGGATGGATGAATGGTTTTTGGGTAAAGCTGCCGCCGCGAGGCCACAGCCGACCCCAATACCATTCTTTCCCGAGTTGCATGCGGAACTGACGAAGACGTGGCAGGCTCCCCTGACCTCCCGCATTCGCCCGTCAGCTTCCCCCGCCTTTTCTCCCCTCGATGGCGCGGCTGCCCGTGGGTATGCTGGGGTTCCTCCGGTGGAGCGCTCTGTTGCGATGCAACTGTGTCCGCAGAGCGCCTCCTCTCGGGGGCCCCCCAAGCATCCCTCCAAAGCCTGTAGGTTTTCGTCGTCTATGGCGGCGCGATCCTATAGTGCGGCGGGACAGGCGGCCGCCGCTTTGCATGCGATGAGCACTTTGCAGGTTTTCCAAGCCAAACTGCTCAGAGACATGCATGAGGGCGGGACTGATCAAGGGTCGTTCAATGAACTTCGAGCGGCCACTGACCTCGCTCTCCGGGCGACTAAAGTGGCGGCTCGTTCCCTTGGTCAGGTGATGGCCACTAGTGTGGTCCAGGAGCGTCACCTATGGCTCAACCTGGCAGAAGTGCGGGACGCTGAGCGGACTCGTCTGCTCGACGCCCCCCTTTCCCAGGCTGGCCTTTTCGGCGGTGCGGTTGAGGACTTTGCCCAGCAGTTCTCGACCGCCCAGAAGCAGACGGAGGCGATCAAACACATCCTGCCCCGACGGCCAGCTGCTGCCTCCACCCAGCCGTCGGTTCAGCCGCCTCAGTCTGCTCGCCGCCGAGGACGTTCCACTGCGGCCCCCCTCCCTCCGGAGCGACCCCAGCAGCAGCCTCCACCTGGGTCGCGCCGTAGAGGCGGCCGCAGAGGAGCGTCACAACCCCCTCAGGCTCCGCGCCAGGCTAAGCGGCGTTCCTGAGACGGGCTGCTCAGTGATGGTGTCGAGTTTTTCCCAGGAGGAGGTAGCAGGCCCCCTCCTTCCCCCGGTGGAGGGCCGGGGGAGAATCTTTTGTTCTCAGCTCCCCGCTGCTCACCCACGGGTGAGCAGCACCCTGAGTTGGTTAAAGGAAGATTTGACACTATCACTGAGCACACAGACCGGAATGAGCGCGCACGATGCTCCAGAGTGTCGCCCCGCTCATTCCCCTCTGTCTCTGAGGGTGCAGAGAGAAGCGCGCGTCGTCCCTGGACCACACCGCTCCTCTCCCCCTCTATCGCCAGACCCCCGGCAGAACAGACCCCCGTGGAACGCTGGTCCTTCCCTGGTCTCTTCTGTCGGGGAGCGGAGCTCGACTACGCACCCGCATGTGGTTTCCCCCATGCGCGTGCCAGTCACTCCGCCCCGCTGCCCCTGCGGGGGGATGTCTGTGGTTCGCATGACCCCGCTGGTTCAGTTCCTGGGAGCTTGGCTAGAGCTCCCCGGTCTGTCCCACTGGGTCATCAGAACGATCAGATTCGGCTACGCGATTCAGTTCGCACGGTCTCCTCCCCGTTTCAGGGGAGTTCGCTCCACGATAGTCGGTGGCAATACCCCGGTTATGAGAGCGGAGATTGCGACCCTGCTGGCGAAGGGTGCAATCGAGACTGTCCCTCCAGCCGAGGTGAAGTCCGGGTTTTACAGCCCCTACTTCATTGTCCCCAAGAAGACCGGTGGGTTACGACCGATCCTGGATCTGCGCGTTTTGAACCGCACTCTGCATCGAATGCCGTTCAAAATGCTCACGGCCAAACGCATTTTCGAATGTGTTCGGCATCAGGATTGGTTTGCAGCGATCGACTTGAAGGACGCGTACTTTCATGTCTCCATTTTGCCTCGACACAGACCGTTTCTTCGGTTTGCTTTCGAGGGCCAGGCATATCAGTACACGGTTCTCCCATTCGGGTTAGCTCTGTCCCCTCGCGTCTTCACGAAGATCGCCGAGGCGGCCCTTGTTCCCCTTCGCGAACACGGGGTTCGCATCCTGAACTATCTCGACGATTGGCTGATTTTGGCACACTCTCGAGAACAGGTTTGCGAACACAGAGACCTGGTGCTCCAGCACCTAGCCCGTCTGGGCCTTCGGGTCAACCGGGAGAAGAGCAAACTTTGCCCCGTGCAGAGGATCTCTTTTCTCGGCATGGAGATAGACTCGGTCGTCATGTCCGTGCAGCTCACGAACGAGCGCGCGCACTCACTGCTGACTTGTCTTCGACAGTTTGAGGGCAAGAGTGCGGTTCCACTGAAACTCTTTCAGAGGCTCCTGGGGCATATGGCATCCGCAGCCGCGGCTACGCCACTCGGATTGCTTCATATGAGACCGCTTCAGCTGTGGCTTCGCGATCGAGTCCCGAGGTGGGCATGGCATCGCGGCTCGCTCCGAGTTCCAGTAACTCCAGCGTGTCGCCGTACCTTCTTCCCGTGGTTGAACCTCAGCTTTCTTCAGACAGGTGTCCCTCTTCAGCGAGTTTCCAGGCATCTCGTTGTCTCCACGGATGCATCCACCACGGGTTGGGGTGCCATGTGCAATGGGCATGCAGCCGCGGGTTCCTGGACAGGACCCCAGCGCCTCATGCACATCAATTGCCTCGAGCTGCTGGCAGTACGCCTGGCCCTGCACCGCTTCCGAGCGTTGCTCAGGGGTCAACACGTGCTTGTCCGCTCAGACAATACTGCTACAGTAGCGTACATCAACCACCAGGGTGGTCTACGCTCACGTCGGATGTCGCAGCTCGCTCGCCACCTCCTACTATGGAGTCAGAAGCACCTGAGGTCCCTTCGTGCTGTGTACATTCCAGGAGTTCGGAACCTGGCAGCCGACGAGCTGTCGCGGATCCGCCCTATCTCCGGCGAATGGCGACTCCATCCCCAGACGGTCCAGCTGATCTGGGACCAGTTCGGGGAGGCTCAGATAGATCTGTTTGCCTCCCGGGACTCATCCCACTGCGTCTAGTTTTATTCCCTGTCCGAGGGCACGCTCGGCACAGCTGGCCGCGGGGCCCACGCAAGTATGTGTTTCCCCCAGTGAGCCTCCTTGCACGGGTGTTGTGCAAGATCAAGGAGGACGAGGAGCAGGTCCTGCTGGTAGCCCCTTATTGGCCCACCAGGACGTGGTTCTCCGAACTCATGCTCCTCGCGACAGCACCTCCTTGGCCTATCCCTCTGAGACAAGATCTGCTCATTGTTTTGTTTGACGCCATTGTTTTGTCTTACCAGCAGCAAGGTCGACCGTGCCACCTTGGTGTGACGGCCCACTCCACTCGGAGTATGGCTTCCTCTTGGGCTTTAGCGCATGGCGCCTCGCTAACAGACATTTGCAGAGCTGCAGGCTGGGCGACACCTAACACCTTCGCAAGATTTTATAATCTGCGAATTGAGCCGGTATCCTCTCGTGTACTCGGTAGTACTGGAACCGCTTAAGTGTCTTCGCTTGCTCGCCACTCCACTCCTCGGATTGGATAAGTGCGATATTTCCTCAGTTGTACCTTCTTTGAAGCCCTGAGTCCTCCAGCACTTTTGATGCGGGCACCACTGCGTTGCTCTGGTGCCGGCTAGGTGCCTCCATGTGCACGGTTCCCCTTGGTAACTGTCTCATGTGTATTCTCCACTGTAAGCCTCTTAGAGCATGTGTCTTCCCTCGGCAAGCCATCGGCCACCCTTGGAGCTAGTTGCCACCTGCGGTTGGCGCTCCAGTATTCTCCATATGCAGCCCTAGTGGTCATATGTGTTCTGTAAGTCCTCCCTTCGGTAGGCATCTGGTAGCATGTCCCTCCCGGGATATGTTTCCCAGTGTACCTTGGTAATTCTGTGTCTAAGTAAGACCTTTTGTATTCTTTGAGTTAGAGGTCTAGACTTTCGCAGAGCACTGGAAGACAGCTGGAAGATGGCGTGATGGCATAGACCCCCATTCTCCGTCACTCCTTGACGTAACTCGGAGTGACTACGAAAGGGAACGTCTCGGTTACGGATGTAACCCTCGTTCCCTGAGTAGGGAACGGAGACGTTACGTCTCCCTGCCACTTCTGCTGTACTGCTGGGTGAAGCCTGAGTTCAGTCTTGGCTCCTCAGCGAAGACATACTGCGGTTGCGTTTACTTCCTCCTTTTATACCCACATGGGTGGGCGGAGTACGCTATGCAAATTCCGCAGACCCATGGCATTTTCACGCCATTGGCTCGTTGTTAAATACTCGAAGAGGATTGGCTTTCTATGCGAAACCCCCATTCTCTGTCACTCCTTGACATAACGTCTCCGTTCCCTACTCAGGGAACGAGGGTTACATCCGTAACCGAGACGTTTATGGTATTCGTTTTGTTCATGTTACATTTTTATCATTAGTTTGAATTAATTTGACAGACAGCATTCCCTGACGTGGACCAAGCTAGCGCCTTTCAGAGCAGCCAACTCTCACAAATTCACCGTGAGACACACAACTGATACTTTACAAACACTCACGCCAAACATTCATTTTGTCATGCACAGAAAAGGACAGGACACGGAGACCGATCTCAGCTCTCAGATTCTGTTATTTTTATTACGCAATTCAAAAAATAAATACAGTTTTGGCGCTTGTAAATGTTACAAGACAGATCCCTAGCGCACATGAACCGATCATCTCTACTAGCTAATGGTAAAAGAACACAAACACTGTTGAAAGATACAGTATGTTACAACTTACCAAAATGTATTCCTCATGCATAATATCGATCAATCATTTTTTAACTCATCCCTGAACTGAAATTTAGTAGTGGGCTGTATTTTCCACACGACTGACATCAGGTTCAAGTAAACACAAGCCGTGCGAGTTACTCGTCTATTGCAGATTGGCTGGTGGTTATGTTGCCTGCCCGCATACCGCGTCCAATGGCCGAAACTGGTATTACGACACCTGCCGGGCCGGGGCTAGTAATTTAGCATGCTAATTTAGGTTTATATCTCGGCAGCACTATAACTTGTCAGTTTTTTAATAACATCATTGCACTTATTTCTTCTCATTCTTTTGATTTGTGTAGCTCATTTTTTGGATATTTTTACCTCAATTATCCCATATGGCACCTTTAAGGGCCCCAAAAGTGCCCAAATAGTCGTAAGAAAAATAATAGAAAAAAATAATCGCAAGGAAAACAATAGGGCCTTCGCCCTTTCAGGGCTTGGGCCCTAATGAAATGAAATGAATTATTGATAAACGCAATTGAGTTTGTTCAAGTCTGACCAGCAGAAGAATAACTTCATTATTGACCTTGGCATGAGGATGCCATTCTATCAAAGATCTCTAAAACCAGTGAAAGTACAAGTCAAATCAAGTCACCTTGATTTATATAGCGATTTTAACAATATAAATAGTTTCAAAACAGCTTTACAGTAATAATAATAAATCACAGTAACAAAAAAGATTGTTTTGACTTTACTAAAATAAAGTTATTGTCCAGCTAAAGTTATTTTTGATTAATTGATTCACTTCCGTTACAAAGATCATTAGTAATAAACTTAGGGGGCGCTAACACAACACCGTTCTAACAGAAAACACTCAACAAGCTTGGGTGCCTGATGACTCGAGAACGCAAACCCTGAAATAGATTCTATGGTGCAAGATTTGAACATTTTTTTTAAAAAAAAGGTTATCTCTGCGCAAACCTCAAAAATGCAAACCTGCACAAATGCAGACAGCATGTGTGTCACGTGTTCATTCCACAGGTATGTGTGTTTGAATATATATGTGTGCCAGCTTGAAGTCTTTCTTAACAAACCAACCCTCAACAAACTACTTGTCTGAAAATCTATAATAAAGAATTATTTATCGCTTCCGCATAGCCACGTGAACCGGAGAACAGCTAGGTCAAAGAGATGTGTTTTTAGTCTAGCTTTGAACTGACAGAGTGTGCCTGTTTCTCAGACAATGTTCAGAAGACTGTTCCAAACTTTTGGTGCTAAATAGGAAAAGGATCTGCCGACAGCAGTCGATTTTGATCTAGGTATTATCGACTGGCTGTAATTTTGAGATCGCAATAGACGTTACTCGCTCAAGTACTGCGGAGCTAAACCATTTAGTGCTAAGTAATCAGCAATTTTAATAATGTATACTTATACTTATGCTTCTGCAGTGTTGACAGAACCGGGTTGATATGGTCATACTTCTTGGTTCTAGCAAGAACTCTAGCTCATGCGTTTTCAACCAGCTGAAGTTTATTTATTAAGCGTGCAGGGCAACCACCCATAGCATTAAAATAATTTAGCCTTGATGTTATGAACGCATTAACTAATTGTTCCACATTTGTAATTGAGAGCATATGACGTAATTTTCAAATGAAAGATTGGCATCATCACATGTATTGCCATCATCATAATTGTTTCATTGCATCATTTAGCTTTTGAAATGTTATTTCACTATGCAATCCTATATTTGGAGCATACACTTTAACAAAAAGGAATTTGACATTTTTTATTTTTGCTACAACCATAAAACTTAACCTTTCTCTCTCTCTCTCTCTTGTTGTCACAATTTTTAAATCCAAAGATTTTAAGAATTGTAACGCCCATACTAAAATTTGTTCCATGACTTAATTTACTCTCTCCTTCCCACCACTCTACTTCATTATTGCTATCAGAATGTTTCTTGTAAAAAATAATTACTTTTAATAAATCAGAAATCATTGCTCTTCTCTTCCCCCATTGATGTTTAAGGACCATACTCTTCAAACTTCCATAAAAAAAGTTCCAATAGAGGGAAAAGAAGACAGAAAGAAAAGAAGGAATAGAGACACCCTTAGTGAATTACACATTTAAATTTCCTTTTCTTTGGGGTTTCCCCCTTTCTTATTTTTGTGACAAACTTTTTCAAACCTCATCTTCCTACTTTCCCTAAAGTCTCATCCAAAAAAAAAGAATATATTTCTTCCAAAGAATGAAACTATTCACATCCCATCTGAGATAAATTTGACACATCTGATATCTTGCCAGATGTGTCTAAATTTGACACATCTGGCTATCTGACAACGCATCATCCTCACTTTCATTATCAACCATTTATCCTGATTGCTTACTGATCCTTCCCATCACTTCTTTACAAGTTTCTAACTTTTCCCCTTGCTCTGTATTCTTCTCAGTGTCTGTCATCACCAACCACCTGTGTCTCACCATTGACATTATCTACCACCTTAAACGCTTTGGTAGTCTCACTCTCAGTACTAACATTACCTGAATCCCTTTCATTATGCACATTCTGATCCTCAGTTTCCACTCTTTCTGTTTCAGTTTTCTCCACACTATTATTCGTATCATTACTTTGACCTGTCTCCTTCATCCCTTTTATCTCCATGTGGGCATGACAATCTAACATGTCCAACAGAGGCGCATTCAAAACAGCACATTTCCCCAGAGTTTGCATACAACATGTACGATTTAACTTCGTACACGAGACAAAAGACAAGTTTAATGTAGGGGCGTTCAAAAAAAAACACCTGCAGTCTGAAAGGCAACACATGCAACAGAGATTCATATTTACACCCAAGCGGTATTATCTTAATCCCACTTGCAAATTGTCTATACCTCGATAGCTCACGCTGTATATCTTTATCAGGAATAAATGGCGGCACTTTTAAAATAATCAACTTTACAGTTGGGAATACTAGAGGTTGAACAATAACAAAAGCTCCACTTACCACTATGCCATTCTCTACCAACTGAATCAGAAGTTGTTCCTCCTTCAAAAAGACCATTCCTTATTCGTATTCCTTATCCTTGAGGCCTTAGCAACACTTCCTCAAATGTTACTCCAACTTGAGTGTTGCATCTAAATCTGTGACAGAGCGATAGCGATGGCGTTCACAGATCCAGGTGCGATGCCATCCTGCACTCGCCACTTAAATTCTAACTTCACAATGCTTCAATGAAACTCAAACTAAACTTCGCTTCTAGAATTAATGTTAGATTTGAATATCAATTGTACTCAAAAGAAGTAAGAAAGACAATGGAAAATTCCATAAACATTCCCCATCACCGTGACACCTCTCCCACTACAAACCGGAAGGAAGATAAGATTTTTTTAAAAGAAATTTGTAATTTGTGACAGATTTGAACACAAAGCAGGAAATATTAAGTCAAGTCAAGTTAAGTAACCTTTATTTACAGTATATAGCGCTTGTCACAATACAAATTGTTTCAAATCAGCTTTACAGCGGACTTTCTTGTTTCAAATCAGCTTTACAGTGGACATTCGCGGATCCGTGTGAACTGGAATTATTTTTGATAACGTTGTCATCTGTAAAGAGGGGGAAAGAAATGTTTCGTTTTTTAGTACATTGTTGTCATGTAAATGAACCCTTAGTTAATTTATCGATACAGCAGCTCAGTTTAGTTCTCAGACAATGTTGTCAAAGCAGGCAGATCAAAAATATTAAGAATAATAAGTTTCCCCAATTAAGCAAGCCAGAGGAGATAGAGGCAAGGAACCCAGACTCCATCAGTGACAGAATGGAGAAACAAAACCTTGGGAGAGACCAGGGGCCTGTTTCAGAAAGGAGGTTAAGTGAAAACTCTGAGTATGTTAACCCTGAAATGAGGGAAACTCTGGGTTTTCCGTTTCAGAAAGGGGGTATATCAAACCCGAGAAAGCAGAGTAAGTCAAGCCCGTTTCTGAAAGAGAGGTAACTTATACTCAGAGTCAGTTACCATGGTAACTTACTCTGTGAACCTAACCTGGTCGAGAGCAGGTTTTCTTCAGTAAACTCAGAGTTTATTGCGGTCGACTCCCCTTTTTTAAAGAGGAAGTGCTGTTTAAACACCAACAATAAAATGTATTTACACATTCTTTAAGGAATATATATTGTTTAGCATGTTTTAATTGACTAAATCTGTTTTGCAGCACTTTGCCAAAAAATAAAAGGATTAAAACGTTTGCTAAACTTTTATTTGATTACCACCATTTTTAGGGCCCGAGCACCCAACGGTGCGAGGCCCTCTTGAAACTGTTAGGGTTATTTTTTTTTTCTGCAAAGTAAGCGCCATTTTCGAAGCCGCAACATGCTCAAAAACTCACCAAATTTGGCACGCATGTCAGGACTGGTGAAAAATTTCGTATTTTGTGGGTTTCGCGGATGGGCGTGGCAAAATGGCTCGCTAGCGCCACCTAGAAAATTGGAAAAAATTAGCCCCTCGTCCACGTTCAACCTACATGCACGAAATTTGGTGGGGACGTGTATCATATGAAGACGCACAAAAAAGCCTCAAGAACCCATACCCTAAACTCGACAGGAAGTCCGCCATTTTGAATTTGGCGACCGATTTGGGAGGATTTACACACTCCGTACTTTAACTAACTCCTCCTAGGGATTTAGTCGGATCGACTTCAAATTTCTTCTGTGCCTTCTAAAGGCATTGACGATGTAAAGTTGTGCTCTCTGCATGTTTTCGTCGATGGGCGTGTCCGTGGCATCGAAGATTCGCCATGAAACAGGAAGTTGTAGTAACTTGGCTGTAAATGCCCAGATCTGCACGAAATTTTACACATTTGACAAGAGTCCCGCCCTGAACAAATCTACATGCCGACATTCACCCACAGTCATAGCGCCACCTGCTGGCAACAGGAAGTGACATTTAACGAAGCAGCCCCGGCCGCATGTTTGACCGACATGTACGAAATCTCTGTGGTACATCTACCATGTCCAGACGCACAAAAAAGTCTCTTGGAGCGATGCCCTAAATTCAACAGGAAGTCGGCCATTTCTAATTTTAACGCCATTTTTGGATTATTTACTCATTACATACTTTAACTAACTCCTCCTAGGGATTTAGTCTGATCGACTTCAAATTACTGCTGTGCCTTCTAAAGGCATGGATGATGTAAAGTTGTGCTATCTGCGCGTTTTCGTCAATGGGCGTGTCCGTGGCGTCGATGATTCGCCATGAAACAGGAAGTTGTAGTAACTTGGCTGTAAATGCCCAGATCTGCACGAAATTTTACACATTTGACAAGAGTCCCGCCCTGAACAAATCTACATGCCGGCATTCACCCACAGTCATAGCGCCATCTAGTGGCAAGAGGAAGTGACCTTAAAAGACGCAGCCCCCTCCGCATGTTTGACCGACAGGTACGAAATTTCTGTGATACATCTACCATGTCCAGACACACAGAAAAGTCTCTTGGAGCGATGCCCTAAACTCTACAGGAAGTCGGCCATTTCTAATTTTACAGCCATTTTTGGATGATTTACTCATTACATACTTTAACTAACTCCTCCTAGGGATTTAGTCGGATCGACTTCAAATTTCTACTGCGCCTTCTAAAGGCATGGACGATGTAAAGTTGTGCTATCTGTGCGTTTTCCTCGATGGGCGTATCCGTGGCGTCAATGATTCGCCATGAAACAGGAAGTTGTACTAACTTGGCTGTAAATGCCCAGATCTACACGAAATTTTACACATTTGACAAGAGTCCCGCCCTGAACAAATCTACATACTGACATTTCACCCACAGTCATAGCGCCACCTGCTGGCAACAGGAAGTGACCTTTAATGAAGCAGTGTAGCAAATTCACAGCCGCACTGGCTAAGCTCCAGAAAATGCAATGCGGCAGCCTCAAACCCCAACGCGCTACAGGTGCGAGGGCCCGCCCATCGCTGCTTGCAGCTTTAATTGATAATATATTTCTATTAAATCATTAAAAAAATTGAAATAAAAAACATTTAATAGAACTCAATTATTTTTCAAACATAATCTAATAAGTTATTAATGATAAAAAATAAGATGTTAATCTTATTCATAATCAATTATTGAAGTTAGTTGATTACATGTTTTATTGAACAAATGTTTAAATTATTTAACTGTCATTTTAACTGACGATAATAATAACCGTAATTTAATAATGCAGTTTATATATTTAATAATTGTTTAATACCATAAAACGTGATATTTTCTGAGATGGTTCTCATACTGTGAAACTCTCATACCCCACATGGGGGAGTCCCCCACCCCACCCCACCCCACCCCCACTGTTAAACAAGTTACTCAGAAACTTTTACTCATGTTTTAAATTAACTACTTTTTACTTGAGTAGATTTTTAGACTGGTATTTTTACTTAAGTAAAAATTTATCAAAGTAATAGTAGCCTACTTTAGGTTGAATAACATTCTTCCAGTTTCACCTCTGATATTATAACAGTAAGTAAGTAAAATAGTTATGAATTATTAATAACAAATGACATCTTCAACGGTGTAGTTAGATTAATGTAATAATTACTATCTCTAGAAAGTATTGGTCTTCATATTACTAATTGCTAAATCATATATCAACCTCAAATACTTGACTAATACAAGGTGGAGAGACAAGAAACTGCACTTTTAATGCTTTCAAATTAACAATATACAATTGCATGAATTATTCTTGAATTGATCAAAGTGTGTAGAGGGAGGTTACATAAAAAATATACCTTTTAAAAATGTATGTTAAATCAACTATTGTTTTATACTGAATTGGTCTATAGTTTATGGAGTAGCCTATTTAATGTAATTGCATCATATTTTATTTTAAATTACAGAAGAATTAAGAGTAATCCCCTTAATTAAATTACAATATTTAGATAATTTGTTAATTAATTATACCTACACCTCTATTTGTCTGGCGCTGTTGCCATGGTGACTCATAATATATGCGCTCCATTGATCATGGCTTTTTATAGTTGTGGTGCACGCGCTTAACTCAGAGTCAGTCAACTCAGAGTTGATTGAACCAACTCATTTCAGCTGTTCTGTAACCGAAAACTCAGAGTTTCCCATCTCAGGGTAAGTCAACTCAGAGTTCAAGCTTTAAAGTCCCTGTAAAGGCAATTCTACAGAAAAGTTCTAAACACATTATAAATGTTACATATGTATTGCTAAAACATATTACAACGTCTGTGAACTGTGAAGTACTGAAATGTGGAGTTAGACCATTAAACAGTTTTTCACCATTGAAATTTTACGGATTAATTGGGTGGGGCTAAAACAGGGCTCCGTGACGCACTGGAACCCATGAGCTGCTGGACACCCCCCATTTGATGACGCACAGAGTCTGATCTCCCCCTCTCCACACACACTCCCCGAACACATTCACATTCACCGCTCAATCGCAAGTGACTGTCAGTACTATTAGGTACTACAGCTGAGCCTGCAGTTTTCTAGCTAGCTATGCCTTCGACACGGACATGCATGGGCTACTACCTGGATGCGATCATGTACAAAACAGATCGGTATCTTCATTTAAATTCCCTTAAAAACGATCACATCAAGAAGAGGTTTTAAGAGACCCAACCTTGTTGAAGAGCTGAGGATCACCGCCAACACCCGCCTCTGTAGTGATCGTTTTACACTGGATCGTTTTATAAACTTGCCTCAGAGACAACTTGGATTCACCGATAATTCACTGATAATCCGCTGTTACTGGTGAACGGGGCCGAAACGACGATCTCCCGCCTCAGTGTTCATCCTCCCGTCTTCAAAAGCTAATCAGCTAATATCACCGTCAACAGCTTTCCCGTGAGTGGGCGTGGTTTCAGCGCAGCCAGCAGACACGCCCCAGCGTTTGAGAGCAGAGAATCTGCTCATTTTTTCATGATTTTGATAGCTTATTTTATGTACTTCCCAGCTTTTTTTATCATTCAAATTTGGCTGGGTGGCTAATTACACATTTTTTATGTGGTGTGACAAACTCAGAACACATACTTAATTTTGACTTTACAGGGACTTTAACTCAGAGTTGGTTGAACCTCCTTATTGAAACGGGCCCCAGGCTCAGTCGAACGGCCAGTTCTACTCTGGACAACGAATGAACAATGATCAGATAAGGAAGAGAAAACAAATAATGACTGTCTAGATATCAGATTGATCGGACAAGCACCAGTAGGAGGAAGACAGATGCTTTTGTATTAGAACAGCCTAGTGCCAATATGATAAATGAATGAGAAAAGAAAAGGGAAGAGTAAATGATAAGGTTACTTGTTCTTCTAAACCAGAAATGCTCAGTACTGGTTTTGGAGATCCACGTTCCCACAGAATTTTTAACCCGTCTATCATTTTCATGTGAACGCAAAGACCTTGGCTAATGAATTAAAGTTAGTTTGATAAGAGCTGGTACTAAACATAAGAAAGTTTAAGGTGCTGGGTCTCTCCAAATATACACAGTGTATGAATGTGAACTCACATCTGCAATATAAGATTAACTTCATTCACATCACATGTAAAGCTCACATCAGATTTTGCGACAATCAGTTAAATTCACTTGGGACTACCAATCATATTTTCGTTAATACTTTTTGAGAACTGCTCAGTCCAAGCAAAACCAAATATAATGTCTTAATTATTGTAAACTATTCATCCATGTCTATGTTCTATTTGGGGGAATCAAAACATCATAACTTGATCTTCCATTGAAAACTACAGACTTTACTGTACATTTGAACACGCAGGAGTGTGCCCAAGACAATGTGGTACTGAAATATCTGCTACACAAAATACACACAGGAACTAGTTCAAAGTTCAGTTCACAAATTTTAAAATTAACTAGTTCAGATCATAGTTCATACTAGTTCATCACAACCACTACAGCAATTATTTTATCAAAAGTTTGCACAAGATTTTTCCCATCCTCGCCGACCATGTCTTAAAACTGATCATACGATACGACGCCTTCTCGATGCTTTGTGGACTACATGCTGCATCTTGTGTTGATGACGCATGCAGCGGCCATGGTGCGACACTGGTGGCTTGTGTTGCCAGATTGGGTGATTTTTTCCGCTACATATTAAGGCTTGTTTATGTGAGTTATAGCCGGGTTTTCGCCTGGAAGGTGAAGATTTCGCCCTTGAATGAAGTTACTGAGAGAGCGTCTGTTCACACTTCACAGACACCAGAATGAACGCGTTCACAGTAACGTTCATCAGGCATTAATACAGTATGTTTAGTTCACGTTCGCCAAAAATATGAACGTTCAGGCACAACACACTAATGGACGATCTAACAGGATGATAATGCTACCTTCTGTTGAGTGACCTGACATTTATAAACTGAGCATAAAGAGAAACTGAGGGCATCTAAATATTTAGATGCCTATAACTATTTGCTGAATGGTTATGTACACGACTTGTGTAGTACAATCAGAAGATCTGCCTAGCCAGCACCAAGGCCCGAAGACAATGTAAAGAGTGACATTACAGTGCAGTTGAAAATGTGTGGCTGTGAATATTTTCTAGCGATAAAAATTCCAGATCCAGCAAAATTTTTAACTTTATGTGTTTGATTATTCTTTCTTACCATGTTCTCCAAAAAGTCTAGACAGAATCAATCACAACAATGTATACAATCACAGATGTTTCACAAATTATCACAATAGTTTAGAAATCTTTGCAATAAAAATTCAAATTGGAGCCTGTTCTCCGTCAATTATTGCTCCTAACAACACAACAAGATGACATTTTAAGCTCTTTGTGTAGCAAAATCTGAGCTGGTTTATATTGGCTGCCTCCAGTTTTCCCTTTGTTTTGCCTCCAACTAACGCCGTGACGTAATTGTGATGTTGGCACTAAAAGGGTCTATACTATCATATCACCCAGTCCTAAAAACTCGCTCTATAGCATTAAGACATTATAGACTTAACATTGAACTACTATGTTTATTGTGAAAAGCGCTACAAAAAAATTATACTTTCAGTCCCAGACCATTTACAGTTTTTATTACAGGTGTTCATGTACACATTCTATCTTTAGGGTTGTATGTTATTTGTTTTTTCACCACTTGGCATTTTCCATTGTGCTTACTCACAAGAGTCTTCCCAGCAGTCCTGTCACTCAGCACTCTGGGTTTGTTTGCCCCCTTTATTATTACTGTCAGTGTCAGCACTTCATATTGCCCGTGACATAACCATCATATGCATTTTCCATGGAGAGGTTTGAACTAAAATGATCCATTGCACACTCTGGGGGTTCTTTCCATGTTTCTTAAAGTTGTTGTTTATTCTAAACTCTGTTTGTTCAGCATTTTTGTGGAGCTTAGTTCTGACTTTGAGATAAAGTGATTATGAATTAAAAACATGTTTTCAAGCTCAAGATGAAGATGGAGAGGTGGAGGGATGCTGGAAGATTTGTCACTGGGACAGTGCAATGACTGCTGCTTATATACACTCACAATGATGACTGACAGGACTGCCTATTTTTGAAAAGTCATGTAGGCTGCATCCGAAATCGCACACTCTTGAGTAGGTACTTATATTGAATGAGTAATTATCTTACGGCCTCTAAAAAAGTACATTCCATATAAATGTCAGGTCACTCAACAGAAGGTAGCATTATCATCCTGTTAGATCGTCCATTAGTGTGTTGTGCCTGAACGTTCATATTTTTGGCGAACGTGAACTAAACATACTGTATTAATGCTTGATGAACGCCTTTTTTGTGGCTGTCCAATATCTCAGCCACATGGCAAGTCAAGATTTAAAACCACATTGATCACAGTGAATGTGAAATCACAGTGAATTGAAACCTTTCCACATCATTGTGTGGAAATTGAGTTCAAACTTTGCCATCCTCTCTGCCTGCTGTCCACTACATGACAAATGAGTGACATTCCATTCACAAGCTCAAGATCATGACCGGGCATGCACCGGGTAACATTAAAAACCTGATGTTGTTCGTAGTATGGAGGAGAGATTATAGAAAACAGATGTGAAGAGACACAGTATAACTAATCACACTCAAAAAAAAATCCTGACAGTTTGATGTATGCAGTTTTAAACAAAAGTTCTGGAGAAACTTGTTTTTCGACTGCTTACCTCACTCCCATGACCTTCCGATATCCCTTCAAATCTTAAAAATATGTATTTAAAAAATAAAAACTACTTGCTGATAATATAATAGTAATGAAATAAATCTACTTAAAGGTGCTCTAAGCAATGTCACATGTTTTTTAGGCCAAAACATTTTTTTTCACATACAGCAAACATCTCCTCACTATTCGCTAGCTGCCTGTACACACTGTAAAAAAAAAAAACACTCTGTAGACACTCCAGGCTCCACAAACGGCAACAAAAACAAACTGGGCCAATTCGCACCACAACATAACAAACTGTGTTCCAGCCAATAACTGACAAGAAGGATTTGGTGGTGGGGTTTGGGGGGTTAGTGCGCAGATGATGAGGAGGAAGGGTCTAGCTAGTGAAAATACTTCGAACTTTTTTGAAAATACTTCGAACGTCAACAAGAAGTGACGTCACCCAACATCGCTTAGAGCACCTTTAACCCTTTCACACGTAAGTTTAAAATATTCTAACTGATCCCCCAGCGTGAGTTTTTCAAGGTGACCGTTATTTAGAACTTGCCACATTAATGTTTCCATTATGCGTCATTGCTTATCATGTGACACAGGAAAACCACAACACAGCTCTGAATGAATGATGATCTGCTTTTATGTCATTTTTCCTTTTTTATTAAAAATATTCACAAATGTATAAGCTATAGTATGAAACACTTGATATTCTGATTGTCAAATCAAGTGGATGGGTTTTGTTGTTTAAACTTTGTAACGATTGCGCTAGTTGAGCTGTATGCACAATGGGCAGCGCCATTTTAGTTTGTTTTACAGTTCAGAGAATCGGATCTGTTGGATTTACAATGTCAATTCCTCCACTTCTCACAAAATACATGAAGTAAGTGGCCGGTGAACTGGGAGAAGAATAGTTTCAAATGTTAAGCTACTAACACAATGTTTATCTGATATGAATAAAATGTTGTCTTATTGTAATTGAAATGATTATTATTGCCACTTTCATAGACATTAGTGTGTATTTTACAAACTCAGAATCATTGTTTTGCTAGTACTTATGTGTATTTAAATCTCTGAAACCTAAAATAAACATTATGTGGTTAAAAACACTCAATAGTTGTGAGATATGACAGCACTGAGTGCGTCCGTCTCTGGCTCAGCACCAGCAAACGCGCAACAGCAAGTTTGAATTTAGCAGTTGATGACGTGATGCACTGAACGTTCTAATTATTCAGAATCACACCGGTGTGATCGTACGCTCCAGGGACCAGCCAAGACTGATCACACCAGTGTGATCATACATGTGAAAGGGTTAAGAGAGTATACATTCATGACTGTGTTTCCTAATTTAAGGAAACTGTTACAAAGTGCTCTTTATAATAGTGTAATTTACAAATAAAGTTTCAAAACAGGCGTTTTTTAAAAATCTTTTCAAAACTGATGTAATACTAGCTTTTTTTCTTAAGCTAGCTTACGCAATGAGAAAGATTAATCTTTTCTGAGATATTGAAGCCAAAAAATTATTCTTAATATTGTATGCATTGTCAACGCAGTGCAGCAGCAGCCAGACCTAGAGCGGGCTATCTAACAAGCTCATACAATAACGAGCACCTACAATTTTTCCGGCTGCGTTCACTATAAGCTGCAGCATTTTCTGGTTGTGAGTAGTGGAATTACCAAACCACACAGTGATGCAGCATGCCAGGACGCTCTCAATGGTACCACGATAAAAAGAGTACATGATGGGTCCCAGGGCTCTAGCTTTCTTCAGTGTGCGGAGGAAATAATTTTGCTGTTTGAAATCAGTTTGCTGTTGGGCCTTTGTAGCCAGTGATGTGGTGTTTGTAGACCAAGCAAGGTCCTCTGTTATGTGCACACCCAGGAACTTGATGCTGCTTAAGGCCCGTAGACACCGGGACGAATATCAGTGTGTGTTATTCGTCAGCGTTTTTCAACGTTTTTTTGTGTTCACACCCAAGCGTTTTCTGCTGACGATGAGCCGAGTGAACATGCAAATTCATTCCCTGACTTTAGATGCCGCTTAATGTTAACCAGAAATAATAATAGAATACTATACTTGGGTGATAATATTCATGTCTCAACATGTTTTATTATGACAGATAAAAAAAATAATGAATGAAATAATGATAGAAATAATGTATTCTGTATTAGAAAAATAAATAAATAAATAATAAATAACTAAAAGAAATGCCTCCAAATGTAACAAAAAATAGCTCTCACAAACTTACAAAAATTAAATAAAAAAAATCTATTTATATCTTTAGTTTTCATCCTCTTTATCCTGTTTTTCTTCCTCATCCACCTTGTTTGTCCATCTATATTTTGCTGTAGAACTGATCTTTCCCAGCAGTTTTTTTTGAAAACCAGGACATTTTCATCATTTAAAAACAGCCAGGACGGCCAGGACAGGACATGGAAACAGGACATGTGTAACGCAAAGTTGAGATGTTGCCCAGAGATAAAAACATAGCACTAGTTGTCGGATGAACAGATGCACGAGAGACGAGAGTTGTCGTATTTCCCCGCTGTGATGATGAACCAGGTCAAGGACATCATCACTAGTGTGCCAACCTGGTGCAATTGTAATTAATGGACAATTCCAACATTGAGTGTTTAGCTATTTTGATGAATGGGCAATTTCAACATTGAGTGTAACGTGTAAATATTTCAAATGATAACTGAGTCAACCATTTCTTCTTTTAGTTTTAGCACCAGTTGATGTTACATTAAGTTATTTTTTTTGGGGGGGGGGGGTTTTGTTTCTTTGTTTTTCTTTTACTTCATGTGGACTGCACTGTTTGAGCTCCAGCTGCTGAAAATAAATCTCCACTGGCATTTTGAAAAATTTATTCCACTGTACCGAGTCTTTCTAATTCTCCCGGGCCTCTCGACAACACGACTACATGACACATGGTGGCAGCGGTGCTTCCAGGCCAATAGGAGACTAGTACATGTGGTGCAGCAAACCCCATTGCAAGTTGGGTGGCAGGATAAACTGTTTATTGTTAAACTAAAATGCCACCAAAGAAGCAAGATGCAGCAAGGGCGAGAGATGAGCCTGAAGTTCCAGATGAGGCTGAAGCAACGTGCACAACTACAGATCAAGGTGAAGTTGTAACTGGGAGTACAACAGACCAGCTTAAGGATATGCTGCAAACATTTTTGCGTAAGCAACAGCAAAGAGAGGATCGTTTGGAAAGAGAGGCGCAGCGCCAAGAGCATAAATGGCAGGTGCTTCACCATCAGTTTACACAGCTACAGTCTGAAGTGCATCAAGTCCAACAACAGCGACAGTCATGGGCAGCAACTACATCAGCAGGTCCAGAGGTGCATATGCCTACAACCTTTCGGTCAGGTCGACAGGCCTTACAAGATGATGACTCCGCTTCAGCATGTGAGATCCCATCTGAGGGACAAGGACCTTCATTACCATGTTTCCAAATGCCGAGAATGCTTCCCTGGACTCATGATGAGGACATAGAACATTATTTAACAACTTTTGAACGCATCGCTCAAGCGTGCAGATGGCCAAGACAAGACTGGGTGTTGCATTTGTTACCTCTCTTATCTGGTAAGGCGAGGGCAGCTTATGTGGCCATGGAGCCTGACAACTCACTAAACTATGACTATGTCAAACAGGCCATTCTTGACAAGTTTGAAATCAATGTTGAAATGTATAGACAACGCTTCAGATCATACAGTGCCCAAGAAGATGAGACTCCAAGAGAGCTGCAAGTAAGACTGAGAGACTTGTATGAGAAGTGGATGAATCCTAAGACTCGAACGAAGGAGGAGATCGGTGATCAGATTGTGTTAGTTCCTTAAATTACTCAACCCAGAGACAAGAACATGGGTGAGACAGAATAACCCTACCACATCTAAACAAGCAGCAGAGATGGCGGAGACCTTTATGGCTGCAAGACGATCAGTGTTTCAACCAAGACGATGGCGGAGCTATGACAACAGCTCAACCGGTAAGTCTGGGGATGGTTGGGGTAGTGGTCTGAGCAGTTTTGGTTCTAATACCGGTGTATCACAGAGCAGTGTTGGTACGAACAGTAGTAAACACCAGGGTGTAGTTAATCAGTATAAGGGTAAAGCTGTGATTGTTTGTCATGGATGTGGCCAGCCAGTGCATAAGAAAGCAGATTGCCCTTTACAGAAAGTTACTAATACCAGCCTTTGTTATGTACCAAGATCTTCTTCAGGGTTAAAAGAGGTTGAGTCGAATACAGACACTGTAATTGAAGTAAAGATGGGGACTAAATTCTTTAAAGCTCTAGCTGACTCTGGTTCAAGCTAAACGTTAGTAAGGACGGAATGTTTGGGTAAAGGTAACGTACTGATGCAGGACAAATTGAGAGTTCGCTGTATTCATGGTGATGAGAAAGAATATCCCAAAACTGATGTGGTAATTGAAATAAAGGGTCAGGCTTATTATCTGTCAGTTGGTGTTATGGACCAGGCACCCTATCCAGTTATTCTAGGCAGAGATGTACCCGTGCTTGTAGATCTTTTGCAGAATGACAGTGAAATAGCTGAAGCTAGGGTGGTAACAAGAGCCCAGGCTAAGCATAGTGAGACCTGTAAGCAGCTGCTGGAAAATTTGCCTTTTGGTAGGAGTCCTAAAATGTCTCGGTTACGGATGTAACCCTCGTTCCCTGAGTAGGGAACGGAGACGTTACGTCAAGGAGTGACGGAGAATGGGGGTTTCGCACAGAAAGCCAATCCTCTTCGAGTATTTAACAACGAGCCAATGGCGTGAAAATGCCATGGGTCTGCGGAATTTGCATAGCGTACTCCGCCCACCCATGTGGGTATAAAAGAAGGAAGCAAACGCAACCGCAGTATGTCTTCGCTGAGGAGCCAAGACTGATCTCAGGCGTCACCCAGCGGTACAGCAGAAGTGGCAGGGAGACGTAACGTCTCCGTTCCCTACTCAGGGAACGAGGGTTACATCCGTAACCGAGACGTTCCCTTTCGTAGTCACTCCGAGTTACGTCAAGGAGTGACGGAGAATGGGGGTCTATGCCATCACGCCATCTTCCAGCTGTCTTCCAGTGCTCTGCGAAAGTCTAGACCTCTAACATAAAAATTACAACAGGTCCCACTTGACACAGAATTACCAAGGTACACTGGGAAACATATCCCGGGAGGGACATGCTACCAGTTGCCTACCGAAGGGAGGACTTACAAAACGCATATGGCCACTGGGGCTGCATATGGAGAATACTGGAGCGCCAACCGCAGGTGGCAACTAGCTCCAGGGGTGGCAGATGGCTTGCCAAGGGAAGACACATGCTCAGAGAGGCTTACAGTGGATAATACACATGAGACAGTTACCAAAGGGGAACCGTGCACACGGAGGCACCTAGCCGGCACCAGAGCAAGCGCAGTGGTGCCCGCATCAGAAGTGCTGGAGGACTCAGGGCTTCAAAGAAGGTACAACTGAGGAAATATCGCACTTATCCAATCCGAGGAGTGGAGTGGCGAGCAAGCGAAGACACTCAAGCGGTTCCAGCACTAGCGGAGGCGAGTACGTGAGAGGAAACCGGCTCGATTCACAAATTATAAAATCTTGCGAAGGTGTTAGGTGCAAAAACCCAGCCTGCAGCTCTGCAGATGTCTGTTAGCGAGGCGCCATGCGCTAAAGCCCAAGAGGAAGCCACACTCCGAGTGGAGTGGGCTGTCACACCAAGGGGGCATGGTCGACCTTGCTGCTGGTAAGACAAAACAATGGCATCCACTAACCAGTGAGACAGCCGCTGCTTTGAGAGAGCCCTTCCCTTCTGGCTCCCCCCATGACAGACAAAGAGCTGATCTGAGGTCCTGAAACACCGCGTTCTGTCAACGTAGGTGCGGAGAGCACGCACCGGACAGAGCAGTGCCAAGGCTGGGTCTGCCTCCTCCAGGGGCAGCGCTTGCAAGGTCACCACCTGATCCCGGAAGGGAGTAGTGGGGACCTTAGGCACGTATCCGAGCCGGGGTCTTAAAACAACGTGAGAGTAAGCCGGCCGGAACTCTAGGCACGCTTCGTCAACGGAGAATGCGTGCAGGTCCCCTACCCTCTTGATGGAGGCCAATGCAACCAGGAGTGCTGTCTTCATGGACAGGAACTTAAACTCAACCGATTGCAAAGGCTCAAAGGGAGGCCTCTGCAGAGCACTTAACACTACTGAGAGGTCCCAAGAGGGCACGAGGGGAGGACAAGACGGATTTAGCCTCCTCGCTCCCCTCAGGAACCTGATGACCAGGTCGTGCTTTCCAACGGACTTACCTTCAACTGCATCATGAGAGGCGGAAATAGCCGCGACGTAAACTTTGAGGGTGGAGGGTGACAGCCTACGCTCCAACCCATCCTGCAGGAAGGAAAGCACAACACTGATCGAGCATCTCCTGGGGTCTTCTCCGCGAGAAGAGCACCAGTTGACGAAGAGGTTCCACTTCAACGCATACAGGTGTCTCGTAGACGACGCTCTAGCGGAAGTGATGGTTGCTGCCACCGCAGGTGGTAGCGAACTCAAACCTGCCTCGTGCCGTCCAGGAGCCACACATGTAGCCTCCATAGATCGGGACGAGGGTGCCACAGAGTGCCCCGTCTCTGAGTGAGCAGATCTTGTCTCAGAGGAATAGGCCAAGGAGGTGCTGTCGCGAGGAGCATGAGTTCGGAGAACCACGTCTTGGTGGGCCAATAAGGGGCTACCAGCAGGACCTGCTCCTTGTCCTCCTTGATCTTGCACAACACCCGTGCAAGGAGGCTCACTGGGGGAAACGCATACTTGCGTGGGCCCCGCGGCCAGCTGTGCGCCAGCGCATCTGTACCGAGCGTGCCCTCGGACAGGGAATAAAACTGGACGCAGTGGGAAGAGTCCCGGGAGGCGAACAGATCTATCTGAGCCTCCCCGAACTGGTCCCAGATCAGCTGGACCGTCTGGGGATGGAGTCGCCATTCGCCGGAGATAGGGCGGATCCGTGACAGCTCGTCGGCTGCCAGGTTCCGGACTCCAGGAATGTACACAGCACGAAGGGACCTCAGGTGCTTCTGACTCCATAGTAGGAGGTGGCGAGCGAGCTGCGACATCCGACGTGAGCGTAGACCCCCCTGGTGGTTGATGTACGCTACTGTAGCGGTATTGTCTGAGCGGACAAGTACGTGTTGACCCCTGAGCAGTGCTCGAAAGCGGTGCAGGGCCAGGCGTACTGCCAGCAGCTCGAGGCAATTGATGTGCATGAGGCGCTGGGGTCCTGTCCAGGAACCCGCGGCTGCATGCCCATTGTACATGGCACCCCAACCCGTGGTAGATGCATCCGTGGAGACGACGAGATGCCTGGAAACTCGCTGGAGAGGGACACCTGCCCGAAGAAAGCTGAGGTTCAACCACGGGAAGAAGGTTCGGCGGCACGCTGGAGTTACTGGAACTCGGAGCGAGCCACGATGCCATGCCCACCTCGGGACTCGATCGCGAAGCCAGAGCTGAAGCGGTCTCATATGAAGCAATCCGAGTGGCGTAGCCGCGGCTGCGGATGCCATATGCCCCAGGAGCCTCTGAAAGAGTTTCAGTGGAACCGCACTCTTGCCGTCGAACTGTCGAAGACAAGTCAGCAATGAGTGTGCGCGCTCGCTCGTAAGCTGCGCGGACATGGCGACCGAGTCTATCTCCATGCCGAGAAAAGAGATCCTCTGCACGGGGCAAAGTTTGCTCTTCTCCCGGTTGACCCGAAGGCCCAGACGGGCTAAGTGCTGAAGCACTAGATCTCTGTGTTCGCAAACCTGTTCTCGAGAGTGAGAAAAAATCAGCCAATCGTCGAGATAGTTCAGGATGCGAACCCCGTGTTCGCGAAGGGGAACAAGGGCTGCCTCGGCGATCTTCATGAAGACGCGAGGGGACAGAGCTAACCCGAATGGAAGAACCGTGTACTGATATGCCTGGCCTTCGAAAGCAAACCGAAGAAACGGTCTGTGTCGAGGCAATATGGAGACATGAAAGTACGCATCCTTCAGGTCGATCGCTGCAAACCAATCCTGATGCCGAACACATTCGAAAATGCGTTTGGCCGTGAGCATTTTGAACGGCATTCGATGCAGAGTGCGGTTCAAAACGCGCAGGTCCAGGATCGGTCGTAACCCACCGGTCTTCTTGGGGACAATGAAGTAGGGGCTGTAAAAGCCGGACTTCACCTCGGCTGGAGGGACAGTCTCGATTGCACCCTTCGCCAGCAGGGTCGCAATCTCCACTCTCAAAACCGGGGCATTGCCACCGACTATAGTGGAGCGAACTCCCCTGAAACAGGGAGGAAATCGTGCGAACTGAATCGCGTAGCCGGATCTGATCGTTCTGATGACCCAGCGGGACAGACCGGGGAGCTCGAGCCAAGCTCCGAGGAACCGAACCAGCGGGGTCATACGAACCACAGACGTCCCCCCGGAGGGGCAGCGGGGCGGAGTGACTGGCATGCGCACGGGAGATACCACATGCGGGTGCGCAGTCGAGCTCCGCTCCCCGACAGAAGAGACCAGGGAAGGACCAGCGTTCCACGGGGGTCTGTTCTGCCGGGGGTCTGGCGACAGAGGGGGAGGGGAGCGGTGTGGTCCGGGGACGACGCGCGCTCCTCTCCGCGCCCTCAGAGACAGAGGGGAATGAGCGGGGCGACACTCTGGAGCGTCGTGCGCGCTCATTCCGGTCTGTGTGCTCAGTGATAGTGTCAAGTCTTTCTTTAACCAGCTCAGGGTGCTGCTCACCCGTCGGGGTGGCTCCGGAGGGAGGGGAGTCGCAGAGGCTCGTCCTCGGCGGCGAGCAGACTGAGGCGGCTGCACCGACGGCTGGGTGGAGGCAGCAGCTGGCCGTCGGGGCAGGATGTGTTTAATCGCCTCTGTCTGCTTCTGGGCGGTCGAGAACTGCTGGGCAAAGTCCTCAACCGCACCGCCGAAAAGGCCAGCCTGGGAAAGGGGGGCGTCGAGCAGACGGGTCCGCTCAGCGTCCCGCACTTCCGCCAGGTTGAGCCAAAGATGACGCTCCTGGACCACACTAGTGGCCATCACCTGACCAAGGGAACGAGCCGCCACTTTAGTCGCCCGGAGAGCGAGGTCGGTGGCCGCTCGCAGTTCATTGAACGACCCTTGATCAGTCCCGCCCTCGTGCATATCTCTGAGCAGTTTGGCTTGGAAAACCTGCAAAGTGCTCATCGCATGCAGAGCGGCGGCCGCCCGCCCCGCCGCGCTATAGGATCGCGCCGCCATAGACGACGAAAACCTACAGGCTTTGGAGGGATGCTTGGGGGGCCCCCGGGAGGAGGCGCTCTGCGGACACAGTTGCATCGCGACAGAGCGCTCCACCGGAGGAACCCCAGCATACCCACGGGCAGCTGCGCCGTCGAGGGGAGGAAAGGCGGGGGAAGCTGACGGGCGAACGCGGGAAGACAAAGGAGCCTGCCACGTCTTCGTCAGTTCCGCATGCAGCTCGGGGAAGAATGGTATTGGGGTTGGCTGTGGCCTCGCGGCGGCGGCTTTGCCCAAAAACCATTCATCCATCCGCGAGTGATCGGGGTGGGCCGGAGGATTCCAGTCCAACCCGATACTCACGGCGGCCCGAGAGAGCATGGCCGTCATCTCGGGATCCGACACGGGCAAAGCTGGCACTCCCGAGGGAGGCAGCGCAGCCGCATCCTCACTTCCCGAGGAATCAAGCCCGCCTTGTGATGCCGCGATCGACATCGCGTCTTCCTCTGGAGCGCCGAACGATACAGACGGTACCTGCGAACAGGCAGACGTCTGAACCGTTTCGGCGCTCGCTGGCTGCAACACTGTTGCGGTGGGTGGGACCCGAGGAGCTAGCGTCGGGGGTTTGTTCCACACCGTCACCGACAGATCACCCTGGCCGCGAGCCGAAGAGCTTCCCCGGGTAGAGGAAGCTGAACGGGTAGCGGAGGCGGGGACTCTCACAGTAAGATCACTGAGTCTCGATCTAAGTGTTGAGATGGTCATATTACCACAAAAGGCACATGACTCTTCCACGAAAGCTGCTTTGGCATGACGAAGACCCAGACATACAAAGCAGCGATCGTGCCCATCAGAGGACGACAGATATCGACCGCACCCAGAAGAACACGGGCGAACCATCTTTAAAAAGACGTGCTGCGTGTAGCTCTTTCAGAGGAGAGGAGGAAATTCACTCTTTCAGCGCCGAGGCGACCAGGGAGAAGCGCAAAGTCTGGCAGACCACTGCACAGATCGCAGGCAATGCAGAATCTCGCTGGGTACCGCCGTCACACCAACACTGAAGAGGACGCTCGTCTCGAAGAGGCTTTTTAGTGATATGGCTTGTGGAGAGAAGAATGCTCTTGGCTCCGAAGCGAAAACATACTGCGCTTGCGTTTGCTTCCTCCTTTTATACCCACATGGGTGGGCGGAGTACGCTATGCAAATTCCGCAGACCCATGGCATTTTCACGCCATTGGCTCGTTGTTAAATACTCGAAGAGGATTGGCTTTCTGTACGAAACCCCCATTCTCCGTCACTCCTTGACGTAACTCGGAGTGACTACGAAAGGGAACTAGGAAATCTAAACGTGAGAGGCGTCAGAACAAAGTTGAGGGTACAGAAATGGTCGAACAGTTGCCTAAACCTCAGGCAGATGATATTGAGTGTATTCCTCATGATATAGTGGAACTTCAAAGGCAAGATAAAACGCTGAAACCTTTGTTTGAGAAGGTAGACAAGGGAAACACTGTGCCAGCTTTGTTGCAGAAAGATCATTTTGTGATTAAAGATGATAGACTTTACCTTGTAGGTGCTGAGGGAGAGAGGTTGGTGGTCCCAGAATCTATGAGGCTGAAGGTATTGCAGTTGGGTCATTCTGTACCGTGGGCAGGGCATTTAGGCCAGCAGAAAACGCTAGCCAGAATTGCTAGTAGATTTTATTGGCCCAGATTGTATGTGGACGTAATGGATTTTTGTAAGTCTTGTCCAGAGTGTCAGCTGGTGAGTCCAGCTAGAAAGGGAGATAGAGCACCTCTTGTGAGTCTACCTATCATTGGCATCCCGTTTTCTCGCATTGCTATGGATATAGTGGGTCCTTTGGAAAAGAGTAGAACGGGAAAGCGATATATTCTAGTGGTTGCAGATTATGCTACTAGATATCCAGAGGTTTTTCCTCTTAAAAACACAAAGACAAAACAAATTGTTAATGCCCTTGTTCAGCTCTTTTCACGGGTAGGTTTACCTAAAGAAATAATTACAGACCAGGGAACCAATTTTATGTCCAGACAAATTAAGCAAGTGTATTCAATGTTGCGTATACATCCAATTAAGACCACCCCTTATCATCCTCAGACTGACGGTGAAGATTCAATCAGACATTGAAAACAATGTTGCGCAAGTTTGTGTCTGATACAGGTGCAGACTGGGACCAGTGGTTGCCATACTTGATGTTTGCCTATCGGGAAGTTCCACAATCGTCTACAGGCTACTCACCCTTTGAACTGCTGTATGGACGACAGGTTCGTGGCCCTTTGGATGTCTTAAAGGAGGCCTGGGAAGGAGACAATGCAAGTGAACAAACAAATATCTTGTCGTATGTCATTAAGATGAGGGAGAAGATGGACTCGATGGCAGAGCTGGTAAGAGTCAATATGACTAAGGCACAACAACATCAAAAACAATGGTACGACCAGTCAAGTAGGAAGAGAACATTATGTCCAGGACAGAAGGTGTTACTGCTTCTTCCCACATCTGACAGTTCATTACTGGCCAAGTGGCAGGGGCCGTATGAAGTGTTACGGAAACTAAGTGCTACTAACTATGAGATCTCTCTACCAGATCGTAGGAAGAAGTCCCAAGTTTTTCATGTTAACCTCTTAAGACCGTGGCATGAGAGAAAAGGCTCATTGTCAGAGCAGCTGTGGGCAAGAAAGGTGGACGAAGAAGAGGAACTGGAGGAGCAATACTTCCCAGTGGATCAAAAGTCAAGTACCTTTCCAGCAGTAGATCATCTTACACCTAAACAGCAGAGAGAGTTCCTGAAAAGAGTACCAGAGAATCTCTTCAGTGATCAGCCTGGAAAAACAGATCTTATACAACATAATATCTGTCTCCTGCCAACAGAGCCCATAAGGCAGACTCATTGTAGAGTGCCCGCCCGCCTGATTCCAGTGTTGAAAGAGGAAGTGAAAGTGATGCTTGATTTGGACATCATAGAGCCATCTAGTAGCAAATGGTGTAGTCCAGTAGTACTGGTACCAAAAAAGGATGGTTCACTCAGGTTCTGCGTGGACTTTTCAAAGCTTAATGCAGTTTCCTCCTTTGATCCATACCCAATGCCAAGAGTCGATGAGCTAATTGAAAGACTGGGCAAAGCTAAGTATCTAACAACTCTCGACTTATGCAAAGGATATTGGCAAGTGCCATTGACTGATTCAGCTAAAGAATTGACTGCTTTCCGGGTTCCTTCTGGATTATATCATTTCAAATTTATGCCTTTTGGCCTGCAGGGGGCAGCAGCAACCTTCCAGCGCTTGGTGGACCGGGTGCTGAGAGGAATGGACCGATTTGCAGCAGCTTATATAGATGACATTGTCATTTTCAGCGATTCGTGGGAAGAACATCTAGACCATCTCACTGAAGTGTTCAATAAGATCCATCATGCAGGTCTGGTTGTCAATGCCAAAAAGTGCCAGATTGCCAAGCAGGAAGTCTCGTATTTAGGCTACGTCGTGGGAGGAGGATCAATCAGGCCTCAGGTAGATAAAGTGCAAGCTATCTTGTCATGTGCACCTCCAACAACGAAGAAGAGTGTTCGTTCTTTTCTGGGCTTGGTGGGCTGGTACAGGAGATTTGTTCCCAATTTTGCCAGCAGAGCCGCAGTGTTAACCCCCTGGGGTCGACCATATCGCCCGCGATATAAGCAAACTTTTTTCCTTATCAGTGCAAAAAAGACTCAAATTACTCTGTTGATTTTGATCTTACATATAAGTGTTATACATCATTCGATCCTGTGAAGTGTGTATATTTTTGTGGAACCTCACAATAAAAACAAAGTGTTGTGTTCTTCGCCAAATAAACAATAATAAACATGATGCACGTTCTGCGTTCTCTCTCTCAGTGAAGTCAATTCTAAAACGCGTCCGAAAAATACACTGTTACTCACTCAATACTTGTCACAGAGACACGAGACATATGTCTTTTTAAAGCTTGTGTTCTCTTCTTTTAAATGAAGTAATTTATTAAAAAAATAAATATTTCCAGTTTATGTAATCCGTTTGAAACCAAGGAGAGGCACAGTTTTTTCGTTCTCAGTTCATTATCTTTAATTAGCTGAGACCGCCACGCCCCCAGCGCTTTTCACATGGTAAAATGGGGGTTCTAATGATATGCAAAGCATACGCCCACCGATCAGTGGCATAAAAACACAAAGTTTCTTCATCAGATTCACTGATAGCTCATCACGTTTGAGGATGGCACGATACTCCGCCGAAGCTGGACAGCGAGGAATAATTCACATTTTCCTCTGAGGAAGATTCCTGCAACTTGGACGACGAACGGCTGCATTTTGAAGAACGCGTTGACCCCGCCGAGGATTTCATTTCGGAGTAAGTTGTTTAGTGTTGTATAATTCATTTTCTGATCATATAGAGCTCATATAAATTTTCCGACTATATTTTGAAAAGATTGCCTCACGTCATTCGGGCATAGTACCTAGCCTACGCTCGTGTATATGTTTTGAATGTGATATAGCCTGTTACTCTCTAAACAAATTTGTATATTAGGCTATTATATTATCAAATACTATGCGTTATGTATTTTGTTAACAACTACATGTTTAGGTTACCTACTGATTACGTGAAATATGTTTCAGCCTCCGGTAAAATATGTGATCGCTAGCCTACTGTCTAAATACAACACATTTTTATATATAAATGTTCATGTATATGTAATGTATTTAGTTTGCTAATAACTGCTTATGTTAATGTGTTTGAGAGAAATATATTTCAGGCTCCGGTAATTAGGTCTAAATACAATATATCTAGGCCTATTTATATAATTAAATGTTCAGCTTTGGTTACCCTAGACACTATATCATGCGTAAATAACTTAGGCCTGCCTTATGCACAGATGTTTGTGAATACAGGTGTAAATGTTTGAAATGCGTTCGCAAACGGTCCATCCACACTAAATGCGTGCAATCGGGCCATCAAGCCTACTCGCGGTGACGCGACACGTCGGCCCATCAATATTTCTCCGTCCGTATGGCCCATCAACAGATATATAAATGTTCGGTTAGCCTATGACACTACCATGGCCTTGTGAATACAGGTGTAAATGTTTGAAATGTAGTGATGTGTCATTCACGAACTATTCATTGATTATTTCATGTATATGGCCCATCAATAGATATTTGTCCGTCCCATGGACAATCAACAGACATACATTGTGCATCCATACCCATTAATTGTCCATCAGTTTACTTTGGTTAATGTATGCTAACAGTTTTTTTTATTTTTCATTCAGGAATGTGTCTGCATCATGCTCTCCTTCGCCAGCAGCTCGCAGAGGGACACGCAGTTCACATCTCAGTGCGATCGAAAATCATACTGAGTAAGTTTATAGATGTAATATTTTACAGATGAAATGTAGCCTATTTGTGTTTACAGCATCATAATGTAAAAGTTCCTATTCTTGAGTGAAACTACAAAAAACTTCTTTTTTTATCCATACCCATTATTTTTCCATCAGTTTACTTTGGATAATGCAAACAGTTTATTTTATTTTAATTTCTCAGGAATGTCTCAGCATCCCGTTCTCCTTCGCCAGCACCACGCAGAGGGACACGCAGGTGTCGTTCAGTTCTCGGTGCGATCGAGAATAATATTGGGTATGTTTATAGATGTAATATTTTACAGATGAAATGTAGCCTTTTTGTGTTTACAGCATCATAATTTAAAAGTTCATATTCTTGAGTGAAACTACAAAAAACTTCTTTTTTATCAATGGCCATTAGTGATTGATAATGATAATACAGTTTATTTGATTGTGTTATCAACATGCTCACACTTTCTTCTTTTTTATAACTTCTTTCTTCTTTTTTATAACAGATGTGACAATGAGCATGTCCAAGCACCTGTCCTGAAGAGAGCCAAGGCAAACACTGGGACTGCCCTCAGAATGCAGCTAATTCACTCTCTAAAAAATCTGCCAGAGGATCCATCAGGTGGATTCGGGATGGACCTCTTGTTTTTGTGAAGTGGATGGACACACAAGAGGTATCTGTCTGTTCTACCATCCATCCTGCTTATACGGGAGACACTGTGCAGAGGAGGGTGAAAACACAAGATACATGGAGGACAAAGACATTTCCATGTCCTGCACCTGTGACTACATACAATCAGAACATGGGCGGTGTTGACCTGTCTGATCAGCTGTTACAATACTACACTGCACAACACAAAACAATGAAGTGGTACAGAAAGATTTTTCTACACTTCTTGGACATTGCTTCCACCAACTCTTTCATTGTGCACAAAGAGCTACATGGTAACATGTCACATAAAGAGTTTATGGAGCAACTGATCACAGAGCTCTGTGGTGTGTCACAGAAAACTGCACCAAAACGGACCAATAGTGACCATGTACCAGTTCCAGGAGCTGAGCTGACATCAGATGAAAGGAATGTTGCCACACTTGGTCGCCGGACATGTGTTCATTGCAAAGCAGTGCGTGGTAAAACGCAATTAACACCATGGAAATGCCAGGCATGTGATGTTCACTTATGTCGTCAGTTGAAAAGGAACTGTTTTCAAGAGTGGCATAAAAATGTGTGACTGTGTTACTCTTAATTTATTATTATTATTATTTTTTTTAATATTAAAAATAGGAATGTGTCCAAACTTTTCACCTGTACTATGTTTATGTATGTAGCACTCTGGTCTTGTGAGGCACAATATTTAGTTCCTCCACATGGAGGAATTACAATAAAACAGAAAACATAACCTTTGAATCTCCTCTCATTCTTAGTTCAGGCTGCCTCACAGCAGCTTGATGGGCCATTAGCCGCTGGGGGAGTGTCTTTTGTCTCCCCTGGTGTAAATCTCACTTAATATTCATGGCCATTAACACTCCCACGCATACAGCAGTGCTGACACAAAAACTGACTTGCAATATTTAAATTGTTATATTGTGGTTTGTGAAAGTGTGGTCAGAATGATTTTCACATCATTTTGTAGTAAAAATTCTAGCCTACAAGAATGGTGAGTCAAAAGTCTTGTGAACAACTGTTCAGTATTTGTTAAATGGCCTTATTGCAGTGACAATTTTTTTCCTAAAACTAACTTACCACGCATAATATTTTTTTTCTATAAAATGCAAACGTGTACATCTATTTTGCTCATGTATTATTGTAGCAGTGTTTGTGCTGAATATAGCATAATTATATGTTGGCCAATGGTATGTTGTAAGTAGCTGAAATAAGCAAAAATGTCAGGGCATGTCAAAACTTCTCAAGGGCCCCAAACACACCTCAGACCCCAGGGGGTTAACTGACCTTACAAGGAAGAGTAGCCCCACAAAAGTCAAGTGGACATCGGAGTGTGAACAAGCTTTTCAGGATTTAAAGGGTTGTCTGTGCAAAGACCCTGTCCTACAGAGCCCAAACTTTGATCTTCCCTTTGTAGTTCAAACAGATGCATCTGGACTGGGATTGCGTGCAGTATTGTTACAGGGTGATGGACAAGATCGACACCCAGTGCAGTACATTAGCAGGAAGCTATTTCCTCGTGAGACTAACTATTCAACAGTTGAAAAGGAGGCTCTAGCCATCAAATGGGCCCTGGCAACATGACATCACGACTTTTGCGTAAACATACACGCCACTTTCGAGTCAAATGGCGTGTTATCTCTACACATTTTGAGCTATCCGCGTGTATCCGCGTGTATGCGTGTATGTCTACGCCATTAACGTCCGCGTCATTCCGCGTGTCTGTACACGCGCGTCAAATGTCCAGTCATAAATGCCATTAACCCCAGTGACGGTTAAGTTTAGGGATAGGGTTGAGGTAAGTCATATCTTTTTTTTCACTAGGATGGTAAGGGAACAGTCATAAATGCCATTAACCCCAGTGACGGTTAAGTTTAGAGACGGGGTTGAGGTAAGTCATATATTTATATAACGTTAAGTCAATGGCGTTCATAAACACGCTGAAAAGCGATTATGCGTCTTGATAGCACGCCAAAAATGCAAATACGAATTGGCGTGTCATACACGCTACTTCATGAGATCAGTCTGGCCCTGGACACTTTAAAGTATTATTTGATTGGCAAAGACTTTGTTCTGGAGACTGATCATAGGGCTTTGCAATGGATCAATAAAATGAGAGACAGTAATGCAAGAATTACACGGTGGTATCTTTCCCTCCAACCTTTTAAGTTCAAAGTCCAATATAGGGCTGGAACAGTGAACGTTATTGCAGACTTTTTGTCACGCCTCTCTTGAAGAGTTGCTGTCTTGAGGAGGGGGGTATGTGATGATGAACCAGGTCAAGGACATCATCACTAGTGTGCCAACCTGGTGCAATTGTAATTAATGGACAATTTCAACATTGAGTGTTTAGCTATTTTGATGAATGGGCAATTTCAACATTGAGTGTAACGTGTAAATATTTCAAATGATAACTGAGTCAACCATTTCTTCATTGATAGACATTTGCATATTATAGTACATGAGGGCAACCTGTCTGAGCCAGTGTTTTGGAGTTGGGTTCTGGTAGTGCGCATAGCCAGAACATACCATGTTCCAAGATGGAGGGAGACATGAAGGCTGTGTGAGGTGTTAAATGTTTGAATTTTCATTTGTATGTTATGCATGTTTATATTATGATTTATCGATTTATGTTTGTAGTATGATCAAAGAGTTTGTGAATATTAGTTGTATTTGTATGAAAATGAGTTGCTGTGAAATTCAGTGAGGGTCATGGGGAAAGGTTCCACCCCGTGACAATGGTACGGCCCACTAGTGTTTGGCGGGAAACTTGAGTATTTAAACCATTGTTTGATCTTGTTTGAGGAGGTTGCCTCCTGTGAGTACTGTGCAAAAAGTTGGGTCATGTTTGAAGTGAGACATGCTGATGATTCGGTGGATGTGCCACTGGGCATTGTTTAGTGCCAGTTTTTGCTGCACACAGCATTTTTCTTTTTGTTTTAGCACCAGTTGATGTTACATTAAGTTATTTTTTTTTTGTTTTTTTTTGTTTCTTTGTTTTTCTTTTACTTCATGTGGACTGCACTGTTCTAAAATAAATCTCCACTGGCATTTTGAAAAATTTATTCCACTGTACCGAGTCTTTCTAATTCTCCAGGGCCTCTCGACAACACGACTACATGACACCCGCGTTTAATAAAACCACTCAAACATTACACTCGTCCTCATACATGGGTATCGAGCGAGAAAAAAAACACAAACATCCAACTCTGGTCACAATAGAAAAATAAAATAAAAGAAAGAATACAAAGAGTCGGCAGAGCGGTTATCTCATCTCCTCACTTGTCAAAATCTAACTGACACTACGCACTATGCACAGTTCCCTTCGAAGGAACTTCGAGCTGCGTGTAACCGCTATGGGGAACGCCCCCTGCGTGGTGCGTCATGAAGCACGTATGGAATCAGTCCAATGGCGAGACGGAACGTCATAGGCGGGGTGACGTGTCGACCAGGAACCCATAAAGCACCCCAGAAACACAAACGCGATAGCTTCTGAAATCTTCAGCAAGCGCTCTCTGTGTGTGTGTCAAAGAATATCAGTCTGTGTCTACAGTGGTTTTTGTCTGTCCTTAGTTTCACTAGGAGTTTTTTCACTTTAAAAAGAAAAACTGTTTATTGAGAGACACTTTATATTATGGCGAGTGAACAGCAGTTCAGAAAGTGTGTTCATCCCTGCCCACGCTACATCACGGGTGGGGATACACATGATCTGTGTGTTGTATGTTTGGGAGCGCAGCACGTGCAGTCGGCTCTCGAGGGGGCTGGCTGTGCGCACTGTGAGCATCTGTCCATGAGGACGCTCCGCTCCCGCCGAGCTCTCTTTGAGGAGAGCGGCTCGGCTCACGCTCCCCGTGGTTCGGGTCCCGCCGCTGCCGAGGCACGGCGAAGACTTCAATCATGGGGATCGCAGATGGATCTGTCAGCGGGGATGGAGACGGGCTCCGCCTCATCTCTGCCCTTACCTGACAGATCCATTGCCTCAGACTCGGCTTCGGGGGTCCGCGCTGCGGTTTCTCCCAACCGGGCTGAGGCACCATCACTACAGCTATCCAGTTCTGAGGAGCTGGATGTTGTAAGTGTGGATACAGCGGAGACTGGGGACTCGTCACTTCAGTCTCCCGCTGGTGAGGAGCTTATGGAGGTTTTAACTCGCGCTGTTGAAAGATTAAACATCGAATGGCCAGTTGAAAAACAGGAAGCTAGAGTTAAGAGTAAACTGGATGAAGGATTTCTGCCATCACACTCACAACCTCCACGCCGGTGTTTACCCTTTTTCCCTGATGTACATAAAGAGGTTTCTAGATCTTGGAATAAGCCAGTTTCGGCGAGAGTTTTTACACAACAAACTTCCACATACTCTAATGTGTCGGGGGCTAGGGCTCATGGTTATGGGGCGATGCCGAGGATGGAGGAAGTTTTGGCGAGCCATCTTTCTCCTGGCACGGCATCGTCCTTTAAAACACCGGCGTTGCCCACCAAGCCACTCAGAAACACCTCGGCTTTGGTGGGCAAAGCTTACTCGGCGTCAGGACAAGCAGCTTCATGTCTACACACTATGGCTGTGCTGCAAGCCTATCAGGCTGATCTGCTGCGAGATATTAGTGAGGGGGGGGGGAAATAAATCAAGATGTGCTGAGAGAGCTGCGTCAGGCAGCTGATATTTCTCTCCGTGCCACCAAAGAGACGGCCAGATCTGTTGGCCGCTCTATGGCAGCTTTGGTGGCCACGGAGAGACATCTATGGTTAAATCTCTCCGGCATGAAGGAAAAAGATAAATCTTTCCTCCTGGACGCGCCGCTGTCAACCGCTGGCCTCTTCGGCGATTCGGTCGACACTGTTATTGAAAGGTTTCAGGAAGAGAAAAAGAAGGCAGCGGCGCTTCAGAGGTTCCTCCCCCTCCGGGTTCATGTCCCCGGGGCTGCTGGGCGGGAGCAGCCCCAGATGTCGAGTAGCTCCTCGCACAGGGCGCAACAGAAGAAGGGCGCTCTCAGACGAGGTCTTCCAGGGGCAGAACTGATCTGAGGACAGTTATTGTCGCCAGGAAGGCCTCGTCGAAGAAGCCCTGACGCCACTGGTGTCAGGACTCTGAGGGTGGTCCCCACCGAGTCAGAAAGGTGTTCGCTGCTGTACCCAGCGCCCGTTCTGTCTCGGTGCCCTCAGGGGCTCGTTCTGCCAACTCTGCCTGCGTGTCGGGGCGTAGACGGTCCCAGCGAATGTTTTCCCGAGGGACGCTCGCTCGCTCGCTCTGTGGAGCGATATGGTATTATCAGACCAGTTGTTCCCTGCCAGTGTGCCATCACTGGACACTGTGTCTGTCTCTCTAAGATCTCCAGAGGCCAGTCTCGAGAGACTGGTACCCTTAGTAGAATTTCTGGTGGAGTGGAAAACACTTCCAAACGTATCTCAATGGGTCCTGCAGACTATCGAGCATGGGTATGTGATCCAGTTCAGGTCGCGCCCACCTCGCTTTCGGGGGATTTTACCCACCGCGGTGGGCCCCGATCAGGCTCTGGTGATGGAACAGGAAGTGAATTCGCTGTTACTGAAGGGGGCGATAGAACGAGTTATTCCTCTCGACAGAAACCTAGGTTATTACAGCCGTTACTTAATTGTTCCAAAGAAGGATGGGGGGTTACGTCCAATTTTAGATCTGCGCCTTTTGAATCGCTCAGTAGGGAAGCTCAAATTCAAAATGCTTACTCTCAAGCAGATCGTGTCAGAAATCAGGTCCGAGGACTGGTTTGTCACGATAGATCTAAAGACACTTCCTCCCAGACCTCAGGGGTCACCATGTTCTTGTCCGGTCAGACAACACTTCGGTGGTCTCCTATATAAACCATCAAGGAGGTCTGCGTTCACGTCCACTATACAAGCTGGCGCGTCAAATCCTCCTCTGGTCCCAGGGGAAGCTTCTATCATTGAGGGCAACTTATATCCCGGGATATTTAAATCGGGGAGCGGACATCCTGTCGAGGCAGGGGCCGAGGCCCGGGGAGTGGAGACTCCACCCCGAAGTGGTGGAGCTCCTGTGGAAACATTTCGGTCGTGCCGAGGTAGACCTGTTTGCATCCAGAGAAACGTCTCACTGCCCGCTGTGGTTTTCCCTACATCCGCCAGCCCCTCTGGGGTTGGATGCCATGGTACAGGAGTGGCCAAGGTCACCCCTGTACGCTTTTCCCCCGATTGCTCTGCTCCCAGGAGTTCTGGAGCGGGTTCGCCGGGACGGGGTCAGTCTTCTGTTAGTAGCCCCATACTGGCCGGCCCGAGTTTGGTTTGCGGACCTAATTTCCCTCCTCGACGGTTCTCCTCTGGAGATTCCAGTCAGAAAAGACCTTCTATCTCAGGCGTGCGGATCAATACTTCATCCCCGCCCGGATCTATGGAGGCTGTGGGCCTGGCCTCTGAGGGGGCACTGCTCATAGAATCTGGTCTCTCAACTGAGGTCGTCGAGACCATCCTCCAATCCAGAGCTCCTTCCACGAGGAAGTTATATGCTTTGAGGTGGAAGTTGTTCACCTCTTGGTGTGGAGAACACCAGTTGGACCCAGTTAACTGCCCGGTGTCGGCGGTGCTGGAATTCCTTCAGGAGCGCTTCTCCACAGGGTTATCCCACTCCACACTAAAGGTTTACGTGGCGGCCTTATCTGCTTACCATGTCCCTTTGAGTGGAGCCTCTCTCGGGAGACACCCGCTTATAATTCGCTTCCTCCGTGGTATCCTGAGGCTGAGGCCAGCAGTGCGCACGAGGGTACCGACGTGGGATCTAGCGGTGGTCCTAGAAGGGCTTTGTCTAGCACCGTTCGAGCCCATTGAGGAAGTTCCGGAGAAATTCCTCACCCTTAAAACTTTCTTCTGGCTTTATTCTCCTTAAAGAGAATAGGAGATGTTCAAGCTTTGTCAGTTTCTCCCTCGTGTCTGGAGTTTGCTCCCGGCATGATGAAGGCTTTCCTCCTCCCTAGGCCGGGGTACGTTCCCAAGGTTCCGACTTGTTTGGTCAGACCTACTGTGCTGCAGGCCTTCTGTCCTCCACCATTTCTGTCAGACGACCAGGAGAGACTTAATCTGCTCTGCCCGGTGAGGGCTCTAGATGCATACGTCCACAGAGCTGCCCTGTGGAGAAAGTCTGAACAGTTGTTTGTTTGTTTTGGACCTCCTAATAAAGGTTGTCCGGCATCTAAGCAGAGGTTGAGCAAGTGGGTGGTCGAGGCCATCTCACTCACCTACGAGTCTTCCGGTCGGCCTTCTCCTTTGGCTGTCCGGGCTCATTCTACCCGGAGTATGGCTGCCTCTAAGGCTATTTTATCAGGTGTTTCCATTCAAGACGTTTGTGATGCGGCTGGGTGGTCCTCACCGCACACATTTGTTAAGTTCTATCATCTGGACTTCAGTTCCACTCCAGGGGCGCAGGTGCTTTCCTCCGAATGTGCGCTATAATTTCACACTACGGACACCTGCTCGTATGGCGGCGTTGGTATTAGCGTTCCCCATAGCAGTTACACGCAGCTCGAAGTTCCCTGAATGGGAACGTCTCTGGTTACGCATGTAACCTTAGTTCCCTGAAGGGAACGAGACGCTGCGTGTTTATGCCATACTCCCAGCATGCCCGTGAGCGCTTGCTTCAGTCTATCAGAAGCTATCGCGTTTGTGTTTCTGGGGTGCTTTATGGGTTCCTGGTTGACACGTCACCCCGCCTATGACGTTCCGTCTCGCCATTGGACTGATTCCATACGTGCTTCATGACGCACCACGCAGGGGGCGTTCCCCATAGCGGTTACACGCAGCGTCTCGTTCCCTTCAGGGAACTAAGGTTACATGTGTAACCAGAGACGTTCTCATCTCAACTCAGATTTCTATAAAGCACAAAGTGACCGTTACACATGTCCTGGGAAAACAGGACTGTCGGTCACCCTATACTATACTTTTATTACAGAAATACTAATATAAATAACGTTAATTGCTAACTGCTAACGTTATTGATCAAATAGTCTGTTTAACCTTTCACTATAAATGTTCTACTGTCTATATTATAAAAACACAACCAAGCAAAGAAAAAATGCTTGTGATTAAGACTGTAATATTGACTTACCTGTCAAGGAGAAAGCAGGACTTCAGCGTCTCTTTTGAAATATTTCTCCTTCATTAGCTCTATCCACCTGTCTGCTGACATATTATTGTAGCAGAGTTTGTGCTGAATACAGTGTAATACTTTAGCCATGAAAATGTCACAAGTAACAGAAAAAAAGCACAAATGTCAGCAGGGCCGTTTGAAGGAATTTGGGGGCCCCAAGCAAAATGGACATGGAGCCCCCCCCCCCCCCCCCCCTTTTATTATATAATTAAAAAGGGTTACAGAGCAAATACTGCTGTTGCATAATACTGTGCATAAATAAAAAAAATGTTTACAGTGAAATTAAGATAAGCTATGAAAAAAAATCATGCCTTATTCAGGTTAAATAATGTTTATAGATGGGTAAGGTTGCAAATTATTTATTAAGTAAAAAGACTTTATACAAACAGTTAAATTACAATAACTAAAGATTAAAAGCAATTTACCATCTATTATAATGATGGTTATATTATAAAGTGTTGCCGAAAACTTAAAGATATGTTAGCATTTACATATTATGATATTAGAAGGGAAGGGATACTGCTTTCACTACTAATGCTTAAAAACATCCCAAGCTAATGTTTGATCTACGGAATTTATTGTGTGGTTTTCCTAACCCCCATTGGTAAATATATGATCATAGTTAGTAGCATGCTATGCCACTTTCATCAAAACCTTCTATAGCCTAACGTTACCTGCTGCAAAATTACACCATATGTACAAGACAAGTAACGTTAGAGTTATTTTTATGCAGTGTAATTTATCACTTTACCACTATCTTGTCTTTTTCTTATCCTCCTCTTCCTTTCTCTTCTTTCTTTTTTCTGACTTGCTCAAGCATAATTCTATGGAAGCTTGTTTCCGCCACTGAATAAAAAAAATATAATAAATAATTGTGAACTTTTTTCTCACAATTGCGAGTTTATATCTCGCAATTCTGACTTTAGGCTATTTCTAAGAATTGCAAGTTATAAAGTCAGGATTGCGTGTTATAAAGTCAGAATTGCGAGATATAAAGTCAGAATTGCGTGATATAAAGTCAGAATTGCGTGATATAAAGTCAGAATTCTGAGAAAAAAAGACAGAAGTGCGACTTTTTATCTCACAATTCTGACTTTTTTTCTCACAATTGCGAGTTTACATCTTGCAATTCTGACTTTCTAACACATAATTGCGAGTTTATATGTCGAAATTCTGACTTTATAACTCGCAATTCTGACTTTATAACTCACAATTCTGACATTATAACTCGCAATTCTGACTTTATAACACGCAATTGCGACTTTATATCTCACAATTCTGTCTTTATAACTCGCAATTCTGACTTTTTAAGTCACAATTCTGACTTTATATCACGCAATTCTGACTTTAATTCTCGCAATTGCGACTTTATATCTCGCAATTCTGAGAAATAAAGTCAGAATTGTGAGATAAAAAGTCGCAATTACCTTTTATATTTTTCATTCTATGGCGGAAACAAGCTTCCATATAATTCCGCTTCATGATGACTGCCGAGGAGGTTTGTATTTTACCGGCAGCAGAGATCGCGTGGTTGGCTGGCTGCTGTCAGCGACTAGTGAGGGGGGCCCCCTTGAGGAGGATTCCGATAACAGTGTTATTGCACTTTACTGCATTGACTATCAAAGGGGCGCTCACAGTTTGTCGTTGCATTTTATTCTTAAACGGTCGTTGTCTTGGGGCCCCCGTCCAGCTCGGGGGCCCAAGCAATTGCTTGGTTTGCCTGTCCTGTCGCGACGGGCCTGAATGTCAGAGCATGTCAGAACACCTCCAGGAGCCAGAAAACAGCTCAGACCCCAGAGGGTTAAAGATCCCGCTCAGCGCAGGAGACTGCCATTTGATCTGCGCTCTCTGCCTGGGCAAGGAACACACAGCCCTCACTCTCACCTACAGTGGGTGCGACCTCTGCGAAGAGGTACCAATGTCGACCCTGCGGGCTCAACTTGAAGCTTTCAACACCAAAGCCACCATGCCGCCTTTCTTAGCACCGCGCAGACAAAGGCCGCCGGAACCCGCGACTGTCGCTAGTGCTTTGGCGGAGCCTCAGTTGCCGCCGAGTGGCCGCATCGCCGTCACATCTGATGAAGAGGCGGAGGATAACATGCTGTTCTCTTCGGGCTTCGGACAACGAGGAGTGGTCAGGCTCTCGCTCTGCCTCCTCCTCGTTACAGGAATCTGGCAGGACCAGCACTGGAGTGGAGAACGAACTCATGCGCCTCCTCACACAGGCCATCGACCGCCACCTGACTGTAACAGAGAGGGACCACTGGCTGACTTTCACGGACATGGGTGACAGAGACCACTCTCATAATCTGACACTATCCGCTCGAGTGTTCAAATTAGGAGACGCGCCCATGAGCCTGTGCACGCACCCTCTGTGCACAAAAAAAACAGCCTACATCCTGGACACCCCCAAGGCAAGCCAAAACATACCAAAAACCAATCTCAAAGCGAACCATCCCCCTAAGTCACTTTCTCAGAAACTCATACAGGTTTGACATTACATGAGGGTGAGAAAATGACATAATTCTATCGCTCTTTTACACGGTCAGTAAACACTTATATGAATGTAAGTCTCGTGCCCCCCTCTGAGTGTGAACGCTTACAGATAAACACATCACACAAAGTGTTGCTCAAGCGCTCACGCTTACAGAATGGCACCCCGCCCGTGGCACTGCTCGCACATTGCAAAGCAGACATAAAACACTCCTCAATCACTGCAATCTGGTCATCACTCAGAAAGCAGTTTGTCACTGCTGTCTGTGAGGCGCCGTGTTCAAACACCATGAGCGCGCACCGTGCACACACCTCCGACGCAGTCTGTAAAGCCCTCAATCCCTAGCTGAACATATAAAAGCATGGGAAGTTTTTCATGCAGAAATAGCGAACCAGATGTGCAAAAGGGCTATAGAGAATGTGCCGCCTTCTTTGAGTGAGTCAGGGTTTTACAGTCATTACTTTCTTGTACCAAAGAAAGACGGTGGCCTCAGACCCATCTTAGATCTGAGATTTTTGAACGAAGTGCTTGCGAAAAGACAGTTCAAAATGCTGACAATCAGGAAACTCCTTGCGCAAGTGGGTCAGGGGGACTGGTTTATATCTCTCGATCTGAAAGATGCCGATTTTCAGATTCAGATCATTCCCCGTCACAAGCCATTCTTGAGATTTGCCTTTGACGGCCAGATTTATCAATACACCGTCCTTCCATTTGTCCTGTCCTTAGCACCCCGTACATATACGAAGTGCATGGACGTGGTGCTCGTCCCCTAAGAAATCAGGGTTTGCGAATATTGAACCATCTGGACTGGTCCTCTCATTCCTCTCATTGGGCATGACGTTTGGCTGATCTTGGCACAATCAGACATGGTGCTTTTGTCTCACAGGACAGCACTCCTTAATCACCTGAAAAGTTTGGGTCTATCTATAAACTGGACCAAGAGCTCATTACAGCCCAATCAGGCTATTTCCTTTCTAGGAATAGAACTGGACTCAGTGGCAATGATGGCTCGCTTGTCAACACAGCATGTGCCGTGTAAAGCATCCTTAGCCGCATCCTTTCAGATGAACAGCCTCATTCCTTTGAAAACATTTGAAAACATTCCTTTGAAAACTAGGCTGTATGGCCTCAGCTGCAGCAGTACTCCAGCTGGGTTTACTGCGCATGCGCCCGCAACAACATTGGCTCAACACTTGTTCATATCGCCGGGCTTGGGCCACAGGCCGCCAGCTAATCAGAGTGACTCAGACCTGTATCTCAGCTCTGCAGCCCTGGAAAGTGGCCGAGTGGTATCAGTGGGAAGTGATGATGGGGAGCAATCTCACGCCAAAAAATCATCTCGACAGACGCGTCCAACACGGATAGGGACCCAATCTGCGAGGGCGCACCGGTTTTTGGTCTATGGTCAGACCAGGAAAAGCTCCTTCACAAAAAACTGTATGGAAATGATAGCGGTCAAGAACGCGCTCACACGCTTTCTCCCAGTCATTCGGGACTACCACCTAGTCCGCTCGAAAAACATGTCTGTGGGGTCCTGCCTGAACCGTCAGGGTGGAGTCAGATCCAGGAATCTCTGCGATTTGGCAGAACGCATACTAGTTTGGTCTCAGCACCACCTGTGCTCACAGAGAGCGATGCATGTGCCAGGCCACCTGAATGGCGGCCCAGGTGTTTGGTCCAGGACTGGCCCAGTGGCCCACTTTACCCCTTCCCACTGTGGTCTCACTGTTACCACAGGTAATACAGAGAATCAGGGAAACGCACCACTCGGTGCTCCTCGTAGCCCCACATTGGTAGAATCAGACTTGGTTCCCGGAGCTTACGCAGCTGTCACAAACAGCCCCGTGGCCCATTCCGGTAAGAAACAGATCTCCTCTCTCAGGCACGCGGCTCGATCTGGCATCCCCACCCAGAGCGCTGGTTGCTGCATACATGGGTGATCAACGACTACCTGTTGCTCTGCCAGAAAGAGTAATAGACACGATCGTGCACACCAGAGCTCTTTCTACTAGAAAGCTCTATGCGTCTAAATGGTCTGTGTTTTCTAAATGGTGCACCAACAAAAACCTGGACCCACGGAAATGTGGGGTTTCGTGGCTGCTCGTGTTTCTACCAGAGTTATTGGATAAGGGCAGATCCCCATCCACGCTCAAAGTATATGTAGCAACCGTTGCGGCATTCTCTGAACCACTGCACGGCCAGTCATTAGGAAAAAAACGAGCTGGTCATCCGCTTCCTAAGAGGAGCTAGAAGGATGAACCCTCCGCGCCCCTCGTCAGTTCCTATATGGGATCTTTTTGTAGTCCTCGAGGCCTTGAAATCTGTCCCCTTTGAACCACTACAATCCATCGATTTAAGGTATCTTTCACTCAAAACCGTTTTTCTGACAGCTTTGTCATTAGTCAAACATGTGGGGGATCTCCACGTGCTGTCTGTCAGCATTGCGTGTCTTGAGTTCGGGCCAAATGACTCCAAAGTCATTCTCAAACCTAGACTGGTTTGAGACTGGTTCATTCAAACCTAGACCTAGACCTAGCATCCGATTGCGAATGCGACGCCAATCTCCTCTGCCCAGTCAGAGCATTGAGATTCGACACTGCACGCAGACGCACAGAGCAACAATTTATTTCGTTTGGTGGACTAAAGGTCTCGCCGCCTCGAAACAGACACTGTCCAGATGGACAGTGGACGCTATTGCGGCTGTGTATGCGTCGAAAGGCCTGCAGTGCCCATTGGGCGTCAGGGCTCACTCCACTAGAGGCATGGCCTCATCGTATGCGTGGTCCAGTGGGATTTCCATTCCGTTCATGGGCTTCCCAGTCCACCTTTGTCAGATTTTACAATCTGGAAGTTCCCACCCTGCAGGCAAAACCTCTGGCGGTATAAGTGTGAAACAAACAGCTCTCCTGGTTGAGCTGCACTATTGGGTCTCTATTGCTTACACAGACCGGCGCCACCACTTTGCTGTTCCCTCTAAGTGCTTATGTACATGTGCTGGCCCGCACTGCTGCTGGCCCCCTATTATCCCCACTTATCAGGCCTCCCCGGGTTCCACCTGGGCTCATGTAGTGGATGCTTGGCACGCACAGCATTGACAAAGGGTTCTCGTAACGTAACCTAGCTTCCGCAATACGAGAGAACCTCTCGTAAGAGAACGTACGTAACGTAACTCCTAACGTAAACTCGGTTACCTAACGTAAACTCGGTTCTCTCTAGAAGAGCGAATGAGTATTGTGTAACCGGTGGTAGGCCTACAACCAAGTAGTTGTATGTATATACTGTAGTTGTACCACCTGACATGTTCAGTTAGTGTGCTTACATCACGTGTTTCTTTGTCTTTGTTTCCCGCTTCTCATTTGTTTCCCATGGTCACTTTGATTAATTAGTTTGGTTCAGCTGTCTACACCTCGTTATTTTTAGTATAGAAGTTCATGTGTGCTCCTTTTTAGTTTGTCTGGTCACGTTAATGCTAGTGTTGAGTTTGCTTATTTGCCTTTTGTATCATTTGCTTGTGTGAATTATTAAAGCCGATTTGAGTCTGAGCTTCATCCCTGCTGTTCTTCCTGCAACCCAGTGTGACAGTACCAACCTACCCATACTTGAAATTAGTATTTGACAGAGATCTACAAAACGTATCACTCTACCACAAGGATCATTTGAGATCCACTGGATGATACATTATCATGTTGTTACTGTTATTACCTTGTCAATTCATGAAAATAGAGACATGTTTGCAGTTGTGCCACCCTGACATACAAATGGCTGGACAAAATGTGAATCATCTTAACGCTTCAAAACTACTGTTATTTATAAAATGTGTTTATATGAAATGTTTCAAACCTAAAATTATGTCATAGTATTCAGTTTATTATTATTATTATTATTATTATTTTAGGGCGTTTCTTTGTTCATTTTTTCTGTAGCCAGTTTGACAGTTGCACCACCTGACATTTTGGGGTTATGAGATAGCTAAACAAAATCTGATTATTTAAATGTACTTAAAATGAATTCAAACTAAATAGGTTTTATAGATTAAAGATATACTGTATATGTAATGAATTTATCAAATTATTTTTAAAGTAAATAATACACTTGGACACAAAAATATGCATGTCATGTCATTGACCCAATATAATGTCAAATAAAAAAATTGACAGTAAAGAACATTTTATATCATTATGTTTGACTAAAAAAATAAAATACATGTAAAGTACTTGATTATAATTTAAAATGTAGTTTGTTATTCAACAATACATTTTAATTGCACTTTTAAAAACTACAACTTCTCTAATCTTAAAAACATGACATACAATTTTCAATAAAAATTACTTTGGAGTATATTTTAGTACAGTTAAGTGCACTTACAATATTTCAAACACAATAGAAATATTTTGAAAATACATATTAAGATGTACTTAAGTCGTATATAAGTGGGTAAAAAAAAACAATCTTAAAGCAATAGTTCACCAAAAATTTACATTTTGTCACTTCCCGTGTTCCTGTTTTCTTCACTATTATTATACAGACTTTGAGCACAAAAAATTCCTGCAATGGTAACAAAATGACGTCACATTCTGCGGTGTCTTTTTAACAAAACCTATTTCAGTATACAGTCTACTCCACTCTTCTGCAACTCTGCAATCCTGTAGATTTAAAGTTTGTATTCTTTTATGTCAGCTAGATATTCGCGGTGTGTTGTACCTCTATTGATCACAAGGTCTCACGTGATACAAATTCCCAGGTCAGAGTTCAGCAAATTTGAACTTTGGAATGCAGCATAATCTGAAACTTCTTCGTTTCAGCTTGCATTTTCTGTCTCCCACATTTGCACGCGTATGAATGGAAGTCAATTGAATGAAAACTGTAGTGTGACCACCCCTTAAGCGAACTTGCTTTCAACACGTTTGGGCTTGCTGGTTGTGTGGTCTCCAGGCTGGCAAGTCAGGGTACCCAATTACTTAAGCATGCCAATCATTCCCCCCAGCTGTTGACCCCAAACAAAGCCTTTTCTCAGACACCCCCCAGCTGTCTACCACAGTACCCAAAACAAAGACAGATGTGAGGAAAAGTATGAGTTACTCGCACAAGCCAAACAAAAACCTTCGAGGAGTCCATTCGTGTTTTTATCTTGGCTTGAAATGCACTTCTTCAATTCTCTGGACAAAAACATGGCAATCTTAGCCAAATCTCAACAGATGGGTCTGCAAGATGGATTTAACATTAGTCCACAATGATTGTTCAGAGTGTTTCAAGATGCTTCACTGACATTTCACACATCACAGTCATTGTTACAAATATTGAAGAGATACCAATCAAATCTTTCCATTCTATAAACATGCTCAATATCTGCTCAGTGTCAGCAAAATGAACCTGTGGCCTCCAACCCTGACCCTATCAGATTGTATTTTGTTGTCAGAACACCTCCTCCATGGGTAGAGGGGGCCCATGAAGAACTTCCTCCTCTAGAGAAAGAACACCTTCTCATTCAAGGGCAGAAAAACACCTCCTCCTATACTTCAGGGGTAGAAGAATCCAGAGAGCTGGATGAATTTCAGGCTGCAGTGCTGGAGTCCAGTCTAGAGTCTGGCTGGTCTAACCCAGCAGGAAAGCAATAGTGGTAGATCCAGCCAAGCAGCAGTGGCAGCCAGTTGTGCATCTTGCCGCCCCCACATGTGTGGCAGCCAAAAAAATCCTAATGACTCCCTTCATAATGATCATGCTAAAGCTAATGTTTACCAGTGGGGTGCGGTTAGCGTGGCAGGTTAGAGATTACTGCTGATTAGTGTTTGACAGGTGGATACATCAAAAAGACTTGCTGGATTGTGTTTATTTGTTTATGATTTTTTAAATTGGTGACAACTGTGAAGAAGAAGTAGGCTATACAGGTGTTGTAAACCATGTTAGAAGAACGGTAACTGATGAATGCTTTTTTATAGTAAAAAAAAATAGCTCCACACAAAACACTATTTTGAACCTTATTAGTGGTATAAACTAGCGATTTCTTTTTACTTAGTAAATGCCCCGCAGTAGTACTAGCATTATACGCTAAACAGTTTTTAGAGATAAAACTCTTTACATTCGATTATCATGAAAACAAATCGCAGGGAACGATTGACTAGGTACCGATGTTTTATTAGACAAAATGTTTAATTTTAATTTTTCGGAGTTCTCCTTTAATCAGGTCATGGGGTCTATACGACCCCAATCGACTTTTACTTAATAAAAAAAGGTTCCCTTCATCTAAGTGGAATAAGATTTTGTGACTTTTCATACATTATCTATCTATACACACACAAAAAAACTGGGCTTGATTCGGTTGTTCTGAAGGTATGTAAAAAAAATGTTTACACTTCTGGTCTTTGGGGTCAATATGACCCCACATTGAAATGAATAGGACATGTGAAAAAAATATATATATATTTTCTTCATGTGTCAAAAAAACAAAAAAACAAATCCGGCATAAATCTGACATTTTTTTACACAGAAATGAAGGCCTAGTACTAGAACATAAATGCCAATGTATCATAAAAAATAACATTTCATATGCAAGCTAATGGTGTAGTTGAGGAATTGTGTGGTATATAGATACAATAGTACTTAATATCTCCAAAAACACAGCATGAATAGATGAGAAGTAAACAAAAAATAAAATGATATATTATTTGTATGATTATGATTATGAAAATGTATATTTTTTGTACAATTACTCAATCAATTGTTGGGGTCGTATAGACCCTGAAACCCAGAAGTGTAAACAGGAAATGAAGACCATTTGAAGGTTAATGGTAAATTCGTGTAATGGTAATAGTAAATTAGTGTACACATTAGTGCAATGGTTTAATCAATTACATGTCTGAGAAAACACCTGACTGAGACCTGGTGCCGAATCACTCATGACTTCTCAATATTTTTTTTCTAAAATTATTAACACAAATTTGACAAAAAAGCATTGTAGACATTCCCAAGAATATTTTTTTCAAGCAATGCCAGTCAACATACAGCAGCTAATGACACAATTTTGCACCCCTAAATTTATCTATGAATTCACCAACAAACTGTCTGCCTCACAAGAACAAAGTGCAACCAAATAACATGAAGATGATGGGTCATGATGGAAACCGTCGAGTAACACACACAGAATGACCTTTAGAGTCACTGTGGGCTGTAGCTACCTAATGAGTCTTGTTCTCTTGTTCCCAACACCAGTCAACTGGCAAAACGGCTGAGAGGTTGAGAAATATAAGGTTGTAAATTTGTCTTTTCTAGTCACGTAAGAACACACCAAAATCTACAGGGAAACTGCAGATAAGTACAAACACAGGATAGCTAAAAATCAATTGGACACGGATAGACATTCAAAATTGTTTGAACATTTTGCAAAGAAAAGCACATGCTTTCCATGTGCTAGTGGGGCCAGATGGATGTGGATGAGATGATTATTTACTCGGCATGAATATTTTGTTTGGCAAGGTCACATGAGAATGTACTTAAAATCATTAACAGAGGTGCCACTCTATTACAGCTGTAACCAGGTGTAATATCCAAAGGAAAAGTTAATGGACAATACCAAACACATACCAAAGGAAAATTATTTCTCATAGGATTTTTCAGTTATGTTTTTATCAAGTATCAACTTTGTCATTAATGTTTCTCTAAAACTTTGTTTGAAATACACATATCAATTGAGGTGCACAAGAATAGTTCGGTTTTTACATTCTCTGAAGAAAATGCACACGTGTGTTAGTTCAAAGCTCCGTAGTTGCCAGGTGCTCTGGCTGGCTTCTGGTAGTTGCTCACTGTCTGTAAGTCAAAAGAGCTCACCCCCATGTTTCAATGAAATCCTAGTCTATTAGAAAGGTCTATCTGTGGCACAAGACGTTGGGAAAGGCTCCAACGTCCCCGCAGACAGGATAAAGTGGATTGGAGAATGGATGGACCCAAGTGTGAGGAAAATTAATAGTGATACTTTCCTTTGGAAAGCAATAGTAATATAATTGAGGACAACGTTGCTGAGATGATTTGGCCTCGGACGAATTGATGAGAAATTACCTACTTCACTGACGTTTATATTCCGGAAAATGTGGTAACTACAAATTTAAGTATATTTTGCACATTGTTGTGAACTGCAAGAGGTTGTAAAATGCAAGAGATGACACAGCTGTAGTGTTGTTTTATAAGGAGACTAACTTGAGAAGCAGTTTACACTCCACAAGTAATCTATGAGAAACAATATTTCCAAGCTATAAATGTAGGGGTGGTAGAGTAGGACACACACAGTAAGTTGGTGCATACAGTAGCGTGCGTGTGGTTAGCATTAGTAAGAGGTTTAATCGCGGGGCTCGACACAGGTCAGCTGCTCAGCGATGGTGACTGTGTGACTGGCACAGCATGGGTGCGCCACAGAGCTCCACATGACTACCTATCGACCTCACACCATGGCACTGAGAACACCAGCACCCAGTGACAGGTACGAGAGCTGCTCCACTCTCTCATTTGGGCTTCTACTAAAAGCCTTTTCCAAAGCATGCAAACATAGACCTTAATGATCTGTTTGTCCTGACCATAAAGGCATAAAAATGGACTTGAGAAGATAGATGGGAATCCTAACATGCTTTGATTGTGAGGGGTCAGTAACATAGCATTTATGGTTTTTATTGTAAGTTGCATGACAATATAATGACACAGCATCCATGACACTGATTCTATGGATACACTGATACATTGATCATTTTCATTTTAAATAGAAGACTCAAAATGCCTTTTACAAAACCAATTAATCTTAAAATACCACCCCTAAATTAGTTAGTTATATCTATTTGCTGCTGACTTAAATTATATAGCTTTTCCTACATAGTAGAGACTCTTGTAAAGTACTACATCTACAAGTACTGCAGGTTGTTCCTTGAGAATCCAAATACCAAAATGCTTTTTACAGAATCAATTATCTTAAAATGCCAGCTATAAATCTTAAGTTTTATTAGTTATTTATTTATATTTACCTTTCCTTTTTCACAACTGATGCCTATTAAGGAACCAGTTAAGTATTACTTAAATGTTTTGTTACCGAAACTATAATTAAAATAATCTGGGTCCAAACATAAATGGCCAGTGTAGATGATACAGTTATATACTGTTATATAGGGACATGTAATGTCCATGTCCCTTTTCAAATAAAATACAAGTCTTTAAGTATATCTTTATGGAAACATTATGCTATGTACTATTTTAAAATCGACAAATAATACTGAGCATGTTTACATGCACACAAGTACGCTGATAACTCACAAAAATCAGCTTATTGAAATAACCTGTTGTCTATGTTTACATGAAAACCAATAACCCGACAATGCAAGTAAACCACGTTTACAGGACTTTATTAATATATGCTGTTGTTTCCCAATAATGATGTCAAAACAAAATTATTTCCCATAATAATTTATCATTTAATAATAATTTAATGCGCCCGACTATTTCATTGTGTCGGTTGTGATGGTAAAAAAAGCATTAAAAAGCGAAGAAGACTGCAACATGTCAGCGGGAAATTCACGGCTCATTTATTATCCTCTCTTGCAGTTACAGATGCTGCATTTTGACCGTACCCCTTCTGCTGCTACACAAGATGAGAACACTTTTTATTTTTTTGGATCAAGAAAGAGTCTGAGTTTGTGATATATTTCTTCCTCCCTTACTATAAAACCCGCACTGTCTGGATTTACTTAAATCAACACTAAGGATGCATTTTTATCACATCACACATGTGCACTTCAATAAATTTACAAGACATGATAAGAACTCTTCACTCCAGTTTACAAGCATTTTCATTATTTCGATTATTCGCTACTAAATATGATTATACTTATTATATGATTAAAATTCATGACAAGTCAATTTATTGAACCATGTAGACTTTAAACTATGAGATCTAAAATAATTTGTTAACCTGCTGCTCCCTTTGGTGAACAACAACAGTACTGCAGCTTTCATCTCTGAATCCCACTAATTTAAATGGCTAAAATAAAAATAAATATTGCTGCTATAGCATCCTGAGCATCAGAAGTTCATCAGAAACTCGCATGTTCAGTTAAAATGTCTTATTGCCCATGTCTATGAGGTTCTGTGAAATTTAAATATCAAACATTAAAAATAATGAAAACTGATAGAAAAAAAAGATTTCCTATCCTGTGATCACCTCTCTTGGACAACATTAGTACAATGTGTTATAGTCCGTCTGCCATTTTGAGTTGCCAAATACCTTTCCTGATCTCCCCCTTAACCACTTGACTGATTCATTCACAAAATGTTGCATATGCGTCATCTATAGACACAACTATTCAAACCATTTAGAAGATATAAGCCAATGCTTTTTGTAGCCATGGCTCAAAACACTTCAAACTATATCTTCCAAATCCTATGTGTTTGGAGATGAACTGTGCAGGACAGTCAATCAGCAGGAGCAGGATTGGGCACCCCTTTCCTAAACCATTTGATGAATCCAAATTCTGTTGATGACTTTTTGTCTTCAGGGTAGATGATATACAAAATTTGGGGTAAATTAGACAAATGGTCTAGGAGGAGTTTGTAGGTTTAACAAAAATGATAAAAATGGCGGAATAATTGTATCCATGGCAAAAAAAAAGAAAACAACAAAGAACAAAAAAACAGATAATACACATTTTGTTCAACTTGATACAAAGAATTGGGGAAAAAGAATTTTGATTCCAGCCAGTATATTGGCAGAGATACAAGCACCGACGTAAAAGTACTTATTATAGCGCCACCTATGGGGTGTGTGTACACCTAAGAAGTGGGGTGCATTTGAGACCATCCTGCCAAATGATGTGTTTCTCGGAATAATGGTTTTGGCAGGCCAGAGCTTTATAGAGCAGAAAAATAATAAGTTTGGCACCTTCGTGTCTATATAGCTGCAAGCAGCATGAGGCCGAAATGAGGAGCATGAGTATAATTCAAGTCGGTATGCTGCACTGAACTGAAAGAGTTGAATTGAAACTCTGCAGGTAAGTACATCTCCAGGAACAGGATTTGGCACCTCTACACTAAGGCTGTGCATATACTGTGCAATTTTCGTCCGATTTTGAGCCGAATTCTGACTCATGCAACTCTTTTTTGAGCCGGGCCGATTTTCAGTTTTCATGCATCGTTTGTTGTGCAGTGTACGGGGGGGAAACGAGAGGCAATAAATCTCTCCCGCCCGGTAATCGGATGGTCGGATGAATTTCTGGCATGTCAGAAAATTTTGGACACCCCTTTCAGTTGAAGCAGAGCTGCAAACCGATTGACCTAAACTCAAGTTTTTTTTCCCTCACTGCGCCTGCACGAAATTAGGAGATCTTTAAGTTCTGAGGCGCACATCGATTGATACTTTTCTATCCCAGCCTTCACACAAGGCCACGGGAGAGGATGAGGATACGTCATTATCGAACATGGAGGAGAACAGCAATGCGGGTGTTTTCAAATGTGAGTATTAGAAACCAAAAACATGGTTCCTTGTATAACAAGCGCATTTGTTGAACTACCATGGAGTAAACTGTTGAATTGTTGAAGGTGTTAAGACACTAGACAGTATATTTGTGATTTTTTTCTGTAAAAAAACACCTTTGATTATGCATCCACCTTATTCCTGACGACCTTACTGTGTTTTGAATTATGGGTGGCGCTTCCGGTTTGGGGAACTTCCATTCAAAAAGGCTAAAATGAATAATTTCAAATCATAAGGTTGCCCTACAAATAAAGCTGATCCGTCAGTTTGACTGGATGAGCGGCCTTTTTTCCTTCATGATTTATTTGCAGACATCATGAGAATAATGTTATACTTGGTATTTTAATAAATAATAATAATAATAATTCATTACATTTATATAGCGCTTTTCTGGACACTCAAAGCGCTTTACATAGAGAGGGTAATCTCCTCAACCACCACCAATGTGCAGCATCCACATGGATGATGCGACGGCTGCCATAGTGCACCAGAACGCTCACCACACACCAGCTTACTGGTGGAGAGGAGACAGTGATGAAGCCAATTGGTATATAAGGGGATAGGAGGCCATGATGGACAAAGGCCACTGGGCAAATTTGGCCAGGATGCCGGGGTTACACCCCTACTCTTTCGAAAGACATCCTGGGATTTTTAATGACCACATAGAGTCAGGGCCTCGGTTTAACGTCTCATCCGAAGGTTTAACGTCTCATATTTTAACGTGACATGTTAAGAATATCTATGGCAAGAGCTCTTTCAGTCGCTGCTTTCTATTCCTTATGATTTATTTTTTCCTTTGCAATCTGCTGTAAAAGTTTGAAAAAGCACAACGCGTTTGCGGTCTGTTCTCCAGCATTTAATTTGCAATATTCCATTAATAATTCACTGGAATGCACAAAGAATCTCTCGTTATTCTTTTCAAATCCTCATGTCCCTTTCCAGGTTTTTTCACAGGTAAATGCAATTTTTCTGTCAAAATGACGGGAATCACTTTGATATAGTCACGTAATGTTGAAGTTAATGAAATTTCTGATTAAGGCTTGTTATACAATATAGATATATATTTGCCTACTACAGTGATATTTAGCCAAAGATTCATGCTTATGGGGCTATTTTTGGTCTGTTGAAAGTACCTGTTGATTCTTTTAAACTTTTAAATTTCATTTTAATGTTCGATGGTCGAAGGGTGAGTCGATTAATGTCATCTCATTCTGACACTTTTTTAACTCATAGAGTGAGCATTTCACTGATTGTTTACAGCTTAACGGAAGTTACACCCATAATTTGCGCCAAGCGTCATAAGGAGGAATAAGGTGGATAGCTAACTTTTCAAAGTGGATTTATATAGACATGTAAGTGTCTTTAAAGTTACACTGTGTAACTCTTTTAGTTTATTCTTAGCTAAAAACACTTAGTTCTTTCAAAAGTATATGTGCTCATTAATGTATATTTACTTCGTTCAAGTAATAAAGTATTCTCGTGAGTGTATAATATGCCATTGAAAATACATACGGGTAAGGGGTTCTAATGTCGGTCGCCATATTGCCCCTCCATCTTGAAAGTACATTAGCCAAAGAGGGACATACTCGTTAATTCAAGCTTCCCCTTTCGCGTTTACGTTTGAGTTAACACTCATGGACGAGATCAAACTGGAAGCCATGTTAATCTTGGACTACATTGGCCACCGTAGGAGTTAAAATGAAATCGGAAATTGAGAAGAACAGAAACTAATATTCACTGGATGGTCATATGCCTTTTCACCACTAGATGGGGGTAAAAATCACACAGTGTAGCTTTAAAGGCATACTCCACCCCAAAATTGGAACCAAACTGTTGTGGGGCACCATTGACTTCTTTAGTAGTAGAAAAAAGGTATCACTTTACTTGAAGGGGTGTGCATAAGACTGACATGACACCTTTATAACCATGACATAACATATATCTTGAATATAAAGTAGGGTTTATGCATGTTTATGAAAACTGTCATTAAGTATCTTTCACTCAATAATGAAATTTTGAATGTAAATATGACATTGTTTGAGTCTTTGTTATGACATCTTGACATAAACCATAACATCATAACCTGTCAGTGTCTTTGTCATGACAACTTGACATTAAAATAAGTTAAAATGTCATGTGGTTGGCTTTGACATTGGCTGTCATGAGGCAATTATAACTGTGTCATGAATATTTTTCGTGACCTCAACTACAGTGATACTAACTGAATTTGTCATTAAAAAGTTATGACAGTCAATGTCAAAGCCAACCACTTAACAGTTTAATGTAATGTGAACCAATAAAGCTATGTGGTTTCATAAAGTTTGATCATTAATCTGCTGTTATGTTGACATATTGACAGGTTGTATTGTCTTAGTAATGTCAAGTTGTTGTGACAAATACACTGACAGGTTATGATGTATTGGTTTGTCAAGGTGTCATAACAAAGACATCTCAAACAATGTCATATTTGCATTAAAATGGCATAACTGAGCAAATGACACTTAATGACAGTTTTCACAAACATGCATAAAACCTCCTTCATATTCATAACATATGTCATGCCATGATTATGAAGGTGTCATGTTAGTCTTATGCACACCCCTTCAAGTAAAGTGTTACCGAAAAAAAAAAAATACTATGGAAGACAGTGGTGCTTCTAGAAAAAGACCAAAATACATTGAGGATGTGATTTTGGTCAAGTGTGTTCTGCTGGTTTCTCTTATGGAGCCCTTCTTTTAGAAGCTTCAAAAGCATCATAAAAAATTGTCATGAAGCATCTGGAAGTCAGGCTCCATTGACTAACCTTAAATGAACAGAAACCAGCAGGAGATTGAGCAACGCAACAAGGTGAGTAAATAATGACTGAATTTATATTTTTGGATGAACTAAACCTTTAAGTCCCCCAAATAGAAATTGTATGAAATGTATGCATTTATATGTAGTACCTTGAAGAAATAAACTTGAAGAAATAATCAGCTTTATTGAGCCTTTGTGCCTGAGATTATTTAAAAAAAGATTTACAAAAATAACATTTACATTAATGCATTTGGCAGATGCTTTTATCCAAAGCGACTTACAGCAGACTTATAACAGGGAATATCCCACTGGAGCAACCAGGAGTAAAGTGCCCTGCTCAAGGACACACAGGTGGTGGTGGCTGTCGAGACCGAACCAGCAACCTTCTGCTAATCAGTTCAGTGGTTTAGCCCACTACACCACAAAAGTGATGGAGCTACAAAAAAAAAAAAAAACAAGTAATTATAAAAATATTGAATAAAATATGGCAAGAAAAGAATGCTGACACGATTTTTAAAACGTTTAAATGTTTTACAGGTAGAGCAGGCACACAAATGTTTGGAGCAGACACAGCGGCAGCCAGATTGTCCCGCACATGCTCTCCCACTCTTGCTTCAATGTTGTGGGGTTCAGGGAGTCTATCATCATGGTCTTCATCATCCTCTGGCTCAACGATGTCCCCAAGAGTGGGATTGTGAAGCACAGCGAAGCATGCAACAACCTCAGGCACAAAGGCATGGCTCACCAGTGGAGCACCAGTATATTTTCAGCATACTCTACTATGCTTCGTGCACATTATTACTGAACTGGAATAATGAGTAAAGGCATTTTTAATAATGTCAAACTAGAATAAGCTATTCTAGTTTGTATGGACAGGGCCTCAGTTTGGCATCATGCCAACAAATTTTTTGATGCATTATTCAAGAATGGTCTGTCAAAAAGTTTCAAATAACTTTAAGGCATGGTCTGAAGATGAAATGAGTCAACGTTGGTGAAATTAGAACAACTGACTAGAATGAATTTGAAAAGAAGCTTTTCAAAGTAATTCAAAATGGCAGACAGCAATTCCAACCAAACGTGACGTAATTGGTCTCATTGTTCTCAGTATAACTCAAAGGATCAATCAACACTAGTTTCATTAAACTAGACGAAAGTAATTGCAAGTGTTAAAGTGAAAAAAATTCCTGAGCCTGATTTTTTTTTTTTTGGGGGGGGGGGGGAGGGGGGTGTTACCATTTATTTTGAAATAAATGGTAACTTTTTAATGTTAAACATTTATTATCTTTTTAATGAATGAAAGCCAGTATCACTAATATTATCCTGGTATCTCAATGAAAATTATTTTCCCAAAAATTTTAAATGAAAAGCTTAAGGCCTTACGTCATAGGAATAATTACATAAACCATAAATCATTATTACATTATTATAATAATTGTTTGGCATCCTAAAAACACCACTGATAATGTAATGTAGACTGATACTCTCATAATTAAAATATGAAAAAAATACTCTCATAATTGCATCCCCCCTCCCCTCCCACAACACACAGCCCCACCTACAGTATTTTTCACCAGCCGCCACTGCATTGCTGACAGAAAATATTAAGGTTTGAATTGGACTCATTTTCATGGTAGGCTACACAGATTGTTTTTCTCTTTTTTTAGTAAGCTACACAGAATGCTCTACATTTAATATTTAGCTAATTTTTCTGAACCAACTAACTCACATCTCCTTTCTTTCTTTTTATCCATGATGACATTCACCTGGTGCTGTTTCTGACGTTTCATCACTGACTGTGTCAGAATCTAATTATTATAGTCGTTGGTCGCAAACTGCTATACCTGCTCATTACCTGCTTTCAGTGAGCTATTTTACACAGGCTTGGTCCTGCTCCTCCGTGGCGATGGCGGCGTGCGGTTAAAAATCACAATAAACGAATTTGAAAGTGGGGGGAGTCGGACATGTCAGCACAGGAAATAGGCTCTATGCACAGCTGCACTACTTCCTGAACTTCAGCCAGCTTCTTGTTTCCTGTCTGGCATTATTGGACACATTGATTAATTCAGGCGTGTTTGATTATTGTTGCCGTGACTATTGAGGTCAAGCACACCTGAATTAATCAAATTGTCCAATAATGGTATACAGGAAACAAGGAGCTGGCTGAAGTTCAGGAAGTAGTGCAGTTGTGCATAGAGCCCATTACACCCGTAGGTATGACATCATCCCGAGCTTTATGAACTTGAGCTCCATGCTTTCACCGACGACACTTTCGTGAAGTATGGATCTCATCTCAATCACACGTTGTTGCTTGGAACCGCCCTGCTCTGCTTCTGATAGGCTTGTAAAGTGTTAGAGCTTCGTTGCTCTCATATGATTGGAAGGTGAAATCAATTGACTCGAAAATATTAAACCGCATGAAAGTTCACATTTTTCCCCTCACGCCCGTACGCCGGAGATCCGGCACGGTGCCGGAGTACTTTAAGCCCTGTAATTGAAATTTCATTAGAATTTGACCACAAAGTGACACTGTCTCAACGTTTTCACTACCTTCAGGGCATGGTGCCAATGACACACACCAATTTTTATAATGATACACTAATGCTTTCACAAAATACAACATTTTACAAAAAAAAAATTAAAAATGGCCAACACACAATGGGTGAAAATTTACTATCATTTGGCATGCTGCACCAAATAAGAGACCAATTTTGAAGTTGTGAGGGAAAAAAGGTTCCCTTTCGTAGTCACTCCGAGGGGCTATTTACACCTGGCCACTTCATGCATTTTCTGAGATCGGATAGCTATCCGATTGTGAAAAGACCAGGTGTAAATGCCCCCCAAAACGCATTTGAGACGGATTGGAATCCGATCACTCAAACCACATCAGGAGGTGGTCTGGGCCGCATTCCAGACGAAACTGGACGTGTAAATGCATCTGATTGTTGAAACCACATACGTAAATTTTACTCCTCCAAAAAATGCTAAAAAATAAACGTGTGAGAGCGTATATAGGCTATAGGCTATGTCATGTTATTTTAGTCAGATATGACGACGCTACTGCGACACGCATCGCCTCAGATGAGCAGCTGAATGCCTCAAGCCAACGCACCGCAATCTATCGCAAATCAAAGTGAAAGTAAGACACAGACGATTAACACTACCATAAAAGTAGCCTAAAGAAACAAAATGATCTTACCAGGACTGTTGCCGCTCTCTTTATTCCTGTCTTTGCTGATTTTAAAATTAACCGATGATCAAATTCGGCTCATATCTGTTGCTTTCGGTGACGTGCACTTCATTAAATCTGCATATAGCGCGTTAATTGGAGATCGGATTTATATCCGTTTCGCAAAAACACATTTATGTGACCAGGTGTAAATGAAATCGTTTTGATAAATCAGATAGCTATCCGATCTGAGAAAACGCATGAAGTGGCCAGGTGTAAACAGCCCCCGAGTTACGTCGGATGACGGAGAATGGGGGTTTCGCATAGAAAGCCAATCCTCTTTGAGTATTTAAAAACGAGCCAATGGCATGAAAAAGCCTGAGGCTGCGGAATTTGCATACCGTATCTCCGTCCAGAGGTGTCAAGTAACGAAGTACAAATACTTCGTTACATTACTTAAGAAGAAATTTTGGGTATCTATACTTTACTTGAGTCATTATTTTTCAGCCAACTTTTTACTTCTACTCCTTAAATTTTCACACAATTATCTGTACTTTCTACTCCTTACATTTTAAAAATAGCCTCGTTACTCCTATTTCATTTCGGCTTGTCATCATTCAAAAAATTGGCCAATTACACAAACGTTTAATAATCTGAGTCCCGCCTCCTGAACATCGCTAAACTGATTGGCTTTGTGTTTTCATTCTAACTTGTGAGAGGCTGTTACATTTGGCATGCGAGATACGAAGCAAGCGGCAAAACCCATCCGAAGGAATTAGGAAACCTAGATGCGGTAAGTGAGGGAGAAATCAACAGTTTTCTGCTCAAGAATATGGGGCAAATCGCGTCAAATATTGATTTGGGGACAGCCGTTTTTACAATATAGCCTACTGTAAGACAATCGCGGTAGCCTATGTGTGTTTGTGAGAGAGATAGAGAACGAGAGAGAGAGTGAGTGAGTGAGTGTGTGTATGTGAATAAGCGTGTGTGAGTGAGAGAGAGAGAGAGGGTGTGTATGTGTATGTATGAGTGAGTGAGTGAGAGAGAGAGAGAGAAAGAGAGAGTGTGTGTGTGTGCATTAGCGTGTGGGTGTGTGTGTGTGTGTGAGAGAGAGAGAGAGAGAGAGAGAGAGAGAGAGAGAGAGAGAGAGAGTGTGTGTGTGTGTAACTCTACATTAATTTATAGGATCAAAATATCCCCATGAAGATGGCAAAATCCTTTTTTTGTTTAAACGGCCTATAAATCAGACTACATGATGTTTGTTGAAAATTCAGAAAGTTATCTGTGATAGGGTTAGTGTTAGTGATAGAAATTCCCTATAAAACATGAAATAATAACATTGCTTGGTCTGTTGAAATGAGAGACCTGGTTGATCAAGTTGAAACCTTGTCATCCCAGTCTCATCCGCTGGACTGAAAGAAGTTTCAGTGCACTTAGGATGCTGAAAACATGTCAGAGCAATGGTCACAAGTGACACAGGACAGTATTTCTGTGTGTCGTGTCCAACAGGACAAACTTGACAATATTGATGCAAAACATATATGCCAACAATTCATTTCTGTTAAAGGGATAGTTCACATTTAAAAATGAAAATTCTGTCATCATTTACTAACTCTCAAGTTGTTTCAAACCAGTTTGTTTCTTCTGCTGAACACAGAAGAAGATATTTTGAAGAATGTCTATAACCAAACAGTTGATGGTACTGTAGCCATTGACTTCAATAGTATTTTTTTCTACAATGGAAGTCAATGGCTACAATCAACTGCTTGGTCATTGACATTCTTCAAAATATCCTCTTTTGTGTTCAGCAGAAGAAACAAACTGGTTTGAAACAACTTGAGTGTGAGTAACCTAAAAGATTTTAGTTTTTGGGTGAACTATATCCTTTTAATGAAAGATGCAGACGTGTTTGGCTTCTTCAAAAAGCAAGGAAGATAGTATTGCACTATTGCATTGCACTATAGTATGAACGGAGTAAGGTTACGTCTCTGTTAAACTGCCTCCTTGTCTTTATTAGTTACCTGTAACATTACAGAATTAATGAATTAGCCTAATGTATTGTTAAGGTCAATATAGACTAAAAACCTTAATACATTATCCTATTAATTTCCTAATTCCTCATCTCAAAATCAAACCTATGCCCTTAAAGAGAAGTATAAACACCATATCGATGATAAAATGCTTCTGAAGATTGACTTTTTGCACCATTACTATACTTATAGGCGACTTGTCATATCTTCCTCTCCATGAAACACATGTTAATGCTCAGTAGTACACACATATGGCTCTTTAATGTATTTACATTTTACTATGGAAATTGGGCTGAAATTAATTTTCTATGGGTATATGCGGCTAAAACAGGTAGTGCATCCCAAATTTTTCAACATTAGCATTTTAATATAACGTTATACAGTAGTCAGGGCCTTTAGAAACATGTTGTTTTGAGGAGGTGGTAGTGCACCGGCCCCTGTGGTGCGGGCTAAGCTTTTGTCCCTAATGGCATTTTGTTCTTTGCATTACTTTTACTTTTATACTTTAGGTAGTTTTGAAACCAGTTACTTTTACACTTTTACTTGAGTAAAAAGCTTGAGTTGATACTTCAACTTGTACAGAAGTCTTTTTAAACCCCAGTACTTCTACTTGAGTAACGAATGTGAATACTTTTGACACCTCTGTCTCCGTCCCACCTGTGGGTATAAAAGGAGGAAACAGACGCAACCGCAGTATGTTTTCGCTTCGGAGCCAAGAGAACTTCTTCACTCCACAAGCCACACAATCTCAGTTTACTACTGTGATTCACCTCTTCGAGACGAGTGAACTCTCTGGTGTTGGTGTGACAGCGGTATCCAGCGAGTTTCACATTGCCTGCGATCTGAGCAGTGGTCTGCCAGTGTGTGTGTCTCTCCCTGGTCGCTTCAACATCCGCTGAGTTTTCTCCTCTCACTGAAAGAGTGTGCACGCGGCACATCTTTTTAAAGACGCGTCTTTTTAAAGACGATCTGCCCGTGTATTCCTGAGTGCGATATTCTGATGTGTCAGCTGATGGGCGGGAGCGCTGTTTGACGTGTTTGGGCTTTGATCACTCTCAGACAGCACACGTGGGTGTGTCACGTTCTCTCACTGGGAACGTGACCATTAATGTATAGTGATCTAGGACGTCAGGTCTGGAACTAAACCGACGAAAATTCCTCGGTCCACACCCCGTCTTTCACGTTGCAACTGTAACGAGCCCCACGTGCTGGGACCCCACTCTGCTTCAATATAATATAGTTCTTTCAGTCCTTGGAGAAAAAAAATACCTAAAACCAGTAAAACTGCAGCCTCCACCGGCGAACGAACAGGCGTCGATCTTCAGATGGATCCTTAAAAGGTCACGGCACCATTGTAACCCCTCACACACCCGGGTCCAACTCGACCCGCTCCGAGCGGGCCTCGAACCCGGATCTCCGGCATGAGAGTCAGGCGCACTAACAAGGAGGCTAAAGACTGCAGCCTCTAGCGTCTGTCGCTAGAGCGCCCATTGAGATCGGGGAGTGAGGTTTACCCGCACAGCAACTACCAGCTGGCCTTCGTTACACTCACCCCCCTAAACCTCACTCTCATCCGGGTCACGGCACCAATGTAACCCCTCACACCCGGGTCCTACTCGCCCCGCTCCGAGCGGGCCTCGAACCCGCGTCTCCGGCATGAGAGTCAGGCGCAGGCCGAATGCGGCCCGCCAAGACCGTTCGATTCGGCCCGTGACTGGATTCCAAAATTGTGAGGATCAAAGAGAAAATATGAGTTTCGTTCCAAAACGCGATAAACGCCATTTAAAAAAAAAAAAAAAAGAGTTACTGCAAAAATCTGACTTTTCAATACTGACCAGATACAAAACAATGTTTAATTTTACGTAAAATGCAATATCCGCCATGTTATTATGTAATGTTTTCTCCCTTTCTTTCCAAACCGCGACAAACGCCAGTCTCCCTTTTCTGCAAAATGCGACATATTCGCTTGCCCAATCACAACGCACCATTCCACGCAATATAAACAGTAACGGCAGCGCTATAACTACACCAGGCTTCCTAGGTTTTCTCTATTTTGTCCTTTTGATCAACAAACAAACAAAAAAAAATGAATAATTTTGACAGCATTGGTGAACCTGCGGAGGGTAAGCCATCCTGCAAGGGTGAACGTGACATCGCAATCGAATCATTTACGTGAGGAGATTAAAGTCCCCTTCCGATCATATTTTGATCTATTTTATAAACAATCCCAGTGGTCTTTAAAATATGATTATGCTATTTTTAGCCAAAATCTCAAAACCTGTGCCGTTTTATGGGACTTCACTTCAGCAGAGCGGCAGTAGCTCATTAGCAATTCGCCTCTGGGTTGTGGGCGGAGCCGTTGGCACAGAGACGACCCTCCCCCTCCCCGTTGCTGAGAGCTCTCCTCTATCTCTCCCGCTAGCTTACTTACAAATTGTAAGTAACTCAAATGTGGTATTAATTTATTAGATGTTGAGTCTTAAGTTCAGGCTATTGCTGTCTGATTCTGTTAGTTCACCTCACCTCCTGATCCGAGAAATTCTTTCCTTTGCATCTTCATATTTATCTTGTTCTCCTCCTCTCGTGTCTCGATACATTAGCTGTCGACTTGTCAGTGTCTGACTGATCTGTCTGCTGGGCCGTGCCGTGTGTGTGATACAGAAGGACTGGAAAGTTTAATGATTAGTTCATATTTCGAGGCTCGAGTTCGGGTTCGGCCGCGTCCGAGTCTTTCTTTCTTCCTGTCAGTCCCATAGAGGCTATGCTGTCAGTACCAGAAAGACAAATGATTAGTTCATCTCTCGAGTCTTCGGGGCATGAGTCATTCTTTTGTCACTTGACCGCTGGTATCTCGCATGAAATACATTAGTTTCGTATTATTGACTGTGTCTGAATGTACAGTATATTGTTTTATATTTATAGGCATTAAATAACAAAATAAAACATTATCTGAAAAATAAAAGTTCCATACTGTCCCTGTCCGTCTCTTTTCTATATTGGGTAACACTTTACAATAAGGTTCATTAGTTAACATTAGTAAATGCATTAACTAACATGAACTAACGATGAGCAATGCATTAGTTACAGTGTTTATTAATCTTTGTTAATGTTAGTTAATACAAATACAGCTGTTCATTGTGCGTTCATGTTAGTTCACAGTCCATTAACTAATGTTAACTAATATAACCTTTGATTTAATAACGTATTAGTAAATGTTGGAATTAATATTAACTAAGATTAATAAATGCTGAAGAAGTATTGTTCACATATTGTACATGTTAACTAATGTAGTTAACTAATGTTAACTAATGAACCTTATTGTAAAGTGTTACCCTATATTGTGCATCTGTGGTGTGTTTTATTATATATTATACATGAATTAACTACTATTACAGTATATTTTACATTATCTACATGCTTGTTTGTAAAAAGTTTAGGGAATATCAGTATGGAGGGAGGGGAGTATGAGCTTGTGGCCCCACCCAGTGGAGTTAATACGTCACAACTCCAGTCTATTTTAGCAGGCATTTTAGCGTCTGCTACTGATTCACAGCCATTTGAATGTAGAAATACTCAGAAATGAGTTTTTTCTGAGTTTGAATTTGATCTTATTTTTCTCAAGAAACACCCTCTAACATTAGAAAAATGACACAAGAACATGTTAACACCTAGAATTTTTTTTTTTCATCGGAGGGGGTCTTTAAGAAGATGAGGCACTCGGGAGGGGGAAATGCCGGCTGTTGCTTGTTCTCACACGACAGCATCAAACTTCTGTCACGCTGACACACTGACCCCAGGGATCTTTTGAAAAAATTTCAGTTGTTTTATTCAAAGTCAACGAAAACCGAGCAGGACCAAGCCATTTTACAGCTGATCGCCGTCAAAAAAGCTCAGCGGCGACATCCTAATGTTGACAGCAGCGATATGCAGAAGTAACATTAGATCATGCTTAATAAATCATAATTCATGATGATGTGCTCATCTTAGTTAATGTTTTAATTAAGGTGTTGTTCATCCATGAAGTCATGAATGAAAAACGTTGAACTGTTAAAAAAAAACGTTGTTAGTTCCTGATGATATTAATGTATGAATGAATGCATAATTCATGCATGATTCATTTATCCATGAATTCATGTTAATTCATGACATGTACCCTTAAAGTGTTACCGAATACTGTTATATTAAAGCAATGGATTTATAGTATGCACAAGAAATTCAATGTGTATAAAATTTTATTTTGATTAATTGCATTTTGAAAAAAAAAATTAATGGATTTATTGCATTTTGGGGAAAAACAATCTGTTTTTATAATAAATCTTTGAAAATCAAAACCTGGATTTAATAAGGGGCCAAGCACCGAAGGTGCGGAGGCACCTATTGTAATCGTTCTGGTTCTTCTTCTTCTTCTTCTTCTTCTTCTTCTTCTTCTTCCGACTGGGTGTCTATGGCAGCCCATAGAACCGCTTGCGGGAAAGTTATGAAATTTGGTACACTGATAGAGGACAGTCTGAAAAGTCTTCATAGCAAATTTAGAGTCTCTAAGTCATTCCCTCTAGCGCCACCACCTGTCCAAAATTTCACTTTTATTATGTTAATAGCTTTTGAACCGTAAGGCCAATCAACAAAATTCCGATATAAAAATATGACCGCCATCTTGAACTTCCTGAAAAAGCTACTTTTTCGAACTCGTCCTAGACGGTTTAGCCGATTTGCACAAAAATTGAATCAGATCATCTACAGACCATGCAGACAAAAAGTTATGGAATTCAAGTCGATTCGCTTAACCGTTTTTGAATACCGCGCAAATTAATTTTACGTAACGCTTGCAAAAACAGACATAAGGCTGTATCTCCGCAACGCTTTGACTTATTTAGACCAAACTTGGTACATGTCATCATAAGCATGACGTGAGGCTACATGCAGCGTTTCGGCGCTACGCCACCTACTGGTCCGGAGATATGAAAAATGGCTATTTTCACTCATAACTTCTGAACGGTTTGTCCAAAAATTATAAACTTCATCTTGTTAGATTCAGGGCGTCATGCCGAGTTGACCGATATCCAATTTTCCCAGATTGGCCATTTTGGCTGTCGGCCATTTTGAATTATGTGCTAAAATGCTGTATTTTTTGAACGCATTAACCAATTGTTACGAAACTTGGTATGGGTCATCAGTACGATGTCCTGAAGGAGCCTGAGAAGTTTTGAAACAGCGCCACCTAGTGGAAATTTTTTTTTTCAAACGCTTATAACTCTGGCTGTGGTTGACTGATTTTCAAGGGAGTCATCTCCTTGAGTTCCTGAATTGTTGCCGAGTCCAACGATACCACATATGCTGGGTTTCGTCTTATGCTTGGTGTAGTGTGGCGATTTATCGCGAAAAAAACACTTGGCGATATCTTCGAAACCGCTGTTCCGATCGAGACGAAACCACCGCCAGAAAAACGGAATCATAGCTTGTTAACTAACAGTTGTAGCCCAAATTCGAAAATATTGATTGTAAGGGGTAGTAAAACTCAATCAAAGTCATGTGTCGGTCATTTTTTACGTGTTTTTTCACATAAATGTCTATAACTCCGGAGGGAATTGAGATATTTTCACCCAAATTTGGCACACAGATGTATGGGCTCAGTCTGAGGACATGTAAAAAAATTGTGTGAATGAGCCTCTTGGTGGCACTATAAAAGAACATAATACGCTGTACTTAACGAATGCATTGGTGTAACATTACGAAACTCAGTTTGTGCCATCAGCACCATCCCCTGAAGGTACTCAAAAGATTTCAAGACAACACCACCTTTTGGTCAAAGTTATAACAAAATTCTAATAATGCTTAAAACTTTTTAATAAATCTGCGTATTTTAATGCGACTGATCTGAAGGTTATAAAAAGGTCGATTTTGTAACTACGCGGGCGAAAGTGATAATCAATTAAATCACATTTTTAGTTAATTGGATGTGATTTTTCAGCCATTTTGCCTAAATTCATCTTTAAATGTCTTCGATGGCTCCTTGCTGCAGTTGGTTTGACACATGTTGGCATGTTTTGTCATCTGATTGTGCTTGGCCCCGGTCATTGCTGCTTGCAGCTATATTTTTTTATTGATATTATTATAACCTACAAATGCTATGTGAAATTTTGAAACAGAAAATAGTGGTTTTCATCTTCCCATTTTCTTGCTAAAGAAAACGCAGTTTTACTCAAATTCATCAAAATGATTTATAGCGTTTTGGAACCAAACGCTTCATATGTAGGCCTATTCTAGGTGATAGGAACCTGACTCATAAAGGCCTTCAGTTTTGTAATGAAATGGAAAAAGTATTAACAATAAACATAAATCATAATGTTATACCAAAATTTGATTTTTATTTATTTAATTTTTATTTAAGGGTCCGGCCCCCAAGGAGACTGTCTGTTAAAATTCTGGCCCTCTGACAAATATAGTTGATGATTCCTGCCATAGATTCTTGTCTACTCCGGTGGCGGGACCTATAGAGCTGCGGGGCAGGCTGCCACCTCACTGTGTTATTGCCATCCTTTGGGGTATGCAGTGACATGCACGAGGGTAGGGCTGATTCAGGGCTCATCCTTGAGCTGCCTGCCATCACCGACTTTGCTCTATGAGCGACAAAGGTGACCACATGCTCCCTGAGTCAGGTGATGTCCACATGCAAGGTCAGACATTCTGGCTTAACCTGGTTGATGTGCGCAAGGCTGAGTGAACCAGTTTCCTCAACTTCCCCATATCCCAGGCTGGCCTCTTCAGCGGCGCAGTCGAGAACACTGCCCAACAGTTCTCGGCCGCCCAGAAGCAGACTGTGGCTTTTGTCTGACCCTACGGTTTCTGCTGCAACTAGCCACCGGTTCAAGATGCTTCAGTCCGCTTGCCACTGAATGCGCTCTCCTGTGACTCCCGCCCCTTCCTGTCCGGCCCCAGCAGCACCGGGCCGTGCCGTGGAGGTGGTCGCAAGGAGGCGCCCCTGCCCGTACCAGCCCCGCAGCGTCGCTCCCATTACAGGCAGCTCAGGTATGGCTTGCAGTTCTTCAGGGAGTGGTCGCAGGCCCACTCCTTCCCCCGGTGGAGGGCTGGGGAGAATCTTTTCTTCATAGAGCTGCATTCCATCTCTGAGCACACAGAGCAAGATGAAAGTGCGCAACGCCCCCGTGCCTCGCCACTCTCATTCTCCTCTGTCTCTGAGGGTGCGGATGCGAGTGTGTGTCATCCCTGGACCACGCCACTCCCACCCCCCTCTATCGCCAAGCCCCCGGCAGAGCAGACTCCCGTGGAACGCTGGTCCTTCCCTGGTCTCCTCTGTCGGGACGCGGAGCTCAACTGTGGTCTCCGCCCCGCTGCCCCTCTGGGGGGACGTCTGTGGCTCGGATGATCCCACTGGATCGGGTCTGGATGCTTGGTTAGAGCTCCCCCGCCGGTCCCGCTGGGTCGCCCTAACGATCAGACTTGGCTATGCGATTCAGTTCGCACTATCTCCTCCCCGCTTCCGGGGAGTTCACTTTACGGTGGTCGGTGGTAATACCCCGATCATGAGAGCGGAGATTGCCGCCCTGCTGGCGAAGGGTGCAATCGAGGCTGTCCCTCCAGCTGAGATGAGATCTGGGTTTTACAGCCCTTACTTCATTGTCCCCAAGAAGACCGGTGGGTTATGTCCGATCCTAGATCTTCGTGTTTTGAACCGTGCTCTTCACCGAGTGCCGCTCAAAATGCTCTCGGCCAAACGCATTTTCGAGTGCGTTCGGCCTCAGGATTGGTTTGTAGCGATAGACCTGAAGGACGCGTACTTCCATGTCTCCATCTTGCCTCGACACTAGGGTTGGGTACCGAAACTCGGTTCCAATAGGGAACCGGTTCTGACGTAAACGGTAGTAACCAGACCGAATAAGAATGAAAACTTCGGTGCCTGATTTCGATACCTGAGACTGTGGCATGAGGCGCACACACGCAGTCTCTTGCTGTCTCCCTCTCCGACGTGCGCACACTATAAGGTTTATTGAAGCACTGTCTGATTTGTCTTGCATGCACGCTCTTGCTCGCTCGCTCTTGATTCCGGGAGATTTTGCGATCATCCGGGAGCCGTTATCAATATGCGGGAGACTCCCGGAACGTCTGCTGATAGCGAGGAGATTAAACACACGTGAAATGTTTGGCTGCATTTCACGTGTAAAATTACGCGTCAGAATAACGATTGTCTGTCTATGGATATAGAATCACCATTCGCACCGCCTTGACGCTCACATGGTCATATTATATTAGTGCGTGCATCATCTGCTCCTTAGAGTTCTCTGCTGAAAAAGGAAGCTTGTCAGTTGCGCAAGATATTTGGCAGCGAACGCGTTTCGTTCCCTATTCAGAGAACATGGGTTACACAGAGACGTTCTCTTTCATATGTTTACTAAAAGCAGTGGGAACGAAATATCAAACTGGCTAAGAGCTTAACTAGTAAATGACAAGATAACTTACATGACTAGTTAAAGCAGACAAAACATGGAAACCTGTAGCCATGTCGATATTATATTACCCTGGTAGTAATCTCTATTAATCTCCAGTATAATTACATTGTTTAATATAATATTGTTTTATTTGATACTATGTAAATATGAACTTTTATTTTATATTGGGTCGCTCACTCACTGCTGACTTGTTTTCGACAGTTCGAGGGCAAGAGTGCGGTCCCACTGAAACTTTTTCAGAGGCTCCTGGGGCATATGGCATTCGCAGCCGCGGCGACGCCGCTCGGACTGCTTCATATGAGACCGCTTCAGCTGTGGCTTCACGATCGAGCCCCGAGGTGGGCATGGCATCGCGGCTCGCTCAGGTTCCCAGTGACTCCGACCTGCCGTCAAACCTTCTTCCCGTGGTTGAACCTCAGCTTTTACGGCCGGGGTCCCTCTTCTGCGAGTTTCCAGGTATGTCGTTGTCTCCACGGATGCCTCTACCACGGGTTGGGGAGCCATGTGCAATGGGCATGCAGCCGCGGGTTCCTGGACAGGACCCCAGCGCCTCATGCACATCAATTGCCTCGAGCTGCTGGCAGTACGCCTGGCCCTGCACCACTTTCGAGCACTGCTCCAGCGTCAACACGTACTTGTCCATTCGGACAACACCGCTACAGTAGCGCATATCAACCATCAGGGTGGTCTACGCTCACGTCGGATGTCGCAGCTCGCACACCACCTCCTACTATGGAGTCAGAAGCACCTGAGGTCCCTTTGTGCTGCTTACATTCCAGGAGATCGGAACCTGGCAGCCGACGAGCTGTCACGGATCCGTCCAGTCTCCGGCGAATGGCGACTCCATCCCCAGTCGGTCCAGCTGATATGGGACCAGTTTGGGGAGGCACAGATAGATCTGTTCGCTTCCCAGGACTCATCCCATTGCACCCTGTTTTACTCCCTGTCCGAGGGCACGCTCGGCACAGACGCCTTGGCGCACAGCTAGCTGCGGGGTCCACGCAAGTATGCGTTTCCCCCAGTGAGCCTTCTTGCACGGACTTTGTGCAAGATCAAGGAGGACGAGGAGCAGATCTTGTTTGTAGCCCCCTATTGGCCCACCAAGACTTGGTTCTCCGAACTGATGCTCCTCGCGACAGCACCTCCTTGGCCTATTCCTCTGAGGAAAGACCTACTTTCTCAGAGACGGGGCACCCTCTGGCACCCTCGTCCCGAGCTCTGGAGGCTACACGTGTGGCTCCTGGATGGGACGAGGCAGGTTTGAGTACTCTGCCACCTGCGGTGGCGGCTACCATCACTTCCGCTAGAGCGTCGTCCACCAGACACGTCTATGCGTCGAAGTGGAACCTCTTCGTCAACTGGTGCTCTTCTCGCCGAGAAGACCCCTGGAGATGCCCGATCAGTGTCGTGCTTTCCTTCCTGCAGGAAGGGTTGGCGCGTAGGCTGTCGCCCTCCACCCTTAAAGTTTATGTCGCGGCCATTGCCGCATCTCATGAAGCAGTTGATGGTAAGTCTTTGGGGAAGCACGACCTGGTCATCAGGTTCCTGAGGGGAGCGAGGAGACTGAATCCTCCTCACCCTCCCCTCATGCCCTCTTGGGACCTCTCAGTGGTTTTAAGTGCTCTGCAGAGGCCTCCCTTTGAGCCTTTGCAATCGGTAGAGATTAAGTTTCTGTCTATGAAGACAGCGCTCCTGGTTGCATTGGCCTCCATCAAGAGGGTAGGGGACCTGCACGCATTCTCCATTGACAAAGCGTGCCTGGAATTCGGGTCGTCTTACTCTCACATGATCCTGAGACCCCGGCCTGGATATGTGCCCAAGGTTCCTACCACTCCCTTCCAGGACCAGGTAGTGAACCTGCAAGCGCTGCCCCTAGAGGAGGCAGACCCAACCTTGGCACTGCTCTGTCCGGTACGTGCACTCCGTGCCTATGTTGACAGAACGCGGTGTTTCAGGACCTCAGACCAACTCTTTGTCTGTTATGGTGGGAGCCAGAAGGGAAGAGCTCTCTCAAAGCAGCGGCTGTCTCACTGGATAGTGGACACCATTGCTTTGGCTTACCAGCAGCAAGGTCGACCATGCCCCCTTGGTGTGACAGCCCACTCCACTCGGAGTGTGGCTTCCTCTTGGCCTCTAGTGCATGGCACCTCGCTAACAGACATCTGCAGAGCTGCAGGCTGGGCGACACCGAACACATTTGTGAGATTCTATAATCTTCGAGTGGAACCTGTGTCCTCTCGTGTACTCGCTTCCGCCAGTTCTCCACTGTAAGCCTCTCTGAGCATGTGTCTGCAAGCCATCTGCCATTCCTGGAGTTAAGCTTCTAGCCACCCTTAGGTTGGTGACTCCAGTGTTCCCCCATATGAAGTCCCCTTGGGCCATAAGTGTATTCTTAAGTCCTCCCTACGGTAGGCGTACTGCGGCATATTCCTCCCGGGATATGCTCCCCAGTGTACCTTGGTATTCCTGTGTTAAGGTAGAACTCCTTGTCCATAGCAAGTTGTTAGGAGTCCAGACTTTCGCAGGGCACTGGAAGACAGCTGTGAAGGTGGCGTGATGGCACGGACCCCCATTCTCCGTCATCCGACGTAACTCGGAGTGACTACGAAAGGGAATGTCTCGGTTACGGATGTTCCCTGAGTAGGGAACAGAGATGTTACGTCTCCCTGCCACTTCCGCTGTACCGCTGGGTAGACGTCTGAGTTCAGTCTCAGCTCTTCAGCGAAGACATACTGCGGTTGCGTCTGCTTCCTCCTTTTATACCCACAGGTGGGACGGAGATACGCTATGCAAATTCCGCAGACCCAAGGCATTTTCATGCCATTGGCTCGTTTTTAAATACTCAAAGAGGATTGGCTTTCTATGCGAAACCCCCATTCTCCGTCATCCGACGTAACGTCTCCGTTCCCTACTCAGGGAACGAGGGTTACATCCGTAACCGAGACGTTTTTTCATATCTCCTGACCACTAGTAGATATCCTTAGGTACTCCCAAGGTAACCTCATATTCATTTGTTCAGTCTGGCATGCTCTTCATAAAAAAATCACAAATTATGGAAGAATGGTTTGACTAATCAACTTGAATTCCATAACTTTTTGTTGGCATGGTCTACAGATTATCTGGTTTAATTTTGTGAATGTCAGAACCACGGTCTAGGAGAAGTTTGAAATTGTAAAAAAAATCAAAGTGACAGAAAATTTAAAAAAAAAAATATAACGTCGAAGTCATTAAATTATCTTGAGCCAAGGAATCAGCAAAAAAAAAAAAGTAAAAAAAAAATTGTTTAAAGCCCTTACAGGTCATTATTAACCTAACATTAGGTTTTAACATAAACATTAGTGCAGATTTGGACAGTTGGTTGAGGTATTAAGGTAGAGTCCAGATTTGCTGTGTTTCTTGTCCAGACTGTCCTCTATCTGTGTGCCAAATTTCACAACTTTTTACCATATGGTCCTATCAGCAGTGTTACAACTATATCAATACCGCACTTAGTTTAAACAATATCCATTGTATATCGACATGAAATATTAATTCAAGTTTGTTCTAGTTATATATCACAGTTAAAAAGCAAACACAGCTGACCAAAGAGCAGAACAAAACAAAAAAAACAACGAAACACAGGGTAACCACACATTCTTGACAGAAGCTCACAGTGAATTGAAAGCCAACGGAAAAAATAGGTTTTAAGAGATGATTTAAAAAAGCCTGTGCCGATTGATATGCGCCAGAAGGCTGTTCCACAGCCAAGGGCCGTCAATAACAAAGGCTCTATCTCCTTTATGCTTTAATCGCAATCTGGGGACAGAGAGAATTCTCTTATCACCAGTCCTCAGATTTTGTGTGGGATTGTATAGATAAAGTAGCTCAGACAAATAGCTTGGTGCCAGATTATTAAAAGATTTTAAAAACATGAAGAATTTCAAACTCAATTCTAAAATGCACAGGTAACTAAAACAGCGATCGCAAAATTGTCGTTGTCCTTTGAGGAATTTTGCAGTGGTATTTTGCATAGGGTCATTTTAATTATTACAAATTATACGTTTTAACCACTTGGTAGAATTAGGGAGACGTTCCCTGAGGCATCATTCACCGTAGTAGCACATCAAAGCATTCTCAAGTATAAATAATCAGCTGTAATGCACGTAAGTGCTTTTGAACGTAAGTGGTTTTTGATCTTGGAGTTGATAGGAGTTGATCTTGGAGCAGTCTTTGTAAGACTGACAACTCTATAGAACAGCGGCAAGGAAAACTAACTTTAATGTTGTGGCTTGTTTTCGTTGTGTTGTGCACTACTTATGTTTGCTTTTTAAATTCCGTTGTGTTGTGCACTACTGGGCCACCATAGCCAGACTTCAAGAGTGGAATAATAATAAGAAGAACAATAAAAGATACATTAGGTGACAAGAAACCATCCGTTCTTGGCCCCTGATAAAAAATTAAGAAGAAAATCAGTACAAATATGAGAAGGTTCCAGCATCTTTGGTGCTTGGATCCCTAATTAGCCAAAAACATCTTGTCAGCAATATACCAGACTTGGTGACAGAGATATTAGTGAACCCAACTGTGAACCCAGGTTTTTAATGACACAAATAGAGTAAGGATAAAGGTTAGTAAATGCAAGTCAGTTCAATGATGGTATCCTCAACCTCAACCCATTCTCATTAGATGTGTCTCTATAGCATTGTGTGTTATTGTGCAATTTATACATGAAAATTACTTTTTATGCACTGTAAACTCCTTGGGTAGGATTAGGGTCATTCATATTATACTTTTGAGTAGGATTAGTGGTGTGGGGTACGTGGGTATTACACAAAATAAAGTGTGTAAAGTGTGTATAATATGCATGCAAAAACTAATTTTTAGCACTCATTTAACTCATTTAATCTCATTTCATGAGATCAGGCTGTTATACTACATTGGTTGGGTAACATGCTTTTCTTTTTTACCTGGGTGACGCACACACACACACACACACACACACATACACACACACAGGAAAGATGAAGGAACACTGCCAGTGTTGCCAATATTGCATCTTTGTCACTTTTTTATAAGCGACTAGTAAGGAATCTAGAAACTTTTAGAAACATTTAGTCAGTCACTACATCATACTCTTTTCAAAACATATCGCAATATTTAATTCCCTAGTTCAATATTAAAGACTGAAGACTGAGTGTAGTCATGCGCTTAACCTATCCTTATCAAAACCAACTATCGAGACAATAAATTAATCTGCCATCAATAAAACCATAATTAACAAAGACACGTCTTTTTATAGAAATTCATCCAACCTGACATCCAACTGATAATAGATAGATAATAGATTTTTCAAAGTGTAGGATCTGCTGTTGTATCTGTTTGTTTGTTTGTTTTGTTTATTCATGTTATACAGTACATCAAGCGGTGCAGCTCTAATGGACTAAAATGGAAAAGCAACGCAACTTAAATAAAACAAAAACTTCTAGTTTGATGCAAGCCCAATGAAACAGCAAAAGCATGAACTCCAACAAGGTACATTCTGGGATTGACTTGCCTACTGTTTTGAAAGCAACACCCAGTCTATGCAATAAATGCGCATGTATGGTTCATAGCTCAGGGTTTTTACAGTCATCTTGTGGTTTTTTTAGTCATCTAATCTTGGCTGTAGTCACTGATCATTTTGGCCCACAGTCCACCCAAAGCCCGCTGTGGAGGAAAACAGTCTGTGGTGGGAGACGGAAAACCCATGACATGGTAGTGCCACTAATTAACGTCGTTTCATCAATCCATGACCACCACAAGCTATCCAGATTCCATATTGGCTTTCCGGATTTGCCTGGCTGTGTTGCTGCCTGCGATGCCCATCAGTGCATTTCCAACAACACCCTACATATCTACAAAGCACACAGCTGAGGGTAGGAACATACCCGCCCTCTCTTAAAAAATTGAGGCAAACCTCCAAGCTGTGGTTGAATCCTTGCTACCAGAATATTGAGCCGTTTGGATCCAAGAGAGCCAAACACATTTAAAGACATTCCCCAGAGCAATAATACCATATAATCAAGGCAGGATTGGGATGACTCCTGCGGGAGAAGCCATTCTCAAAGCTTGTCAAGAAAGCCATTGAGGAAAAACAAACCGGTAGAAATTTAGAGACACGGAATTTCTGTTTTTCAAGTGGTTACTTGAAATGTCATAAAAGCCAAAGAAATGTTGGTAATCTTAAGTGTGTTTATAGTACAAAAGTTACACTATGTTAAGCTGTCAAGCAATTATACACTTTTGTGGGGTTGTGCCTTTACATTATGTGTTTGTAAAGTGAAATGTTAGCAATGGCATTTTAAATTTGATTCACTAAATTGTCTGTGCGTGTATACTGCCTCTGAAGGAAGTGGTCACGTGAAGATCTTCAGTTGCAGACACTGCTATTCTCTGGCACTGAAAGGCGATCCACCGCAGCACAGGCAGCAGCTCTCATCAACATTCCCAAGCACAAGTCTAGTCAAGAGATTAAATCTAAAGCCTTATGCAGCAAACTGCTTCTGTATAGGGGCTTTCCTGTGAGCTGTGGCCAAAAAATGCCATTGCAAACAGATCAAACTGACCACAACTACCTTTGAATAAAACTGCTGCTCTGTTTATCTACTCCCTGTATCCTCGTCACATTGCTCTTGGTGCTCATATCTGTTTTGCCACTCATTTCCCACTGTGCTAAGGTTTTATAAAGGAGCAGATGATGACTGAAGGAAGAGCTGAGCACTTTTACAGTAGTGACTGCACCCCCTGGTGGAAACATCAGGCACTCCAAGGACTGCTACACCTATTGATGAGCAGGTTCTGACAAATCATGACTCATTAATTAGTTAACCAAATCAGAATAAATGAATTACATGACGAGTGATGCATATCTAGAAAAGTAAGAGGACAGAGGCTGAGTGCTAGAAGCACAGTTTTTCCTATAGAACTACTATAGAAGCCTCGATCTGGGCTGTTCTGACCTTTTTCTGGTTGTTTTTTGGGGGACGGAACGACACCAAATTGTTGAGCCCTCATTACAGGGTTATAATGTACATACACATGCATGTTGTTGCAGCCAACATCTTTGGAACAAGTACAGTAAGTAACAAAAATGCAGCAGCATTTAAAGAAAAAAACCATCTACAAGAAAAGTGTCTGAAACTACCTTATCAACTTATAAAGATTTTCAATTGAATTTTCACCTGTCTTTTATTTAGGTCTTGTTTTTACCTGCTTTTAAGATCTGATTTTGTCAATCATATCACAAGTAGACGAGGCAGACATATGATCGTTTACAGCTGGTGTATTAATCCATTTCTTTTGGCCACTTTCAACCACTTTTGGGGTTTCAGATCTTTTTTGATCTAACAGATGAAACAAGCGTTTTCGACTACCTCTGGAAGCTCAAAATGTTTTAGACCTCGTTAACACCTGTATTTAGTCTCGCCCACTTGTGATCCGATAGACCAACACAAATCTTAATACCAGGTGTAAACAGCACCTTAAATGACAAAAAACAAACAAACAAACAAGACAATTCATTTGTCATTATAAATCAAATACAAATGCAACCATTTTGGGCTCTACATATTTAAAAATTGTAGACCCTTTGTACATTGTGATTACACCTTGGATAATACTTGGAATCAGAATTTAGGTGGGAATAACCAGCATCTCTCACAAAAGTCGTAAATATCTTCTCTCAATTCAGTTCAGGTTTACATTTGGGACAGCAGATCCCCACATGTGACCCCAGTCTGGCTTCCACAGGAGATCTGCATAAACTTGTCAAAACCAGGCACAAAAGAATCTCATTCCATGGTTATTCAGGGTTTATTTTCCTTATGTTTTCCCAGCATGTAACCTCTTCCCCTTTCTTTCTTCAGGCTGTTTGAGGTGAGCTCTAAACCGAGACGAAAAAAAAGTGTGCAGCACTCTTGCCTCGTTTCCCAGGAACATTCAATGTTCTATCACTACTTTGTCCCCAACCATCCAAACCTGGTCTCCCTGGGATTTTTGTTAAACGAGATACAGTAGAAACAAACATTGGGCACCTGCCGCAACAGGCTAGATGGGACGGGTGGTAAAAAACTAAGTCTTTGCATTCTTGTGGCCAGGATGACAATTTCAGCAGCGGCTCAACTAGGCAAGGAATCCCACCCAACCCTCAGAGACGCAGACCGAGGTCAAACAGAGACTGTGTTTAGATTTCACATATGCTCCACCGCACTGGGGAAATTAGGTATGCAACATTGACCCTCTACTTAAGTAAATCTGTGCCAAGAAGATGCGGCATATGTGCTTCATGGAAGGTATTTATTTGCACTTTAGTAGAGGCAAGTGTGACAACATGTCAAAATATAATGATTTCATGCTGGCTCTGGCACGAATGGAAAGGTTGAAAAGACTTCAGTTTGTTTATTGACTGTATATCGTTTACTGTGGAGTTCTTAGCTATCTGGAAAATGACACCCATATCACCATTCAAAAATTAACACTCATTGTGTGAGATAAGAACGAGCACCCATAATGCCATAGTGAAATATATCACTAATGAGTTTCCTATAGTTTGTTTTCATGACCTGATAACATGGAAGTACAAGCAATTTCCGTCAAAGTAGACAAAGAGCTGAAACTGGCAAAGTGTGAATACTTTTAAACAATGGCTATTTAGCCTCACATAAGCATGACAAATTGTATGTTAAAAATATCAAGGCGTTTATTAGACGAAGCCTCTTGACACTGCATATCTGCTCATGATCATACATTGTAGTTTATCTTTTTCCGTTTAATGTGCCAAAAAAAAACAAGGGGAAATATTCTTAAGAGGCTAATTGCAATCGGTAACAATCTTTCAGATCAAATAATGGAGACTATAAATCTTTATATGAAGTACTATCCCACCCATGCTAACACAAGCCAGCATTTATTAAATTTATTGACTTCCTAAGAGGGGGTAGAATAGGCTTAGACCCAATCTACAACCACTGCAGCCCAACAAACCGGTTTACTGCTTCATAATGTTCAATGGGGCCTGAGGGAGCCACTCCCGCCCTGGCCCTTGATTTGCCCTAACAATATCCTCTCCTTAGCACACCTTTATACATAGAATCTTCCATCACTCTTCACCATGGATCCAAGATAAATAATTATACGTCTTGAACTGTTGTGAAATTGTTGAATGTGAAAACCTAGTACATCACTACAGATCCAGCCAGACTGGGTTAAAACACCAGGACAATATTAAACGCCCACCTGTCTTTGGATTGTGTCCAGATTTTGGATTACATTTACACCCGCGTTTTGATATATTTTGTGTCTGTATAAGAGTTTAATATCAGTCAGGCTTGCATTTTTCCCCTCCAAACCTTGTTTAAAACTTGTTGATGCAAGTGACAATGGCTCACAGACGATGATTAAAAGTTAAACACATGTTTCTCGAAACATGAAGTTCTGGTGTGACCGCTAAAGGCGCGTAATGGAAGAATATCAATAAGCAGAAATGAACGCGTCATAGAGGAATACATTCCAAAGGCGTTCCCACTGTATCACAATTACCTCAATTAAAATTATGCTAGGGGAATGTTTATAGGGGGAACTGGGGAAACTGTAAATTCAACACACATTCTTGAACTTGCGCTAATTAAACTTAGTGAGCGAGTAAAATGGGTGCCAAAACGAGTGTTTATGCTGGATGAAGAAATATTATCTGCGATCTTAAAACAGACGTTTTGGCCACCAGGTTAGAGATCCTCGTAGCTTTATTGTTAACAGCTGTGTAGAACTGCTCGTGTCTAGTTTCATTCCTCTACAAGCATCTATGGGGAAAAAAAGACGAACCTGACCGGCTTGTACCTGCCCGTCACTGAATTAGCCTAAGAAATTTATGAAATATGCAGTATTTAATACATTTGTGAATAGGGGCATAATTAATGCATTTATAAATAAATTATTAACTGGAGACTTCATTACGTTGTTATAATGAGAACAATACTCACACTAAATCGCAACTCCACAGGTTGTTACGGAGAGAAGTTTACATAACTTTTCCCCTAGATTGCGGTGTCTTTTTTGATTATGATCTTTGATTCATCATTTCACATCTACCTTTCGTCTATACATTAAAAAATCTGAAGCTTGAAAAACATTTAAAGCTTCTGCCTACCCGAAGTAAGCTGTGCTCGGTCCAGGCAAGCTGATAAGATGCACTATAATGGTAAATGATAACCATCCCAGGAGAAGGTGTCCATCCAGCATTTTGTAGCAGCTCTGGGGCAGCTCATTTCGTTCGTCCTAAGTTGCTGTGTAAAATCCTTTCTTGTGAGAACGGCACTTCTTATACACTCCGAGGATTTATGCGCCCCTCCCATTCACTTAGAGCAGGAGAGAGAGAGAGAGAGAGAGAGAGAGAGAGAGAGAGAGAGAGAGAGAGAGAGAGAGAGAGAGATTTTGAAAGTAAGTCTGGCTTAATTATTTACGTTTGCTTTTTGTAAGCATGGGCAGTAATAATCGTGATACTTCTAAAATGGAATAAATGTAGGCTACCGTTTTTTTCTATATTGACTATGCATAGGCTAATGTCTATACTGGCTTTTTAATATCAGACAAAAGCTCTTGCATGCTCAACCAGCATAGGCTATGAGAATTTTCCCTAATATTCATGTTTCATTTGGTTATCGCTTCCCCAGTAGAGTCAAAAATCCTGACTCTACTCATGTCCACATAAACCTACATGACATTTTTTTCCATTAATTATTTCTTTAATTAATTTCTTAGAGGACTGACTGGCACAAGTTCAGAGGCAGTGTGCAAAGTTACATTATTAGATCGATTATTAGATCGATTTTGCAATTACTAGATGAAACGTTTAATGTGAAAGCAAAATAAGTTATTGGGAGTTATAAATCTTGACGAGGGATTTGGTTTGGCAAGAGCAGAGGAGAGAAGGTTCTTGTTTAAATGTTTTTTTAATGATGATCAATAAAGGCAACATCACACTCCTAAATCTCAGCTATGTTCTGCATCGAAGTTCGAAACTTTTATCGAAACTTTTGTTTTTTATTTAAAATGAGCATTTTATCCGGCTCTTTTGTTTAGATTCCATAATTTTACTTGAATGGCAATGCAATGTTTATAAGTCATTGAAAATGTTATTGAAATTCCTTATTTTCAAAAATGTCACAGATAAGAGTAAAATTAAAAAATAAACAATAAAACTGCTCATTTAAAAGACAAAAAAATGTCAGTTTTTGCACCTGCAGTCTTCAATTATTGATACACAAAGAGTGACGTGTCATTAAACATTAATAAACCCAGTTAGCACTGAAGTCACAGATGAAACACAAATCTTGGCATCATAATCCACCACTTACACATCTTTGTTTTGGCAGTGAAATGATAGTAAGATAGGGATCTGTTGGGCTGGTTCCAGCTCACTCTTGGGTACACCTGGAAGGAGCTCTTGACATGCTTGACATGACAGCTCTTGAATGCTGCAACAAAATGGACCTTTTCAATCACAAGGATCACAGTAGCAACAACAGGTGGGCTACTGGATCCTTTTGCCAAGTTTCTGTTTGCTAAACTGCTTGTTCTGCTGGATCATGACACTGGTAAAAAAAAAAAAAAAAAAAGAACAAGGGTGAAATAGCATTGTTGAGGATCTACCTAGCAACCATGAGGCAATGACATATGCTTTATTGACACCAGATGATGGGGCATTCAACCTCACAAGTTCAAAGACTGGATTTAACTATCAAGACAAGATTCCATCATTCATTTAAGCTTGGGTCCTTTAAAATCTATAATAATTCTTTCTTTCTTTTTTTTTTACTTTCTTAGTATATTATTTGGTGTACTTTTTTTCAAATAAAGAAAAAAGTTTGCCTTCTTGCTCCGCTACCATCATAAATCCCTATTAATTATCAATCTCTTCTAACTAGCCTACTTTTAAAATGGGGTTTCCCAAATATTTGCAAATTCCCAAATCCTATACTGTATTAACACTTACCCTAATCGTAGGCGCAGGCCTGGACAGTGGACTGTGTTGTACAACTTAAACAGACCACCATCATCTCCCACAATCTTCCGAATGAAAGCAGTTTAAAGGGAAAAACTGAAAGAGATCCATGCCGAATGCATCATCAAGAAAGTTTTAAACAAGTCTGTATCATTAATTCCTTTCAGTGTCCAACCCCCCTTATGCTATGCGTTAAATTAGACTATCACTTTACTGCACAGGGTTTAAGTTGAGCCAGTAGGATCTAGAATAGTTAATCATGGTTTTCTGAAACACAGATTAAAGGAGTAGTTCGCTTTAAAAAAAACTTTTGCTGATAATTTACTCACCCCCATGTCATCCAAGATGTCCTTGTCTTTGAAAAGTCCATGAAAAGAAATTAAGGTTTTTGATGAAAACATTCCAGGATTTTCTCCATATAATGGACTTCATTGGGAACCAAACGGTTCAAGGTCCAAATGAGAGTTTCAGTGCAGCTTCAAAGGGCTTTAAACAATGCCAGATGATGAATAAGGGTCTTATCTAGCGAAACAACCGGTAATTTCAAAAATAAATAAAAAAGTTTAAGTTTTATAAGCACAAATGCTCGCCTTGCTCTGTTCTGTGATGAGCGTTCGTGATTCTCCTGTTCAAACTCGTTCATCAAAATGAACAAATCTTTTTTCGAGTCATAACTTGAAGGGTCCTAGGTAAGACCCTTATTCATCGTCTAGTGTCGTTTAAAGCCTTTTGAAGCTGCACTGAAACTGTCTTTGGACCTTGAACCGTTTGGTTCCCAATGAAGTCCATTATATGGAGAAAATCCTGGAATGTTTTCATCAAAAACTTTAATTTCTTTTCAACTGAAGAAAGAAAGACGAGGAGGTCTTGGATGACATGCGGGTGAGTAAATTATCAGCAAATGTTTTTTTTTTTTTTTAAAAGTGAACTACTCCTTTAAGTACATATAAAATAAAAGCTAAAATAAACAAGATTAATTTAAAACCAACCGTACTAATCTGAATTAGCATGACCGAGGTTGCCTATAAAATGGAACAAACCAAGAAAAACTAAAAATTGTAAGGGACTGAGAAGCAAATCCAAGGAAAACAATGACAGCAGAAAGAAAAGACTGCATCAATCTATATGGTGAAGAAAAAAAACAAAACGCAAATGCTTTGCTTTCCACCAAACTTTGAAACTAAGATTTGAACCAGGGTCTCCAATATGGAAGGCAGGCACACTAACAAGGACGCTAGTATCTAGCATCAGTCACCTCTGTTCCATACATATACACACACACACACACACACCCACGCACACCCACACACACACACACACATTCCTCCAGGAAATCAGTTTATTATACTCTGGACTAGACCAATTCTAGGACTATTTAAAACCATGATAGAGAAAGCAGATTTCTGTTAATCTGGTTTAAAAGACTATTTAGTCCAGGACCATGGACTAAATGTTCAGGCGAAGTGTTCATGGACTAAAAGCCAGGCTTAATATCTGTCTGAGAAACCAGCCAAAGTGACAGAAAAAAATCAATGGAGAGCAGAACCATATAATATGAGAAAGTTAAGTTTTACATATAGCCCACTGGTATAAAATAAGAATTTAATAAAATCTTAGATTTTTTAGCTAGGGGTAGGTTATACAGTAAAAAACTTCTTTTCACCCAGTTTGCAATATGGACACACCACTTTCAATGAATAGGGTATAACTTGAATTCAGTGAAAAGAATAATCTCATAGAGACTTATGCATGAGATTTACCCAAAAAAAAATGACAGCTGAAGAAGATGATTGACAGGTCATTTGCAGTGATGTGCATGTTGCCTTCCAGGGTTTTATGGTTAGGTGTGTAGGACAAATTCACTTCAACAAACAGTGCATCCATGCATGTTCATGGATTTGTACTCGTGTTTTTCTAGATCAGACATGCTCAAACAAGCATCTGTAAATGATTAGAATGGCTGCAGTTTTGAGCATGTACACAGGAGTGATTAACAAGTCATTTTCATTTTGAGCCACCACTTCAAATGATTTGTTTCTGTGCTGTGTCACACACAGGGAAACTCAAGTAACATTTCGCTTACAGAGATGTTTTACATTTCATTCATTTGGCAGATGCTGATATCCAAAGATTTACCTTGTTTATATTCAATGTATTTCACATTTTTAAGCGTTGATTGGTCACACTTTATATTAGGTGTCTAACTACTGTGATAAGGACAATATACATATCGTGTTCATGTTATATTGCAAAACACTTTTGCTGCTCTTGCGGTGGGATAAGGGTAAGGTTAAACACAGGTTTGGTGTTATGGGTGGGTTTAAAGAAAGGGTCAATAGTGTAATTATAGATGTAATCACAGAAATGATTGTATTTTGACCCTAAAATTTTGACCCTTTTGACTTATTAAAATGTACAATGTAAAACATGTATGATGCACACAATACAGTAAGTGCATTGTGTCAAATAATTAATGTAATGTTTAAATGTTAGTACATATTTAAAGGGTTAGTTCACCCAAAAATGAAAATTAAGTAATTAATTACTCACCCCCATGCTTTACCAAACCCGTAACACCTTCATTCATCTTCGGAACACAAATGAAGATATTTTTGATTAAATTTGAGAGCTGTATCACTACCACATAGGCACCCAAAGGGATCGAAATTTTCTTCAATGACTTTCTGGGCCGTCAAGTTTCAATCACTTAGGAGCCTATCTAGCAGTGATCCACCACTCAAATTTAATGAAAAATATCTTCATTTGTGTTCAGAAGTACAGACCCTACAACAGAATGAATCAGCATTATCTTCCTGCCATCTTACTTTAACCTATCCAACCCTTGTGCCAGCAGTAAGCAAATAAATGACAGTTAGTCTGGGAACTGGGTTGTGAGGTTCGTCTCATAAATGTATTCCTTTACTCTGTGTGTGTATTTAAATTCCATCTATCACGTACTGCTCGGAGAAAAAGGGGTGGGGATCCAAATGCATCTTTATTTGAGGGTAATCCAAAATACAGATAAGGGTCAGAAGCACGGGGCAAACAATCCAAACAATCAGAGGGAAGGAAACACTAGATTAATGGGAAAATCCAAGAAACCAGGCCATAAACACGGACAACTAAACACAGCATGCTCAGAATTGCAGTGTAGCACCGGGCAAGACCTTGCAATGAGAGACTGAACAAACCAGGGTTATTCTGTATATGGTGAATAAACGTACCATTTCACGTATGAAATCTGTCCAATAGCGAGACGTAACGTCACAGGCGGGGTGACGTATCGACCAGGAAACTATAAAGCATCCCCGAAACACAACCGCAACAGCTTCTGATAGGACTGAAGCAAGCGCTCATGGGCATGCTGGGAGTATGGCATAGACACGCAGCGTCTCGTTCCCTTCAGGGAACTACGGTTACATACGTAACCAGAGACGTTCCCATTCAGGGAACTTCGAGCTGCGTGAAAACGCCATGGGGACGCTAATACCAACGCCACCATGCGAGCAGGTGTCCGTTGTATGAAATCAGGCTCACATATAAACGAAAGCACCTGCGCCCCTGGAGCGGAGCTACCATACCCCTGGTTGAGTGAGCCCAAACAGCCAAAGGAGAAGGCTGACCGGCGGACTCATATGCAAGTGAGATGGCCTCAACCACTCAGCTACTCAACCTCTGCTTAGATGCGGGACAACCTTCCTACGGAGGTCCAAAACAAACAGATAACTGTTCAGACTTTCTCCACAGGGCAGCTCTGTGGACATAAGCATCTAGAGCCCTACACAGGGCAGAGCAAATAGTTTCTCTTGGTCTGACCTCAGGATACCACGAAGAGAACGAATTACCAATGGGTATCTCCCGTGAGAAACTCCACTCAAAGCAGATAGGCCATCACATACACCTTTAGTGTGGAGTGGGATAACCCTGTGGAGAAGTGCTCCTAAAGGAATTCCAGCACCGCCACCACGGGCCGTTAACTGGGTCCAACTGGTGTTCTCCACACCAAGATGTGAACACTCCCACCTCAAGGCATATATCTCCTCGTGGACGGAGGTCCGGATTGGAGGATGGTCTCCACGACCTCAGTCGAGAGACCTGATTATATGAGCTGGGCCCCCTCAGAGGCCAAGCCCACAACCTCCATAGATCTGGGCGGGGGAGAAGTATCACCCCGCCTCTATACTCCGGCCAACACGGGGCTACCAACGGTAGAAAGAACCCGTCTCGGCCTCTCCAGAACTCCTGGGAGCAGAGCAATCAGGGGAAATGCGTACAGGGGTGACCTTGGCCACTCCTGTACCATCGCATCCAACCCCAGAGGGGCTGGTGGATACAGGGAAACCACAGCATGCAGTGTCTCAGTCCCTGGAATCAAATAGGTCTACCTCGGTAAGACCGAAATGACTCCATAGGAGCTCCACCCCTCGGGGTGGAGTCTCCATTCCCCGGGCCTCGGCCCCTGCCTCGACAGGATGTCTGCTCCCCGATTTAGATATCCTGGGATATATAATCCAATGAAAGAAGCTTCCCCTGGGCCCACAGAAGGATCTGGCGCTAGCCTGAATAATGGACATGAGCGCAGACCCCCTTGATGGTTAAAAACCGAGCAAGAACATGGTGACCCCTCAGGTCTGGGAGGAAGTCCACAGACCCCGGGCCGAGCGACCACTCATGATCGCCCCCCAGCCCGTGAGGGAGGCGTCCATCGTTACACGACAGACTGGAACTCCCAGCACAGGTCCCAGGGACAGGAACCAAGGTTCTTTCCACATAGCCAGGGCACGGAGACCACGTCACGTAACCCTGAATAATGGACATTTATTATTATAAATAATGGACATTTATAACCCCACCTTACAGGCAGGGTTGGCAGAACGAGCCCCTGAGGGTACCGAGAGAGAGCGGGTGCCATATTCAGCGGCGAACACCCCTCTCTCGCGGTGGGGACCACCCTCATGCCACTGGCATCAGGACCTCTTCGATGAGACTTGGAGATATATTTGGAAGACTCTCCCATTCAGCCAGAAATTCTCCTAAGGGTACCAGTCTCTCGAGACTGGCGATTGGAGTAATTTTTGAAACAGAAACAGCGCCCTGTGACCACGCACAGGCAGGGTTTAACGACTGTCCTGTATCGCTCCTCGGAGCAAAACGAGCTTCCCTCGGGAAACCGCTCGCTGGGACCGTCTGCGCCCACCCTCACAGGCAGGTTCAGCAGAACGGGTCCCAGAGGACACCGTGAGAGAGCGGGCGCCGAGCCCCGCGGCGAACACCCCTCTCTCACGGTGGGGACTCAGCATCCTGATGCCCGTGGCATCAGGACTTTTTCGACGAGGCCTTCCTGGCAACAATAACCGTCCTCAGATCGGTTCTGTCCCGAGAAGATTTCGCCTGAGAGCGCCGCGTCTCGGTCCAGTTTTGCTGGGGAGGAGCGCGAGACGCGACGCTCTTCTTCTGCTGCGCCCTATGCGATGAAGACGGGTGAGGCTGCTCCCGCCCAGCAGCCCCCAGGACATGAGAGCGGAGGGGGATACATTTTTGGAGCGCCGCCGCCTGCTTTCTGCCTTCTTGAAATCTTTATATGACAGCATTTACTGAACCACCAAACAGACCTTCAGTTGACAGCGGCGCATCCAAGAGAAAAGCTTTATCTTTTTCTTTCATACTAGCTAGATTCAGCCATAAATGTCTCTCCGTGGCCACCAGGGCTGCCATAGAACGGCCCACAGATCTAGCCGTCTCCTTGGTGGCACGGAGAGAAATATCCGCCGCTTGACAGAGCTCTTTAATGGTATCAGAGCTTACGACATCCCCCTCACTGATATCTCTCAATAAATCTGCTTGATACGCCTGGAGGTTGCGAGTGAGATGACAAAAACCTCTCGTCTAGTTTGCTTTTTATTCTAGACTGCTGTTTCTCGACTGGCCATTCAATACTGAGTTTCTCCACAGCCCGAGTTAAAACCTCCATCAGCTCATTATTTGTGGGAGATTGGGATGGCGATTCCCCAATCTCCACTGAGTCCACAGACATATCCACACTTTCAACATCCAGCTCCTCAGAACTGGATAGCTGAAGTGAAGGCGCCTCGACCCGGGCAGGAGAAACCGCAACGCGGACCCCCGCAGTGAGATCTGAGGCGCTGGATCTATCAGGTAAGGGCAGAGAAAGTGATCCCTCAGAACCCGTCTCTATCCCCGCTGATAGATCCATCTGCGATCCCCACGACGCAAGCCTTCGCCGTGCCTCAGCAGCAGCGGGACCCGCGCCGCGGGGAACGCGAACCGAACCGCTCTCCTCGAAGAGCGCCCGGCGGGAGCAGAGCGTCTTCATGGGCAGACACTCGCAATGCTGACAGCCAGCCCCCTCGAGAGCTGACTGGGCATGCTGTACTCCCAAACAGACAACACAAAGGTCGTGTGTATCCCCACCCGTGATATAGCGAGGGCAGGGATGAAATCACTTTCTAAACTGCTGCTGTTTACTCGCCATAATCAAATTTCTCTTTTCACAGACAAACTTTCTTAGACAGACAATGATTCATACAGAGAGCGCTTTGCTGAAGACTCAGAAGCTGTTGCGCTTGTGTTTCGGGGATGCTTTATAGTTTCCTGGTCGATACGTCACCCCGCCTGTGACGTTACATCTCGCTATTGGACAGATTTCATACGTGCTTCATGACTCGTCACGCAAAGGCGTTCCCCATGGCGTTTTCACGCAGCTCGAAGTTCCCTGAATGGGAACGATAGTTCTTCCAAAAATGATAATTCTGCCGTCATTTAACTACTCACCTTCATGTGTAAATCCTTAAGTTTACTTTCCATGGAAGACAAAGGGACATTTTTGAATATGTAGCCTCGAGACTCATCTTGTCGATGTAATGTAAGTGAATGAGTAACAGTAGCATACTGGGGGCTGTCACCCAAAAAATAATAATAAGACAAAAAACATCACAAAAGTATTATAAAAGTGATCTAATACGACTCGTCCGTTATATTAATATCGCTATTTATTAATATGATAGCTTTATGTGAGGAACAAACTGCAATTTAAGTCATTATATTATAATCACTGAAGAGCTTTACCTCGTTATAGCTTTTAATCGCAGCCAAATCATTCAAAAAGATTTGACTCGAAAGACTCATTTCGATATTTGTGATTATTAAACCTTCTCTGTAACTGAACATCTGTTATTTCGGACAGATATGACAGTCTTTTATGATATTTGACTGATGTCTCTGACTGTGCTGATGCAGGTGTCTGCTGTTCAGATTAGATCGATTCATTCATGCCAGCCGAACTGTTGCAGAAGATTCATTCATGACCTCGCCTTGACTCTCATGAACGCGTGTCATAGCTTTATGACTTGTGTATTTCTATATCATGAAAGGCCAAATGAGGCAAGCCTGGGGCAGATAATAATGGACTAAAGAAAACTGGGGGTAACAAATAAGGATCGGGGCCTAAAATTTAAATTTTCTCCAGATATCTCTGTCTCTCTCTCTCATTCAAATAGGCAGTTTGGGCGGCCGTACCGGGCAAGTCGGTCGCAAATATGGCGGCGTTCTATTTTTAGTGACGTAGGTGGCATCTATGAATTGATAGAATAACAATGGTCCAAGGGGGAGTGCCCTCTAGTGGATATCAATTGCACTCTGACTGGTAATCACGACACCATCCATTTAACATTACAACAACACATCAAGTCAGACTCCCCTGCCAACCTTTTCGGGGCCCTGTGGTATTTTCAGGATTTTTTGGCATCATTAGTGGTTTGGGATGTGGAGCCTGACACTGCATCTGTGGAGCGGGGCTGTCTCAGATCTCACACCTCAGACAACTACAGACACCCTCTAGTGTTTATTTTCTTTGAATCATCTGAGGGGCCCATCACGCCCTAACATAAACAAGAGGCTTTAAACCACACATTTAAAGTCAATGTGAAATCAAATCCTTATTTACTCTCATCTTCAGAAAATGAGTCTTATTGCTCTTATTGTGAGCGATTTATTGGTGCATGAGATTCCAAAGGAAAAAAGGTTTGTCTCTCTAATCCTTAATCAAAGTATAACAACTTGATCTGGTGCTAAAATGACTTTCTTTTTTGGCTAATGTCACCAAGCTCTCTTGTTATTCAACTCCTCCACCTCCAAACCCCTGTCACACAGAGACCACGTTTTATGATCAATTCCAGATGGATAAATTCAAGTTTCGCCCTACATGTTTTTTTCCTCATTGAATATCCTGTTTCACTTTGAAACACGTCACATTACAGAAGTGAAATGGTTGGTTGTTTCAGTGGTCCAACATGTCAACTTCTGGTTGGTCAGGAAACAGCAATTGTGTTTGATGCCCCTAGTGGCTAAGAAATTTCACATTTAAAGTCATCAACAGAATTCACAACCTATTTTACTTTCATTGTATGCATTTATTAGAAATACACACATGAACCACTTTGTTTATGGGTCAATATTAAACTTTAATTAGTATATTTTTCATACTTTTTTCATTATAACAGTGATGCTTAAATCGACTTGTATTTAAAACAATTGATTTTAGTTTTTAGTGTTTTATTTAAAATAGTTAGAAATTTATCTTTGACTTATCTGTAATAGCCAGAATGTGTAAAAAAAATGTATCGCGAAATTAATTGTATCATAGAGGGTGAGTGTACCATAATAGAGCCAAGTGAGTGGAGAGGAACATTAGAAAAGTTAGAGACTGGTGACAAAAACCAAAAGGAAAAGTCATTAGAGGTGGAGAAAGTTATTACATTTTGCTCAAAGAGTATAAATATATATTGTCAGGAACTACCCATTAGGCAGATGGCAGTGAATCCACACTGTAAAAATGTTTGTGACTTTAATGGTAAATGAGAAACAGTTGGTTGGTTAAAGTCGGTTAAAGTTCCCGTACTATATAACTATAATAAATCTAACTAACCTCACATTTAATGTAATTTCACAGTAAAATTGAGATTTGATCTCTACTCACCTAAAGGATTATTAGGAACACCTGTTCAATTTCTTCTCATTAATGCAATTATTTAATCAACCAATCACATGGCAGTTGCTTCAACGCATTTAGGGGTGTGGTTCTGGTCAAGACCATAGACATCCACAATAAAGGCTAGATATCTCGTCCACACTGCTGGCCAATGGAGGCTGCTCGCTCACTCGTAACATTGTGTTTCAATGGTGCATGTACTTTTTAAATTACCATAACTTGCTCAATTTTCTACCGATTTTAAACGGTTTGGTTTGTTATAAACGTCAGTTTTATAACAAACCAAATGTATGTAGTTATAACACTTAGTTATGTACGTATAGTTGTATATATGTAGTTATAACACTGTATAGTTATGCAATATGAATAATAAGTGTATAAATAAATAATCATCCAGAATTATAGCCACGTTAATAATGTTTGTAAGAAACCAAACCGTTTGTAAATCCGTCAAGATTTCAACGACATAAGAGTATTTGTGTTTGTGCTGATCACTCATCTTACATCAGCTTGCCTGTGACTAGATGGTCACCAGTGATGACGATAGAAACAGCCGTAACACTCTAGCCTTTATTTTGGATATCTATGGTAAAGACAATCTCCTGAACTCCAAACTGAATGTCAGAATGGGAAAGAAAGGTGATTTAAGCAATTTTGAGCTTGGCATGGTTGTTGATGCCAGACGGCCCCGTCTGAGTATTTCACAATCTGCTCAGTTACTGGGATTTCTAGGGTTTACAAAGAATGGTGTGAAAAGGGATAAACATCCAGTATGCGGAAGTCCTGTGGGCGAAAATGCTTTGTTGATGCTAGAGGTCAGAGGAGAATGGGCCGACTGATTCAAGCTGATAGAAGAGCAACTTTGACTGAAATAACCACTTGTTACAACCAAGGTATGCAGCAAAGCATTTGTGAAGCCACAACACACACAACCTTGAGGCGGATGGGCTACAACAGCAGAAGACCCCACCGGGTACCACTCATCTCCACTACAAATAGGAAAAAGAGGCTACAGTTTGCAAGAGCTCACCAAAATTGGACAGTTGAAGACTGGAAAAATGTTGCCTGGTCTGATAAGTCTCGATTTCTGTTGAGACATTCAGATGGTAGAGTCAGAATTTGGCGTAAACAGAATGAGAACATGGATCCATCATGCCTTGTAACCACTGTGCAGGCTGCTGGTGGCCCCTGACTTTAGGCCCCTTAGTGCCAATTGGGCATTGTTTAAATGCCACGGCCTGCCTGAGCAATGTTTCTCACCATGTCCATCCCTTTATGGCCACCATGTACCCTTATCCTCTGATGGCTACTTCCAGCAGGGTAATGCACCATGTCGCAAAGCTCGAATCATTTCAAATTGGTTTCTTGAAAATGACGAAGAGTTGACCAAATAGAGCATCTTTGGGATGTGGTGGAACAGGAAATTTGTGCCCTGGATGTTCATCCCACAAATCTCCATCAACTGCAAGATGCTATCCTATCAATATGGGCCAACATTTCTAAACAATGCTTTCAGTACCTTTTTGAATCAATGCCACGTAGAATTAAGGCAGTTCTGAAGGTGAAAGGGGGTCAAACAAACCAAGCAGACTCTTATCGTGGAAGCCCTGTCATGCGAGAAATATTATTACACACTGACTAGTTTTTCTAGCTTAACAAACCGAAACCTTGATGCATATAATTCTGTTTTTTAGAATTTGTTTACGTTTGGTATTTTAGTGTTTCTGACTCTAACACTATAAAGTTTTCTCACCGGTGAATGACACATGATATTGCAGTTACATTGTCTCCAGTCTTCTTGGCTGAGGCAGGCCAATGCTTCATGCTTCAGGAGACGTGGCTTTGGACGACGATTTGCAGTGAGGGTGGGATATACGCTTTTCCTGCTGTCAGGTTAAAGTTAGCGTTTGCCCAGATGTCCTACAGCACCTTTAAGTTACATCTGTAAATCAAAATGTTGCTACCGTATTTTGTACAGTCAATTTCTGGCAACCACAGCTCTTGTTTTTTTTTTTTTTTTTTTTTTTTTTTTACTGTAAAGTGCAGACAACACTGTATTGTAGGCAAACGCAAAACAGCCAATACAGGGTGAAAAGGTGAGTAGTAATGCAATGTCTTGAATATGGAGAACAATGATTTCTCTAACAGGTTAGAATAGATGGATGATGATGGGAAGACCAAAGCACACACACCTCAATGGATGGCTGGCGAAACAGCTCAGTACTGAAGGTAGATATCCACAGAACAAACAGGGAGACACCAGGAGAAGACACAAGGAATAGTTTCAGGGAAATCACAGCAGTCGCTGGGATCAGCAGAGAGCAAGTCTGAGAGTATGTCCTTGTCCGAGGCCAGACAAATGCTGAGGCCAAGGTGCTTTTATGAGGAGCTGATGAGGTGAGTAATTGGTGGCAGGTGCGGTTGATGGAGTGTGTGCAGGCGGGAGCCAAGAGGGATTCTGGGAAATGTCGTGTTGGAGACTGGGCTGGTCACTGGAGATTGTGGCATTTATTGCTCACACTTTATTTTAAGGTGTACTTGTTACACTGTCATTATACATCTGATTACTAATAAACTACATGTACCTATGTACCAAATCCAAAGGCTGGTCTGGAAACTGAAACTGAAACTGAACTGAAACTTAATATAGACTTTAAGGGGTGATTGTGAGATAATTTGCCATGTTTCAAATACAAATCTGTCCTGTGGAACTATTTGATGATTCCTACGACAATACGAATGCTACTTTCAAATATATTTTCCTATATCCTGTATACATCATAGCTAGCAAAATGTATGTCCAGGGAAATGGTTGGTGAAAGACAACAGCCTTGTAAAGAGAATGTAAAGAATTTTTTTAAGCATCATTTGCTCAACTGATAGAGTAGGTCCTGAGGAGCCCCCTTTCAAGACATCTGAGGAATGTGTAAGCAGAATAGGGCTTGCATAGAAACCGTACACTGTTTGTACAGTGTGCATTAGTGGACTTAATTGGATAAAACCATTATAGTACATCACTGAGTTGATCTACTGAGTTTATCTATCATGATATACCCAGTCTATTAGTGTTCTAAATATTAGTTAGATACTTCTCTACTATTAGTTAGATTCTTCTCTACTTCTCTACTGAAATTCTTCTGATAAAATGTAAGGACATGTCAGAGCATGTCCATCTCCTAAAGGCTTTCTCTGTAGAATACATGTCCTCACAATACTCCGGTTTTTTTTTAAGTCAAACATCATAAAGGAAAAAGATTCCTGGGCCTGAGATTCAATTGCTGTGGACCCTGAGGGAAACACAACACTCTAGCAATCAACCCCAAACTCACTAAAATGAAGCTTATTGCTTGTAGTCTAAAAGCAATAAAAGCAACAAACTGAAGGAAAGTTTATTAGGTGTCAGTGTAAATCTATCTGAAAATATGTGCAATAGTGTCCAATGAGTGAACATACTCAACCAAGGTTTTTTGGGTTTGCCTACTTTGTCCTGCAGTTAACCTTATAGAACATGAGTCATAGAGCTTTGTCTTGGTCTGTCAAGCCCGATAGCTGATGAAAGCTTTCTAAGGTCATCAAATAAGGCACTACCTTTAGCACAAAATCCCTTTCCTTCCCCTCACTGTCTCTTCAGACTCTGGGACTGACAAAGTGACAATAGTGGACAAGCATTTCCAGGGAAGAGCCCAGTTTTCAAAGGCTGGGGTCAGATAAGTAGGTCAACAAAGGGAGGAATGAGGTGTCCACCCGACTGATTTCAGCTCTGTAATGATTGGAAGGAATATAGTTGACGCAGATGGACATGGCTGATGTCAAGAGTAACTATTAAACATTCAGATGCCGTGTTTCATCTTTTGTTTCAAAATGACAACGATAAAAAACGATAAATATTTGCTGCAAGATATAGACTTCAAAATTGAGCGAATCTTGTGGTATTGCCCAAAGCCATATACTGTACAAACAGTCACAGATAATGACTTTAAAATGTCTAACAAATCCAAATGAAGATGCAATCCAAGTTGGATGCAATAAAAAGTTAATAAAGTTAATAAAAAAGGCATGAGACTTGATGTTCTAGTTGACACTTGCTATCTCAACAAACAAAACAATTTATTGGAATGATACCTGGTTGTATGATAGCGTGGGGAAAAAAAGTCCCTCTCAGGATGTTGGGGTCACTCGAGCTCTCACATTGAAATGAAATATGGGGAAATGAAAAAAAAATCTATACTTTTTAAAAATATTTGTCAAATATAAAAACCTGAAATGAGCCACAGCACAAAACACAAATACACAGAAGTGAAGTGGCAACCCTACAGTTCAACATCTTGAGTGTATATTGAAAACGAATAGCTGGATGGATGAATGTTATCTCAAAAATGTTAAGCGTTAGATCAGACTTCCTTATGACATTGACCCTTGACAGTTTTGCTATTACATGATTCTGTGATATTTTCTCCAAAATAAAGACTGTACAAATAAAGGCAGTTGTGTGGACAGTTTTCATTAAGACCAAATGCAATTTTGGCGATTCCATGGAGTTCTATAGTATTATGCTTAATCTTTAGAAAAGCATGGCTTTGCCTTTGTTTATGTTGGCCCCTTGTTCTGCCTCTATGTTTCCCTTTACCACACCCCCGTGTTTAGTCTTTCTCTCCAACTCATTTTGCTAATTGTTCTCACCTGGTCTTTGTGGGCTTCCCCGTACTTATTGTGTTCTCTTACGTCATGTCTTGGCCAGTTTTGGAAAAGTATATGGAGATAGTCTTGCTTCTAATGATGGGAAACTGACGCTTCCTGGAGTGTTTGAGGCTTTGATCAAATTTGTGCTGAAAACGGTTCATTACTTGAAGCTTTTAACACAATGCACATCTAAAAAATCATTGCAGAGCAGAGGATGTATGGTTTTAAAAAGCATGTGCATTTTAAAGTCACATGCTTTGTTTGCAGTCATATGGCTATAACATGACATACCCCACAAACACATCATACGCATGCACATGATGTCACTGTTTTCACAAATTCACATTTTTGTTGGATATATGGATAACTTGCACTTTGAAACCCATTTTACTGTAAAAAGCTTGCTTTTTTCAGGCCCCAAACTGTTGTGATGTAAATAACAGCTAAAATGCATAAAAGGTTTTCCATTTTCAGCAAAAAATTATGTTGTGTAAGTTTCCTGACAAAGTGACATCACCAACTACTGACCTGGCATGCATAATACAGCCTTTTTAGTTATTTTTTCCAGATCTGTGTTCTGTTTTGACAATGTTGTCATCTGTTTTTAGTACATCACGATCGTGTAAACATACCCTTTTACCCGTTTACTGTACATGACAATGATGTGCTAAAAACAGAAACATTTTTTCTTTGTACAGATGACAATGTTATCAAAACGATCCCTGTTCACACGGATCCGCGAAAACTACTAATTCCGCTGTATTGTGCATGCTAGACAAGTAGTTGGCGATGTCACTTTGTAAAGAAAGACTATGCACCTGCGCACACACGCTTTCTTTTACTACAGTGCACTCGAACCAAACTCGCATGCCTATATGCACAAATTAAACAATTTTTTGGTCCAATTTTCATTCTAGGGATGGTAAACTTAATAGTACTTTGGGCAGATATTGGGTCTTGCTGTAAGTAGCGTGCCATACGGAACCGTTGCCACTGAAACTGCTTTAACGCAACAGTGGGGCTCGACAGTCTTAGTCAAACGGGTTGGCGCGTATGGTTAGGTTGCGGAGAGATTGTGGTGAAGTCACATGTGAACTACGAGGAAGGATCAACCTCAGCAGCAGGATGGATGTAGAGGTCAGCAAGCTGGGCTGAGTTGAGTGGGGGATGGAGGGGGGTGACTCTGGGACCTACTCGGCTCAATCCTGATGGTTGTCCTGCTGGTCCACTGGTTAGACCATACTGTAGTTGCAGCCATTATGTGTGCTGACGCGCCAAGTACACTGCAGCCATTTACCCGGACAGAAGGGGAGTCACACCACCATATGGAAAGAAGCGTAAATGGATGGAGAAGCATAGTTTACTGTAAAGCTACATCTTAGTTTGTGCTAATCTTGGCGAAAGCCGAGTACAAATCTGCATGAAGTTTTAACATCTAATCTATTATTACTTCTGAAGATGTAAATTTCATATTCACAAAGCCAAAACATGCACTGTAATCCCAATTTTAGAATATGATGTACAGTCATGTTTTACTTTCTTTAAGAATATGCCAAAACCTTTAAACTCAAAGGCTTCGAAAACATACATCATCACTGAGTCTGTTAGGGTAAAGTAAACATCTAGATGCTTTGCCACAAAAAGCCTTTAATTTTTAATGACAAAATGTTATATTGTGTTGTTCCCTTTCGAAGGGAACTCAACAATATGTCGAATGACGCAATGGAGAACGCCTCAGGCGTGACAGGTGTCTGAAATCAAATATCAACTCACAGTAATCAGGTTGACCGGCAACAGCCCGTGCATCATCAGCTTGAAATGATGAGCGCGTCAATCTGAATGTATAAGAAGGGCGCCTTGAAACCGTGACATCTTTTCGTCTTCAGGGACTGTTTGTCTGTGTGATAGTATCAACGATCAAGCGCGCAGAGACGTGGAGAAACACTTTGCGCGAGTGTGCCGACTTGTGTCCTGATATTTGACACCGGAGGATTCACACAATCGGTGCATGTTCTGCCTGAGAGAAGAGCACACGCGGGAAGCTCTCGAGGGAGTTTTCTGCGTGATCTGAGAGTTTTCCTTTCAAAACTCTCTGCTTTCGTCTGTCCCACTTCTCGAGGGAAGTGGGCGCGGCATCTGAACCCCGCGGTTCCGGTTCTCGCTCGGGCTGAGGCTCAGTGGCTGAGCTCGTGGAGTTTTCAGATGGAGCTGGCAGATTATCGGGAGAGGGGCGTTAACCTTGCGGATGATCTACCAGCTGACGAGGGTGAGTTACAGATTAATGTTGAACATCTAAGAAGAGAGAAAAGGAGCGCTCTCTCTCTTTGGTGAATCTGTAACTGTTCTCTTCGGGCAGGGCAGGAGTTGGCTGTTATATATATATATATATATAGAAAAAGATGTCAGTTTGGTTGAGACCGGACCATTTCAGCCCTCCTGCCCAGTGTACGCTGAGCTGGTTGGCATTATGGGGTGCGCCACAGACAGATTACAGTTGCAGTGGAGGCGCGTTTGGGTGGAACCTGCTCATGGTATTTTGGATGGCTGGTTCCTCCCCACCCATAAGCCACCAGCCCGGATGAGCCTTCCATTCTTTTCCGATCTCCACACTGGGATCGAGAGGGTATGGAAGAATCCATTCTCCTCACGTCTCTATCTGCATCAGCGGGCTAGTTTCGCTGCTGTGGAGGGAGCCGTGGAGCACGGATATGTGTCGATGCCGCCAGTGGATGAGACGTTGGCTAACTATCTCGCCTCTGGTTGGTCCTCTTCACTAAGAGCTCTGACCCTGTCATCCAAGCTGCTCAAGACATCTTCATGCTTGAATGACAGAGCGTACACGGCAGCAGGTCAGGCAGGTGCGGTTCTGCACACCCTTGTGGTCCTCAAGCCTACCAGACCGATCTGCTGCGGGACTCCGGGCTACCAAGCAATCTGCTGTTCCGTCGGTGCTATGGTGGCCATGGAGAGACATCTGTGGGAGCTCCCACATACTGTGGTTGCCGGGTTACAAGCCTCACCAGGCCTTCCTGGTTATGAGCTCCCACATGCTGTGGTCGCTGGGTTACAGGCCTCATCAGGCCTTCCTGGTTATGAGCTCCACTTATTGTGGTCGCCAGGTTACAGGCCTCACCAGGCCTTCCTGGTTATGAGCTCCTACACATTGTGGTCGCTAGGTTACAGGCCTCAAAGGGGCCTTCCTGGTTATGAGTTCCCACATACTGTTGTAGTCAGGTTATAGGCCTCACCAGGCCTTCCTAGTTATGAGCTCCCACACATTGTGGTTGCTAGGTTACAGGCCTCAAAGAGGCCTTCCTGGTTATGAGCTCCCACATACTGTGGTAGTCAGTTTAAAGGCCTCACCCAGCCTTCCTGAATGTGGGCTCCCACATGCTGCTGTAGCCAGACTACAGCTTCACCACCTTTTCTGAGCACTTTGCTCCCACTCTGTGGTCACCAGGCTTCAGGCTTCATTGGCCTTCCTGGTTGTGAGTTGTCACATGTCAGGTTGCAGGCTTTACCAGGCCTTCCTGAATGTGAAACCCCCACTTATCGTGGTTGCTAAGGTGCAGTTGTGAGTCTTCACATGTCAGGCTGCAGGCCTCAGTGGCCTTCCCGAATGTGAGCTCCCCGCGCATTGGGACTATCGGGTGTTGGGGCTTGTCAGGCCTTCCTGATTATGGGTTCCCACATGTTGTGGCTGCCAGGTTACAGGCCTCAAGTTCGGCCTTCCTGAATTCAGAGTGAAATACACTAACCCATACTTCACTTATTATTGTGGTAAATCACATGACGGGATGTCTTGTGTACTTTCTAAAATCCATTTCTTATGGTAAGGGTCACGCGCAGTATGCTTCGGTCCCTTCTTATGTGGCTCAGACCCCGGTCTTCCCTTGGGTCCCACTTTAAGAGGCGTCCTGTCACTTAAGTAGGCTACAGGGACGCCCTTCTCTGGCTAACTTCTGGTAGAAGTAGCTTCCACTTGGTGGAGTAAGCTCCCACAGGTTGTGGTCACCAGGCTGGGTCTCACTGACCTTCCTGAGTACGAGCTCCCACTCGATGTGGTCGCCAGGTTACAGGCCTTACCAGGCCTTCCTGGTCATGAGCTCCCACACACTGTGGTTGCCAGGTTAAAGGCCTCAACAGGCCTTCCTGGTTATGAGCTCCCACATATTGTGGTTGCTGGGTTACAGGCCTCACCAGGCCTTCCTGAATTCAGAGTGAAGTACACAAACCCATACTTCACCTATTATTGTGGTAAGTCACACGACAATATGTCTTGTGCACTTTTTAAAATCCATTTCTTATGGTGAGGGTCACGCGCAGTATGCTTCGGTCCCTTCTTATGTGGCTTAGACCCCGGTCTTTCCTCGGGTCCCACTTTAAGAGTTCTTAAGAGCTAACTTCTGGAAGTAGCTCCCACTTGGTGTGGTGTTTTCATGTACAGACCTTATCAGGTTTTCCTGAAAGTAAGCTCCCACAGGTTGTGGTCACAAGGTTAGGTCTTACTGACCTTCCTGAGTATGAGCTCCCACCTGATGTGGTCGCTATGTCACAGGCCTTACCAGGCCTCCCTGGGTATGAGCTCCCACATATTGTGGTCGCCAGGATTTAGGCCTCACTAGGCCTTCATGGTTATGAGCTCCCACATACTGTGGTCGTTAGGTTATGAACTCCCACATGCTGTGGTCGCCAGGTTACAGGCCTCACTAGGTCTTCCTGAATTCAGAGTGAAGTGCACAAACCCATACTTCACTTATTATTGTGGTAAGTCACCCGACGAGATGTCTTGTGCACTTTTTAAAATCCATTTCTTATGGTGAGGGTCACGCGTGGTATGCTTCGGTCCCTTCTTATGTGGTTCAGACCCTGGTCTCTCCTCGGGTCCCACTTTAAGAGTTCTTAAGAGCTAACTTTTGGAAGTAGCTCCCACTTGGTATGGTTTTTCAGGTACACCAGGCTGGGTCTCACTGACCTTCCTGAGTACGAGCTCCCACCTGATGTGGTCACCAGGTTACAGGCCTTACCAGGCCTTCCTGGTCACGAGCTCCCACACACTGTGGTCGCCAGGTTACAGGCCTCACTATGCCTTCCTGGTTATGAGCTCCCTCAAACTGTGGTCGCCAGGTTACAAGCTCCCACACACTGTGGTCGTCAGGTTACAGGCTTTACCAGGCCTTCCTGGCCATGAGCTCCCACACACTGTGGTCACCAGGTTACAGGCCTCAACAGGCCTTCCTGAATTCAGAGTGAAGTACACAAACCCATACTTCACCTATAATTGTGGTAAGTCACCCGACGAGATGTCTTGTGCACTTTTTAAAATCCATTTATTATGGTGAGGGTCATGCGCAGTATGCTTCGGCCCCTTCTTATGTGGTTGAGACTCCGGTTCTTCACTTTGGGTCCCACTCTAGATGTGTCTTTGTCGCAATACATTACGACAGGCACTTCCCTTGTTCAAGCTATCTCCCACAACTGGTGGTTTTAGGTCTCATTAGACCTTTTTCGAAGGTAGCCCCATATTGTGGGTCTGTCAGGTTTCTAGCCTCTGGCTTTCCTGAAGGATGAGCTTCCACATGCTGTGGTCATTGGGTTTCAGGCCGCACAATGTACGACCTTCCTGACATAAGCCCTCATGTTTCGGAGCTCCCCACACAGGGGGTCATCAGGTTTTAGGTCTCATTGACCTTCCTGATTTTGATCCCTCTCTTACTTCCTCAGTGCTCAAAAGCGAGCACTGGGTGGAAACTCGTGGATTGAGTGTACGATTCCTGTTGTTTTGAGGTTGTGTCACACTCTCCGGAGGATCCCGTCTCTGTGATCCGAAACTTGATGGTTTCTGCCAGCTTCGCGGACCTTCAGTTTTTGGATGCCTTTCCTAGCCAATTTCCAGAGGCTCTGTCTTGGACGGACAGGCTATGGCCAGACTGTGTGTCTTAGTACAGATCACCAGGCCAGCCTGGGGGCATTTCAGGAGGAGTGTTCTCCTGAATAGTGACTGGCTGGGGGTCCCTTTGGCCCCCTAGCCACACTCCCTAGAAGGGACCCCTTCTATTTTGAAGTTGTGGTCCTAAAGCCTTTGAGCTGGCCCAGATTTACCCACGTTATTACGTTCTGGTTTTTCTTGGTTCAGGCTATGACCGGTAGGGAGTGCTGTCACTGACAGCCCGATGTGACATAGGGTGAGTGGTTTCAGTGTTCCTTGGAATTACTGGTTCTGACAGTGGTCACTGCCTTTTCGGCATGCACTCCCCTCAGCATGGCGGAGTGGGTATTTCATTCCCCATTGCGTCATTCGACGTATTGTTGAGTTCCCTTCGAAAGGGAACGTCTCAGGTTACGACTGTAACCTATGTTCCCTGAGAACAGGGAACGAGACAATATGTCTCGTTGCCATGCCTCGGGGCCTGCCTGCAAAAGTCCCTTCAGACGATAGGATGTTGTCACGGTTTCAAGGCGCCCTTCTTATACATCCAGATTGACGTGCTCATCATTTCAAGCTGATGATGCACGGGCTGTCGCCGGTTAACCTGATTACTGTGAGTTGATATTTGATTTCAGACACCTGTCACACCTGAGGCGTTCTCCATTGCGTCATTCGACGTATTGTCTCGTTCCCTGTTCTCAGGGAACATAGGTTACAGTCGTAACCTGAGACGATTTGTGTCATTTTTATAACCCCACTTGTCTGTATATCCCCCTTATTTTTTACTGTTAATATCGGTTTACTTTCATTTGCAAAAAAAGCCTAAAGACTAATGCTGTGTTCACATGCTATGGAAAATAGGATATTTTCCACTTGTGAACTGGTATTTACCAGTGTGTTGCGTTCAAGTACTTTTGTTGTCGTAATGTGGTAAAAAGATGGAGATGCAGACCTGTTATTTACCTAAAACTATTTTAGATTGCTTAAGTCATCTGCAACAGCAAGAAAATGATTTATCAAAACTCAAAAGGTAAATAATATGCTGTATATGTTTTAGATCATGAATAGTATATATTTTACCATTCATGACTCTTGCGGTGCTCTTTTGAAATGCCATTTTGAAATGGTCAAAGGTTATTTTCATCTCGGCAACTCGTCCATCAACGTATTCTACGAGTTGCCCAGTGGTAGGGGGCACTGAGGGTGCCCACATGAGGGGGTGTTCATGTGCATTTTCCACTTCGGCTTTTGGTATTTACCATAATTACCATAGCTCATCAACGCAGCATAAACACATAATTGCCATGTGCATGACGTCATCAATTTCACAGATCCACGTTACACAGAGATAAGGGTGTCATTTTCAAAAGTTTGCATTTTCAAGCCAACAAAACCATGTTGTCGTGTAAATGAATGGCCAAAACCCATAAAGTCTCCCATTTTTAGATGAAAATGGTGTTGTGTAAACTGCCCCTTTGGTTTGTTCCCTGAACTACTGATTCCATTCGCCTGTTCTGTTAATTTTCATCAGTTCTTGTTATTTAAGCCCTGAGTTTAAAAAGTTTGATTGTTGGATCTTCCCGTGGATCTAATTTGATCAAACCTGTCAAAATGGTCAAAAAACTGACTGACAAAAGAAAATACATAGGGTTTAAGGTTGGCTTTTGTTACTTTAAAAAGTAAATGACAGCTTAAAAATCCTGGGCGAGTATGTCAAGACCCACAAATCTCTAATGATGCTACTAAAGTTTATAAAAATAGGACATAATTTACTGTGAAGGGATTGAATAGAATTTTAAGTATTTGTCCTGGCAGAAAATTACCACATTTTCAGTTTTCAGACACTTTTCGCATTTTCAGTGCTGATATGGACATTAAAGGAGCAAAACGCAAGTATCTGAGTTTTTGCAGAACTACGCCCCCTCTGGCGACAAGCAAAACTGCGTGCGCGCTCACACACACATACACGCACATTTGCACGAGCTGTTCATAACCAAAGGAGCATCAGCCGCACACTGTGGGGCACACATCTTTTGTTACAGTCATGACAGTTATAAATCTGCAGGTCATTTAAAATATATGAAAGGAAAGGCATTCGAGTACACACTTTGTGTGTAAGGGGAAAACAGAGGTAGTAGAAAACTTCGGTTTTTGTTTCCATCTATCTCCATATTGAACTGTTTTTTGTGCTTACTGTATCCACGTTTGATTGTATAATTGTGGAAACAGGTTCATGAACAATATAAGTTATTACTTTGTATAGGACCCGTTTGAGCCCTAGAGCAGACCGGAGATCTCTCTGTTTGTTGAAAGCCTTCCCAATGTTGACTCTCGTCTTATTCCGACGCCTGGCACTGGACAGACAGAAGTTGTATTTTCTTTGTCTCACGTGGAGTTTGCTACAAGCCGGTCTCTTTGGGGCTGTTTACACCTGGCCACAATGCGTTTTCTCAGATCGGATAGCTATCCGATTTATCAAAACGATTCCATTACACCTGGTCACATAAATGTGTTTTTGCAAAATGAATATAATCTGATCTTCAATTCCCGCCCTATATACAAAATTCATGAAGTGCACGTCACCGAAAGCAACAGAAATGAGCTGCATTTTATTAAAGGTGCCCTATAATGTGAAATTGAATTTTTTGGCATAGTTAAATAACAAGAGTTCAGTACATGGACATGACATACAGTGAGTCTCAAACAGGATTATAGAGGCGATCTCAGTGATTAGAGAAGGGCTCATTCAGCCCATTAGGCGATTGTTTAAGCATGTATGGGTTAAAAAACGGCTATTTTTAACATGAAATGTTGCGCAATGCTCCTTTAAATTGTTGATGACTTAAGCAAGTAACCACCAACACCACTCTAGCAACCATATAAGCAATGAGGTTTAAAACCTCTCTGAACACTACTAACCACCCTGTTGTGGCAGTGAGTTTTAAAGGAGTAAGCACCTACATACAATTTCTTCATATAAAAAAAAAAATCTAGTTTTGACAATTGACCTTATCGGCTTAAAACACATGCTCGAACACAAACATCTTTCAAAATTCTTGGGTTCTCTGTGAAAAACTACAGAACAAAGAAAGTTATTTTCTCTAATCTTCTTCATTTACTCCTCATTTGCTCCTTAGTAACTTATACAGTGCTCTCATGCTGGCTTATGACCTTTGGTAGGGGTATGAGTGAAAAGAGCAAGACCTAGATCAAACACCTGAGAGGGACTGCTACAGGTATTTCATTGTTTTCTGTCCTAACATTATCCTCAGGAATTCAGAAAGCTCTTATAGATTTAGTTCAACAACAAAAGGCTGTTGTCAGTGAGTCATGATAAATGGAGATTTGACAGGTTGATAGCAAAAGCTTGCTGCATTTAACAATGCCTAGAAAAATACACATACACATTCCATAAACAGTGAGGTAACATTTGTTATTAGAGTATTGTTTAATTTACAAGCTTTTAAATGTCAGCCTGCATGCATGAATGTTTCTGTTGCTGGTTCTCTGAAAACGGTCGTTTATTTTTGTCTGTTTAATTATTCAATACATTGAACTACATTTAGAAACTATTCATGTGTGTAATTTCTGTGCAACTAAAAAACGGAATTATAAAAATTGTAACTCATAGTGTAAAATAGGTTTCCTGAACACTCCCCTGCCTACTTTTGTTTGGACAATCGCATACTCATGCCAAACTACACCATTGGTTGTGTTCAAAATGATAACAGAGCAATGTTTCGGTAGTCACTAAGTGTTTACAAGGAAGGAGACAACATACTGAAGATTTACTCGTAATTGTCCATGCATATTAAACTGAGATTTTAAAATTACAAAGCTATGAATTAGCTGAAGTCAAGCAAATTTTCAGACAATGCTGACCTCTAGTGGTTATAATGAGCTCTTCAACTCTGGTCCTAATTAAACACATCTAAAAAAGGTCTTCAGGATTACTAGAAAGTCACGGGCAGATGAGTTTTATCGGGATTGGAGCTAAACTCTGCATGACGGTGGCCCTTTAGGACCAGATTTGAACAGCCCTGGCTTGGAATAGTCACTTGCACACACCTATAGTGACCTGAATTGTAGCCAACCAGGAAAGTAAAAGTGAGTATTCATATTTTTAAAAGTAAAATGCTACTGTAAAACTGTCTCTTTCCATTGCTGTAACCTTGAACAACTAAATCATTCTTTTAATGCTTTTGCCTGCTAGCATTTCATTTCTTCACGTATCCTATGCCACATGGTCCCTTGTGATTGACCTAAACTGACATTTTTTTTCCTCTAAAGCCACACAGATGTTCCAGGCAGTGAGTCAGCACCTTACGAAACAGGAATATGAAATATACTGCACGGCCGTCCGCCTGCTGTGAAGGAAAGTGAGACAGAGTGGATTGATGGGACACTTGTCTCAGCAGTGGGTGATATAAGACAGGATGCGTAAGACTTTCTGTTTTTAAGTCAGCTCATCTGCTCTTGGAAAAAAGTAGATTTTATTCCTGCTGTTTGCAAAGACTGGAAATGTATTCATCTCAGGGAAATTATTAGTTCAACCATACATAAGTCACTAGAAAAAAATAACAGGGTTGTAAAACATTTTAATGCAGCAAAGTACCGTTTTCCCTTTTTTTCCTAATCTTGTATATATATTTTTATTTTCTTTGTGGATTTGTTTTTGATGAGTTTGGCAAAATAAAAAGACTCAGAAAATCTGAAACAATCTTCAGACCAGAATAGTCTTCTAAATATTTCTACACTGTCTGCCTACAAATAATATCAATAAGTTATTTAGCAGAGACTTAATGAAACTCTCCCTACTATGGAGCAACCTGTGTTAAACTGTATTTAAGGGCAAAATTCATGGTGCTCTCCTTGCACCGATTCATTTATCAACCTGTTGATTACCAGCCCATAGATTTACCCACTATGCCTTTTTTATCATAACATCTGTCAACAAAACATCAAATGATCTTAAAGTAATATTTGACCTAATGAACATTCTACCATGATTTACATTACTCACTCATATGTCGTTAGAGAGGATTGGATCCAAAGCAGAAGGTTTATCAAGGTAATTCCAAAATTTACACACAAGGAGATGAATCTGAGAACACCAACATAACTTTTTATGTGTTTTTGGTTATTTAATTACACAAAAATTGTGTTTTGGAGGCCTAAAAAAAACATTTTAACATTTTAATACAAGTTTTAAAGTTCAAGTTTGTGAAAACGATACTGATATTGTATCCGTGTAAATTACAAAAACGTAGATAGGCGCATATTGTTTCTTTACAAAGTGACATCGCCAACTACTGGCCTGGCATGAACAATGCAGTCTTTTTAGTCATTTTTTGCAGCTCCGTGTGAACAAAATAAAACAAAAGCACGGGGAACACAAAAGGAGAGGTTATGCAGAATGTCCAAACTGCTAGAAACATAGCTTTCATTTGGCATCACATCATGATAGTAACACCCACCTGGAGGGCAAAACAAGGCTTTCCTCCATTGCCCACCAGTCATGTTTACAGGGTTTGTACAAATGTAGTTTGACAGTGATATGAAAAGACCAAATTCAATATACAGTTTCTTGATAATGCATGGAAAAACTGCAAATTTAAGGCACATTAAGTGTTTTAAAATGTCCTGCTGTTTTTAGTGGTTGAAATACTGCAGCAAGGGCTGTGTATAGGTCGCAAGTGCCCAAATCTTTCATTTTGTTCACATATTTGATTTTTTTCTTTTGAGATGGAGAATTGACAGGCCTTTGCTGCAGTTCTTTGGATGTTTTGACCTCCAGGTCTCTGTGTCAGTCATGTGACTGAAAAATATGATAGAACCATAAAAGGAGTCCATAAAACTTGTGCTAGCGATATGTGAACAACTGATCAAAATGAATATGTCACGTTGAAAATTTTACCCTCTGGTGTATCTCCCAAATCTGCTTTTATTGTAATAAAAAGAGCAGTCTGAATATCCATAACATGCTTTCGTCTTGTGTTCCATGGAAGAAAGAAAGTCATAAGAATTTAAAACAACATAAGTGAGTTAAATGAAACATTTTAAAAAGGTGGTGAAAAAAAACTTGGAAAGAGGAAGGTTGAGTGACGTACAGCTGTGTGGAAGTCTGGCCCACCCAGTAAACGTACTCTCCTGGATACCACCTTGACTTTGCATTTCTCCACATGACATCATGGTCTCAGTGAGGTCAGAATAGGCTCATGACAGCACTATAATGTTGACACAAGCTCTTTCTGTTACCCACAGAAAAAGTGTAGGTTGGGAAAAACAGGATTGAGGGTGTGCATTTAAAAGCTGTGAAACCAGGAAAAATGTGAATATATTCCTGTTTAGTGTTATCCACAGTTCTTTGTTTCTTTCTCCATTTTTATTTATGTCATGACAACTCTCAGGAGATTGGTATGGTCATAGAGGTTGGCATGGTACCGGAAATGGCAATGTTAATGTATTTGGTCTTGGGACAGACAGGTGTCTGACAGACAGAAAGGGAAGGGTAAGAAAGTCCTCCGACATGCCAATGCATTGCATTGCATTGTGCACACCTAGGTATTTCACTTTGTATTAGATATATAGTAGTTTAGGGGTTAGCTCCACCTGATGTATTTTACGTACATTTGGGTAGTTGGTGTAGGTCAGGTAGTGCGTCGGGGGACGTGAAGACTCTTTTAATTTCATTACTTTCTTTTGACAGTTAGTTTCTAGATTGTGCCGAGGGTTAGTTTGGCTTTGTTTTTGTTTATTTTATTTTATTTGGAAGCCACCCGCATTCCTTCTCCAATTCTCCTCATTTTTCTTACTTTTATGGTGCCTGTTTGCAATCTGTGTTAGGCTACTGTATGCTATTGCAAAAATGAAAGCAGCAAGTTCCTGCAGGACAAAATGATGATCATGATGGTAGCTTTGCACCTTTTCTAATGAAGGGTTTAATTTCATTGACGGGAGAGGCAGATGATTAGAAGGAAGTTCCAATCTTGCGTGATACTGGTGCTGCGCAGATTTTTGTTACTTCTACCATGTTGACTTTGTCAGAGACATCATATTGTGGTGCCAGTGTGTTAGCATTTGTGTTGGCATTTGTGGAACTGCATTAGCATGGTTTAAATCATACTTATCTGACCGTTATCAGTTTGTTGCAGTAAATGAAGAGATGTCTTATCGATCACAAGTTCAGTATGGCGTACCACAAGGCTCAGTACTAGGACCGCTGCTATTCACTCGGTACATGCTACCATTAGGAGATATCATTGCGAAACATGCAATTAGCTTTCACTGTTATGCTGATGATACCCAGCTGTATATTTTGAAACTTACCAATATATATATATACCAATATATAACGAAACTTACCAACTCATAAAATTAATGGAATGCATAGCTGATATAAAAAATTGGATGACTAGAAATTTCCTACTACTAAATTCTGAAATAAAGAGATTCTAATTATTGGACAAAAAACTTCCACACGTAACAGCCTAGAATACTGTCTAACACTTGATGGCTGCTCTGTTAAGTCTTCGTCGTCGGTTAAAAACCTGGGTGTGCTCTTTGATACTAATCTCTCATTTGAAAGTCATGTGTCTAGTATCTGTAGAACCACATTTTTCCATCTTAAAAATATATCTAAATTACGCCATATGCTCTCATTGACAAATGCAGAACAATTAGTTCATGCGTTCATGACATCAGGGCTAGATTATTTTAATGCTCTACTGGGTGGTTGCCCTGCACGCTTAATAAACAAACTTCAGATAGTCCAAAACGCAGCAGCTCGATTTCTTACCAGAACCAGGAAGTATGACCATATTAGCCTAGTTCTGTCAACCCTGCATTGGCTGCCTATTAAACATCGTATAAATTTTAAAATATTGCTGATTACTTATAAAGCACTAAATGGTTCAGCTCCACGGTAATTCAGCAAGCTCTTAACGCATTATAGTCCTTCATGTCTATTGCGATCTCAAAACTCTGGCCAGTTGATAATCCTGGAATATCAAAATCGACTGCTGGTGGTAGATCCTTTTCCTATTTAGCACCAAAACTCTGGAACAATCTTCCTAACATTGTCCGGGAAGCAGACACAATCTGTCAGTTCAAATCTAGACTAAAAACACATCTCTTTGGCCTAGCATACACATAACACACTATAGACTTCCTAAATTCAAATTAGGCTGCATAGTTTAGATCAGCCGGAACCGGGAACACGTCCCGTAAATCCTGATGTACTTAGTACATCAAAAGAAGGATGGCGTCTACGCTAATGTCAGTTTCTCTGTTTATCCCAAGGGACCCTCTATGGTGGACCTGCGTCTGGACCCATCCTGACTCATCCTTAAGTGCCGGCCTCAACGACACGACAGCCATCGGCACTGATCCTAAACATCTCGTCTCCAAACCGGCGTGATTACTTCGACTTCCATACAGATAGAAATGGACAAATTCTCTTAATTTTTCGAACCAATTTGTTTTGTAATCACTGTTCTTTCGTTGGCCAGAGGAGAACTGGCCCCTGACTAAGCCTGGGTTCTCCCAAGGTTTTTTTCTCCATTCAATCACCTGATGGAGTTTTGGTTCCTTGCCACTGTTGCCTTGCTTTTGCCTTGCTTAGTTGGGGACATTTAATATTCAACAATATTATTGATCTGTGTTGTATTATTTTCATGTTATCACTGTGAAGCTGCTTTGATACAATCTGTATTGTAAAAAGCGTTATATAAATAAATGTGGCTTGACTTGACAGTGTCCTGGTACAAGGATTTGAGATGGGTCTAGTGAGTGTACCATTACATCTTGTACATTTAAGTCAAGTCAAGTCACATTTATTTATATAGCGCTTTTCACAATACAGATTGCATCAAAGCAGCTTCACAGTGATAACATGAAAGTAGTACAACACAGATCAATAATATAGTTGAATATTAAATATCCCCAACTAAGCAAGCCAAAAGCAAGGCAACAGTGGCAAGGAACCAAAACGTCCCGGGTTACGTATGTGTAAGGCAGTGTATTGCCTTGTCCACAAGGTGTCCCCATAATGCTGTTATATTAAAACCGATGCAAGTGCCTTTAGCGCTATTTGTGCCTCTTGAGATACCGTAGCGTTGATACGTGATTGGTGTTTAGTTTAAAACTTAAGCTAAATTTTGTTTGTTTAAAAGGTGCTAGTTTAAAACTTAAGCTAAATTCATGTTTTCAACGCTATAGACACTGAGCTGCAAAAATAAACGGACAAGCCACGATCCCGAATCCTTCTGTGTCCGAGTGCTCGCTTTTTACCACCACCTACGATCATCCTTAACACAACGCAGAGCAGCAGAGGCGGTGCTAGAGGCCAGTGAGCGCGTGGAGAGACAGAAAGAGGGTTACATCTTTGGTGCCGTGACCCGGATCGTGGCACTCCTAGACCAAAGAGGAAGATAATCCGACAGAACTTTATTTGAATAATGAACTTTAATTCTTAACTGAACTGGTGTTTTTGGGGAAACATATCTGCCATCACATCTATATCCTTTACAATCTGCTGGGGATCCTTAATTGTGGTTGAACTGTTTCAATTTCAGTGATTAGCTGTGATGTAAAACATATTTGATAGTTTTATGGACAAGAAAGAAGTTTAATTTTTTTTTTTATTATTATTATTATTATTGTCCGCCTTTTCAGATTTAAGGAATTCATCTAGGATTGCGGAGCATCTGCTTGATAATCAGTGAGATTTAAGTTCTAACTGACAATCCATTTTAGTTGATGAGTTAAGTTTCTGGGAAAAGTGGGTTACTTTTTTTGATTGGGCTGAGCTCACTGAAACACATAGCTTGCTTTAGGACACATTTATTTCTCTGGGATTGCATCATTTTACATATATATTCAGCACCTCCATAAAGCTTAATTACACTGCCATTTAACCGACTTGCACACAGTAAACAAATTTGGATTTTAGGATGTCACGGACCTATGCAAACTTACCACAAGACAAACAGTGCACCTCCACAAGTGCAGCTAGCCTCCTAACGCAAGCGGGCCATGCCACCTTTAGCCTGCCATCCCCTACGAACTTGCTCTATGATGACCAGTATGTGACGCCAGCCCATGCACAAAGACTGCCAGGCCCTGGAGTCTCAGGGCAGGTACCGCCACTTTGCTTCGACAACAGTCCGGATACAAGACCAGGTGGCCTGATAGATAGGACAGTGGATGCCTCTGTTCGCAAACGCAGTAGATATGGGCCCTCAGGAGCTATGACTTGGCAAAATTCTACACATCATGTCTGTGTTGAGATGCCAGTTATGCAGCAGTTGCTCAAACCCTATCCAGTTGCCACGCACCATCCAGCCCAGTCTATTACGCCTGGCCCACAGGTTTACCCAAGTTATCCGTATCCCACTTCTGTGCCTGCGCCGAGTTTTCAGAGGCCACCAGTGATGAATAGTACAGTTAAGCACGTAGCTGCGGAGCAGGCCTTTCAAGTGCATTCCCCCGAGGGCACATTTCTCCCCGCTTCAGTTCCAGGCTATAGAGGAGCCACTCCGGCAGTCCCATCTGATTATGCATGGGCTCCCAACATAACCCAACACAGCCCTCAGATTGCATTAGACCAGGCAGCTGCTTATGATCCTACTGAGCGGTCTCCTCAACAGACGCTGACCCCAGCCCCCCACATCAGCATGCATGCTGACGCCCGTTTTCCAGTCCCTCCTCCGCCTGCATCTGCTAGCCAGTCTGCCCACCCGCACATGGCACAATTTAGGCCTCCCGATCGAGCAGTAGCCAACCAGATCCTTCCTATGACAGCCTATGGGGGTTTCATGCAAATGCATCAAGTGAAAAATGTCCAAGTTTTCACTGGAAATCCAGACTGTAAGATATTGGTGGAAGACTGGATTCGCGACATGCAATACCTCTTGGAAGCAATAGAACTCCCAATGCACCTTCGCTTCTCCACTGTTGTGCGACACCTGGGGGGTGAGGCCCGAAATCTCGTCCTTAACCTACCTCCACATGATCAGACCCCGGAGAAAGCACTGGAGGAACTTAGGGCCAAATACAGCGACACTCGAGGTTCTTTAGACCCTCTGGCTGACTTCTATGAGCGTAGCCAATATACGGGGGAGTCTGCCTGTTCTTATGCCATAGCACTGGAGGCGAAGTTGAGAACAGTGGAGGAGAAGCAAAGAGGAGGTAAGCCCTTCCTGGATCGAGATAGCAAACTTACCCGACAGTTCATGAGAGGTCTTTCTGACGAGGAGGTGTACGCCAGAATCGCGCCAATGGCGCCCAGGCTCTTGAGCTTCCGAGAGCTGCAGGCAGAGCTCCGAAGTCTATCCAGAGAAACTAAGAAGTTTCAGACACGGAGTACAGCAAAGAAAACGTACGCTCAGGTGCATGTAACATCGGGAGGGGGTGGAAATATCAAGATAGATAGGCTGTCACAACTAGAGTTGAGGGTGACCTCTCCTCGCCTTTCCTCCCCAGTAGCTGTCCAGCAAGCAAAGGGAATAGCCAGCCAGAATCCAAGCTTTGTCTGTTACCGGTGTGGAGAGCCAGGCCACAAAGCCCGAGTGTGCCGAGCAGTGCTTCCGGACCCAAGCCTAGCTGAAGCCCAGCAGCCTAGGGTTCCTACTGACGGACACATGCACTCTGCTCAACATTTAAACGCCTAGTACCCATGGCAGCTGGGGCATCCATGGGTACACAGCAAGGGCCCCAACCACCTGTCAAGAGGATTTGCACTGAAGGAGGGGAAACACCCATAGTGGGACCCAGGAACGAAGGGGAAGTGGAAGTCAATGGAAAGACATGCCGGGCTCTAAGGCCCTGTCCCAAATCGCGCACTTCACGCGGACTTGCGGTCTCGTGGACTTCGATTGCGCGTGCTCGCCGAGTCCACGAGTCCGTAGGGTGTCCCATTTGGCATTTTAACGCTCTGAAGTGTGCTCAGCAGCGCCCCCTTTGTACCCTTGAAGCGGTCTTCCGCGAAGCCCGCATAGATGCAGGCTCCGCGCACTTCAACTACCCAGGAATCCTTGCGAAAGGCCAATCAGACAACAGATGGGAGGAGATTTCACTCACGGACTGTAAACATGACTGAGAAGAGAATATTTAAGAGTTTAATTATGTTTTTTTATGACATAGGCGTACATTTTACCAGTTGTTACTTACAGTTTATACAAACATATTATCAACCAGTGGTTGTATCTCAAACGTAATAATAGCTGTTGAATATACGATTGCATTATGATTCATTACATAAATAGAACCGTCATATAACATAGTATAAATTTTGAAACCTATTCATTTTTCTTAAACTCGTCTTCATTTTGTGTTAAATTGAATATTATGTAGGCTATTATTATATGTTCATCTGTATTTATCATTTACATAACCATGACATCTACTCTAATGCCCAGGTGGCATATACAATTATAGAACTGTAAAAGCAGGCTGTTTAGTTCACATGGATACGATTTTGGAAAATAAAATAAATCCTGTTTTCGATGCTAAAGAATGGAATTTTTTTAATGATATGTTTGTGTCATTAAAAAAATAAATATTATATATTTCTAATAAAGGGACTGATGAGATGATCTTTAAGTTTATTCAGCTCCGTATGGAGAGGGATAACTGTTAGGGCTTTCACAGGCGTGAGGAACGAGTTCCTGTTTCCGGCGTGACGATCGAGTCTGTCCCAAAAATACCTCTCAATGCACCCTCGCGGACTCGCGCTAAGGGCCCTATAGGTCTGCACTGCATGACGTCACCAAAGTGTGGACTCTGAGGAAGTCCACAAGTCCGGAGTGTGCCATTTGGGACAGGGCCTAATTGACTCTGGGTCACAGATCACCAGTATTACGCACAACTACTGGCAGAGCCACCCAGCTCTACAGAAGAAAAAGCTACAGCCTTCTAAAATACCAATAGAGGGTGCAGCAGGTCAGACCGTGCCCTACCATGGTGTCCTACACATCGACCTGAAAGTGCTGGGGAAAGAGCTCAGGGCTGTACCTACCTTTGTTGTTCCTGATTCCGACTATCGCTCTTCAGTCCCTCTGTTGGTGGGAACCAATGTCATTCGAGCCTCCCGAACCCATCTTCAAACAGCTTATGGCCCGCAGTTTCTGTACCAGGTCAAAGAGAAGCATCCAGAGTGGTACACAGCTTTTCTGCAGGTGGGGAGTGCCAAGCACGGTGGAATGCATGACGTTGTTGGTCCTGCTGTTTACACTGGTCGTACAATAAGCATTCCTGCTGGGAAAGAGATGGATTTAAAGTGTATGATTAAAGCTGGCCCCCAAAGGAAGATTTATACAGCCCTGATAGAAGGCCACCCCTCCTTGCAGCTCCCCCAAGACATCCTGGTGGCCAAAGTGCTGGTAAACGTGAAAAGAGGTCGTGCTCCAGTTAGAGTGATGAATCTTTCCCAACGGGTCATTATGATCAAACGAAACACAAATCTGGCCAATGCAGTCCTGGTGGACAAGGTGGTGGAGTTTCCAGATAAAAAGCATGTTGAAGCTGGGAACAGAGGGGCATTCCTCAGCCTGGACCAAGTGGTGTCTAGCTGTGGGGTTGACCTAAGTGAAGCAGCGGTGGAAAATGAGGACCAACGTGCTCTACTCAAGGATCTGCTGGATAAAAATACAGATGTGTTCTCCCAGCATCCCATGGACTATGGTCACACCACAACTGTACAGCATGAGATTCCCCTGGTTGATCCAAAGCCCTTTCGACTGCCATACCGCAAAATACCCCCCTCCCAGTGGCAAGATGTGAGGCGGTTATTGATTGAGATGGAGACAGCAGGAGTCGTTCGCCCCAGTAAAAGTCCGTATGCATCCCCTGTGGTGGTTGTGACCAAGAAGGATGGATCACTTCGATTGTGTATTGACTACCGGAAGCTCAACTCCTGCAGCACCCGAGATGCATTCCCTCTTCCGAGGATAGAGGAAGCTCTAGAGGCTTTGGGGCAAGCAAAGTACTTCTCCACCCTTGATCTTACCTCGGGATACTGGCAGGTAGAAGTAGCAGAACATGACAAGTACAAGACGGCATTCAGCACTCCCATGGGTCTGTTTGAGGCAAATAGAATGCCTTTTGGTCTGCAAAACGCGCCCTCTACTTTTCAAAGGCTGATGACCTCCTGTTTTGGGGACTTAAATTTCACCCATCTACTTATTTACCTGGACGATATTATTATTTTCTCAAAGTCCTTTGATGAACATCTAGAGAGGCTCCAGCTGGCTTTTGATAGGCTTAGGGAGCATGGCTTAAAACTGAAACCCTCCAAGTGCCAGCTTGTAAGGAAGGAGGTGCAGTACTTAGGTCACTGGGTGTCTGCAGAGGGCATCAGGACAGACCCAGAGAAGATCAGTAAGGTCAAGGATTGGGTGAGGCCTACTAATCGCAAGGAAGTGCTGCAGTTTTGGGGTTTTGCGGGTTATTATAGGAGGTATGTTAAGGGCTACTCCACCTTGGCTGCTCCGCTATACCGCCTTACCTCCGGTGACCCTAGAAAGAAGAAAAGAGGGATCCAGAAAAAGCCCAGACCCTGACCTGCCATTTCTGTGGACTGCCGAATGTGAGGAGGCCTTTCAGTCTTTAAAAGATAAGCTGATAAGTGCACCAGTGCTTGGCTATCCGGACTACAGTCAACCCTTTCTGCTTCAGACTGATGCCTCAGGAATGGGGCTTGGGGCTGTGCTAGTGCAGGTACAAGATGGGGTGGAAAGGGTCATTGCATATGCGAGTAGAGGCCTGAGTCCACCTGAGACGAGGTATCCGGCACACAAGCTTGAGTTCCTCGCTCTCAAGTGGGCCGTAACAGATAAGTTCCATGACCACCTCTACGGGCGCAAGTTCTCAGTTCTAACAGACAACAACCCTCTGAAATATGTAATGACCTCAGCCAAACTCGACGCCACAGGTCAGCGATGGGTTTCTCATCTGTCCATATTTGACTTTGATATCCAGTATCGGAGGGGACAGGACAACTCCAATGCAGACGCCCTCTCACGAATGTCCAATCAGGAAGTGGCGGAGACCTTGCAGTCATGCCCGCAGCAGGTGAGGACTGGTGGACTGAGACACGAGGAGACACAAACCACCCAGGAGTCTGGGGAGTTCTCAGTCAAGGACACAGCGGTCACAGAGGAACCTGACAGCGGTCAGTCACTTGAGCCCACTGAGGTGTATGTGGATGTGGGGATGGAGGCCCTACCTGCTATGACCACACAGGAGCTTCGAGCAGGACAGAAGGAAGACACAGTTATCGGTCCTATCCTCCACTTTAAGAGCAGGAACCACAAGCCAAACCACAGCGAGAGGATGAAAGTGGGCGCCACAGGGAGTCTCCTTCTAAAAGAGTGGAGGAGGTTAGTGGTAAAAAAGGGATCTTGTATCGCAGTGTCAGAGACTGCCATAATGGGGTGGTGGAGCAACTAATACTGCCAGAGAGGCTGCGTGAAACCGTCAAAACAGCCCTTCACAATGACTCAGGGCATCTGGGATTTGAGAGGACACTACAGATGATAAGGGAAAGATTTTACTGGCCAAGAATGTTTCAGGAGATCAAGGCTTGGTGTGAACAGTGTGAGAGATGCTGCCTTAGAAAAACTCCCACAGCCAACGTCAGGGCCCCCCTTGTCAGTATCCATACCAGTGCCCCCATGGAACTGGTTTGTGTGGACTTCTTAAAGCTGGAGAAATCCAAGGGTGGTATGGAGAATGTGCTTATTGTTACGGATCACTTTTCTCGTTACGCACAGGCCTACCCCACTAGGGACCAAAAGGCAGGTACGGTGGCCAGGGTCTTGTGGAGGAATTACTTCTGCCGTTTTGGTTTCCCTGCTAAGTTACACACAGATCAAGGGCGTAACTTTGAAAGTGCAATAGTAAAGGAGCTATGCAAGTGTATTGGCACCACTAAAACCCACACCACACCCTACCACCCCCAGGGCAACGGTACCACCGAAAGATTCAACCGTACCCTGATGAACATGTTGGGAACTTTAGAGCTGCACCTGAAGCCCCGGTGGCATGAGCATTTGGATTCCATGACACACGCATATAACTGCTCGCAACATGACTCCACTGGATATAGCCCTTACTACCTTATGTTTGGAAGACACCCCAGGCTCCCAGTGGATCTCATCTTTGGGTCCCCCACAACAAACCAGCTGTGTGAATACAGCGATTATGTCCAGACCCTGCATGACTCCCTGTCTCAGGCCTACTGTATGCCCTGGCTAATCAGACGTCTCAGCTGGCGAAAGGACATCAGAAAAAGTATTATGACAAAAAAGCCAAGGGTGAAGACTTAAGCTCAGGGGATAGGGTCTTAGTAAAGATCTGTCATGTAGAGGGGAATCAGAAGTTGGGAGATCGATGGGAAAGACAGCCATATGTTGTGGTAAAGAAGCAACCTGGTTTGCCTGTGTATGTGGTGCGACGAGAGGATGGGGAATTGGAGAGAGTTGTGCATAGGAACCTTTTGACGCAGTGTATGTTTCTCCCAGTGGAACGAGAAGGAGTGATCGTGGAAGGAAGTGAGTCAGATGGTGAGATATGTGAGACAGGCATGGAATCAGAGGCTGAAGAGGGAACAAGGGATGATGGTTCAGAGGAGATGCTGGACAGAGCCCCGGTTGGAACACCAGATAAAGAGGAGGCTGACATGTGGACAGGAGAAACAAGTAGCGATGAGGGAGAGCTTGTGACTGCTAGTGATGCCGCCGCCGCCACTCAAGGGCCCAACCCCCCAAGAAGAAACCCGAGAAGGAACCGACATCCCCCAACTAAGCTCTCACTCGAGACCCAAGTGGTGAAACTAGAGAGTGACCACCAAAAGATAGAAAGGGGAAGAAAATTGTGGCTAAAGGCCAGAAGTAAGAGGAGCAACAGGCCACACATAGAGCCAAACTGCATGTACCCTGACAATAGTTAGCTACCTACGCCCTCGCATATTACATACATCATGTACTATGCATTCACTCACAACACATTTATTGTTTTTATTGGCACAGATTAGACCAATTTTGAGTTTTGGTTGGTTGGATGGCTGGGATGCCATCAATTACAGAAGTGGAGGATGTAAGGCAGTGTATTGCCTTGTCCACAAGGTGTCCCCATAATGCTGTTATATTAAAACCGATGCAAGTGCTTTTAGCGCTATTTGTGCCTCTTGAGATACCGTAGCGTTGATACGTGAGTGGTGCGTCATATTTTCCTCAATTCATGTTTTCAACGCTATAGGTAAGCCACGTTAAGGGTAGTGGGAAAAAGAAACGTAAACTATATTTGTTGTTTTCGCACCAAGGTTCAGTTTATTGAGATATTTTGTGTTGTAAACTGTTAAAGACTTAAATGCAGAGAGTTAACTTTTTTTGTTTTTCTTTTAAAATGTGATTAATCTATTGTGGCTAACGCAAAGCTTTGTTTAATGATATGAGCAGCATGAGCTTGTTGTTGAGTTGCACGTGCATTGAAATGTACTTTGCTAGTTTAAAACTTAAGCTAAATTCATGTTTTCAACGCTATAGACGCTGAGCTGCAAAAATAAACGGACAAGCCACGATCCCGAATCCTTCTGTGTCCGAGTGCTCGCTTTTTACCACCACCTACGATCATCCTTAACACAACGCAGAGCAGCAGAGGCGGTGCTAGAGGCCAGTGAGCGCGTGGAGAGACAGAAAGAGGGTTACATATGTAACCCTAGTTCCCCGAAGGGACGGACGCTGCGTGTAATCGCAGTGGGAACACCCTCAGCGTGACGCGTCTGAAGCATGAATGAAATCAGTCAGTGGAGAGATGAGCGTACGGCGAGTGACGTCATCGACCAGGAAGGTATAAATATCCCCTGAGCACACAAGCCGCCAGCTTAAAGTTACTGAAGCAAGCAACCCAAGGGAATGCCTGGAGTATGGCAGGACACGCAGCGTCCGTCTCTTCGGGGAACTAGGGTTACATACGTAACCCGGGACATTCCCCTTCAGGGACTACCGCTGCGTTTAATCGCAGTGGGAACGCAATACCCACATCCCCATACGACCAAATCCCTGTCGTGTGTCAATAGGAGACACAAACCGACGAGAGAAACAGAGCCCCGGGAGTGGAGCTAAGGTCATGGGAATAAAAAACTCCACGAAAGTGTGCGGTGAGGACCAGCCTGCCGCATCACAAACGTCCTGAAGAGAAGCTCCTGAAAGAAGAGCTGTAGAAGCAGCCATACTCCTGGTGGAATGAGCCCTTACAGCCAAAGGTGAAGGCTGATGGGCCGAATCGTAAGCAAGCGAGATGGCCTCGACCACCAACTTGCTCATCCTTTGCTTAGATGCAGGACACCCTTGGTTCGGTGACCCAAGAACAGACAAACAGTTGTTCCGCTCTTCTCCACAGGGTAGCTCTGTGGACATAAGCATCTAAAGCCCTAACGGGGCACAGCAAATTAAGTTTTTCCTGGTCTGACGCCAGAAAAGGCGGAGGACGGAAAACCTGCAGAACTATAGGTCTGAGAGAAATAGTTAGTACTTTAGGAACATAACCTGGTCTCGGACAGAGAAAAGCCCTTAACCGAACCAGGAGCAAGTTCCAGGCACGAGGGAGCCACTGAAAGTGCTAGAATATCTCCTATTCTTTTTAGAGAAGAGATAGAAGAAGTATAGTCTTTAGAGTAAGAAACTTTTCCGAAACTTCCTCGAAGGGCTCGAAAGGAGCTAGGGAGAGACCTTCTAAGACGATGGCCAGATCCCAAACTGGTACCCTCGTGCGAACTGCAGGCCTCAGCCTCAAGGTGCCACAAAGGAAGCGAGATATCAGTGGGTGTCTCCCTAGGGAACCTCCACTTAAAGGGGCATGGTAAGCAACAAAGGCTGCCACGTACACCTTCAGTGTGGAGTGGGATAACCCAGTGGAGAAACGGTCCGGCAGGAAATCCAGCACTGTACCAACTGGGCAGTTAACTGGGTCCTGCTGGTGCTCTCCACACCAAGAGGTGAAAAGTTTCCACCTCACGGCATATAACTTCCTCATGGAGGGAGCTCTGGATTGAAGGATGGTCTTCAACGACCTCAGTCGAGAGACCAGAAGCTATGAGCTGGGCCCCCTCAGAGGCCAAGCCCACAGTCTCCATAGTTCTGGGCAGGGGTGAAGGATCAACCCACTCGCCTGAGAGAGTAGGTCTCTCCTGATCAGTATCTCCAGAGGAGAGCCGTCGAGGAGAGACATTAGGTCCGCAAACCACACTCGAGCCGGCCAGAATGGGGCAATTTGCAGAAGACTGAGCCCGTTCTGGCGAACCCTCTCCAGAACTCCCGGGAGCAGAGCGATCGGGGGAAATGCGTACAGACGTGACCTCGGCCACGGATGTACCATCGCATCCAACCCCATCGGGGCTGGATGGCTAAGAGAGAACCACAGTGCAGTGTGAAGTGTCTCGAGAAGCAAATAGGTCTACCTCAGCACGACCGAAATGTTTCCAAAGGAGTTCCACCACCTCGGGGTGAAGACTCCATTCCCCAGGCCTCGGCCCCTGTTTTGACAGGATGTCTGCACCCCTGACTTAAATACCCTGGGAGATAAAAAGCTCTCAGAGAAAGAATTTTTCTCCTGAGACCATAGAAGGATCTGACGTGTCAGTTCGTAAACAAGAACGCAGACCCCCCTGATGGTTGATAAGAGACCACCGATGTGTTGTCTGTCCGGACAAGAACATGGTGGCCCCTTAGGTCTGGGAGGAAGTGTTTCAGAACCTGAAACACCGCCAACATTTCTAGTCAGTTATGTGCCACAGACGATGTTGGTCCTCCCACAGACCCTGAGCCAGGCGACCATCCATGATCACCCCCCAACCCATGAGAGAGGCATCTGTCGTTAGCATAACACGATGACAAGGAGCTCCTAACATAGGCCTTGGGACAAAAACCAAGGATCTTTCCTCATGATCAGGGCGCGATAACACCGTCGCGAACTCACAATCATGCGAAGCGGATTTCCCCTCGGGGAGAATCCCTTGGTTCTGAGCCACCACTGTAACGGTCTCATGTGCAAGAGGCCAAAAGGTATCACGTTGGATGCAGCTGCCATGAGACCTAACAGACCCTGGAACTGTTTTACAGTGAATGCCTGGCCTAGCTTGACGTGATCTACTGCGGCAAGAATCGAAGCAATACGAGCAGGTGATAATCGTGCCTGCATCGTCGTCGAATCCCACACTACACCCAGAAAAGTGGATCTCTGTAATGGAGAAAGAACACTCTTCTTGGCGTTGAGCCTCAGCCCCAGTCTCTTGATGTGAGCAAGAACGACACCTTGATGCCGAACCACCTGTTGAAGAACCCGATATTGGTATGCTTCGCCCCCGAAAGCAAACCTCCGGAACTTCCTGTGTTGAGGGAGGATAGATACATGGAAGTAATTGTCCTTTAGATCTATTGTGACAAACCAGTCCTCGGATCTGATTTGTGACACGATCTGCTTGAGAGTGAGCTTCTTGAATTTGAGCTCCCCTACAGCGCGATTTAAGAGACGCAGATCTAGAAAGGGACGCAGCCGCCCTATCTTTCTTCGGAACGATGAAGTAACGGCTGTAGTGTCCTAACTCCCTGTTGGGTGGAGGAACCCGCTCTATAGCCCCTTTCAGCAGGAGAGTTTTTACCTCCTGTTCTAATACCAGAGCCTGCTCGGGGGCCACCACTGTGGGCAGAACCATAGGTTAAATTGGGGCGGAGCGCACCGGAGCGCAGCTCCACCTCCTCGTGTTCACAACACCCTGCCGGAGCTCAGCTCCGTCTCCTTCAGCAACAAAAATATATACATTTTGTTGAGTGTATATAATGAAAGTTTTGAAATATTTGGCTAATATTAACTCGAATTTAGTGCTGCAATGAGTTGCCCATCGCAACGATAACTGATCTCCTCGTCTGAGCTGCTTCAGCACTCACCCGCTCGTCAATTTCAAAATGTTTGAGTCCAATCAAAGCAAGTGGGATTTGTGTTCACAGAAGCGCAAAACGAGCGAGCGCGAATCCCAACGCGACGCTTCATGCTTCAGTTAACAGGCATAGGCTACAGTGCGAGATAAGATGCATGTAACTTTTGCTAATAAACAGCTGTTTGTCGATAGAAGTTTTAAATGATCGGGCAGCGCGGGGCACAATCTAACGCGGGGCTAAATGTAACACAGACCTTTTACGGTCATACAGGTTGTGTTTATGATATTTTTCTCTCGCTGCCAGAAGACGGTCTCCCGCGATCAATTTGTGGAAAGTTTTGATAATATTTTGTGAAGATACTGGACAAAGAGTGTTTTGACACCATGAAAGTATATTTTTTCAAAATAGTTTTTTTTTCGGTTTCTGAGTTGGGTGTAACGTTATACGTTTCCAAATCTAACTTTATATTGCCTTAATCACTGTCTTGTTGGCTAAAACACAGCACCGTTCTGAAACATGTCAGCAATTCCTAGCAACTCTTAACATGCAGCTGCCACACAAAAATCTAATTCAATTACAATTACAATATTTTATGATTTTATTTATTATTATTTATTGCAGAACTCTGCAGCTCTTTTCTATGTCTCTATCCATGATATTGATCCACAATAGAAGGATGATTGGATGAGGGATGGATTTATGGATATCTACCTATACAGATGCACAAAAAATATCAAACAATACAAATAAAATAGTACTGAATTATGTTTGTTACACACAAGTGTTACAACTAACCCCTCTGTCTGTTACAATTAACCCCGGATATGGGGTAAGTTGTAACATTTGCACTTATTTCACTTTCAGTCCAACTGTACGAAAATGGTAGTTCCTAGAAAAAAACTTTAAGTTGTCATTTGTTGCAGAGATGTGTATGTTGCTTGTGTAAAAAAATTATCAAACCTAATTATTTTTTTAATTAATTGAGCTAAAACCAAATGCCCCACTCTCCCCTACTATAAGCTTATTTTAGTAGGGGATTTAACAACACAAGCACCTCATTAAAAATATTGCCATTATTATTATTGTAATATAAAGTTACTTCAAATGTGTTTGACTTTTCACTGTTTGTATCTCTCCACTTGTTCGTGTTTGCGCAACTTGCATTATTAAGCCAGAAGGCGGCGACAAGTGACTGTCTTAATAAGTATGGGCTGTATGCACGGCGGTATTTCCGGTGAAGGTCTAAGGATGCTCGATAACTTCCACCGATCGTAGAGTCCAATGCAATACCGAGAATTTATATTGAATTTTATACTCCATGGTTACACTAAAGGAACGTTAGTCACAAAAACAGATAAAACAGACACCCCTCGTTGTTTTTATGCTTCTTTTTAAAATTATATAAAATAAACATAACTATATATTAAATTACTTCTAAACGTATGTACTTTTCGTTTCAAAGACGGGAGGACAGTAAATTTTGAAGACTGTCATAATCCCGTTTTCCTCGGTTTTCCTCCGCTTTAATCTCCACAACCGGAAATGGACGAGCATCCTTGCGTCAAATGCGGAACTTATGCGTGCATATAGCCAATTGAACCATTAGCTAGTCCAAAAATATTGATTAATTTAGGAAAGAAAAAGTAGCTGAAACTGATCTTTGATGCTCATACTAATTGCCTCTGGGCACAGAATTAATGCATTTGCGTTTGTTTGAAATGTATATAATCCTTGAATCATTTCTTATTTGCCTTGTTGCCTTGGCTTTTGGCTTGCTTGGTTGGGGACATTTAATATTGAACAATATTATGATCTGTGTTGTATTATGTTCATGTTATCACTGTGAAGCTTTGATACAATATGTATTAAGCGCTATATAAATAAAGGTGACTTGACTATTTAAGGACATTCCTATTTGGAATATGTGATTGTGTATTGTCAACAAATGCATAAACATTCTGCACCCCATTTTATAGTGCGTGGATCACTCATTGAGACATTTAAACTGATTCTCATGTTAAAAAATCTGTTATCTGATCAAATAGGCCTACTTCATGCTACTGACCATATGCTTTTCAAGCTACTGTTGTCCATTTCTTTTTGGGGGGCTTCAAAACACCTTAAAATGGACATGTCGAGATTAGGAAAACCAAAATTTTCTTGAGGGAGCATACCCCCAAACCCCCCTAGGAAGATAATTTTGGACAAATTTATTTAGAAAACCCCTGTACAGCCCTGCGTGTCAGTGTGATTAAACAACAAACTGATAAAGAAATTAGCCCTGATTCTTTTAAATCAACATAACCAACCAATATTTTCAAACATGTTCACTTTCAAACATTTCCGCAGGTGAAATCCATTGCCTGATTTGTAAAGTATTTCTCTCTGTTTAAATAAATTGCACCAAGAGCCTTTTGGTGTAAAAACACATTAAGGCATTTTACGGAGCGATTATGAATGATGACCATTCACCATAAATAAGGGCTCCCCCTCCCTATAAAAGCCAATTTAACCACTGGGCAGAACCCCTCTCAACCGAGGTCCCACTGAGAAACATTGGGGAGAATTCTCCATTCCGCCAGAAACTCTACTAAGGGAACCAGCCTCTCGAGGGTAGCCTCTGGATGAACATCTTGAGTGACAGACACAGCACCCTGTAAAACACTGGCAGGGAACAGCTGGTCTGGGCACTCCACAACCCTCCTCGGACGGGACGAGCATCCCTCAGGAAATCGCTCGCTGAGTCTCTCTACGCCCTGTAAAGGCAGGGTTAGTAGAGCAGACCCCTGAGGGCATCGGGAAAGACAGGGCACCGTGTTTTTGTGCAGTGAACTCAAGTCTTTCACGATGGGGACCACCCTCAGAGTCATGACGTTCAGCCTCTGGATGAACATCCTGAGTGACAGACACAGCACCCTGTAACGCACTGGCAGGGAACAGCTGGTCTGGGCACTACACAACCCTCCTCTGAGGGGGTGAGCGTCCCTCAGGAAATCGCTCGCCGAGTCTCTCTACACCCTGTAAAGGCAGGGTTAGTAGAGCAGACCCCTGAGGGCATCGGGAAAGACAGGGCACCGTGTTTTTGTGCAGTGAACTCAAGTCTTTCACGATGGGGATCACCCTCAGAATCCTGACGTTCTGCACGAGACGCGACACTCGAGTAAGCCTTCCCCACTAACACAGAAGAATATATACACACATACATACATACATATATATATATATATATATATATATATATATATACATACATATACACATTCATTTTCTTTTTCTTTTTTTAAGTGGTTTAGAGGGCAGAGCCGGTGCTTTAAGTGAAGATGACGAAACTGGAGAGAGATAGCTCGCGCATCTCCTCCGCCTTCGGCATCGTCACATAACCAGCAGATTTAGGCCATGTCCACACGGACACGGGTATTTTTATAACCGTGACTTTTTTTACGCGGTTCGGCCGTTCGTCCACACGGAAACGCAGTATCAGGACACTGAAACCGAACATTTTTGAAAACCCCTGCCAGGGTGAGTATTTTCTGAAACGCCGGTTGCTGTGTTGTCGTGTAGACAGAGAAACCGGAGTTTTTGCAGCGCTGACAGCTTCTGATTGGCTAACGTGGCTTTACGGTTAGGTTTATATCGCCGCCTGCTGGTGTTGCATGCTCTTGACAGCGCTTGATAGCGTGTTTTTGCGTTTTCATGTGGACAGAGGTTTTTTTTTAAACGCAGGAGGGAAAAACTACGGTTATAAAAATACCCGTGTCCGTGTGGACAAGGCCTTAGCACCAACAATGTAAGCACTGGACTGATTTGTGGAATGACACTGGACTGACTCCTTCATTTGCAGTATACTGTGACAAACTAGTTTCCTCTGATGCAAAACTTTCGACATCCAGCTCCTCAGCACTGGATAATCTCAATTCAACATCATCACATGCCTCTACACTGGCAGAAGTAACCGCCGCAGCGCGTGCTTCCACCGGGTGAGAGGCACTGGATCCCGCCGGAGAAAGCAGAGATAGGGGGGGGCCCGTTCTCAACATCGCCGGTGAGATCCAACTGCGAACCCCAAGACAGGCGCCGCCACTCTGCCTCAACAGAAGCGGGACCCGAGCCTTGGGGAGCTCGCAGCATACCTCTCTCCTCGAAGAGCGATCGCCACAAACGCAGAGTTCGCAGAGGAAAGCGCTCGCAATGATCACAATCGACTCCCTCGAGAGCTGACTGGGCATGCTGCACTCCCAAACAAGCCACATATAGCTATACTGCTTGCTCATTAGGGGTGTAACGGTACATGTATTCGTATTGAACCGTTTCGGTTCGAGGCTTCCGGTTCGGTACGCATACAAACCGAACGATTGCTTGGACCATTTTTCCTGCCGGCAAAATTCGCGCTGACGCGGCCAATACATCGTTGCGCAACATCAAATGGCAAATGTAATGAAAGCAGAACGAAACTGCGCTACTCATTATGTGCTTCACGGATCGTTTATCAGTACGGACCAGCAACATCTGTGCAGCGCGACCCTATCTCGATCAAGCAACACTGTTACCACACCGCGCTAAGAGATCCGGTAAAAAAAACATTTGAATTCGCCACCTAGGTAATAACATCGCTGCGATAACTAGTGAGATGCATTCACATTTCTCCGTTATTAACCGTAGATCTCTATTAGATCAAACAGCGCTGTCATGGAAACCAGGAGAAACATTGTGCCGTGAATAAACTAGTAATACTTTACGTCCACAGACCAGCAACATTCACCATGGATTTAATATAGTAACACTAACTGGAACCAGTTTGGCTGGAATGGTGAAATGCTTTCAAGTACTTCACACATCTTTTTCCAGCACTTCAAAATTCAAATATTATATAAATAAATATATATTTAAATGTTATTTTTAATGTGGTGACCAAAACATTATTTGTTCATCCTTCAAAGATGACCCCCATTTATAAACCTGAAAGTTTCAAGATCTAGGAAAACTCACATTTATTTAAAAATATTTTTTCTATAAACAAATAGGACATTTCTCTGGCATTTTTTCTTTTTGCTGTATCGAAAACGTACCGAACCGTGACTTTAAAACCGAGGTACGTACCGAACCGTGATTTTTGTGTACCGTTACACCCCTATCACTCATATTGTTTTTTTAATATATAAATATATATATATATATATATATATATATATATATATATAGTGAGAAACTCCTGTCTAAAACAGACAAACACAATCAATAGATTTCAGACACACAATCAGAGCTTGCTGAAGTAAAAAAGCTGGCGGCTTGTGTGCTCAGGGGATATTTATACCTTCCTGGTCGATGACGTCACTCGCCGTACGCTCATTCTCTCCATTGACTGATTTCATTCATGCTTCAGACGCGTCACGCTGAGGGTGTTCCCACTGCGATTACACGCAGCGGTAGTCCCTGAAGGGGAACTCCATCATATTGGATGGAGAAAAAAACCTTGGGAGAACCCAGGCTCAGTCGGGGGCCAGTTCTCCTAACATTCATATTGTTTCAAAGAAGCTTTACAGTAAATGTATTTCAGAAAGTACATGGAAAAAAATACATTTAGTTAATCATGTAATATTAAAAGGTTAGTTCACCCAAAAATGAAAATTTAGTCATTATTTACTCACCCCCATGCTGTTCGAACCCCGTAAGACCTTCGTTCATCTTCGGAACACAAATAAAGATATTTTTGATTTAATCTGAGAGCTGGATCACTCTTCCATAGACTGCCTAAGGGACTGGCTCTTGACGGCCCATAAAGTCATTAAAGAAAAGGTTTAAATATTCCATGTGCCTACAGCGGCTCAATTATAAGTTTATCAAGCGACGAGACTACTTTTTGTGCGAAAAAAAAACATAAATAACGACTTTATTCGACTATTCCATTACTTCCTTATGGGCGCATGCGCGAGAACTGAGAGGAGGACGTTCTCCTTCGACTACTTCTTGTTACCGGCTGCTTACCGCTTACTTAGGAGTATTACTGCCACCTACCGTATAAGATGATGATCCATATATATAAGCGCTCCGGATTATAAGGCACACTGTCGTTTTTTGAGAAGATTAAAGGCTTTTAAGTGCACCTTGTAGTACGGAAAATACGCTAATTGAAAAGCGTATGTACAGCGTGCATCTTCCTCTGCTTGTAAACAGAAAGTTTTGCACTTCCAGCTATATCAGCACATCATCTTATATGGTAGGTGGCGATAATACTCCTAAGCGGTGAGCAGCAGGTAACAAGAAGTAGTCGAAGGAGAACGTCCTCGTCTCAGTTCTCGCGCATGCGCCAATAAGGAAGTAATGGAATAGTTGAATAAAGTCGTTATTTATGTTTTTTTCGCACAAAAAGTAGTCTCGTCGCTTGATAAACTTATAATTGAGCCGCTGTAGGCACATGGAATATTTAAACCTTTTCTTTAATGACTTTTGGGCCGTCAAGAGCCAGTCCCTTAGGCAGTATATGGAAGAGTGATCCAGCTCTCAGATTAAATCAAAAATATCTTTATTTGTGTTCCGAAGATGAACGAAGGTCTTACGGGGTTAGAACAGCATGGGGGTGAGTAAATAATGACTTAATTTTCATTTTTGGGTGAACTAACCCTTTAAGGGAATAACATATCGCCAGCGTTGAGTCGTCTCTTCACAGGCGTTGGTCTTCTCATAGGCGTTAGGGCATCTGAAATCCTCGTGAGAGGCTGGATACAAAACTGGAGCTGACGAACGCCATTTTTCTCGGGACAAGAGAAACAGAGATAACAGCAGAAAGGCAGATGGGAAATAATTAGCATAGCATAGCATTTACAATGTGATCAAGTCACAGGTTTGTAAAGGTTGGGATTCGCCCTTCACTACCTGTTAAGAGAGTCACTCTTATACTTGGAAATTACTTGGCAGGAGGAAAAATGATTCCCATTTTTAGAGGTGCTAGACAATCCTAAAGTGTCTTCCTCACCAGATGTCTGAACTGAATCTTATTCTGAGGTATTTTCAGTGTGTGCTGTCACAAGAGCTCAGTTGTATAGATTGAGCGATGAAATAGCCTTATCTGACTCTTTTGTGGCTTCTGTGTTTGCAGGCGATTTGCCTTTCTATTTTACGACCAAAGGCTCAGCCAAGTTTAAAATCTGAGGATCAAGAAAATACTTTGCCTAAACCGGATGCTTTATCACTATAGCTGTCTTTTGTGAGCAAATGATGTTGTGCTTATGCAAAGTGGTTCCCTAGTGACATTGCAGATTTAGACATTCTGCATTTGGAATGCAGTTTTCCAGATTGTCGTGCCTGATGCGTCTCGATAGCAGGTGATGTGTCTGGCCCATGACCATCACTTTTCTGGTCATTTGGGCGTGAAAAAAAACACATAATTGAATACACATTTCTTCTGGCCGGCAAAGAAAAAAAAAACATTAACAACTCAAAGACGTAACACCCCAAGATACACATGCAAGATATGCTATTTCCACCCTGGTGAGGAGGTCCTGGTTCTGTTGCCTGTCTCTGGTTCCGCATCTGCTCGTTTCTCTGGTCCCTATGTTTGTAAAAATTACATAAGGGACTCTGATTGCGTCATCAGCACTCCTGACAGAAAACTCAAGTTCTGTGTTTGCCATGTTAATATACTTAAAGAGTATCATTCCAGAACTTGACCTGTTGCAGGGCCTGCGGCCTCTTCTGCTCTTCTGCTTCAGTAATGTCTTTCTTAGTTGGTTATTCCAGTGTGGATGAGGATGGAATGGTGCTGTAAAGTGTAAAAAGCATCGAAACAGTCTGCCAGGTTAAGCAATTCAGAAATACTGAAGGACCAGTCCAAACATCAAAGCCATTTAGATGCAGAGTTGCAACAGGACGTTGAATGTTTAATTCATGAGTTTCCACAATTATTTTGGGATATCCACTCAGACTACTGTGTTAAAACATGTCATCAAAATGAGCTGCCCGGTTCCGATAAGGCAGCATGGATATAGAGTAAATCCCTCAAAGAGGTCTGTGATGCGTGCTAAAGCAGAATACTTACTTGAGAATGGTCTGGCAGTGCACAGTCTGTGTAGTCACAGTCTTGTAGTCTGTGGAGCAGTCCATGTTAACCAAACAATTACATTACTTTAAATGAGTCCACTGCGCAAGATTACTGTTATAAACATGAACCTCGTCTGAAAGGCAAAGGGGAAGGGGTTGCTGTAATTTATTGTTTATTTTCAGAATTACTAAGAAATCTAGTTGGTGCTTAATGTAAAAATATATAGTGCAAATGATAAATCACATTTGAGATTTGTGCTGGCTACTGTATACAGGCCACCAGGGCACCATACCAAAGAATTTTCTGACTTTCTATCAGAATTAGTACTCGCTGGAGATAAAGTCCTAATTGTTTGTGATTTTAATATACATGTAGATAACAAAAAAGATGCATTGGGATTGGCCTTTAAAGATATTCTTAACTCTATTGGAGCTAGACAACACATGTCAGGACCTATTCATTGTTGGAATCATACTCTAGATCTGATATCACACGGATTCAATGTTAATGCCATTGAAATTCTGCAGCAGAGCGATGACATCTCATCATTATCTAGTCTTGTGTAAACTTAATTTAGCCAAGGCTGCAAAGCCGACTCCATGTATGTCGTCCACAAGTATGTAATACAGTATGTTAGAACTATCAATTTTGCCACTCCTGGTCAGTTTCATCATTGCAGCATCCCAGATAGCTTAGAAAAACTCTAAATTGCAACAGAAACTTTTAACTCTCTCATTTCCAGTATTTTAGGCACAGTTGCTCCGTTGCACTTAAAGAAGATTAAAGAAAATAGTCTAAAGCCATGGTACAATGAGCACACTTAGGCCCTTAAGAGAGCAGCCAGAAAAATGGAGCGCCACTAGAAGTATTTTGCATTTCATGGAAGGAGAGCTCCATTTAAAGCGCATATACTGTATATCACTTTGTAAAACAGCCTTGTGGCTGTTAAGCATCAGACACTTCGCAGTGACTCTCTTTCTCCTACTGTAAGAGGCCTCCCTTCACCTGAACTTTTAGCCAATCACAAGTCGATTCAGGATCGCTGCGCGCGGAAAGCATTCAGTCAGAGACTTCGTCTGAAGCGCATTCTAGCCACACGAGCTTATCATTTGCCTTCAACTTCAACTGCTTAATACAGTGTGCGTCCTTACAAGTAAGAATCAGTATTTGTTGTTATCATTGTTAAAGCTAGATTAGCAGTGTTTTGTCTGTGTAGTGTTGTTAAATCTAAGCGCCGGGTTATTCTGTATGGCTGGGCTTTGTGAGGTAATTTTTCCTATTGATGTAAAGACTGCGTCTTGGGCATTATTCTTTGGTTTCACATTGTAGAATGCTAGTTAAGCATTTATTGTGTTTAGTTTGTAAATTATTAAGGTGATATTTGCTTTCAGTATATTTAATCTATCATCGTGACGAACCTTCTGGATGCGCACTGGTTATCACCTGATATTTTTGGATCGGCCGGCAGTAGTAATTTACGCGACCATCAGAGGGAGACATTGTATAGCTAATGGCTTATTCTTTCTCATTGTTACAGTTATAGCTGTTTAGACCCATAGAATAGCCTTTTCTATTCTGTTAATGCCGGGTTGACTGTTAAAATATTACTGTATTTTATTTCTGCTATATTTAGAATAGGATACAGTTAATGCAAACCAATGTTTGTTGTTTGATGATCATTCATTCGCATCCAACTAAGCATGTTTGTTTCATTTCTTTATTTGTTTCAGAACCACACACACTTCAATGTACCAATTCAATCATGCAGTTGTGAATTCAATAAATACTTCAAATGAAGAAATCTTGTGTGATTCTGACCGATCACCCGCTGTGAGCTCTAACTAACGATCCACCAACTATTCAAATCAAAGAAGCCAGTCCTCTTCTGTTCAAAGTGGTCCTTCGAGCCGGATCCAGAGCCTGCAGCGGATCAAGATGTCCACCTCGGATAAAGAGTCTAGTTCAAGATTTAGGAGGCGGCGGTCCCTCCCTAACTACTTGCAAGATTATGATTTGTCTGATCTCCCGTCCAGATCTCAAATCCAAAAGTCTTCTGAGTCACAGTCCAGGGAGCGGCAAGATGAAGAGGACCACAGCAGACCTGAATCACGCTCTGCATCTCCAGAAGATGAGCTGCACCACAGCCCAGCGTGACGGTCAGATACTGATAAAAGGAAATCTTCTGCGGATGAGTGGAGAAGGGAGTGCCATATACTAGAGCGTGAAAGGGAAGATCTCATAACATTAATGGAGGAATTAAAAATACAGAATGAGCAGCTCAGAGCCAGAGCGGAGCTCAGTAATTCCTGTTCAGAGCCACGTACTGTGATGGCCAGAGATAGACTTTACAGAGAAGGGCTGGATTATGGAGGTGCTTCAACCAGGTATAAATCAGTCTACTTCCGGGAGGCAGAGACCCCACCACAACGATCCTCGGACAGTCGTTATGGTTACAGCAGAGAGACAAAGGACTACAGGGAATCAAAACGGTATGACTCTCCCTCACCTGAACGCTTCCCCGAGCTAGTACGCAACATGCACCAGGCCCCGCGACGAAGCTATGAGTCCAGGGAAAGACACTACAGTTCTCATTATAATTATGAGCAGTCCAGACACCGCCGCTCACCTGAAAGCCATGCCAGACCAAGAGATTCTTGGGATTCCTTCAGAGAATACAGAGAACCATCATGCCGAGGTGACTACTCTTCTGCACGCCGCTGCAGCTACTCTCCAGACCGGCGTGAGAGACGTAGTTCCCCTTCACCTCCGCACGAGCCAAGGCGCCGACGCTCAGTGACTCCCCTGGTGGACAGGAAAGAACATACAGAGGGCCCACTCCTACAATCCCGAACTTCAACCATCCAAGCCCAAGAGACTTTGCGAGACTTCATATTGCCCTAGACAATCTCCTTCCTAGAGATGCCACTGAACGTTTCAGTTCCAGATATTAGTGGATCATCTGAAGCTGGAGGAAGCATTGCTGGTGGCAGATTCTTATAGCAATTTTCGGATTACCCCTTCACTGACACTATGGCAGCTTTAAACCAACAGTATAGGCAGCCACACCAACTCGCCCTTCAGCGGATTTCTGAACTGATGGATAGCCCCAACATTCAGAGTGGAGATATCAAGTCATTCCGGTTGTTCACCTTGAACGTCAGATCCCTGGTCAGCATGCTGGAACAACTCGGTTTGAAGGGGCAAGTTGAGCTGGACTGTGGTTCTCATGTCTCCCGTGTACTGGGCAAGCTACCACACAAACTGAGGTCCAGTTTCAGGCGCTACATCCACCCTCTCCGCATTCCTATTCCTACTCTTCTGGACCTAGCAGATTGGTTGGAATATGAGCTTCAGATTCAGGAGGATATCGCTCAATATCGTTTGAGAAAGGACACTGGACCTAAGCCCAGAGACTCTAAGCATACCCTCAAGTCGACACCTAGGGCCTCAGTCCTCATGCTGGGGGCTGAACCCAAACCGGTTAAGGAGCCAGCCAGATCCACTCCCTCAACCAGTCTAGATGCAAAGAAGTTCTGCCCATTCTGTGAGAACTACAAGCATACTCTGAATAGTTGTGCAAATTTCAAATTGCTCACCGCCACCCAGAAACGTAACTGGATTCAGGACAACAACCGATGTTGGCGATGTGGCAGAGAACACAAATCATTTGAAGATGTGCTGTAAAACATGCAACAGCCGACAACTGCTCGCTTTGCACGATGTCAGCGAGAGAAGTCTAGACAAGACTGACAAATCTGAGAGAAGACCTGATCAGGTGAAGTCCAAAGAGAGCAAATCTTTGCCTGCACCAAGTGCGGACCAAGTGCTATACATTGGCAAGCCACCGCAAGGCCATCGCGTACTTCTTAAGGTCAGTAAAGTGATCCTCCGCCATGGTGACCAGACTAGAGACATACGCCGTGCTAGACGACGGCTCTGAACGTACCCTGCTCCTCCAACCAGCTGTCAAACAACTGGGACTTGAAGGCCAACCCGAGGATTTGCCCCTACGTACCGTCAGACAGGAGCTGCAAACGCTTCACGGGGCGGCTGTCTCATTTAGCATCTCTCCAGCCTGTTCCCCAGGCATGGTATACAACATCCACGGAGCCTTTACCGCACCTAAACTCGGTCTGAGCCAGCACACGTATCCCTTTAAAGCACTGCAGAGCAAGTATGGACATTTGAAGAAGCTTTCTATTCCTTCATTCAAGGACGTTGTCCCGCTATTGCTCATTGGCTCAGATCATCCCCACTTGTTGACTCCAGTTGAGCCAGTTATCTTTGGTCCCCCTGGTACACCGGTTGCTGTCCGCACCCGTCTCGGATGGACGCTGCAAGGTCCGACCAATACTTTAAAGCAGTACCTTATCGAACAACGCTGTCTTTTCACCACCTTCGGGGCACCTCCAGCTGACATCTACCAGCACGTTGAAAGACTGTGGCAGCTGGATGTCCTCCCATGGCGCAGTGAGAAGGCCAGTATGAGGTCACGGCAGGACAAGGAGGCCCTCGAATGCTTGGATAAACATACGGTGCGAGTAGACGTTGATGGTGTCCATCGCTATGCAACACCTCTCCTCCGTGTTAGGAATTTCCCTCAGCTCTGTGCACCAAAAGAGGCAGTACTTCCTCAGCTTCGAAATACTGAAAGGCGGCTGTTGAATAACCCTGAGGCGGCCCAAGTCTTCAATGCAGAAATTCAGAGACTTGAACAGGCCGGCTATGTGGAGAAACTAACCCATGGCACAGAAAACACCTCAAGCAGCTGGTACATCCCTCACCACCTTGTTGAGCATAACGGTAAGCACAGAGTGGTTTTTAATTGCTCTTTCCAGTACTGCGCCACCAACTTGAACAAACTCTTGCTCCCTGGTCCAACCCATGGTTCACCTCTCCTGTCAGTTCTCTTGCGCTTCAGAGAACATTGTGTGGCCTTCAGCACTGACATACGGGGGATGTTTCACCAGGTCAGGCTCCTTCCGGAGGATGAGCCTCTCCTCCGCTTCCTCTGGAGGGAGCTCAAGCGTGATGAACAACCCACAGTCTACCAATGGAAGGTGCTTCCCTTTGGCATTACCTGTAGCCCCTGCTGTGCTACATACGCCCTACAGAAGCACGTTAACGACCATACTCAGCCAGCTGATGCAGTGGGAGCCTCTGTGTTAAGACATTTTTACGTGGATAACTGTCTGCAGAGTGTGCCTACAGTTGAAGATGCCAAGTCTATCATCGACAAGCTGCAGACTCTCCTTGCCGACGGAGGCTTTGAGTTACGCCAGTGGGCCAGCACCCATCCAGACACCATCCGTCACCTCCCTGCTGAGGCAAGATCGACTAGTGCTGAGAAGTGGATAGCCCAAGGTCACCCAGGTCAAGAGGAATCAGGCCTGGGCTTGCACTGCCACTGAAGAAGTTGTCACCATGCGCTCCATTTACAAAGTGGTGGCAAGCCAATATGACCCCTTTGGCTTTCTAGTACCTTACACCACCAGGGCCAAAGTGGTCATTCAACACCTGTGGGACAAAAGGCGAGACTGGGATGACCCTGCTCTGCCGGATCACTTGCTAGCCGCATGGAGAGAGTGGGAGGATGAATTACCTTACCTACAGAGCATAGCACTTCCAAGGTGTTACACCAGCCGTGAGTTAGACTCTCCTACCTGTGAGTGTGAGATCCATGTGTTCTGTGATGCCTCAGAGAGAGCCTATGGCTCTGTGGCATACCTCAGAACCAAGAATCCTCAGGGAGTAATCCAAGTAGCTTTCGTCACTGCAAGATACAGGGTTGCTCCAAAAAAGCAGCAGTTAATCCCTCGCTTGGAGTTATGCGCTGCTCTGACCGGAGCACAAATGGCTCAGATCCTCAAATCTGAACTCACACTGCCCATCAAGCGGGTGGTGCTTTGGTCGGACTCTTCTACCGTGCTCCAGTGGCTGCAGTCGGAGTCATGCCGATATAAAGTGTTCGTTGGCACACGCGTTGCAGAGATTCAAGATCTCACCGAAGGCGACACCAACACATCTCAACACATTAACACCTGACAGCCGCTGGGGTCAAGGCCCAACCTTCTTGGGGTGTGACCAAGACAAATGGCCACAGAGTCCTCAGATACAGACAGAGGCAGATCAGAGTGAAGAGTTCAAGAAACCTCCGTTCTGTGGCCTCACTACTACCACGCCAAGTCATCTCCCTGATGCTAAGCAGTTCTCTTCCTTCAAGGACCTCCTGACTGCCACAACTAAGACTCTACATGGGGCGGCCCCAGGCAACATCACAGCCTACAGACAAGCACAGCTGACTCTGCTACAGCAGGTCCAACAAGACAGTTTCCCCATGGACTATGCCCAGCTGCAATCTGGAAAACCAGTTGCTAAGAGCAGCAGACTTCTCAAGCTGGCACCAGAGTTCGACCATAGGGACAAGCTTATTCGTGTTGGCGGACGTCTGCGCCATAGTAACCAGCTGGAACTGAATACTGTTCACCCGGTGGTGTTGGATGCCAAACACCCAGTCACGCAGTTGCTCATCCAAGATTATGATTACCATCTGCACCATCCAGGCCCAGAGAGGGTCTTCTCAGAGATGCGCCGCAAGTATTGGATACCAGGAGGACGAGAGGCTATCCGCCGCTTTCAGCGCAAGTGTCAGAAATGGCGTGGAAAGCCACAAATCCCTAAAATGACTGACCTGCCTCCATCCATGGTCCGACTTTTCAAGCCAGTATTTTACTCAGCAGGAGTAGACTGCTTCGGTCCATACTCGGTAGCGATTGGAAGGAGGAATGAAAAGCACTGGGCGATAATCTTTAAATGCATGACCACCCGAGCTGTGCATATCGATCTGCTCTCCAGTTTGAATGTGGACTCATTCCTCATGGCTCTGAGACGGTTCGTTGCTCGCAGAGGAAAGCCATTCGAGCTAATCTCAGAACATGGGACTAACTTCAGAGGTGGCGATCGTGAACTCAGGGAAGCATTCGCCAACCTTGCTCCAGACATCAAAGCTCAACTCGCCTCTCAGCAGATCGACTGGAAGTTTAATCCACCTAATGCCCCCCACTTTGGCAGCTGCTGGGAGCGCGAGATACGCTCAGTAAAACAAGCCCTGCAAGTAACCCTTGGAGCTCAGCTTGTGACAGATGAGGTACTGATAACCTTACTAGTTGAGATTGAAGGGATTCTCAATTGCAAGCCGTTAGGCTACACATCTGCAGATATCGCCGACTCTGACCCGATAACTCCCAACTCCTTGCTCATTGGGCGGCCAGATGCTTCTCTCCCGCAAGTGGTGTATTCTGACTCAGAGCTCCTTAGCAGTAAGCGTTGGCACCATAGCCATCTGTTGGCTGATAACTTCTGGAAGCATTTCATCCGTTTCTATCTGCCCAGCCTCCAGACCTGACAGAAGTGGAATGCTGAAAACCCAGATCTGCACATCAGCAAGACTGTCCTCATCATCGACCCACAGCTCCCTTGCTCACTGTGGCCAGTGGGTACTGTTATCAGCGTCTTCCCCGGCCTCGATGGTAAGGTACGATCTGCTGAAGTGAAGGTGGGAGACTGGTTGTACACTCGCCCTGTGGCTTGACTCATCCAGCTTCCAAAATTGTCAGACTAACCATCACCAGATGATCGGGAGCCTTTTCTTCTTCTGCAGATTCCTTTCAGTAATCGGGGGGCGGCTGTAAAAAAGGCCCCCTTGTGGCTGTTAAGCATCAGACACTTCGCAGTGACTCTCTTTCTCCTACTGTAAAAGGCCTCCCTTCACCTGAACTTTTAGCCAATCACAAGTCGAATTCAGGATCGCTGCGCGCGGAAAGCATTCAGTCAGAGACTTCGTCTGAAGCGCATTCTAGCCACACGAGCTTATCATTTGCCTTCAACTTCAACTGCTTTATACAGTGTGCGTCCTTACAAGTAAGAATCAGTATTTGTTGTTATCATTGTTAAAGCTAGATTAGCAGTGTTTTGTCTGTGTAGTGTTGTTAAATCTAAGCGCCGGGTTATTCTGTATGGCTGGGCTTTGTGAGGTAATTTTTCCTATCGATATATAGACTGCGTCTTGGGCATTATTCTTTGGTTTCACATTGTAGAATGCTAGTTAAGCATTTATTGTGTTTAATTTGTAAATTATTAAGGTGATATTTGCTTTCAGTATATTTAATCTATCATAGTGACGAACCTTCTGGATGCGGACTGGTTTTCACGTGATATTTTTGGATCGGCCGGCAGTAGTAATTTACGCGACCATTAGAGGGAGACATTGTATAGCTAATGGCTTATTCTTTCTCATTGTTACAGTTATAGCTGTTTAGATCCATAGAATAGCCTTTTCTATTCTGTTAATGGCGGGTTGACTGTTAAAATATTACTGTATTTTATTTCTGCTATATTTAGACTAGGATAGCTACAGTTAATGCAAACCGATGTTTGTTGTTTGATGATCATTCATTCGCATTCAGCTAAGCATGTTTGTTTCATTTCTTTATTTGTTTCAGAACCACACACACTTCAATGTACCAATTAAATCATGCAGTTGTGAATTCAATAAATACTTCAAATGAAGAAATCTTGTGTGATTCTGACAGATCACCCGCTGTGAGCTCTAACTAACAATCCACCAACTATTCAAATCAAAGAAGCCAGTCCTCTTCTGTTCACACTTTAACTATTTTCATATACATCCTAACAGCATCTAAAACGGTAAAGACATACAACAGATGATTTAAAGTTAAGCTTTTATTTGAAACATGAACAAAGAACGGCACAACGTGAATTTGAAAGACAACCGTATATCCCGCCCCTCGTATTGATCCCTGTCAATGGTGAGTTCCCAAACCTAACATCCTGATGGTGGTCTGGCATTTCCAGGCTATTAAAGATCTGCAGCAACTCCAATTTTCATCCTCCTAACTCTGAAATGGGCCATCCTGCAACAGGCTAGCACACACACAGGAACAAAAAAAAGTCTACAGGATATGCTACAGTTATATTTAGCTTGTTAGTCTGCCTGTCCTAAGAAATACATTTCAATTTTATTCTCTTAAACGTGCGCTAATATGCATGTGTGAAGCAAATATCACAGATCCGACTTCTTGTGCATGCTAGTTATTATAAAGTGTTTCAAATTTACCACTGTACCAACTGTATCCGGTCTACCCAACTTATAATGATTGCTCCACTTAGGAATAACCACAATATGCACAGAGATGTGGAATAAACAATCAGTTTTACTTATCTTATATGTTGATTCCAGATGTGTTCTGAAAACACGCTGCAAACTGTTAACAAAAAATAATACATCTAATTAAAATAATTTGAATGTTTGATTAGCAAGCTCATTAGACCCTGATGCAACATCAACTAATCAGCTGTGCTATGTAGATTACAACATGATTGCTACCAATAAGCTAAAGACGCATCAGCCAGCACCATGTCAGAACTATGTGATTATTGATTATTGAATTAATGTAAGAATTTGATTATTGAATTAATGTAAGAATTTGACACAAAAGATGTTGCATACACATAATTAGGTTTAAAACAAGCATTTATAAAGGTAAAAATCTATTTAAACTTATTGTATAAGATTATTTCTGTCACTGCAAAAAATATGAGGAATATCAACTTTAGGAGTCAGCTGTCCACGGCAGCACAAAACCTCCCATTGTACCGAGACGATAAACACATTCAGCTAAATTTTGTCTAATTATTGTTATCAAGAAAATCCCAGAAAATATAGAGATATCATGTCAATATCGCATTCCAGTTGCAGGTTTCTGAAAGTGCATTGCACACTGCTAACAGCATACTACCAGTTTTTTAAAAAAAAATTTATGTTGAGCCGCAGCTCATTGGCCACTGATGCAACAACAACCAATCAGTAGTGCTATAGATAATGATGTGATCGCTACCAAATGAGTTAGACTTATCAACCTGCAGCATTTAGAGTTTCTTGCCAGAACTAGTTAATTGTTTGTTTGTTTTTGGTTCTGTCTAACAAATCTTAAATGATGTATTTTTTCTGTGGTAGAAATACCTTTTTCCACATTTCTGAATAATTTTGCAGTCTCCTTTACCTTATTAAAGCTACTTAAAGCTGTTCTAAGCGATGTCACGCGTTTTCAGGCCAAAACATTTTTTTGTCACTGTGGCGAATATCTCGGCCGAGGGACGTGAGAGATGATGAGCAACACCTGTGAGCACACCGGTCTCGCATCTCTCACATAGGAGCGGAAGCATAAAGGGGAAGCGACAAAATTGATGATTGAGAGAGGAAAAGGCCTGCTTTTGTTTCCATTTTGTTATCTTTCATTTCGGTAGCCAGCAGTCGTCCGTGAGGGGCTGCTGGCAGGTATTTATATTTTATTTTTGGTAGCCACTGCTGTCAGGTATTTTGTTGGTTTATTTCAGTTAAATAAAGTTTTATTTGATTGTCCTCCAGTTCCTGCCTCCTTTCTTCCTTAAACCTTGCTACAGTCACATTCTGCAAACATCTCCTCACTATCTGCTAGCTCCCTGTCCCCTAGCACACTGTAAAAACACACAGACTCTGCAGACTCCCCGGGCTCCACAAACGGCAACAAAAACCAACTGGGCTAACCCGCACCACAAAACATAAAAAATTGTTCCAGCCAATAACCGACGATAAGGATTTGGGGGTGGGGTTTGGGGGTAGTGTGCGGAAGAGGAGGAGGGAGGGTCTAGCTTGCTTCCATTTTGTTTGACAATACTTTAAACATCAACAAGTGACTTCACCCGACGTGTGGTTGAAATTACAGCTTGATATCACTTGATAATTGATTTTTATATTTTATGAAAGTCTGGGTATGGAAAACTTGTTGAAAGTTAATTTCACAACTTAAAATTAAAGGGGGCGTTGACTGCGATTTCACTTTTTTCATTTAAAATAGTGTGTAATGTTGCTGATGGTGCATGAACAGTATCTGCAAAGTTGCAGTGCTGAAAGTTCAATGTAAGCAGAGATATCGTCTTTTAAAAACCAGGAAGTGTAAACGCCTACAAAAACGACTGGATTGGGACTACAGCTGGGTTATGGTACGTCACTAAACCGTACATTTGCATCAACCACTCCCTTCAGAATATGCAGGAAAGGGCATGCGCATATTTCTGCAGCACGTCGAGTGAGTTGTGTTCACCCAGCTGACAGGTCTTCTGTGTTCGAGATTCCCACGGATGTTACTTCATCAACAATGGACACAATTTATGTTTGATTATATTCCTGAAAGTGACGATCGTAATCTAGCTCTCTGTGCTGCGCATTTTACGGAAGACAGCTTCCAGAATCTCCACGAGTTCAATATAGGATTCAATGCCGCAAGAAACTGTTAAAAAACGATGAAGCAGATCCAACTTTAAAACCAGAGGCAGCAGTTGTTGGGCCACAACCTGTAAGTAGGCTAAGACTTAATCATTTTAAATGTATTTGCATATATAATTCCAGACGTAACGGTAGCTTGTGTTTTATTTTTTTATTTTTCAAATGCCAGCGCTGGCTTTATAGCCACTAGGCTACTAGTTATGCTAGTATTTTGTGTCTACGACAAACGCGTACAAACATTATGGACCTGAATTTTGTATAAGTACTAATGTTGTAAATGTATTTTTCATGTGTATATGCTTTATGACGTTATTTTCGATTTGATCAAGAACGTAAACTTGCCAACGCTGTTTGTGCTTAACATTAGTAGCCAGTCAGTTGCTATCGTTGCCAGTCAGATGCTATTGTGTAAAACAAACGTGTATATGGTTAAAAAATGTGGCAAATTATCATTCAGAAACGTTTATTAAGAACCGTGTGTGGTGAGGTTCTGCTTGACTTTCTTCATCGCGGCTTTCTCGGTCTGATTCTGCCTCACTGATACTGCAGTCTCGACATCATTATTTGCGTGTATCCACCGTCTATCTATGTCTATGGAATCCACCTTTGGCATGCCCGTTTCGCCTGTTAAGGTAATGGGCGTTTACCTTCCGGACAGCGTGAGCGACAGTTTAGCCAATCACAACACACCCGCCCAAACGAACCAATCTGAGCCCATGACGTGTTTCTATGGGAGTGTTTTCATAGAATCAGGAAGTCAACCGCTCGTTCAGGGGACAGAGGAGAGCGCGGCTGACAATAAAGATGAAGTTTATGAAAAATTTGACATTTTAAAAAAGAAAAACCACGAATTGATGTTATATTGCACCCCATAAACACAATCATGCAAAGAAAAAAAGCAGTCAACCCCCCCTTTAAGACATTGTAAAAAAAAAAAAAACCCATTGAAATTTCCTGTAATTGAAGACATAACCGGTTATGCCTTAATGTTTTATGTTGACCTTTCACCATGTTACATTATGGTTTTACAATAACTAAAGTCATGTGCTCATCTATGTCTGCAGTTTAGAAGAAAGCTGTTTCTGTTTAAAGGGGTCATGAATTGAGAAATCAAATTTTCCTTGATCTTTTGACAAATAAGAGGTCATGTGCAATAAAAATATACTGTAAGTTTAAAGACTGCCTGTCTCAAGGCCTCTCTTTGTTCTGCCCAGTCCCAGCTAGCAAAAATTGTGCGGACCAAAAGCGGCCCGATTAACGATAAAACACTCGGCCGATCCTCGGCATGAATCTAGGTCCCATTGTTCTGCGAGCGCTCGGTATTAACGTGGCCCGATTGCGGAACACCGAGTGAACGGACGCTCCCCTTCAATCCCGTTCCTTGTTTGGGCTTATTTAAACTTTATTGATTTTTCATTCATGTAGGTTTAATACTAAAATACCTGTGCAGCTGTTATTTATGCAAGATAAACTGAAAATAAATCAGCACAAAGAATACAAGTTTCATGTTTAATGCATTTTTTATTGAACAACACTTATTGAACACTTATTGAACAACACTTCATTTTTCTCTCTGGTAATTTAAAGGGTTAGATCACCCAAAAACGAAAATTATGTCATTAATGACTCTCCCTCATGTCGTTCCAAGCCCGTAAGACCTCCGTTCATCTTCGGAACACAGTTTAAGATATTTTAGATTTAGTCCGAGAGCTTTCTGTTCCTCCATTGAAAATGTATGTACCTTATACTGTCCTTGTCCATAAAGGCAATACAGACATCATCAAAGTAGTCCATGTGACATGAGTGGGTTAGTTCGAATTTTTTGAAGCATCGAAAATACTTTTTGGTCCAAACATAGCAAAAACAACGACTTTATTCAGCATTGTACTCTGTTCCGGTTCTGTTGTCATTGCTCGTTCACGATTCCAATGACGCTGATGACGTGTTATCTTAAAAAGTAGTGTCCTTCATTCATCAAAGTCGGCTCATCACACTCACACACACACACACACACACTTTTTAACAATAGATTTTGAAATACTATGACAGCATTAATGTAAATTCAAGGAGTTCAATATACTATTTTCCAATATCAACATTTTTAAACTTAAAACATTTAATCCCACTGCATTTTTGAGTTTGTCTGCCTGTTGTCTGCCTGTTCGCCCTCTGGCTTCGGCCACCATCCCTTTCAGAGGTTAGCTGCAGCCACCTGGTGATGAGGAGCTCTATTTCCTTTTCTGTAGGATCTTTGGTCAAGGCATTCCGGCGGACTGCATCTGAGAAAATCACAAGATAGAAGAGGGCAGCATGACCATGTGATGTTACTCAGCAACCACCAAAACTTAATTTGGATGCAGGGCTCTACTCTGCACTTACATTGCTTTTTAATTTGAAAACTTTAGGAGCACCTTCTGACCAATGACAAATTAACATTACTATTATAAGGCCATTTATATTTGACTATAAAATGGCTTTTTTTAACCTTATTAAATGTCATCTTTTATGTCAAATTTATAAATTGAGATAGAATAATAAGACACAATCAGGAAGAATAAGTTGAATCAAATGAAATCAGCACAAAATTAATCTTTGCACTGCAGAGGTGGCATATACCACAGAGATGGCATTTAGTTATATTTACATTTACAGACTGTTTAATGAGGCTCAGAAGTGGCATGAGTGCACTTACATTCATAGTTATGATGTTAATGTTTTAAATGGAGTTTGAACATAGAAATACTAAAGAGGTGGTATTATGCTCATTTTCAGGTTCAACATTTTTTAATTCTTAATATGGGGTCGTACCAGAACAGGTTGACATGGTGTAATTTTCAAAAAACACCATATTTTTCCTCATACTGCACATTTCTGGAGCTCCTCTTTTCAGCCTGTCTGTTGTACGCTCCGCTCGAGCTACAGAGTGATGCATCTTACTTGTACAAAATCTTTGTTGGGAGTTGCACACGCGCAGTTCCCAGGTAAAGACTGACTAACTAACTAACTAACTAACCAATCAGAAGCAGAGATGGGCGGGTCATAAGAAACAAGGTAGTGTGATCCAAATCAAAGCCTTCAGATGGCAACAGTTTCAGAAAAATATAACTATACTGTTCCTAACTATACTGTTCCTAAAATGCAAGTCCCTTAAAGGGATAGTTCACTTTGAAATTAATTTTTGATATGTTTTAGCTTACCTCAAGGGCATCCAAAATGTAGGTGTCTTTGTTTCCACAATATTTTCAATTCTGACATTTTTCAGTCAAACCGTTGTTGTCTGTCAGTCATATAATGCAGGTCTATGGTCACCACCTCAAAGAGCATGCACAGAGAAGTCTAAATTAAACATGATTTAATGACTCGTGAATGCAAGCACACATTGATGGCCTAAGAAACTAAACGAGCGTCTTGTGTGAGAAAACAAACCGTATTTATATTGTTTTTATCTCTTGTTAACAGCCATGTCGAACTGATCTGAATCAGATGTCCAACTGAACCGTCTCCAGACGTTACGCCGGAAGTTATCTCTCACCTGTCTACGTCACGCATTGTTTACACAGAGATTTCGGAAGTTTTACCTTTCACTAAACATATTTAGATACAGTGAAAGGTAAAACTTCAGAAATCTCTTTGTAAACATTGCATGACGTACATACGCGAGAGATCATGTCACGGGTGACAAAATCGTTTGGCGATCGGAACCCTCCTGGGAATCGCGAGTTCCTAGGTGAACGGATTGCGTGTAACACGCCACTGCGGTTCCGGGTGTGATGGAATCATGCCCGCACTGATTAGCGCTAATGCACGGCGGGTGCGAGAGAGAGAGAAGCGGCGCGCATACAGGTTTCCTGTTTGATGAGTCAAGATAAAAGGAGACAGACAGAAGGGAGGGGAGGCTCAGACGGGGGAGGCTCAGACGGGGGACACAGACGGGGAAGGAACAGGGGAAAGGGAGCCGCTTCTGGCTCAAACAGCAAATAGAACAGGTGGGGATCTTCACAGTACAAAGTACTCTCTCTTCAGTTCACTGTATCACTCTGGGCTTCTGACGGAGGGCAGATATAATAACCTTCCACGAACATGTAAGCATGGATGGGGCCCACTTCTCAACAAAGACAGAGCACACTTGTGTTCACTTCAATTCCACAGCAATAAATCCATGTGTATCAATAAGGCAAAAACACTGCAATTCACTCACACAATAGAGTTGGTCAGAGGCCTCACTTTTGTTGCGCTCGTTTACAGGGGTTTCACATTTAATTCCTCCTTCACACACTCTGAAACACATCGCTCCTCCAACAGTCAGATCCACATTCACTGTTTCCTCTTCAAGCAGTTAAAATGTTCATAAGATAAAATCAGTTCACTTATCTTCTTTTCTCTCTCCTTCCACAGCACTGGCCCAGTCAATAGCTCAGTCCAGCAGTCTTCCCACAGGCGATCACTCTGATCCAGCAAGCTTACAAGGGCGATCTCCCTGCCCCAATGATCTTCCCGAGGAAGCTTGTTTCCAGCACGAGCACTTCAGAACTCCCCTTTCCCCACACGCACCGTCCAGCATGCGCCGAGCACCCCCTTGCTCTTCACCGGGCGTCTCTCCCTTTCCTCTGTTCCTTCCCCATCTGTGTCCCCCGTCTGAGCCCCCTCTCCCTTCTGTCTGTCTCCTTTTATCTTGACTCGTCGAACAGGAAACCTATGTGCGCGCCGCTTCTCTCTTTCTCGCACCTGCCGTGCATTAGCGCTAATCAGTGCGGGCATGATTCCATCACACCCGGAACCGCAGTGGCGTGTTACACGCAATCCGTTCCCCTAGGAACTCGCGATTCTCAGGAGGGTTCCGATCGCCAAGCGATTTTGTCACCCGTGACATCCCCCCTTGCCAATCGGTTCTAGTCCCTAGAACCGGCGTTCCTCAATTCCATTCGCCATACCTCTCAGGTGACTGTCCTCGGGTATCCCACTGGGGTCGTCGGGGTGGCGAGGGCAGAGCCGCTCCTGCTTCACTTCGGGGTCCCTTGGGACCACAGCCCACCCTACATGGGGTACCTCTTCGTCCGTCATCGCGTACCTGTGGCCGCTACAACTCACAGTGTGTATCCTGCCGACTACGCCACTTTGTGTCACAGGTCGAGGGGAGGAACCCTCGGGTTACCAACCACCCCCCCTCTAACTGAGTCACCACCGTGAGGATCCGGCACCACAGGCACACAACAGAGGACCTGGAGACAGAGATAAGTTTCAAAGAAGTAACAATCTTTATTAAACCAAGGGTTTCTCACAGTTTAAGATACTCTTGTCGATGCGCAATAATGGAGCAGGGGGTTGCAGCTTACTTCTCCCCAGCGGTGCTGCAGACTTCCAGACTCAGACAGTAAGTATGGCGGTAAAGATTCTTCACAGTACAGAGTACTCTCGTTGGTGCACGATAATAAAGTAGTGGATTAAAAGCTTACTTTTCCCCCAGCGGTGCTGCAGACTTCCGGACTCAGACAGTAAGTATGGCGGGTGGGAACCCTCACCGTACACAGTACTCTCTTCGGTTCGCAGCAGGAAGACGATGGGTTAAGAGACTACTTCACCAGGAATGCTGCCTGCTTCTCCTCCACAGTACAAAGTACGCTCTTCGGTGCATAGTAGCAAGACAATAGGTTAAAAAGGTTAGTTCATCAGGAATGCTGCATGTTTCAGTTCACAATTGGGAGACAGGGGGTTAAAAGGTTACTTATCAGCGGTGCTGCATGTTTCAGTTCACAGTAGGGAGACAGTGGGTTAAAAGATTACTTTACCAGCGATGCTGTATGCTTCTGAGCAGCGGTGCTGTATGCTTCTGGCTCAAACAGCAAATAGAACAGGTGGGGATCTTCACAGTACAAAGTACTCTCTCTTCAGTTCACTGTATCACTCTGGGCTTCTGACGGAGGTCAGATATAATAACCTTCCACGAACATGTAAGCATGGATGGGGGCCACTTCTCAACAAAGACAGAGCACACTTGTGTTCACTTCAATTCCACAGCAATAAATCCATGTGTATCAATAAGGCAAAAACACTGCAATTCACTCACACAATAGAGTTGGTCAGAGGCCTCACTTTTGTTGCGCTCGTTTACAGGGGTTTCACATTTAATTCCTCCTTCACACACTCTGAAACACATCGCTCCTCCAACAGTCAGATCCACATTCACTGTTTCCTCTTCAAGCAGTTAAAATGTTCATAAGATAAAATCAGTTCACTTATCTTCTTTTCTCTCTCCTTCCACAGCACTGGCCCAGTCAATAGCTCAGTCCAGCAGTCTTCCCACAGGCGATCACTCTGATCCAGCAAGCTTACAAGGGCGATCTCCCTGCCCCAATGATCTTCCCGAGGAAGCTTGTTTCCAGCACGAGCACTTCAGAACTCCCCTTTCCCCACACGCACCGTCCAGCATGCGCCGAGCACCCCCTTGCTCTTCACCGGGCGTCTCTCCCTTTCCTCTGTTCCTTCCCCATCTGTGTCCCCCGTCTGAGCCCCCTCTCCCTTCTGTCTGTCTCCTTTTATCTTGACTCGTCGAACAGGAAACCTATGTGCGCGCCGCTTCTCTCTTTCTCGCACCTGCCGTGCATTAGCGCTAATCAGTGCGGGCATGATTCCATCACACCCGGAACCGCAGTGGCGTGTTACACGCAATCCGTTCCCCTAGGAACTCGCGATTCTCAGGAGGGTTCCGATCGCCAAGCGATTTTGTCACCCGTGACATCCCCCCTTGCCAATCGGTTCTAGTCCCTAGAACCGGCGTTCCTCAATTCCATTCGCCATACCTCTCAGGTGACTGTCCTCGGGTATCCCACTGGGGTCGTCGGGGTGGCGAGGGCAGAGCCGCTCCTGCTTCACTTCGGGGTCCCTTGGGACCACAGCCCACCCTACATGGGGTACCTCTTCGTCCGTCATCGCGTACCTGTGGCCGCTACAACTCACAGTGTGTATCCTGCCGACTACGCCACTTTGTGTCACAGGTCGAGGGGAGGAACCCTCGGGTTACCAACCACCCCCCCTCTAACTGAGTCACCACCGTGAGGAGCCGGCACCACAGGCACACAACAGAGGACCTGGAGACAGAGATAAGTTTCAAAGAAGTAACAATCTTTATTAAACCAAGGGTTTCTCACAGTTTAAGATACTCTTGTCGATGCGCAATAATGGAGCAGGGGGTTGCAGCTTACTTCTCCCCAGCGGTGCTGCAGACTTCCAGACTCAGACAGTAAGTATGGCGGTAAAGATTCTTCACAGTACAGAGTACTCTCGTTGGTGCACGATAATAAAGTAGTGGATTAAAAGCTTACTTTTCCCCCAGCGGTGCTGCAGACTTCCGGACTCAGACAGTAAGTATGGCGGGTGGGAACCCTCACCGTACACAGTACTCTCTTCGGTTCGCAGCAGGAAGACGATGGGTTAAGAGACTACTTCACCAGGAATGCTGCCTGCTTCTCCTCCACAGTACAAAGTACGCTCTTCGGTGCATAGTAGCAAGACAATAGGTTAAAAAGGTTAGTTCATCAGGAATGCTGCATGTTTCAGTTCACAATTGGGAGACAGGGGGTTAAAAGGTTACTTATCAGCGGTGCTGCATGTTTCAGTTCACAGTAGGGAGACAGTGGGTTAAAAGATTACTTTACCAGCGATGCTGTATGCTTCTGAGCAGCGGTGTTGTATGCTTCTGGCTCAAACAGCAAATAGAACAGGTGGGGATCTTCACAGTACAAAGTACTCTCTCTTCAGTTCACTGTATCACTCTGGGCTTCTGACGGAGGTCAGATATAATAACCTTCCACGAACATGTAAGCATGGATGGGGGCCACTTCTCAACAAAGACAGAGCACACTTGTGTTCACTTCAATTCCACAGCAATAAATCCATGTGTATCAATAAGGCAAAAGCACTGCAATTCACTCACACAATAGAGTTGGTCAGAGGCCTCACTCCGTTTGTTGCGCTCGTTTACAGGGGTTTCACATTTAATTCCTCCTTCACACACTCTGAAACACATCGCTCCTCCAACAGTCAGATCCACATTCACTGTTTCCTCTTCAAGCAGTTAAAATGTTCATAAGATAAAATCAGTTCATGTATCTTCTTTTCTCTCTCCTTCCACAGCACTGGCCCAGTCAATAGCTCAGTCCAGCAGTCTTCCCACAGGCGATCACTCTGATCCAGCAAGCTTACAAGGGCGATCTCCCTGCCCCAATGATCTTCCCGAGGAAGCTTGTTTCCAGCACGAGCACTTCAGAACTCCCCTTTCCCCACACGCACCGTCCAGCATGCGCCGAGCGCCCCCTTGCTCTTCACCGGGCGTCTCTCCCTTTCCTCTGTTCCTTCCCCGTCTGTGTCCCCCGTCTGAGCCCCCTCTGTCTTCTGTCTGTCTCCTTTTATCTTGACTCGTCGAACAGGAAACCTATGTGCGCGCCGCTTCTCTCTCTCTCGCACCTGCCGTGCATTAGCGCTAATCAGTGCGGGCATGATTCCATCACACCCGGAACCGCAGTGGCGTGTTACACGCAATCCGTTCCCCTAGGAACTCGCGATTCTCAGGAGGGTTCCGATCGCCAAGCGATTTTGTCACCCGTGACAATCATTTCCGGCGTAACGTTGGACACAGTTCAGTTCGTGTTTGTATAGATATTTGAAAGAATGCATTTGATCAGCCATTCTTACCTTAGAGCAGTGTTTATTTAAATAGAACAGCAAAAGCAAGTTTACCTGAGGAAAAAAGAAAAAAAGATTAGCATTGTACAAAACTATCCATAATGTATACTAAAGCAGTAGAATAGGGGGGTGGGGCTCGAGCAACCACGGAAAAACACGACATACTGTCCATTTATTTTAACCCATAGAAGTAAAAGATTGCAGCTTTCAGATACAGATACTTCAGATACTTTCTCCTCATTTTATATTGTTAAATGTCGAGAGTGCATCTGCTATAGGCCCTGTGCACAAGGCCATCAAATGCATTTCACAACCACGTCATGTCACAGGAGGCACTCGGATGTAAACAGCATGGACTCCACTGTTTATGTACTACTTAATAAAGGTACACTAAAAAATAAAACAGAAAAAACCCTTTGTAGGTACGAAATCATATAGAGAAGGACTCAATATTTTGGCAAACTAAAGAGTTAATATGTGGTAAAGGTCCGAACGAGCTAGCTTCTCTAGCCTGTACTGCAATTCTTCCTTCTATTTCTTATTCCGACATTAGCTGCGTTCAGATTGTCAGCCCAGAAAAGCACATGAAATCCGTTTCAAGCTGCATCCATATGTGGTTTGATGTCCTGTTGATAGGGCTGTAGTCAAGACCACCTTTGTCGAGTCCAAGACAAGTCCAAGACCAGGACTAGTCGAGTCCAAGTCAAGACCGAGTCCAAAGAGGTTCGAGTCCAAGTCAAGACCGAGTCCGAAAAGGTTCGAGTCCGAGTCAAGACCGAGTCCAGTCATGCGTGACTTGAACAAGACAATAATTTTGGGTTATTATTTCTGGATCTAAAAGCAAAAGTGTCACAATACCCAGGATCTGTAAGTATAGATCCCCAATAGAACCCCAGAATAATGACATATGGTGATAACTCATAATAAAAGTGTTAGAACTGATATACAAACTTCAACCCACTTACTATTACCAATGCTATGTACTACGGAGCATTTGAGAAACTAAATGACAATATTGCAGATGTAGTAGTAGTGTAGAAAAGGAGTGACCAGTATTAGAGAGTCTATGGTTGGTTTAATGCCTTCCCTTGTGCCTTCCCTTCCCATGTCAACTGAATCTCATTAGAGTATTAGTATATTATAGTAGACTGTTAGGTTAGGGTTAGGTGTTAGGCTTTGGGTTAGGAGAATAAGTTTACTTGTAGTTGCTAAGTTACTTACAGTCAGTTGAATGTCTGTTGGGGGAACAACAAAATAAAGTGTTAGCAGATATTACGCAGACAGTCTACTAATACTCTAATGACAGTTAGTTGAAATGTAGTTGAAAATTTACTTATAGTTAGTAGAAAGTCTAAAGTGGACTATCGAAATAAAGTGTTACCAAAAATAAATTGTATTGTTTTATACTCTTCGTTGGATGTGGGTTAATAGGAAAGACATGTATTTTCAGAAAACATTTAATTTCGTTTAAATTAAACAACAATGAACGTGTAATTTGACATGTTTATTTTTATTTGAGAACAAACTGTAGGATTTTAAAATAAATTAATTAGGAAGTTGTTTAAGCAATTCATAAGAACCATTTTTCACAGTATACTTAGTACAAGAATTTGTACAACGTTGTATCCTTCAAATTTCAAAAGCTTTGTTAACTTTTAATTTGTTGATTTTAAATTAAAAGCTTTGTTAAATTAACACGTTTTTTTATTTTTTTTATTTGAGAATAAACTGTAGGATTTTAAAATAAATTCATTAGGAAGTTGTTTAAGCAATTCATAAGAACCATTTTTCACAGTACACTTAGTACAAGAATTTGTACAACGTTGTATCCTTCAAATTTCAAAAGCTTTGTTGACACGAACTATAACAGGTAAAACAAATCTCTAAATTACCGACAAACTTTTAGAGTGTAGCATTCTGTGTGCAGGTGAGGTAAGTAAAACTATATAGTTTTACAAAAGTGTTTTGTTACACTTGAGAAAAATGAGGGAGGAGAGCATTTCCACTCCTAAACTGGCTCTGTGGGGCCTCATAATGAGCCCTCCAGCACTGAACACTCTTTCAACTGGTGCTGAAGAAGCGGGTACAGAAAGCACTTTGACAGCTAGGGCATGCAAATGACGGTATTTGTCTTTGTTTTTCAACCAAAATACAAGGGCATCCTGCTCTGCCGGACAGCTCTGAATATCCTCCAGGTATGCATTTACCTCACTGTTGACACTTGGATGATATCTATGGGTGGAATTGTTCTTTTTGTGAATTCTGTATTTTGCCAGGAGCCGTGGAATCTTGGTGTCTGGGGGAGAATCCTGAGATGGTTCGGTCGGTTCCTCACAGATGTCCAGGTCCACTTTCTTAGCCTGAGCAATCAAGTTGTCTTGAAAAAAAAGAAAACAGAACTAAATTTGACACTTATTCTTTCACTTCAATAACCTTGCAAATACACTCTACTTTAAAGGAAGGAAGGGATTTTTAAATACCTGTTAGTGATTTCTGCAGTTCCTTCTTAGTACTTTGTATATTGGTAGCACTGCCACTGACATCCATCTCAACCCAGTTCAACCCGAACTGCGGGTCCAGCATCGCTCCCAAATGGCAAATTAAGGCCATGATCTTCTGCCATTCGTAATCCAACAAAGATGCCGGCAAATCTTCTTTTAAGTGAGGCTTTGAGGGCCCTGGTCAGTGGCCTACAGAGTCTCTTTTCACTATCCATTTCTGTTAAATGAGAATGTAGTTCAAGGACTGTAGGGACAACCATACTGATGGTAACAATTTTGTCACCCTCCGTCAATTCAGTGGCCTCAGCAAACGGTCCAAGAATTTGTGTAAGTTCTCTACACTGGGCCCATTCACGTGAGCTGAGGACAACATTCTCACTGAAGTCCACTGAACACATCTGAGTTAGTGCAGTATGATCTAATTCGATGACTGCTTGTATTTGTCTGAATTGTGAATTCCACCTTGTGACATTTGAGACAGGAATGCTTTTACCACTTCCAAAAACAGCCTCAAATTGATCCTTAAAGACAGTGCTACTATGCAGCAGACTGGCAAGTTTGGCCATTTTTGAGATTGCCCGAGACATCATTTTGACTTCTTTCATCCCATCCCCGATAACCAGTTGAAGACTGTGGGCAAAGCAGGATAGCCGTTGACGGGAACTAAGAAGGAAGTCGTCTCGGTTACAGATGTAACCCTCGTTCCCTGAGTAGGGAACGGAGACGTTACGTCAAGGAGTGACGGAGAATGGGGGTTTCGCATAGAAAGCCAATCCTCTTCGAGTATTTAACAACGAGCCAATGGCATGAAAATGCCATGGGTCTGCGGAATTTGCATAGCGTACTCCGCCCACCCATGTGGGTATAAAAGGAGGAAGCAAACGCAACCGCAGTATGTCTTCGCTGAGGAGCCAAGACTGATCTCAGGCGTCACCCAGCGGTACAGCAGAAGTGGCAAGGAGACGTAACGTCTTCGTTCCCTACTCAGGGAACGAGGGTTACATCTGTAACCGAGACGTTCCCTTTCGTAGTCACTCCGAGTTACGTCAAGGAGTGACGGAGAATGGGGGTCTATGCCATCACGCCATCTTCCAGCTGTCTTCCAGTGCTCTGCGAAAGTCTAGACCTCTAACACAAAATTACACAAAGGTCCCACTTTGACACAGAATTACCAAGGTACACTGGGAAACATATCCCGGGAGGGACATGCTACCAGATGCCTACCGAAGGGAGGACTTACAAAACACATATGGCCACTGGGGCTGCATATGGAGAATACTGGAGCGCCAACCGCAGGTGGCAACTAGCTCCAGGGGTGGCAGATGGCTTGCCAAGGGAAGACACATGCTCAGAGAGGCTTACAGTGGATAATACACATGAGACAGTTACCAAGGGGAACCGTGCACATGGAGGCACTTAGCCGGCACCAGAGCAAGCGCAGTGGTGCCCGCATCATAAGCGCTGGAGGACTCAGGGCTTCAAAGAAGGTACAACTGAGGAAATATCGCACTTATCCAATCTGAGGAGTGGAGTGGCGAGCAAGCGAAGACACTCAAGCGGTTCCAGCACTAGCGGAGGCGAGTACGTGAGAGGAAACTGGCTCGATTCGCAAATATAAAATCTTGCGAAGGTGTTAGGTGTCGCCCAGCCTGCAGCTCTGCAGATGTCTGTTAGCGAGGCGCCATGCGCTAAAGCCCAAGAGGAAGCCACACTCCGAGTGGAGTGGGCAGTCACACCAAGGGGGCACGGTCGACCTTGCTGCTGGTAAGACAAAACAATGGCATCCACTAACCAGTGAGACAGCCGTTGTTTTGAGAGAGCCCTTCCCTTCTGGCTCCCCCCATGACAGACAAAGAGCTGATCTGAGGTCCTGAAACACCGCGTTCTGTCAACGTAGGTGCGGAGTGCACGCACCGGACAGAGCAGTGCCAAGGCTGGGTCTGCCTCCTCCAGGGGCAGCGCTTGCAGGGTCACCACCTGATCCCGAAAGGGAGTAGTGGGGACCTTGGGCACGTAACCGAGCCGGGGTCTCAGAACAACGTGAGAGTAAGCCGGCCCGAACTCTAGGCACGCTTCGTCAACGGAGAATGCGTGCAGGTCCCCTACCCTCTTGATGGAGGCCAATGCAACCAGGAGTGCTGTCTTCATGGACAGGAACTTCAACTCAACCGATTGCAAAGGCTCAAAGGGAGGCCTCTGCAGAGCACTTAACACTACCGAGAGGTCCCAAGAGGGCACGAGGGGAGGACGAGGCGGATTTAGCCTCCTCGCTCCCCTCAGGAACCTGATGACCAGGTCGTGCTTTCCAACGGACTTACCTTCAACTGCATCATGAGAGGCGGAAATAGCCGCGACGTAAACTTTGAGGGTGGAGGGCGACAGCCTACGCTCCAACCCATCCTGCAGGAAGGAAAGCACAACATTGATCGAGCATCTCCTGGGGTCTTCTCCGCGAGAAGAGCACCAGTTGACGAAGAGGTTCCACTTCAACGCATACAGGTGTCTCGTAGACGACGCTCTGGCGGAAGTGATGGTTGCTGCCACCGCAGGTGGTAGCGAACTCAAACCTGCCTCGTGCCGTCCAGGAGCCACACATGTAGCCTCCATAGATCGGGACGAGGGTGCCACAGAGTGCCCCGTCTCTGAGTGAGCAGATCTTGTCTCAGAGGAATAGGCCAAGGAGGTGCTGTCGCGAGGAGCATGAGTTCGGAGAACCACGTCTTGGTGGGCCAATAAGGGGCTACCAGCAGGACCTGCTCCTCGTCCTCCTTGATCTTGCACAACACCCGTGCAAGGAGGCTCACTGGGGGAAACGCATACTTGCGTGGGCCCCGCGGCCAGCTGTGCGCCAGCGCATCTGTACCGAGCGTGCCCTCGGACAGGGAATAAAACTGGACGCAGTGGGAAGAGTCCCGGGAGGCAAACAGATCTATCTGAGCTTCCCCGAACTGGTCCCAGATCAGCTGGACCGTCTGGGGATGGAGTCGCCATTCGCCGGAGACAGGGCGGATCCGTGACAGCTCGTCGGCTGCCAGGTTCCGGGCTCCAGGAATGTACACAGCACGAAGGGACCTCAGGTGCTTCTGACTCCATAATAGGAGGTGGCGAGCGAGCTGCGACATCCGACGTGAGCGTAGACCCCCCTGGTGGTTGATGTACGCTACTGTAGCGGTATTGTCTGAGCGGACAAGTACGTGTTGACCCCTGAGCAGTGCTCGAAAGCGGTGCAGGGCCAGGCGTACTGCCAGCAGCTCGAGGCAATTGATGTGCATGAGGCGCTGGGGTCCTGTCCAGGAACCCGCGGCTGCATGCCCATTGCACATGGCACCCCAACCCGTGGTAGATGCATCCGTGGAGACAACGAGATGCCTGGAAACTCGCTGGAGAGGGACACCTGCCCGAAGAAAGCTGAGGTTCAACCACGGGAAGAAAGTTCGGCGGCACGCTGGAGTTACTGGAACCCGGAGCGAGCCACGATGCCATGCCCACCTCGGGACTCGATCGCGAAGCCAAAGCTGAAGCGGTCTCATATGAAGCAATCCGAGTGGCGTAGCCGCGGCTGCGGATGCCATATGCCCCAGGAGCCTCTGAAAGAGTTTCAGTGGAACCGCACTCTTGCCGTCGAACTGTCGAAGACAAGTCAGCAGTGAGTGTGCGCGCTCGTTCGTAAGCTGCGCAGACATGGCGACCGAGTCTATCTCCATGCCGAGAAAAGAGATCCTCTGTACGGGGCAAAGTTTGCTCTTCTCCCGGTTGACCCGAAGGCCCAGACGGGCTAAGTGCTGAAGCACTAGATCTCTGTGTTCGCAAACCTGTTCTCGAGAGTGAGCCAAAATTAGCCAATCGTCGAGATAGTTCAGGATGCGAACCCCGTGTTCGCGAAGGGGAACAAGGGCTGCCTCGGCGATCTTCGTGAAGACGCGAGGGGACAGAGCTAACCCGAATGGGAGAACCGTGTACTGATATGCCTGGCCTTCGAAAGCGAACCGAAGAAACGGTCTGTGTCGAGGCAAAATGGAGACATGGAAGTACGCGTCCTTCAGGTCGATCGCTGCAAACCAATCCTGATGTCGAACACATTCGAAAATGCGTTTGGCCGTGAGCATTTTGAACGGCATTCGATGCAGAGTGCGGTTCAAAACGCGCAGGTCCAGGATCGGTCGTAACCCACCGGTCTTCTTGGGGACAATGAAGTAGGGGCTGTAAAAGCCGGACTTCACCTCGGCTGGAGGGACCGTCTCGATCGCACCCTTCGCCAGCAGGGTCGCAATCTCCGCTCTCAAAACCGGGGCATTGCCACCGATTATAGTGGAGCGAACTCCCCTGAAACGGGGAGGAGATCGTGCGAACTGAATCGCGTAGCCGAATCTGATCGTTCTGATGACCCAGCGGGACAGACCGGGGAGCTCGAGCCAAGCTCCGAGGAACCGAACCAGCGGGGTCATCCGAGCCACAGACGTCCCCCCGGAGGGGCAGCGGGGCGGAGTGACTGGCATGCGCACGGGAGATACCACATGCGGGTGCGTAGTCGAGCTCCGCTCCCCGACAGAAGAGACCAGGGAAGGACCAGCGTTCCACGGGGGTCTGTTCTGCCGGGGGTCTGGCGACAGAGGGGGAGAGGAGCGGTGCGGTCCGGGGACGACGCACGCTCCTCTCCGCGCCCTCAGAGACAGAGAGGAATGAGCGGGGCGACGCTCTGGAGCATCGTGCGCGCTCATCCCGGTCTGTGTGCTCAGTGATAGTGTCAAGTCTTTCTTTAACCAACTCAGGGTGCTGCCCACCCGTGGGTGAGCAGCGGGGAGCGGAGAACAAAAGATTCTCCCCCGGCCCTCCACCGGGGGAAGGAGGGGGCCTGCTACCTCCTCCTGGGAAAATCTCGAAACCATCACTGAGCAGCCCGTCTCAGGAACGCCGCTTAGCCCGGCGTTTAGCGGGGGGCGGGGCCTGAGGGGGCTGTGACGTTCCTCTGCGACCACCTCTACGGCGCGACCCGGGTGGAGGCTGCTGCTGGGGTCGCTCCGGAGGGAGGGGGGCCGCAGTGGGACGTCTTCGGCGGCGAGCAGACTGAGGCGGCTGCGGCGACGGCTGGGTGGAGGCAGCAGCTGGCCGTCGGGGCAGGATATGTTTAATCGCCTCTGTCTGCTTCTGGGCGGTCGAGAACTGCTGGGCAAAGTCCTCAACCGCACCGCCGAAAAGGCCAGCCTGTGAAAGGGGGGCGTCGAGCAGACGGGTCCGCTCAGCGTCCCGCACTTCCGCCAGGTTGAGCCAAAGATGACGCTCCTGGACCACACTAGTGGCCATCACCTGACCAAGGGAACGAGCCGCCACTTTAGTCGCCCGGAGAGCGAGGTCGGTGGCCGCTCGCAGTTCATTGAACGACCCTTGATCAGTCCCGCCCTCGTGCATATCTCTGAGCAGTTTGGCTTGGAAAACCTGCAAAGTGCTCATCGCATGCAGAACGGCGGCCGCCCGCCCCGCCGCACTATAGGATCGCGCCGCCATAGACGACGAGAACCTACAGGCTTTGGAGGGATGCTTGGGTGGCCCCCGGGAGGAGGCGCTCTGCGGACACAGTTGCATCGCAACAGAGCGCTCCACCGGAGGCACCCCAGCATACCCACGGGCAGCTGCGCCGTCGAGGGGAGGAAAGGCGGGGGAAGCTGACGGGCGAACGCGGGAAGACAAAGGAGCCTGCCACGTCTTCGTCAGTTCCGCATGCAGCTCGGGAAAGAATGGTATTGGGGTCGGCTGTGGCTTTGCAGCGGCGGCTTTGCCCAAAAACCATTCATCCATCCGCGAGTGATCGGGGTGGGCCGGAGGATTCCAATCCAACCCAATACTCACGGCGGCCCGAGACAGCATAGCCGTCATCTCGGGATCCGAGACGGGCGGCGCTGGCACTCCCGAGGGAGGCAGCGCAGCCGCATCTTCAGACCCCGAAGAATCCAGCTCGCCTTGTGATGCCGCGATCGACATCGCATCCTCCTCTGGAGCGCCGAACGAAACAGACGGTACCTGCGAACAGGCAGACGTCTGCACCGTTTCGGCGCTCGCTGGCTGCAACACTGTTGCGGTGGGTGGGACCCGAGGAGCTAGCGTCGGGGGTTTGTTCCACACCGTCACCGTCAGATCACCCTGCCCGCGAGCCGAAGAGCTTCCCCGGGTAGAGGAAGCTGAACGGGTAGCGGGGGCGGGGACTCTCACTGTAAGATCATTGAGTCTCGATCTAAGTGTTGAGATGGTCATGTTACCACAATGGGCACATGACTCATCCACGAACGCTGCTTTAGCATGACGAAGACCCAGACATACAAAGCAGCGATCGTGCCCATCAGAGGACGACAGATATCGACCGCACCCAGAAGAACACGGGCGAACCATCTTTAAAAAGACGTGCCGCGTGCAGCTCTTTCAATGGAGAGGAGGAAATTCACTCTTTCAGCGCCGAGGCGACCAGGGAGAAGCGCAAAGTCTGGCAGACCACTGCACAGATCGCAGGCAATGCAGAATCTCGCTGGGTACCGCCGTCACACCAACACTGAAGAGGACGCTCGTCTCGAAGAGGCTTAGTGATATGGCTTGTGGAGAGAAGAATGCTCTTGGCTCCGAAGCGAAAACATACTGCGGTTGCGTTTGCTTCCTCCTTTTATACCCACATGGGTGGGCGGAGTACGCTATGCAAATTCCGCAGACCCATGGCATTTTCATGCCATTGGCTCGTTGTTAAATACTCGAAGAGGATTGGCTTTCTATGCGAAACCCCCATTCTCCGTCACTCCTTGACGTAACTCGGAGTGACTACGAAAGGGAACCGTATCTAGCTGTTCCCCAACCATGTCCTCCTCATCCTCACTGTCATCCTCACTGTCTGCCATAATGACTTTAAAAGCCCTTTTCATGTTAGCTGCATTATCAGTGATGATAAAATGTACCTTATCACTGATATTGTAGTCATCAAGTATTTCATCAAATGCAGCTGAAATGTTTTCAGAGCTGTGACGCCCTTTGAATCTTCTGCAATCGAGCAGGTAGGCGTTCAGAGAATACCCACTGGCAGAAGAATTGAGGACATGAGCTGTGACTCCCAGGTATGATCTCATTGTGCGGTCTGACCATATATCAGCAGTTACAGAGATTGATTTCTGATCTGCCAGACTGGACTTGATGCACTCTTTCACTCTCATCACTAGTTGAGGTATCTGTTTGCAGCTTATCATTGGTCTGGAGATTGGGGTATACCTTTCATCCATGGTGTGCAGAAAATGTCGGAAATGTTCATTTTCCACGATTGATATAGGTAGAGAGCAGTCAATGATAAGGTCATGGATGATCGCTTGGTTGATAGCCTGCTGCCTTGATGAAGAAGCATTGTAAACTTGAACTTGCAGTGGTCGCTGCTGAAATGCATCATCAATCATTGGCTGTGAATCCCCCTTTTGAAGTCCTTGGCGATACTCCTGCAGGCTGGAGATAGAAATACAAAAGCATCTATAAGTGTTGGAACTGAATAACAGGCAGATATAAGCTTTAAAGAGAAGTGAAATCTGTCATCATCCCAAATCATCCATAATATCCACTCCACAAACTGAGAAAAACTAAAAGTTGTGTCTGAATAGTCAAACTTAGGGTCCCAGACTAACTTTTTTCACCTCAGTCCTGGAACTGTCCTTAAAAACAATCGGAACTGTCCTAAAGCAAATGACAACCGTCCCCAAAAAAATAATAAATAAAAATGTTTCTGTACTTTATCATCATCCATAGTTAATAAAATTACATAATAAAAAAACACCTTAAAAATGTTTATGAGATATATTTTTATATTTATTTAGCTCAATTCAAAGCAGTTGTAAACAGGTTAAAAAAACAGATTTAATAAAAATAACAGGAGTTAGCTTTTTTGTATTCATGCTGAACAAATCTTTTTTTTCAATGTCAATCTCAATGTCAATGTCATTTTCGTCATAGTTTGTGTCATTCAAAACTTTATTCAGTTTTTTATTTATCGTCTCGTTTTCGTCTCTTAAAAAAATGTATTGTGTGATTGTAACGTTAACTATACAGCATGAGAATATGCGCTCCATTGTAGTGAGCACTTGGCCGGTTAAGTAGTAAGTTAACGTTACCCTAATAGGCTAGTAATAAATAAACACGCACACAAAAAAAAGTATTTTGTTCTGCGTCCTGGAAAATATTATTATGTTCGCCCTAAACACATTTTCTATTGTCAATTTAAAACTGAAGAAATCATCACCGATGTCAGATAACAGTAACGCTACCCAAATTAACCAACCACCTTTATCACAAATGACACACACACACACATACACAGCTAGCAACCACCATACTTATATACGACCCATAACTTTATGAGGTTAGGCTCATGCAAAGTTTACTTAACCCTAACGTTAACGTGAGCATTCATTCGTAAAAAGCCTGAGCACTAACTTACCACAAACGTACATACAAACGTAATACAAACACGACGATAATCAATCGTGTATACCATCTTTTGATATATATATATTTTACCCCATGAAACCAACCAGACGTAATTTATTTTAACTGCATGTCCAAGAACATTACCTTTAACTTTCTGTTAGCTAATGTTATGGGCTCTATGCACAACTGCACTACTTCCTGAACTTCAGCCAGCTCCTTGTTTCCTGTATACCATTATTGGACAATTTGATTAATTCAGGTGTGCTTGACCTCAGTAGTCACGGCAGCAATAATCAAACACACCTGAATTAATCAATGTGTCCAATAATGCCAGACAGGAAACAAGAAGCTGGCTGAAGTTCAGGAAGTAGTGGAGCTGTGCATAGAGCCTATTAAGCAGCTCCAGCTCTGCAGTTAACTTACCGTGATGGATGATTCCTCTGCAGGTGTCTCACGAAGTTCGACGTCGTCCCACTGGTCTCCGAAATTGTGGTTTTGCAGAATTTGCAGTCTGCCCTGTGTTTCTTTTTCAGCTCACCGCTGAGAAATTCACGGTGATTTTTAAATCCAAATTTGATGATGATGGAATTGGCCGACATCTTAATTTGTGTGTGAAGTGAATCAATGAATATTAACTTGCATGCGGAGCAGCGGAGGCAGAGCGTGACGCGCGAAAATAATCTTTTGTGATTGGCTTTTAGGTGGCCAGTGAATTCACTTTTCCTTCAATATTATTAACATAAAAGAAAGACACCTGGACGCGGTCGAGACCAAAAGCCATATTTGGCAAGACCAGTGGCCGAGACCGAGACAAGTCCGAGTCCGAATACCAGCGAGTCCGAGACAAGTCCGAGACCATAGAAAAACGGTCTCGAGTCCGGACTCGAGTCCAAGACCGGACTCGAGTACTACAGCCCTACCTACTGAATTATCAGGACATATGCCTCAGGCTAAACGATCGGATTTCGGGTGGTATGCGACTCTCACGCCACATAAAATGTAGCAAACGTCAGTGGTTGTTAGAGGAGACTTGCTGCAAGTCACTGCCGAAACAATGCTGTGTTGTTGCAAAGTGCCGGATGAGCAGAAAAATAATATTTCTGAAACATATATTATACACCGGTACAGACAAGAGCGCGAAAAAAGCTGTAACGCTGCCTTCACACTGGCAGATGAAATCAGCTCCGTAATATGCAATACGTTCCCAATGGACGTCGTACTACACAGTGAAAAGCGTCGGACGCGGGTAGAACAAAAATGGCGGAGAGATTAAAGTTTTATTCTGACAGTTTTGTATGATCTCTCTGATGAGAGGGTTATGCTGCGTGAGGAAAGTTGCTGAGGACGTTAACATGTCAGGTCGGCTAAAAATGTGATATAGTGGTCAATAGTTTAATATCTACCTTCAATTTAATTGTATTAACTGCCCTTATAAACGTTAGAAAATCATGAAAATAAAAAATGACATGACAACTTATCTTTATAAAATCATTATTTATTTTATTAAAAGTTAATAATTCGGGTTTGTTTATCAGTACCATAGCAACGCTTAACTTCCGCTGGAATTGTCGGATAGGAACCGTCCATAGCTTTTCGCAAGAGTTCAAATTTTTGAACGCATGCGGATGACCAACGGACACGATTTTCTTCGCACTGCACTCGGACCCGTTTCGGACCCTTTCGCGAATGCGCTCTGCGAATCTCCATAGGAAATGAATGACTTCCGGTCGTTTCGCAGCCGCATCAGAGATGATTTCAACTGCCAGTGTGAAGGCGGCATAAGGTTACATAGAAGCCTCCAACATTTCTGCAGCTCAATACGCAATATAGTCCAGCGCGGCGGTAGCTACACATAACGTTATCCATGTTGTAAAAATTTAATAAGAAAACATATCTAGCTATTGCAAATGCAAACCCCTTCATCAGTGTCAATGTCAGTGCCGTCTTGCCCGAGAGCTGCATGGACTCACAAATTGGATTTGAAAAGTTGCGATAAATAGTGTGGGCATCATTTTAGATCAGATTCCTATAGGCTCTATGCACAGCTCCACTACTTCCTGAACTTCAGCCAGCTTCTTGTTTCCTGTCTGGCATTATTGGACACATTGATTAATTCAGGTGTGTTTGATTATTGTTGCTGTGACTACTGAGGTCAAGCACACCTGAATTAATCAAATTGTCCAATAATGATAGACAGGAAACAGGGAGCTGGCTGAAGTTCAGGAAGTAGTGCAGTTGTGCATAGAGCCTATCGGATACAAAGATATTTTGGCAGTGTGAATGTAGTCATAGTTAATACGTTAGCATTTTAGCCATAGTCAAAGCTTTGTTTAACTTACACTTCGTTTAACACCTTTAACTTCGTTTAATGTGGCTGAGCTGATGCTGTGCCTCTCTCACCACAAACGCCTTCTTTCATCAGTTTTTTGCACTCTTCTCTTTAACTTTTGGCAGTCTATAGAACTCGAAAGGTATTTTCCCGATGCAACCGATAGGTACAGAGCAAAAATCGACAATTTTTCAGCAGAAATAATCAGCCAAATATGCGAGCCCGTTCAGTTCAATGGCATTGTTTATGTCCTGTGCCTCCAAAATGGCCGACTTCCGGATTGACGAGTCGTGAAAACCTATTGGGTCACATCGTTCACAAAATGGCGGATGGAATCCTCAGTTCATTTTCATATTAAGAGCCATCTCACTCAGCAACAGACAATGACCCAGCTTTCAGCATTATACCCGCACATCAAATCCCACATCATTCCTCTGTTAAAATTTACATAAGTATAATAAACATTTTCTTACAGGATCAAAATGTGTATACTTTCTAGGACAATGTTTGTTGCTGTTTGTCTGTGCTGTCTGAATTGGCCTTAATCCAGCTAACATTTTGTTCGACTTTATTTTCTTCCACAGATCAAAGACTGTGCTCGAAATATTATTCACGTAAATTACATTCAATAAAAATGGCGTCTAGCCTAGTAACTAATTCTTTGCCAAGCTGCAAAAAAGAGCTAACATCCCAGCTAACGTTAGTCAATGTTAGCTTCGTTCAAGCCATAAAGGTCTCCAACTTCATGGTCTCCCTTTCATATTAACGTTAACGTTACCTTGCAATGTTTACTCAGACGTGATAAAGTTTTTATCCTAATTAATAATTCTTAATTAAATTCTGAATTCTTTCTTTTCCTTTTATCTGGAGGGAAGCATGTCAACAAAGTTTAAACGGATCGATAATAACATTTCATCAGCAACATCCGAAAGTTCGGAGTTAATGTTAAGGGAACTCGATTGAAACTACGCTTGGCGTGAAATGTTGATGCTTGAAATGAAAACTTACCTCAAGATCACCGTAATGGCGCAGGATCGAAAAGGGATTAGTGCTATTCAAGTCTGGCGTTGAGTCTTATCTCCTTATTTCGCCCAAAGTTGTGCACATGTACTCCAGCGATGAGCTGAGCATGTGCTGACGCTTGCTGCAGTAAATGTTGAACTCGGCTTCACATCGGTAAAAGGGTCTGAGCCGAGCACCCAGAGTTTAAACAGCCGTCACTGTCTGGTATATTTGAAATAGCCAATGAAATGAATTGCAGACTCAATGTTGCTGTTGTGCACGCAGGCTACCCATTTCATCCCATTAACCCAAGTAAATACAGGATAGTCTATCTTAAACATTATGTTGGCCGGTAGAAAAAAATTTTGGCTGGCATTTTGTTTCTGTTATCCATGTGCGAGTGATGTCAGCGGGCATATGCATGTTTAAAATACATAAAATAATAATTTATATAATTTATAAAAATAATAATAATGATCATGACAACTAAATATTTTTGCTATGGTTATTAATGTTAAAGAAATAAGAAAGAAAGACTTTAAAATATTTTTATGTTATTTATTGCTACATTAAAACCATCCTTGATTTAACCAGCCGAGTCATTTCCAGAAGTTGTCCAGATCATACAGCCAGCCGGGTTAGCAAACATGAATCGACCCAGTGCTTATAGCCGTAAAAAAATGCATGTGCCAGAGCGAGCTGCCAGCCTGGTTATCAGTTACGGTGAACATGAATCGGCCCAGTGCTTTACAGCCGGAAAGAAAATGCATGTGCCAGCGCGAGCTGCAGGCCACAATCGGCCCGGTTAACGCACGCCGATGCCGAGTCTAAGCCGCAGGCACCGCGAGGCAGCCGAGCTCGGACCGATTATACATGCTGGCTGGGGTGGTGCATGTTGGTGAAGGGAGAGATTCTACAACAACTATGGTGCCTTTATGCAGTTAATATAGTCTTTGTATATTTTATTTCCGAGAGACCAATCTACATTGAGTGTACCTAAATGAGCCAATGCACATTGGCATGCGAGATGCACTGAGGCGTGCTGTCTGGTTGACAGAGTCCAGCTCCATACAGAGAAAAGAGATCACCTACACAGGGGGAAATTTGCCAATTGACCCGAAGTCCCAACTGGTTGAGGTGACTGAGCACCATGTCTCCGTGTTCGTACAACTGCTCTCGTGACTAGGCCAGTATAAGGGCCACCTTTGCAAGTTTTGTGAAGACGTGGGGAGACAGGGTCAGCCTGAAAGGAAGGATTTTGGACTGATATGCTCGACCCTCAAACGCAAATGGTAGGAATGGTCTGTGTTGAGTGAGAATCAAGACATGAAAGTATGTGTTCTTCAGGTCGATCATGCGAAAAACCAATCTCGGGGACGGATGCATTCAAAAATGTGTTTCTGCATCAACATTCGGAATGGTATCCTGTGATGAAGCCCGGTTCAGAACTGTAGAACCCTGCCTTCATATCGGCTGGAGGAACCGGCTCGATCATGTCCCTCACTAGTAGGACAGTGATCTCTGCCCATAAGACGGTCGGGTGAAGGCAGCAGCAGTCCGCCAGGGCTCTGTCTGCTTCTGTGTGCCTGAGAACAGCTGGGCGCAGTCAAAGAGGTAGGCCTGGGAGACGGGGAAATTTAGAAACTTTTGTCAGCATCCTGCATGTCTACCAGGCACAGCCAAAAATGTTGCTTGACCACCCGAGTGGACATTACCCGACCCAGGGAGCGCTCATTGAATTTAGTTGCTCGTAGGGCGGGGTCGGTTGCTGCGCACAATTCCTGCATGACACTCTGTTCGGAACTTTCCTCGTGGAGCTCCTTGAGCACTTTGGCAGAGCCGTCCTCTCTACAAACTTTGTAAGCCTCGCCCGTTGGATCGGACTAGTACTTACAGGTCCGGAAGGGGAGACACCAATTACCCCGCTGACTGCTCTGCCACATAATGATGGTAGTGAGGGGGGAAGAGGTACCAGGTCAAATTCTTGCAGTAGTAGGTGCTGTCCATGACCAAGTAAGCTCCTCATGCACCTCCGGGAAAAATTGGATCTGGGGCGGGACACTAAGTACGAGCGTGAGACGCCCTGAAAACCAATCATCCAGTCTCAAGGGTTCGGGACATGCTGGAGGGTTACACTTGAGCTCGGGGCGCTCTCGGTGGCCCAGGAAAGCATAGTCATAAACTCTGGGTCAGACTCGGGCAATGCTACTGTTCCCGAAGGTAGCATTGCAGCCGAATATTCATTCCTGGAGAAACCAGGCTCACCCTCTGATGCAGCGATGGACATCTGGTCATTGGGAGGATCCCCCAGAAGCTCGACTGGCTGCGGTGTGCTAGAGGGGTGAGCAGGGCCGGCCCTGACCAATTTGCTGCCCTAGGCAAGATTTTACCTGGCGCCCCATGCATTACAGCCCATTTCACCCTATCATTTGTGTTGGCGATTATTTAGTCATATATATATAGCAAGAGCATTACATCTAGCATTCAAGTCAAGTCCCCAATATTTTTATATAGCGCTTTTTAGTCTACAATACAGATTATTTCAAGCAGCTTTACAGTGAAAACAGGAAAATAATGCAACAAAGTTTGCTTCTCCTGTACAGCAGATCTAGATGAAAAGTATGTTCAGTGATGATTTATTTTGTTGCAATTTTTTATTATTATTTATTTCATTTATATATAGCCAGCCACTCTAGATAAAACAGTGATGTCATGTTCCAAATGTCATTCATGCACAAACTCTTCATTGAGCACTAGCAAAAGTGTTTGTTTGGCAGTTGATGGCAGCAATCTTCCACTAAATTATGACACATTTCATGTTTTCAACATGAATGAAACTGCTAAATGTCTTTAATGTGAATTTTACATGAAACATTGCTACTTTTAATAAACCTGTAGCTTATAAATAGCGTTATTAATTTTGGCAAATAATAAAAAATGCCATATATCCCAAATGTATAGTAAAACTTTAAATAATAAAAGTGATAGTATGAGTCTAAAAAAGACTGACATGTTTGTTACAAATCGCATTTTCTGGGGGCTCTGCAAGAACACAGAACTACTGTTAGCATAAAGTTATAAGGTAAAAATAACTGCCATTAAATTATAACATCTTAATACTATGCAATTAGATAAACTGTTCATTCATTACATCACTTTACCTCTGTCTTTATCCCCTTGTATCCTCTTCTTTTCGGCACTATCTCTATCGCAGCAGACTATAATGTTAATTTAAATGTGTCATGAAAATTCGGCCATCCGTCACAATGAGAAAACTTTCCCCGTGTCTAGATGGCTTCGAGGCCCGTTTCTAAGGGAGTGCTTGAGTGTAATTTCATCAAACGAAAGCAATGTTGTCTACATTGGATGCGGCGAGAGGCGACGCTAAACAAACTGATCGTGCGCGCTCTGTTTCTGGCGCACTTCAAGCACTCGCGGGGGGGGGGGGATTGATGCACCGGACCGGAGTAGGGGGATTTAGTTACGTTTTTGTGGAGTTGTTTTGCTTTATTTTGTTGTATTTCGAATTAATAGTTTTAAAACAGTATTAGTGAAAAATATATAAAAATTAAAAATTCACTCGTTCACTCATTTTGGCGCCCCTTGAGTTGGGTGCGCCCTTAGCATTTGCCTATACCGCCTATGCCACGGGCCGGCCCTGGGGGTGAGAGGCCCACAGAACTTGGTTCCTCGGAGGTGTGAGCCCTCATCCTAATCCTCGGGTCACCCCCGTTATTCGCAAAAGTAGACCTCTTCTGATGGCCACCAAAAGAGGAGCTAGATCGTGGGATAGGCAAAGGAACACCGCCTTGTCTGAGGTACTCAACTCTAGACTGCAACACCAATATAGTCATCTTCCCACAGTGGGTAAATGACTGATCCACGAAAGCCACCTCACCTTTAAGCCCAGATACATGAGGTAAAGATCGTGACCATCAGCTGGCACTAGATAACTTCCACATCCAGAAACACACGGGTGGAATGACATCTTTGAAAAGATGAAGTGTCAAACCCGTGTAAGCTCTTTTTAGAGAAATTAGCTCTCTTGGGTGCTGAAATGCACGGCAAATGGCTGGGGCAAGCAGGAAATTAGTGCAGCCTGCTGTGTGCTTTTACACTCTTTGAAGGCGCGGCAACACAAGCAGCAATTAAGAGCAGCCTGCAGTGTGGACTCACTGTCATTGAAACCGCAGCAACACAAGCAGAGACAGTACAGCCTGTTGTGTGCACTCACTCTTATAAAGAGCTTAAAAACTGCTGTTTGCACAGCTCTTTAGAGACCGCGACCACCGCTGAAGCGTCCTCACACCAACAGCAGAGGCTTCTTTCCAAAAAGAACAGGAGGCTCGAAGAACACTCTCTCAACCTTTGAGCAGAAACAATAAAACCCTCAACCCTCAAAGCGTGATGCACCTGTTGCCCATTTATACCCTTCATTGCGGGGCAGAGCGGCAGATGCAAATCTTGCATGCCAATGTGCATTTGATCGTTTAGTTACTCTCAAAGTAGATTTGTCTAGCGGGATTCTGATTCGTTGGTCACGTTCGACTCCACTGAAAGGGAACTAGTTTTTTTTTAATATGTACAGCATTTACTTAACTAAAAATGTTTTGTAAAGGCTGTTTTATTTAGGCCAATATGAGGAGCAGAGAATTGTGTCTTGGTCTGGTACAGTATTTGCCGTCTAGACATAGCAATACAGCATGTCCATAGCACCTCATCTACTATAACACAAGACTTTGACCAAATATATTCAACAACAGGAAAAATGTCTCGGGTTATGACTATAACCCTTGTTCCCTGAGAAGGGAACGAGACACTGCGTCGATAAAATCGACTCTTTGGGGATGCTCCCTAAGCGTGCGCCTCTGAAGTATGAATGAAACTAATCCAATCCTGATTGGTGTTGCGTCGTGACGTAACATGTGACGGCATACCCGGAAGTATAAAAGTGACGCTGTCGCAACACACACTAGCCTCGCGATGAAGCAAGACGCTCAAGGGTCCTAAGGGGCGTGGCAACACGACGCAGTGTCTCGTTCCCTTCTCAGGGAACAAGGGTTATAGTCATAACCCGAGACGTTCCCTATCGAGGGAACTCAACACTGCGTCAATAAAATCGATTCTTTGGGGAACGAGTGCCCACTAGGCCACGCACCGAACAGACCCGCCCCAGAGTGAAACTGATCAGGCACTAGCAAGGGCCGAGTACGCGTGCACCGGGCGTACTGGGAAGGTTGAGACTATAAACCTGACGAAAGTGTGTGGGGTAGCCCAACCGGCTGCATCACAGATGTCTTGTAGAGGTACTCCCGAAAGAAGATTGTGGAAGATTGTGCCCTCCGCCTGAGACAACAGATCCCTCCTCAGAGGAATCTGCCATGGCGGAGCTATGAGGAGTGATATTATGTCCGAGAACCATACTCGCGTCGGCCATCTTGGGGCAACCAGAAGTAGACTGATGCCCTCCTGACGGACCCTCTCCAGGACTCCCGGGATCAGAGCGATCGGGGGAAATGCGTACAGGCGAAGCCTCGGCCAAACCTGTACCATGGCATCCAACCCCAGTGGGGCTGGATGTGAGAGGGAGAACCAAAGTGGACAGTGGGACATCTCTCAAGAGGCAAACAGATCCACTTCCATTGGTCCGAACCTCTCCCATATCGACTTCACCACCTCCGGATGAAGTCTCCATTCCCCGGGCCTCAGCCCCTGCCTCAACAGGACGTCTGCTCCCTGATTCTGAACCCCTGGAATATAGGACTCTGATGAAGATATAGTTGTACGTCGAAACGTTAGTCAATTGTTGCACCTTTAATAAATTTGCTACTTAGAAGATTTGTGCACCGGTGTTTCTCCCGTTCCCCTGGAATATACATTGCTCTTATTGACAGTATCTTCCCCTGGGACCAAAGGATAATTTGATGTGCCAATTTGCACAGAGGGCGCGATCTATGTCCCCCTTGTCGGTTCAGATAGGCCACCACTGATGTATTGTCCGTTCGTATTAGGACGTGGCGACCTTCGAGGTGTGGGAGGAAGCTCCTCAAAGCCCTGAACACAGTCATCATCTCCAGGCAATTTATATGCCAAGTGCGATGATGGTCCTGCCACATACCCCTGGCAAAGGGGCCGTCCATGACCGCGCCCCAGCCAGTAAGGGAGGCGTCTGTCGAAACGGTTTCCCGGCGACATGACACCCCCAACACTGGCCCTTGGGATAGGAACCAAGGTTTCTTCCTTATTTGCAGAGAATGAAGGCACCTGCGCGTTACTCTGATCACACGAAACGGATTCCCTCTGGGGGAGAACCCCTTGGTTTTCAACCACCACTGGAGGGGCCTCATGTGAAGGAGGCCCAAAGGAATAATGTTGGATGCCGCTGCCATGAGGCCCAGCATCCTTTGAAAGTGTTTCACAGTGATGGCCTGGCCCAGCTTCACCCTGGATAGCATCGCCAGAATTGACTCGACACGTGCGGGAGACATTCTTGGCTGCATTGTAGTCCCACACGACTCTCAAAAAAGTCGTTGTCTGGGATGGTTCTAGCACACTTTTCTTGGAATTGAGTCTCAACCCCAATTTTTGAATATGGCCAAGGACAACATCTCGATGCCGAACCACCATCTCCCGAGACTGAGCCAGGATAAGCCAGTTGTCGAGATAATTCAATATTCGAATCCCTTGAAGTCTGAGTGGAGCAAGGGCTACGTCCATACATTTGGTGAATGTGCGGGGAGAGAGTGCTAGGCCGAACGGAAGAACCCGATATTGGTACGCTTCGCCCCCGAAAGCGAACCTCAGATACCTCCTGTGACATGGAAGGATGGAGATGTGAAAATAGGCGTCTTTCAAATCTATCGTGACAAACCAGTCCTCGGACCTGATTTGACTCACAATTGCTGGAATGTTCAACATTTTGAACTTGAACCTCCTCAGAGATCGGTTCAACACCCTGAGATCCAGAATTGGCCTCTAAACGTCTATTTGACATCTGCAGGAAACGTCCTATAGACGTCTTGCAGATGAGCAAACACTCTTTAAAATACGTCTTCCAGATGTAAATAGGAGATCAGACAGCCTTGTGCTATCTAGACCAAGAATGCTTGTGATACTCAGAATAACTCTTTACTCAGGAAGTCACGTCATAACACTGTGTCCCCACTTAACTCCCCGTACTACAACAGTTCCCTTAAACATAGTTCCCATTACAGAACACCTCCCCCTTTTAAGAAAGGAGGAAAAATTTTCCAATTGTAACATATTGGATACCTCTCTGAAAAACCTTTAAACATTCAATCATTCAACGTTCAATTATTCAACATTCAATTACAGGCTACACAATCTCCCACCTTCTTATGAACAGTGAACAGTTACTCTTTTTTTCTCTCTTTACAAATTCAGACGTTCAGGAGGCCGCAATACTCGGCCAGAACTGGTCACGTAAGGTGCTCTACTCATACTTGTGTCAGTGTCCCTGGAAATGTTCCCTCCCTTAGTAGTGTGCACATAAGTGTCAATGTCACTCTTTCCGAGGGTTGTGTCATTTGTTTCCATGGGTTCTTGAAGTGATGAAAGAACTGGCCGCATGTGAATGCGGTTTCTCCTGATCAGACCTCCCTTAGAGAGTACTAAGTAAGACCTAGGTGTTTCTGCCTGGCGAATGACAGTCCCTTGTGATTTCTCTTTCTGCAACCACACGCTCTGTCCAGGCCGCAATTTTGGTAAGGGACATGTCTTGTAACGCCTGTTGTACCTGCTACGCTGTCTCTCTTTAGCCCACTTGTCAGATTCCCTGAATCTTTTAATGTTTGGCCATCAAGGAGTTAGAAACGTTGGAAGCTGTGGTATGGTAGTATGCAGTTGTCTCCCCATTAAAAGTTGTGCAGAAGAGTACCCATTCTCCAAAGGGGTAGACCGATATTGTAACGTTTTTACTCACTCTCTCGTTTTTAGTTTGGTTTGGGTCTTTAATGCTGGGGTGCCAGACAGGGTTTCTGTCATTAATTTAGTTTAGTTTGCAAAAATGTTCAAAGGTCTTGTACAGTTTGGTTTGTCTTTCACAAAATCCCTCACTTATTTGAGAAAATAATGGCCATACAATAATACTCATATAAACACTCTTAAATAGACCCCCACTTGAATTCATTCAAGTATATTAGCAAATCACAACACAGTTCCAGATGTCTCAAATCGCTTTTTTTAGTTTGAGTAGGAAGTAGAAAAACAGTTTAAACGTTTGTTCCACCACAGATTACAAAAAGAAATTTATTTATGACTGATAAATCTAGGATAAATAAATATTTAATTGTTTATTTTATGATGACAACGTCACAATATGTAAGCAAAGTTTTTGTTTTCTCACCCCCACCTTTCCAGAGACCTTTCACAATAGCCACTGCGCGCTCAGCCTCTCCGTTTGCTTGCGGATATCCCTGGGCTGCTGGTAATGTGTGTGAACCCATATTCACTGGCAAAGTTCTTAAAGAGTGTACAGCTATACTGTGGTTCGTTATCGGACATAACTGTCTCTGGGATTCCATGGCGGCTAAACACATCTTTTAAAGCCGGTGTGCTACTTCAATGTAACGCGAAAAATAGTCTACAACCAAAAGGTATGTCTTTTTCTCCCACAAAAATAAGTCAGTGCCCACCCGCTGCCACGGTCTCTCCGGTACTGAAGTGGTTAACAATGGCTCTCTGTGTTCCGCCCTGTGTTGTGAGCATGTGCTGCAGCTTTCCACCAGCTGTTTGATGTGCACAGACAATCCTGGCCACCAGACAGCCTGGCGAGCCCTCGCTCGACATTTTACTATGCCTTGATGACCCTCATGTATCCTTTGAAGAATTTCTTGCCTCATGCTGTGGGGAATCACGATTCTTTGACCCCTTAGAAGCAGCTCATCTCTAAGATTCTCTCTCTCAGACCATTATAGTCCCAGCTCTGGTGGGAGGACATGTTTCTCAGGCCACCCAGTCTCGCAGTACTGGATGAGTTAGAGCAGATAGGATCAGCCTTCTGGCTCTTGATTATTGTATTCAACTTCATTTCTGTAGCTTGAATTACAGAATCCACAAACACCTTAACGTCGCTCTCATTCTGCTTCTCCACCTCTGGATAATGTGTCTGCAGTTATAATTTGCTTACCAGGCACATGCACTATGTCAAAAGTGAACTTCATCAGCCTCAGACGAAACCGCAGTATGCGTGGAGGTAGTTCCTCTAGTGCTTTGGTGCTTAACAGTGAAAGCAGTGGTTTGTGATCCGTCTCCAGTCTGAATTTCAGGCCCAGGAGGTATGATGACAGACGCTCACATGCCCAAGTGGCTGCTAAAGCCTCCTTTTCAATTTGGGCATAATGTTTTTCTGCTTCAGACAAGCTCCTAGAGATGAACACAACCGGCTTCCATGTTCCATCTGCCTGCTTTTGATTCAGTATACCCCCCAAGCCAAAGGATGAGGCGTCAGCGGAAACACATGTCTCTGCTTTTGGGGAGTAGGATGCCAACACACGAGGTGAACTCAGTTCTGATTTTAATTTCTTAAAAGCCTCCTTCTGTGGTGATCCCCAGTTCCATTCATTTTTGTCACTGAGCAGATCTTTGAGTGGGCGGGTGTAGGATGCAAGGTGGGGTAATTACCGAGGTAATTAGCCATTCCCATCACTCTCCTTACTCCATCCACTCCAGTTGGTTCAGGCATCTCCAAAATCGCCATGACTTTCTCTGGATCTGGTGCCACACCATCAGCTCCGATTCGGTCCCCCAGAAATATCATGTTGTCAGTTGCAAACACACACTTCTCATTTAAAGTCAAACCTTCATCTCTCAGGCTTTTAAGGACCTGATGCAGTCTATCATTATGCTGCTGCATGTCCTCTCCATAGACCAAAATGTCATCCGCATGACACACAACTCCTTCACAATCTTCCAGCATTTGCGACATTCGACGTTGAAATTGCTCTGGAGCTGACGAGATTCCAAATGGTAGACGGTTGAACGCATATCTCCTGAATGGGGTGATAAATGTTGTCAAAAGTGAGCTGTCTTTTGGAATTTGCCAGAATCTGGAGGTAGCGTCCAGTTTTGTGAATATTTTGGTGCCAGCAAGCATTGCAAGTGTCTGCTCTACAGCAGGGAGGATGTGATGTTCTCTCCGCACCCACTTATTAAATCTGTCAAATCCACAAACAACCATATCTTTCCTTGAGCCTTGGGCACTACCACCATGCCCGCACACCATGGAGTGGGTTGAGTCACTTTAGAAATCACTCCCATATCCTCCATGCGTTTTAACTCTGCTTGCACCTTATTTCTCATCGGCAGTGGCACACGGCGTGGAGAAGACAGAGCATATGGGACAGCAGCTGTCTCCAACTCGATTTTATATGGCTCCTTTAATTTGCCTAAGCCAGAGAACACTGAGGGGTATTCTGTTATAAAATCCTCCTGTTGCTCTTGTACAGTGTGGAGACGCTGTATTAGTGTGAGGGCTTCAATTGCGGGGAGCCCTAATAAGGGCTTGGACAATCCAGCAACCACATAAATGAAGTTTTATGTAACAAGGTTCGGGAGGAGCATGTTCAGGTAATCATCCAATCAACACGAGGAAAGCCAGTATAAATAAAGCCTTCCCTTACCTCCTATCTCATGACAAATTTCTCAGCACTTGACTCCGCCTTCGTGCAGTCACGTCTGAGTTAGAGCTCTTCCCTCCCCTCTGACGATGAATCTTTCATCACGGAATCATCTCCACTGCAAGACGCAGACCTAGCAACTCTTCCTTCTCCAGCAGCCAACAATAACAACGAGCCTCCATCATTATTCAGGGGACGTCGGCTCTCCAGATCCTCTCCGCATACACCAAGACGCCGATGTCCCACCTCACCACCGCCAGCGAGGAATTCATCATCTTTATCATCGTCTTCTTCGCTTTCCCATCAACCTGCTACCCCAAACATCCCTCCCATAGGGAAATGGACAGGGGCTAAGACAAGCCCTAATTAATTCGGATGTTAATTTCTCCCACAGGATGATAAAGCAGAATTATTTAATTGAAGAGTTCAGATGCAAAAGCCTCTAAATGCCATTTGAAATTTTCTTCTAAAATGATCATTTTTATCAAGCTTGTATATTTAAGTTCATTAATTTCACTTAAATGGCAATGAAGATGACCTATTAATTGACATTTAAGTGAAATTACTGAACTTAAATATACAAGCTTGATAAAAATTGTCATTTTAGAAGAAAATTTCAAATGGCATTTAGAGGCTTTTGCATCTGAACTCTTCAATTTATGTTATTTACAATCTTCTCACCCTTCCGTTTCAGCTCCAAATTTCTTCGGCTAGAATGAGCTAAGCGCTCGCCGGTTCCTGATCGCTCGTCCGCAGTATCTCCTTCCGCACTTGCAGCTCCGGGCCCCGCCCGGCGCCACGGCATCACAGAACTTCCGCTAGCCTAGGGCCGCGCCCCGGAATCCGTCATGGAAAGGCGCCAACATCCTCCAGGCCAACTCCCCTCCTCAGCCCCTCCCACTGGGGTACCTCACACTCTAGATCCCGGCAGTTCCACTTTGCTACAGGATCCCCAAATGTTTTTCTTCCCTTCTACTTCTTTCAGTTTTCCTCCTTCTCAAGCGCCGGGCGCTTTCCCTAACGTGAGGATGCCTCCGTTAGCAGGTCAATCGCTGGCACATTTCCTTCCCTTTCCACATTATGCTCTCCCCATTCCTCCTCCTTCACCTAACTCGGGGGCCGATCTCAGCGTGAGAATGCCTCCGCAAACGGCCACAGCCCCGACTCTCCATCCCTTTAACTCTCTTCAAGCGTGTTCTCCTTTCTCTCTATTCTCAGCCACTCCAGTCCCTCCGAACGCGGTCGCTACGGAACCTCCTCCAGTGACGAACATCCGAGCCCAAAATCCTCGCAGACACAGTCGTCGATTTGGGTTCCCTACCGTCCTGGTTTCCCCCGGCCGAATCCAATCGCCCTAGATCGCGGCGACATTTTAGTCACTCTAAAATTGTCACTAGCCGAATTCTGTCTTGCCTTCAGCCGCTATACAGAAATCATATGCGCGTCTTTTCCCCATAGACGGCGAGCTGAATGACCATTTTCTATCATCATAGCGCAGCTCGCGTTGTCTTATTAATCCCCGTTCGCGCCGCCAGCGATTTTGACGCTGTGTGTCGCTAGACGCTGTACTACGATGTCGCTTGTGGGCGTTGGTGCTGTCGCTCTGATGTTTCTGGAAGACAGCACGTCTGGCCATATCTATACAAAGACCATCTCAAATGTTATATAATTTTAATTTGACTGGGAATAAGTGACTTTTAAAGCTAAAAAGAAACCATATGCTTAAATAAATCAATTACTAGATCAACGATCGATTGAACAAATTAAACTCACTCATACTGTCACAAATTATAAAATCGTCATTCGAACTTGACAAATCAATTTTCTTGTCCGTAATAGTCAACATAATGTAGGGGAGATCGTAATATGAACTGCAGCAGTGCTAAGCGTGCGCCATGAAATTACAACACTCGTACTATAAGGTTATGTATGAATTAAACTCACTGAGACTGTAAACAGTTTCTTTTCCATCCATCATTTTATTATCCATGTCTTGTGGTTACAGTCAAATCATATAAAACGGTGAAATCGTCCTCAAACTCTTTCTTTCTGTCTTGCCTGTCCTGCACTCGAGAGAGTGACGTGAGTTCCACTGAAAATCTTATTTTTCTATTAGTTGATTAGTTTGCTTCTCATTTGCATTCAGTTGAAATACTCAACTTTTGTCGCTTGTCTCTTGTCGCTTGATATGCCCACATTCCGTCGCCAGCGGTCACTGTTGCTCGTATCGCCGGATGTCGCCAGCGTTCCATTGAAATGAATGGGATCTTGTCGCGTTGTCGCTGCGTATCGCTGGCGATGTGAACGGGACTTTATAGGGGTATTAATTTTTATACATACCTTATACATAAGCCGTTTTCCGCAAATGCGCAGTCCGTGTTCCCCAATGGAATCAATGTTCCTATTGGGGAGCGTCGGATACGGATCTCCATAACCGAGTCTTCCTCGGGTGCAGTAACATCTCCTGCGCAATTTGCAGACCAACAATCTATGCCATCAAGGCATGCACCCAAATCAATCCATCGATTTTCCCCCCCTGCCCTAAGCAGAACGCTATAAAATCCTCAAGCCACGTTCTGCATCACGCAAGAGAAGATTCTTTAATTAGAGAACCATACTCGGCACCTGATAGTCAAGTTTGCAGGAACTTCAACTAAGGGAGCTGCCTAAGATAACGCTGTCATTTTCTCCACGTCTAGAATATTCTCTCAACTATCATGATATCGAACAAGTCATAACTATGCTTAGAATAGCTGGACGAGGAGCATAGATATCTCCTCTGCTTTTAAAGTACGCCAATCTACCCCGATTCATGGTACGTACCTATTCAGTGTAAACGCCATATGTTCGATCCTTGCCAATAATTATACAATGCCTCATCTGTTCCACATGCTCGACGACTTACTAATAAATGTCACCCCTCGACACCTTCCCCGAGGCTTACCTCCTCACAGCGAGGAAAGTTTTCGCAGATCTAGGGATTCTGTTAGCCCAGGAGAAAAACATGGGGTCCAACTACATCCATCGAGTTCTTAGGCATCAATCTGGACTCAGTAAATTTCCAGGCCTCACTGCCTAAGGAGAAAATAGATCGCATCATTTTAATCGCATCCAATTTTACAGACTGCACAGACTGTTCAAAACGCGTACTTCTCTCGCTGCTGGCCCACCTATATTATGCGATGTGCATTATTCCACAGGGCCGACCATTTTTAGCGCATCTCCTAGCCCTCTCTTCATCCGTTCACGCACTGGAAGATCGGATCATCCTTCCAGAGAGTCAAAAACGAGCTAAAATTTTGGATTAAATTCCTCAATTAGTGGAATGGCTTAACCTTTTTTCTACAGCGACTTTATCTCTCTCCCCCTCGATATTAAACTGTTCACTGACGCAGCTACCTCGATCAGCTTCGGCGGTCATTACCAAGGACGCTGGTCCGCGTCTCCCTGGCCCCTCAGCTCCTAGACACACCCCAGGCTTCAGCCTCCTCTGCCCTCTTCGAGCTCTACCCGATTGTCGTCACAGCTTCTCTATGGAGGAAGAATGGTCAAGCAAAAGCATCAAAATCCATTGCGACAATGAAGCAATCGCGCACTGTATCAATAAATGTCGTTCTCGCTCACCCGGGCTCTTGCCACTCCTGAGATGCCTCATATGGATCTCCGCATGTGACCAGTTCTTAATAACTGCAAAACACGTTCCAGGTGTTCAAAAATAAATCGCTTACTCTCTCTCCTGTTTCTCTTTTCAGAAATTCAGGACGCAGGCACCAGAAGCAGACCTCATTCCAACTCCAGTACCTCTTTATTTTCAGCTGATTTTCCGTTAAACCATCCGCTAAAATCCCTCCCGATCACGTCCATCGAATCCACCCTCCAAGCCGTTTTTCTCCAAGAACCCTGCAAACTTATTTCACCGCTCGGAAATAGTTTTCAAATCATTCCACCTCTCTCAACCCGTCGTTTCTCGAATGTTCTCTTTTAACCAACTACTTCATCCATATCTCATCTCATCTTTTTAGTAGGCTACTAATGGTATCCAAGCCGGATCCATCAAAGCTATCTAAGCGGCAATCAAATATTCCATAAATTAATCTACGGTAAACCCGCACCTGCATTTAATAACTCACAAACGTCCCTTCTAGTTAAGGGAATCCAAGTTCCCGCCCCACGCGCCCGGATACCAGACAACCAATCAATTGATATAATCACCATATGAACCTCATCACTCCGTCTTGGATACTTCTCCATCAGCACCGCCTATACTTTAGAAGTCATGTTCATCCTAGCATTCTCCGGTTTTCTCCGCTGTTCCGAACAAATTCAATTATAATCATCTCCTGCCATGCTTCACTTCAGCTACATCCACTCACAATATACCTTCCGACTACATCTGGGCTCGCCGCTCGCACACTTGCTTAATATTCATAGTACGTTTTTTCAATCACATGCAGACTCCCCCGTTCGCACGCAAGAGATGATTCACCCGTTCGAAGGCCGGGCTCCGTCCCCCTTCCAAAACGCTGGTTGAACCCTCCCGTTCGAATTGCAGTGAGAGTCTGCCCGTCTTAGGCGTCGCCGGACGTCCGCGCTCGTGTTGCCAGGAGGCTCCCCATTCGTCGGGACGTGAGGGGTCTTTCCCGTGCCCCAGCCCCCCTTCGAAGCGCCGGTCGAGCCCTCCCGACCGAGTCCAGCGGGCGCCCCCCCCGTCCAACCCGGCGAGGCTTACCCGTCCGATGCCGTGAGCATTTAAGTTCCCGTCGGATGCAGTGAGAGCCCTCCCGGGTGAACGGTTAAAATTCGTCCTCAAATTCACGCTCGCTAATTCTTATGTCAGCGAGCTGTCAGTTCAACTGCGGAATGGGCTTATCCGTCCGATGCCGTGAGCATCCAAGTTCCCGTCGGTCGTTGTGAGAGCCTTCCCAGTCGAACAGGCAAGCTCGTTCCTTGGTAAATTAAATACCCTTCACTTTTTGGGGGGTTAACATTCTACGCTCGCTGTCCTTTGTTTATCTGGCATTTTGGGGAGTTCTCTGGGGTCGGGCCGAATTCTGAGCTCAGAGCCCTCCCCCGGACAGCAAGCCAAATACGCATTTTAATATTTCTTATGATTTCATTAACATGTGAACTCGTGAAATGAAGTTTTATGTAACAAGGTTCGGGAGGAGCATGTTCAGGTAATCATCCAATCAGCGCGAGGAAAGCCAGTATAAATAAAGCCTTGCCTTACCTCCTATCTCATGACAAATTTCTCAGCATCCCACCACCACCCCTTCACCCCACATTTGGCTGGGTCCGCGACTCCGTGCTTAAATACCTATGATCCCTAAAATAAGGGGGAGTTCTCTGGGGTCGGGCCGAATTCTGAGCTCAGAGCCCTCCCCCGGACAGCAAGCCAAATACGCATTTTAATATTTCTTATGATTTCATTAACATGTGAACTCGTGAAATATCTTGTTCTGTAGTTTTATTCTTGATGCTTAGTCTCCCTTTAAACCCTTCACATCCAGCCTTTGATTGCCTGGTCCGAACAGCACTTTTCCAGGTGGCTGCAACACTCCATATTTCTCAATGGAGAAACTAGTGCTTGGAATCGCTGTGACAGCCGTCCCTGTGTCCAATTTGAAAACTGTGTGTTCCTCATTCAGCACAATCAGTTCATTCCATCCCTCAGTTCCTTGTTTATACACCTCTCCAAGAAAAGCAAAAATCACCATCCTCATAACTCTCTGACTGTCCCTCTGTTATGTTATGGACCCCACCAGCTGACCTCCATTTTTTTGCAAAATGTCCTTTACGGTGACATCTCCTGTAGTCAGCATCTTTAGCAGGGTAGTCTTTCCAAGGATGATTCTTACTGTTTCCACATCTACCACATCCCAGTGACTTGTTTTCTGTCTTAATTTTAAGTGGATTTTGTGATCTCCTTTCCTTTTTGTGTATAGCCTCAACGTGTCCTATTGACTGCTCAGCTCCGCGCAGTATTGGCTGTTGTTTTTTCACTGCCGCGCTTTGTCTCACTCTTGTTATCGCTTTCTCTAGCGTTAAATCAGCATCCAATTGTAAACTTTCTGACAACTTGGCATCTCGTATGCCGACCACGATAAGGTCTCTTATCAGATCTTCCTTTAGAGCACCAAAATCAGATTGCTCAGCGAGTGAATGAACAGCTGTAATAAATGACTCTATGCTCTCTCCTGGCTCCTGATTCCGCTTGTTGAATCGCGCCCGTTCAAAGATCACATTCCTCTTGCTAACACAATGCTTGTTAAAAGCCTCCGTAACGTCAGCATATGATTTCTTCTGAGTCTCGGTCAATGGTAACACATACAGTATATCTTCAGCATCATCTCCCGCTGCATACATGAAAGTGTTCACTTGATATTCCTCTGTCTGTTTATCCAAACCGGATGCGTTTCTGTAGCGCTCAAAACGCTTCATCCATCTTGGCCATTCACTTGTATTAGTTAAGTCGAACTTGCCGGGCATAGCTAGCTGTGAGGCTAACATCGGTGGGGCTGGCGCTTCTCTATCAATTTTCCCCTTATGTCACCGGTATTACTCCCTTTTTAGGTTCAGTTCGCTTCTGACACCATGTTGTGTTATCTTCACAATAACAGACCAGGAATGCTCGTGATACTCAGAATAACTCTTTACTCAGGAAGTCACGTCATAACACTGTGTCCCCACTTAACTCCCCGTACTACAACAGTTCCCTTAAACATAGTTCCCATTACAGAACACCCGCCAAGGAAAGTGGCAGTTTGCATTCTCAATCATCTTGATGATTGGCTCACCTTGCTGACTCTCAAGATTTGTTGCTCAGACACCTCAGCCATCTGGAGCTTTAGGTCAACTGGGAAAGGAGCAAACTCTCCCCTGTGCAGAGTATCTCTTTTATTGGTATGTTTGACTGTCAAAATGACAGTGCACAATTGAACTGCCTGAATTCATTCAGGGGGAAAAAGTAGTTCCAATGAAACTATTTCAAAAGCCCCCTTGGGGCATATGGCATGCACAGCTGCAGTCTTGCCGGATTGAAGCATATGAGACATCTTTAGCACTGGGTACACGACCGAGTCCTGAGATGGACATGGTGCCATGGCACACATCCCACCTATCTGTCGCCACACTTTCAGCCGTGGTTGGACCTTGCTTTTCTAATGGCTGGAGTGCCCTTGGAAAAGTGTCCAAGCACGTTGCTGTTAAAACAGATGCCTTCAGTACAGGTGGGGTTATACAACGGACGTGCAGCTTCTGGCTTCTGGACAGGACCTTGCCTGCACTGGCACATCAACTGCCTTGAGTTGCTTGCAGAACTGCTGGTCATGTGCCGGTTTCGATGGACAACACGGAGACTGTAGCATACATCAATCAAGCTCAATCATGGCCAGAATGTGATCTCCGTAGTATCCCTTTCCATCTGGACTCGTCACGTTACCCCAGTGTTATCCAAACCAGTTGTGGTTAGTTTAAAAGCGAAAGGAACAGCAACTATCGACCTTCTCCTTGGAAAGTTCTGTCCTTCCTTCTCACCAGGTATGGAGGTTTATTCGACTTATATGGAGACGGCTTGGTGAATGAATATCTCGGCTCCTCAAAAAAACCTGAATGAGTGAGTTACTGTTCAAGCGAGCTTATATGCCCGTGAGTCGGGAGGGTGGCTTGCAATGCAAATCTCACTCACCAATGTCCTTTGGCTTGTTTTGTTACCACTTGAAGGAGATTGAGCTCCCTAGTGATATCCCAAAATATCAGTCTGTCGATGTAACATCTCTGTTCCCTCCTTCGGGGGACGAGGGTTACAACAGTAACGAAGACGTTTTCGCTGTATTCACTGGATAATACCTGGGATGCATTTTCTCTTAAAAGCAGTGCTTTAATGATTGGTGACATATCCTCGGAAAAAGCAGTCCTAACTAGTTATTTATTAAAAATATACATTATCAAAAATGAAAATAACTGCTTCAAAATTCACATTGTCACTATGAGTGTGTGTAATTTACGTTGCAGAACAAAATGTCAAATTATTAGTCAAGTTGTGATCACCACATGCTTTATTCTACACATAAATCAAAAAACACCATTATAAAACCCCATAGGAAAATCTCTAAGAACCATTACATTTAACTAGACTCGGTTCGACTTCACAGGTTTCAAAGGATTCAGCCTCTGAATTGGGACACAGCTTGACTAGGGATGAAGCTAAACTTTGCCTTGGACCGGAGTTTCCTATCCTTGAACCAGTAAAACAGGGTGAATGGCAATTTAATTTTAAATTATGCATGATTTTGATGTAAAAACAACAAAAACATTAAAAGTGAAAAAAAAAATCAATTCATGACTTTACAGTATCTTATGTAGCCTGTACGTAAATGTCAGGAAAAGCGGTTAGACAAAAGTTTTAGAAAAACGTCGTCAACATGATCTAGTCACGTTGAGTAAGGAGGAAAAAGTGTGAAGGTTCATTGAGTTCATAGTTACCTGGGGGCAATATTAATCATATTCCATTCTCATGGCTGGAATAATAGAGCTTAACACTCTGCTCATATACTGTAACCCATGACTAAACAACACCTCACCCTCTTCAAGCTCTGTTAGCTGGACTCTGAAGCAGAACCTCAAACATTTGTGTCTGTTTCATATTTCTCCACCAGTGATATTGTGGACAGGATTGCAGCTGACGTTGTTCATGTCATTTGAGTATGTTTTGAGTGTTGACTCTGTCTGTGAGGTCATGATTACAACGGGCGGAAAAAGTGCCTCGACTCACACCTCTGCTGTCTCTTCTCCAGAAAGAAAAAAAAGTAAAAAAAAAAAAAAAAAAAACATTGCACAGACCTTATATTCACTCTACAAAACACCTCCCAAGACCACATGAAAACGTGTTGGGATGTAAAAAGAGTTGGCTATTTTATGACAAAAAAGTGAACATGGATTAATAAATTGTTTAAATAAGAAATTCAGTCTTTTGATAATTTGTCTTTTTATTATGTTTTGCATAGAAACTTGAATCTATATATATATATATATATATATATATATATATATAGAAAAAAACAGAGCAGAAGAAACAGAAAAGAAAGAAAGTCAAATAGATGTCATTGGTCATTGGAACAACATGAATCAATGCAGATTATTTTTGTGTGAGAGATTACTTTAATGAATATCTAATCCAAAAGTTAATATTCTCATTCAACACAGGTGAGTCACATATTACAACACAGAAGCATTGAACAACTTCCAAAACACACTGGTTTCTGACTTAACAGCCTAAATGTCTGACATTCCAGGAAGCTGATTTGTAAAGAAGAGATCTTTCAAAATGCATTTAACAAGGCAACACAGATTTCTTCATTAGAAACATGATTCTATTGTTTATTAATTCTAGTAAATCGCAAATCACAATAAAGCAATCTTTGGGTAAGCATCAGGGATATGTAGATCTTGTTTGTCTGTTATAACATGGCTTTTCCACTATTCAAATCACTGTTGTTTATGTGGAAATTTACACTATACAGGTTGATTCAAATCAGTATGGCCACTAGAGGGCATAGGTTGGTAAGGTCAGATGTTCACAGAAACACAGAGGAGTGACAGATTTGACAGGACTGAAAGCTTGGACAAGTTTCACTGGCTCTGAGGTCCAGCAGTCCTCTAAATAGACCCCTAGTATAAATGTAGATAAAGAGACAAAACATTTGCTTCTCTTTTAATAGCCTACTCTGTGAGCAACATGAATGAAGTGAGATTTTGTTTGCCACCTTCGAGTTTGCTGCTGCTCATTGCCACTAGATGGAGACATGTGAAACAGAAATTCCAATCCGGTTTCAGTCCTGTACATACAAAGAGCACATGAAAAAAAGAATAAATGGGAGATAGCCTATTTTTCAAAGAAAAGAAAAAAACACGAGTAAAATTAATAAATGTTTGAACAGAATCGAATGTGAAGATCAAGATGGCATAATTATAGTTTTTTTTTTTTAAATCAATAGGCCTATATTGTGAACACGAAAAAGCCTAATGAATGAATTTGGAATTTAAAGTCTCATGACTGTATAGATCAATGGCAGGTCGATACAGCATTACAATGATAATGATAACATGACAATGATATGAGTTTATACGACCTTTGAGGAAATTTGGGCCCATGTATGTTTATTTGTTATTTCGTTATTGTAGTTCATATTATGTTACAAGAGAAATGTGCAGTTTTATTTAACAGTTGATCTATTTAACAGTTACTAGTCGGAAAGAATTCTCTGATTAGATCTGCAAGTTAGTTATTATATTTTAAGACTTTATGATGAGGGAGAACGAAAGACTCATTAATTCATTCGTTAACATTTCCTATAGCCTACTCTACTTGATTTGAACTTATCCTTTAGATCTATAGATAAGTTTCTGTAAAGGACCTGTTCCACCACAAACCGCATTTGATCCGGTGTTTAGGATCAATGAATACCAATGCACTTCCAGTCGTAAAGACAACACGTGAAAGAAATACTGCAACCGCTTAAAAGAAAGTTTCCGATTTGGGAAATGCGACATTTATAAAAGGCTCTATAGCTATTAGGCTATAGCATAATATAAGAAGGCCTATATCATTTTTCCCCTTCATATGCATTACGATTAACAATTATTAAAAACTTTAACAATTCCATGATCTTAGTAGGCTATAAGGGAAATGTACCGTTTTATCCCAAGTATTATTTTCCATTAAATGTTTTAATTCTGTTCGATATTCGAATTGGAAACAAAACACCTGTTTTTTTACGGCTTAGTTAATTAAGCTGGGTATTTGATGTATGTAGGCTATAGCATTTATATATAACTTAAACATTTATAAGTAATTTATTTGATTTATTTTTTAAATAAGATTAAATCGAAAATTTTGAACAGAGGGAAACATTCAATCTTACTAGGAAGAAAAACGAACACGAGGAAAGCGAGTAATTCACACGTTTTCATTTTTGCATATGAGGGGCTTTAAATCGGGGGGTGAAATCCGGACAGGTTGTTATAGCTACCCAATCCACAGGGGTCCCCCCACCCACCCGTAGACAACCTTATATATATAACACAGAAAGCCTTGCATGTCCCAATAACTATTAAAACAGTGAGTGTCCTGAGCATTGCGGTTCAGGCTGACTGAGTGACTCTATCAGAATTTCGCCCGTGGCAAAAGCCTGTGATTGGGTCCGAATGAAAAGCTGCTGCTCTCAACTTTAATATGTGCCTCATGAACGCGCACAGAAGAAGGCTGTAGGACTATCGGAGAGAAATATCGCTCATAATCATCTCGTGTTCTCTTATTGACACGCGCGGGCGAGTGTGCATGCGTGTGTGTGTGTGTGTGCGTGTGTGTGCGTGTGTGTGTGTGTGTGTGTGCGTGCGTGTGTGCGTGCGTGTCTGTTTAAACCTAACTTTTTAAAGGATGATATATTTTGGATATTTCCTGTTTCTTTTTTGTGGGCTCACGCGTGTAATGGCAAGCTACCCGATATGGTGGTAAGTTTTATTACCTTTTTAACCTTTCTATGTGAAAATACAATGAGTTTGCTAGTCTAGAAAGGTAAATGACAAGCTTTCAACTTGACAATGATTTGGGGATTGAAAATGTCCATGACGTCAGCTGAACTGGTGATGATATGGATGATATGATGGATGATGATATGATATAGATTACGCGATGTCTATCTATCTATCTATCTATCTATCTATCTATCTATCTATCTATCTATCTATCTATCTATCTATCTATCTATCTATCTATCTATCTATCTATCTGTCTATCTGTCTGTCTGTCTGTCTGTCTGTCTGTCTGTCTGTCTGTCTGTCTGTCTGTCTGTCGTGCACCTGTTAATAGTTAAGCTACCGTAAGTAAATTGTTGAATCAAATTTTATCAACATTGACCTAAGATATATGAGATGTGTAACAACTCATGTTTAATTTGTTCGTTAAAATCATGCAATTGATTAAAGAGTGAGTATAGGCTAATTAGTTTTCAACTTTTAAAAAGTAAAAACAAAAAAGTCTAACATTTTTCTTAGTGATTCAGATGTCGTCTGTTTGTCACTACGTAATATCGTTTATGACAGGCTGGAACTTCTCTAATAGAGGACTTAAAAAGCGCGTTAAATGAAACAGCGAGTGTAGTTGTAAAAGATCAATGCTGCATTGTAGCTGTTCAGTTTGTTTCGTTAATCAGATATAAACTAAATCTGCATTTAAATTAGGCCTATAATATTTTCAACATTGGATTTTAGTTGTTGTACTGTTTTTATTAATATTATTTGATTGGCTGTTGAAAGCTTAGTTGTTGTCATTTAAATAAAACACCTGAAGTAATAATAAAATAAATAGGCAATTGTAACTGAGGAGGCTGGAAAATTATTTAGCCTATTGTTAAGAATGCAGAATTGCATAATCATTTGAGACTATATTTAAAAGAATTTAACAGAAGGTATTTGCCATGAAATATAAATGCTTGCACAAAAATTTCATACCTGACAAAAACATTCAAGGTGTTCTCTTGAACAGATTTCACTGGTACGCCTAAAAGATCATTGTTTCAGGGAGGCAAGACAATAAAGCTGAGTTTTCTCAGTGGTTGTAAAAGCTGTAATTGAGTAGGTCATTAGTCACAGTCCAGGCCACTCTTTTTTGTTAATTGTTGTCTGTCTGACCCTCTTGAGATTTTAAAAGCCGTGCTTTCCTTCTCATTCACAATGCCAATTCAGAGAACAGCATCCAGAAACTTCTGTTGCTTATAATGAGTAGCCAACACTTGTGAAAAAGAAGTACACTTCATTGTATTGAAAGTGGACTTGTCTTCTACTTGTCAAAACTTAAAAGTATATATATATATATATACATATTTAAAACTGCAAAGTATATTATATATATATATTTAAAACTAAAAAGTGCACTTTGTATTAAAGTCAAATGAAATTGATTTACTTAAAGAACTTGTGTTTTAATAATCTATGCTTTAAAGAAGTACACCTATTTCATTGTGTTTACTAACATGCACATGTAAAGCACTTTCTTATAATGTTAACTGATGTGTAGTTATCAAATAACATTAGTTATTGGAGATTACATTTCAAGTTATACAAGTTTTAACAGAAACGACATTAAGCATAAACGCTTGTTCATTCAACTCTTTAACACGTTAACCATATCTCAAAGACAATAGAAGTAATTATGAGATTACATAAAGGTGTAATAATAATAATAATAATAATAATCAACTTTAATTTAAAAAGAGCCTTTAAAACAGCTTTTCAAAGCATTGTAATGAAAGTAATGCAATTGTGTACTTAAGTCCTATACCCAAGAGGGTCAAAACACTCTTTTATTTTTTTAATTGCATTGAATATACATTTTAATTTTAATACATTTTCATTGATTGTAAATAAGATAAAATTAGGTCTCCAAAAACAGCCCATTTAGCATTTAAATGTATTATTTCCATAATAAGAATGTTTGAAAAATATGCAAAAATGCACTTCTTTTTCACAAGAAAACCATCAAGGTATAAAATTGTCTAATGAAAGAAGATATACAAGAAGCGATGAAAACACTGAGGTGCAATCTATCTATACCAATCAATATATAATATATTAAAATGTGAGAATTCAGAAGTAGGCCTATCAGAAAAGTGTCTAGTTTTCTTTTTTCTATGCTGTTTGTTGTTGTTGTTATTGTTGTTGTTGTTGTTGAATGTGAGCCCATTTCTCTTGGTTAATACAATCACCTTTGGACATAAATAAGGTATGAATAAAGTGCAATGCGTCACAGAGTTTCGGTGTCCCGTAACAGAAGGGACATGCTTGAAAACATACTGAAATCGCTGGGCAAGTTACCTCAACAGGGTGGCCTGCAGTTCTCCAGCTGAGAGAGTTATGTGATATGGTAACCTGCCGCAGGACTGCTCATGTCCATGCAGGGGAGACATTAAAATTATTGGTATACACAAGCATATTTATACTACAGTAATAGCCAGCTAATACAATCTATACTACCAGCTACTAACATCTAACCCATAACCTATGTTACATTTTTGCTTCGGCCACTATGAAGGAGGTTTTTGACGTGGATCAGGTATAGAGACCAGGTTCATGGCTTCCTTCTTCTCCTTATGAGATGGTGTTGCCTGACTGCACCCTAAACACCACCCCCCACGCTCCACCTTAAAAGATAAATACCTGGAGGTGAAAGCTTGCCGCACATTCCTTCTCCCAAACACTTCTCTCTTGATGTCAAAGTCGGCTCTGTGGCCCCGGGGCCTACGAGTAAAGTGGTAATTCAGAGGTGCACTTGCTTGGGCTTGCTGAAATATGCATTAAAATCTAGACTGGATACACTTCAGATGAAAAGTGAGCAAATATATCTAAGACTCCAGAGCAAATGGAAATGTTCATTTCTGTCCTTTTGTCTTTTAATTACCTAAGATTTGGGGGATGTAAAAGACAATACTGTTCTTCCGGGGTGGAGGCAGGGTGTCAGTTTGGTCATACTTTCATTTGGGACGTCACAAAAAAAGCAGATATCAGATAGACATACTGTAGTTCAAAGATTTGCACAAGCACATGGTTCGAAGAATGCTATGAGTTCCACACACCTGATGCAAATTAGAACAACCTTATAAATGCTTGTGTTGCATTTGATTGCTAATATCTACAGATATAGTTAAAGAAACATCAGAAATCCAATCTTAGAGCAGCAATACATTGGCAACGAATCCGATTTGCCCAGTGTGCTGAGATTCTCCGATCTCCGTTGTGTTGGTTTGAGCTCTTCGTTCTTACTTAATGATGATCTCAATATCATGAGCTACAACAGATGACCGAGGCAGACACACGCCCAAGACAGCTGAGCATGAGGACATGTCATTGAAACACCTGTTCACTTCACTCAGCGTCGGTGACGTCTCAAATTTATCAGCTTCTGGCAAAGTACAATAACAAAGTATGAGGTGGTGATTCTAGCCGTCAACAGAGCCTATTAATTATCACTTTAGTCTTGACTGCAGTATACCTGAGGGCTGTCCACGCTTGATGGAACCCACAAACTGTTTGCCAGCTTTAAAAAAAAAGAAAAAAAGAGAAGAACATAGTTCTAGCTGTAAAAATGATTGGATGATCCATTATTGAAACTGTCAGTGCATGCACACCTGTGGCATCATGTTGAAGTTGCTTGGCAACAGGTAGTCTAATGATCATATTACTCTCAATCACTTTTCATTGGTTAAGGAAGTCTTTATCAAGACTTATCTGTGGTGAAATGATTGTAACAGCCTCTTTTTGCCTTAGTAATGAAACCTCTCAAGAATATCCTATGTCATCATTATGATTACAACATCATCATGATTTATTTGTATAGATCATTTATGCTGATTTAAATTAAACATTGTGGATTATAATGTAGTTTTTTATTTTACAATACAGTACATACAAAAAAGTACAAAAAACCCTCAAAAAATTTATAATAAGACTAATTAGGGGAAGGGGTGTGAAATGTGCTTAATTGCTACAAAAATAATGGCATGCTTGCATTGTAAAACAATGCAAAATTAAATGTTAACATGCCTGAAATAGGCTTAAATGAGGGAATTTATTATTGTCATTATTTTATTTGGGGGTTAAATGCAAACAAGGTAGATTTTTGTGCAGTTTATCCTATTGTTCTACACTGTAAAAAATAAATCTGTAATTTTTATGGTAAAAAAACGGCAGCTGTGGTTGCCAGAACTTCACCGTTAAAAATACGGTAGGAACGTTAATGGTTTTATAGACTTAACTTAAAATTTACATTAATGAACTGTGATTTATTTTCTGATAAAATGTTGATTTACCAACCTTTTGATAAATTGATATCTGTTTTGTATCATTGTATACACTAACAACCAACAATCATCACTGCAATGATGATAATTACATGAGCAATAGAAGCTCATCACAAGTAGTCTTCCATTAGAAGATTAATATTTTTACAAAGAAGCTGCACAGTGTCATTCACACAAACATTAAACACCATCATGGTGACGCACATGAAATTAAAAAAAAAATGTAAAAAAAAATAACTTAATTAAAAGTAACATAAAACCCTAATCTACATAACTGATTAGAAAAATAAACATAAAAAAAGAAAACTATGAGGAACCATAGTTATTTCAACAAAATACATAAAATGTGAAGTGTCACACAGGGAATTGTGGGAATGTCAAGTTACGTTTTTTCACTGTAAATTATACAACTGATTATATCACATTTATTTACCATATATAGTACGGAAACTTTCTGTTAACCAATTAACAGTTTTGCACTGTAGCATTTTTACAGTCTTTTACCGTTAAAATCACGATTATTTGTTTTATTTTAATTTTTTGCAGTCATTTGGTAGAGCCAGGATATTTTCTTAGGGGTGTCACAGAAATGTGAGCACCAATTCAATAATAAAATAAATTTAACTATAAAGCACTTGTCTGTTTTAGTGCCTACAACTCAATTGTAGGCTACTTGATTGTAATTGACATAGTGATGAAATATATTAAATAATAATGTGTCCATTCGACCATTCAAAAATGACATACTTTTTTTGCAGAACTGCTTTATAGGTGAAATAGTTTAAAAATGTATTTCTTTTCAATGGAACTGAATCAACACTGAACTGATTTTAGCTGAACAACAGCCAAAATGCATAATTGTCCTGTCATCACTGTGAAGCTGCTTTGAAACAATTGTATAAAGCACTATATAAATAAAGGTGACTTGACTTCACCTCCAGGCATATTAATAGAAAAGAAGCTCATACTACAGTTAAAGCTCAACTTGCTCAATCAGCTTGGTTCTGGTTCTCAACACCCACATAAGCTTCTTTTTTGTCATTGCATCCTCAAGGATGAGATGCATAGTTACATAGTTCAAAGATTACTTAGCCTTTATTGAAGAATGAACTAGTCAATGAACTCTCCAATAACTCTGGGTTAGACTCATGAAACTGAAAAATAAAACATTCAATATTTAACATTCTCAGTGCAAGAGAATGAAAAAAACATGGATCACACTTTATATTAGGTGCCTTTAATATGTACTTACATAAAAAAAAATGTTTGGTAAAAAAATATATATTTGTGTTAATATTGTATTGCAAAACACTTTTGCTGCTATTGCGGTGAGATACGGGTAAGGCTAGAAACAGGTGTGGTGGTATGGGTAGGTTGGGTGGGTTAAACTGTAAGGGAAGGGTCAACTGTGTAATTATATAAATTAATTACAGATGTTATTACATTCATGTAAGATATCAAATGATTAATCTAAATGTTCGGACATAGTTGCTAAAGACACTTAATATTAAGTGGGATAAAATCCCCATGTGCAAGAAAGGAAATATGACAAAGTCAGCAGCCTACAGAACATAAATGACAGATTGTAAATTTAGTAATTTTATGCACACTTAAATGTATTCTATTTTTATGTGTACTCTACCAACTAAAATCGGCACCTATTTTTGAATGCACAGTGCTCACATTTATTTGTGCATTAAATTACAGTTAAAAATGACATATAAATGTGTGCCTTGTACTTATCATATCAGTCATTATATTGACCTGTTGTACATCAGTTAGCTCAACCAATGTGACACAGTAGTGTGTCTTACCAGATCATTTGCTGCTGAGGGGGCGTAAGTGGAGTCCAAGGGCTTGTGGTGGATGTGTTCGCTATGGTTGTTGGAACATTTTTCAGACTGTTGGAGGCGTATGTGGATATTACTCCCCTGTTTCTCCATTTTCATGTAAAACATACAGTAGAAAAAAGAGTAATGTAAAATGCATTCATAATAAGAAGAATTAGGGAAAGGGGTGTGGAATGTGCTTAATTATTACAAAAATAATGTTCCACCAACATGGCTGGTGGCTGGTTCCACCAAGACCTGAACTGCCTGCCAGTCCTGTATCTCCTGTGATCCCTCTCAGCCTCCCTCTCCCTATTCAGTTAACTGTCGGTTCCTCAGCCCCACCTCTGGTACTCATCAGTCCCGCTTCATCTCCAGCACAGTATTGTGTGGATCTGCCACAGGACTTCAGGCCACCAGCTCCGCCCAGTCCAGAAGATTCTCTATCTCTGCCCCTAGCTTCAGTTCCCATCACTCCACCGTGGCCTGTCAACCTGTCGGCTCCACCTTGGCTCCTCCCTCCCTTGGCTCAATCGGAAACCATCATCCTTACGACTCCAGTGGGCTCCCCCTTGTCTTACAGGCTTGGTCAGATGTCATCTTCAGTTCAGTCTGGCTCTGTCTTCGATCCACCTCAGTCTTCAGGTTCCCACGTTATACCTCGGAAGCCGTCGATGCGGCTCCACCTCGGTCTCCAGTGCCAGCAGTGTCATGATGGCATGTCAGCTCCTCCTGGGTCTCCATCTCTAGTGGCCGTTCCAGGGTGGTCCCCAGAATCTTCGACTCTATCCTGGGGACATTCCTTGTCCATTCTCGTTTATGTTACATCGTGTGTAGTTTGGATATCTCCCTATTCTCCTGAGTGTCGTCATTAAAAGAGATTATTTTGCATTCGTTTATGTGAGATCATTCGTTTTGTGATCTCACATAGCCTTTTATTTTATTATAGAGACATGTACTCAAATATTTACATTTATGCATTTAGCAGCCCTTTTATCCAAATTAGATCCACTAACTTTATTGCATTCAAGGTGTACATTAGATCAATTCATGCATTTCCCAGAAATCAAACCAATCTCAGCGATGCTCTACTGTTTGAGCTACAGGAATACAATAAATATATAAATAATTACAAACATGCATGCAAAGTTTTGACACTGCTTTAATCATTTCCATCTTTTAATCACGTTACATTAACCCAACTTCTCCTTCATCTACAACTACTGTTCGCTGTTCACCGTTCATCATCTGAAGCTCCTTTGCAACCTGTGCTTATTTCCGTGTTCGCTTGACTTGCTTCTGGCACTGTGAAGTTTGTGCACGCGCCTGAAAGGTCTCTCCTGTTTTATGGTTAAAAAATATAGTTCTAGATCTAAATAAACTCCATTTTTGCCAAGAAAAAGAGACAGAAAAGCCAGATGTGTTGGTGTGGCCAAGCACTGTTCAATGGTGGCCCCCTAGTTCTGCCCTTGGGTGGCTCTGAGGTAGGTTGTGTATTTGTATGCATGTAAAAGAAATGCATGTAAGAGTGTGAGACAGACAGGGTGGGCGGGGGGACGTAAACGTCCCATGCCATTGGTTTGAGAGGCTACTTGGCCCCTGAGGCGAAGGACTGACAAAGGCTAAAAAAAGGTCAAATTGTAATAGGAGTTACTTAGTGAACAAATCCTCATAGTTTCGCTACACCCTGCTAGATAAGGTTAGGATCTTCTCTCGAGCCAGTTTTCAAGTTCCCTCTTGTTTTGTGCTCTCTTAGTCTTTAAAGTAAAATTCAGATTAAGCTCCTCTCTAAGAAAGATGTAAAAATCACTGACTCATGGTAAAATAATGCTAGGGATCAACTTATACAAAGCATAACCTATTGAAGTCAGTTTAGACTAGAGCGGTCATAGAAATGACATCAAAGAGTACACCATGCCGCAGAATAACAAGGAAGTTGTTAGCTGCCTAGCAATGACTAGTATGTGTACTTCTTTAGTTCACATTTCTCGAACATGATTGCACAAGTCCTTTTTGTTCTCTTTTACAAAGTTCCAATTAATGAACATACAATTAATGACATACAATGAAATTAGTGATTTGTTTTAAGCCAACATGGTTTATCAAAGTCACCATACATTTCCTTTACAACCTGAGATCCATAACTTCCCCCCAGAACAATGGCAGAGAGGAAGTGATGTGGAATGTAGCAGGTATAGGAACTGGCTGGTGGCACATCAGCTGAGGAGGGAGTGGTGTAGTCTTTGTCATTGAGAGAGCCCTTTAGGTCTAATCACTACAGGTCAGGGGTCACTGAGGGGACCACTTGTTGTGATTAGTAATCAGCTCATAACACAGGTCAACACACACACAGCTAATCGAGACTGCTCACACCTTTACAGACAGATTCCTTTCATTTGTCAAGCATTTGTCAAATTTCAAGCAAATAAATATGTTAAAGGGTTAGTTCACCCAAAAATGAAAATTCTGTCAGTATTTACTCACCCTCATGTTGTTCCAAACCTCTATGTGTTTATTTGTTCTGCTGAACACAAAGGAAGATATTTGGAAGAATGTTTTAATCATACAGATCTCATTCCCCATTGACTACCATAGTAGAATAAAATACATACTATGATAGTCAATGGGGAATGAGATCTGCTTGATTAAAACATTCTTCGAAATATCTTCCTTTGTGTTCAGCAGAACAAATAAACACATAGAGGTTTGGAACAACATGAGGGTGAGTAAATGCTGACAGAATTTTCATTTTTGGGTGAACTAACCCTTTAATATGTTTAAACATAAATTCAAAGTCAACATCTTTTTGTGTTTCAAAGAGGAAAATTGTTTGTATCGGTTTCTGTCTCTGCAGGGGTGTTTGGTGCTTTAATCGGATGTGTGTCCAAACTACATTGCCAGGCTAAAAAAAATGGATTTAAATAAACAAATGCTTAAGAGTTCATATACTACGTCTGGGTTTGCTGTATATTCTTGGGTTTTCTCTAAAAAAAATTACCGGTCCAATCAGCGAACAGAGGGAGTGGCTCAGAATGATGACGTTGAAGTGCGCTAGTTTGAGTTGTAGATATATCACGACCAAATGTTAGCGATTGGTTATGGAAGATCCAGAGTGGCTCTGGGCAGATCCAATAGTTTTAAACTTCAACTGAGGACCCGCCTACAAGGAAGTTAACACTTGTCAATGGAGCGAGGCCAGATTCTCTATACAAATGAAATGCGTAGAGTCTGGTCAATATCATGTATTGGCAATATATCAATATTTGGTCAATATCTTGTATTGGCAATGCAAGAGTCAAGCACTCTGAAAAGTCTCCTCCATCAAAGACTTTCCCAAAGATTTTCAATGAATTTAGGGTCTGGACTCATGTGTAGATTCATGTATGAAAATGATTCTTTATGCTCCACCCAACCATTCTTTCACTGTTTGAGCCTGACGATTCTTGACATTTTCAGCCTGGAATATGAAATGATGTGTTTTCATACATAGTTGTTTAAGAAATGAAAATCTGCACACTACATCAGTTAGGGTTAGAAGAGCTGTTTCCAAAGAGATGAATCATTTTTGAGTATGAATGTGTCATTTTTAGTACTCAAAAGTTAACTCCAGATGCCATAAAACAGTAAGTCACTAAACTTAACAACAAAATCAATAAGAAAAAATGTGTAAATACAGCTAAAAATAGTGAAAAATACAACCTTCTTGCTGAAGCTCAGACGTGCTGCGTAACACGAGAATGAACCTCATTGGTTCTTGCTGAAGTTCATCAGACAAAACAATCATGTCTTATGAGGCATTAATGACAAAAATTTTAAGGTGGATTTTACCTTAAATTTTTTTAAATTTTAAGGTGGATTATACCTTATTCATTCCCCAGTGTGTGATTAACTTAATTTTATAATGTAATATAAATAACATATAAATACACTTAAATTAAGTACAAATATAAAATGTACTTTTATACTTTTTTCAAGTCAATTATTCAGGAAGAAATTACATGTGTTTTTTCAATAGTTGGAGACAAAAAATAACCATCACTGTTCAACTGTTTGAGCGGTGAAGTATGTCAACATAAATAATGCAACAAAGTTTGTTTCTAGAAGAAAATAGCGCCATATTCAAGCTTAAGTTCAGTGATGGTTAATTTTTGTTGGTAAATAGTTATTAATTTAGTTCATTGATATATATAGCCGCTCTGGAGAAAACCGTGATGTCATCGTCCAGCTCAGTTCAGTTCTCAGATAATGATGGAAACAGTAGCAATGCACCAATAGTACCAACAGCTGACAAACTTTCCACAACATTGCAATGGAAACTCTGATTTGTTGGTGAAAAACATGTCAGCACATGTCACATCTGAGCTGTGTGTCATCAAAGAATGGTCGAGTTCAAACTATCCTCTGATGCTCAGCCAGACCAGTGCACACTGTGTCATTACATGAAGCCACAGACCTTTTTCACTTTTGGACAGTTTAAGGATGTCGGTGGCCCTTAATGACAAGGTACCTGTGTGAATCCTTAATCAGCATACTACTCCTGTCTCAGCTGGCTCTTTTATGTTTGTTTACCACTTAGCAATGTGTTTTTCTGGCTTTATCTGAACCCCTCCCACAAAGCAAAAGATCTTCAATGCCTATGACAGGTTCAAACAATACAAGCCTCAGTAGTTCTTACAGCAAAATTTTTTGAACTGCTGTGGCACATATACAACGCAAAGTGTCAATGCCAATTGATCTCTGGGACCTTGAGTCCACACACGTTACACTTTGATCTTATAATTGTTCTAATTAAACTGTTTTTGGCTATTTCAGCCAACCTTGTAAATGATACACCCATCATAATGCTGTAAGCATGTGTAGTTAGTAAAGAAGGGTCTGTGTTTTAAGCTAATTTTAAATTAATGGGATAGTTCACTTTGAAATTAATTTTTGATATGTTTTAGCTTACCTCAAGGGCATCCAAGATGTAGGTGTCTTTGTTTCCATAATATTTTCAATTTTGATATTTTTCGGTCAAACCGTTGTTTTCTATCAGTCATATAATGCAGGTTTAGGGGGTCCATCCTGGGTTCACCTCGAAGAGCATGCACAGAGAAGTCGAAATTAAACATGATTTAATGACTCGTAAATGTAAGTACACATTGATGGCCTAAGACACAAAACGAGCGGTTTGTGTGGGAAAACGAACAGTATTTATATCATTTTTACGTCATGTAACCACAGTCACGTCTTACTGATCTGAAGGCACGGGCGCTTCAGTCTGCGCATGCGCCGGAAGCGATTGTTTGTGCGTGTACATCACTCATTGTTTACACAGAGATTTTGGAAGTTTTACCTTTCACTGTGAAGATGTAAACATATTTAGATATACAGGAAATCGCAATGGAAGATGATTTCGATATAACTAAATATGTTTAGTAAAACTTCCGAAATCTCTGTTTAATTTTGTTTAATTTGGATTTCTATGTGCATGCTCTTCGAGGTGAACCCAGGGTGGACCCCCTAAACCTCCATTATATGACTGACAGACAACAACGGTTTGACCGAAAAATATCAAAATTGAAAATACTGTGGAAACAAAGACACCTACATCTTGGATGCCCTTGAGGTAAGATAAGCAATAGATAAGGTAAGGTCCATCCATTAGCAAAACAACATAAAGAGGCTGACAAGCCGTTCTGTTCTATTGGTCTTTTCAGTGGGGATATTCATTCATTCTGCACTTTATCTTTAGATATGCATCGAAGCTACTAGATTTGTATCAAATCTGGTTTGTACTAGTCAGTTGCTCACCTCCTTGTTTTCCTCGGCAGGTCTTTGGCAGTGGGACACCAGTACACTTCTTTGGGTACCCAGCCCATCATGTGTAGCTCAATTCCTGGTCTGGTGCCCAAACAGCTCCGCTTCTGCCGCAACTATGTGGAAATCATGCCTAGTGTGGCAGAGGGGGTGAAAATCGGCATCCAAGAGTGTCAGCATCAGTTCCGTGGCCGCAGATGGAATTGCACTACTATCAATGATAACCTGGCCATATTCGGACCAGTGTTGGATAAAGGTAGGAATACGATAAGAGAATCCATGCAAATTAATGGGAATGAGAGATAGTTGAAGAAGATAGTTGGGAACAGCTCAGGAATTGCCACTGGTAACAACCATACCGAAATACATACAGGACATTAACACTATTTTGCAATGGCGGTTAACCGATATGGGTTTATTAATCAGTCTATACTATGCAATATTAATTATAAATCAGGTGGTTCCAAATGTACATTTGTTGCTTTTAAATATTTTGGCTGATTCTTATAGATGTAATATATATATATATATATATATATATATATATATATGAATTTCAAAAAGCCACAGTTTGTAAATTTTTAAGAGCAGGAAAGCCTTTATCCACCCCATAATGAAAGCGAGCTGAAAATCATATTTCACTCTGTGTTTCTTTGTATTCAGTGGCTATGTAACATTATGGCTTCTCAATTACAACAAAAGTCCCTGTTTGCACACAGCTCTGATTGCTGAGATTACTCTGTTGTTCTGTGCACATTATTTATTTGCTGCTCTCTAATCCCACTCTCAATGGGCATTAGTCAGTTGCACTGGACTATGACCGTTTGTACAGATGTAGTGATATGCGCGTGTAAAGTGGGTGGTACGTGTTTTGTTTGTTTCTGTCGAAGGGAATCCCCACATTTCTCATTGCGTTTGTCCCGGCACAGTAAAAGTAATGCATCTCCCAGCAGCAACACACTGACGCTCCTTAAAGGCACTTCAGAAGTATCTCACTGTGTGTGTAACACACATACATTAACAGACATACTTCACCGCTCAAATGGATTACATTGCCAGCTTGTGTGTTTGTCTAAGGTGAAGTTATGAATGTGTTGTTTTGGTCTTTAATCAGTTGGGATTCTTGTCTGAGGCACAAGTCTGTGCATAACACATAGTTTAGGGTTATGTAGATTTGAGGTGGCATTTTCAGCAAAAGTCCCAAATCAACTATTTTGCTAAGGTAAACATTATTGCTATGCTATTGAATTGACAAGGTACTGGTTAATATTGTAGTAAACTACAGCTATTGATGTTTTTGAGCTGTTTAAAATGATTTTTTTTAAAATACATAACTATTAAGTGATTTATTTATTCTTTTTTTTAAATAACTTAGTTGAAATCAGCCACATTTAAGTAAATATAACATTGCTATTAAATTGATTGAATACCATCTCAAAAAACAGACACAAAATGTTTCAGTAAAATGGATTGAACCTGGTTTAAAAACAAACTGCTTCACTTAAGCAAATCAGACTTCCCAGTGAGAAAAGGGGTATTTTAGGCCAGTTTTGGGGTTTTATTTTATTACCGGTTCACTTGGCTTAAAGCTGTGTGTGAAACACCATATTACAAAATAGCCATGTAATATTTTGTCACATAACACCATTATACTTTGTAGTAATAGCTTGCCGTTTTTAAAACAGCTGAGCTACTGTAAGAACATAGTTAGGTTTTCAATTCGTAATTTCAATTAATTTGCTCTTGAATATCTAGATTTTGAAAAAAGTAGAGATGTGTTTAATAGGCTTTTGACTACCTGTTGCTGCTTTTATTCCCAACTGTTGTATCAGTTCCCCTCTCATTGTCCTGGAGAAACGAGGGGTCAGGGTACAAGGGGCCAAAGCCCATCGAGGAGCCGCAGTTGGGATGAACCGGCTACGGTGGAAGGCGGTGTCAGCCAAGCCAATTGCTTTTAATAAACTCTCAAGCAATTGTTACATTGATGGAGAGGGCTTGAGCCCAAGCGGGTCACTGATGATGGGAGGACTGCTCAGGTCTTCTCCATTGTAGTGTTAATAGCCACTCTATATCCCCTGCAGTTCCCCCTCCTCCGGTCTAAGTTGAAGGGGAGATTGGTCTAGGACAGGGGTGATGGAGGTTTAAACCAGGTCAGTCACCGGGGTCCAGGGGTGGCTTTAGTAAATCATTTTGATTGGATTAAAGCTTCTGAAGCTCTTAATAATGTGAGAGGTCAAAGCGGGCAGATTAAGTGCTTTGTTGGGGGCGGTTTAAGGACCGCGTCGAAGCTCAGAAGCTTTTCATAGAGCTTAAAGAAGAGCAGCTCTCACTTTCGCTCCTTTGTGACTTACGCTGTCACTTTTGCGGAGCTAGTGCTATTGTGTGGTGGTGTTAATGTCTGCGGTGCAGACGGATATGTGCCGGTCTCCTACTCTGTTTTGTGCTGGGCTGAATGGAGCGCTGATCTTTAATGGGTCTTCAGTGGCTTGTTACTGACAATCACACAACTGTCTGAGATCTGGTACTTTCAGCAGACATGTTTCTGCAGCATTTGAGGTGATAGCAGAGTACTTACTCCTATGAAGTGACAGTCTGGCCCTGTATGGCTATCAGAAAATGTTTGTTCAAGCGTCCCAGTCACTGGCTCAACTTATGACAAGAATTAGGGCGGCATCTGTTTGCTTGTCCTTTGGCAGATGAGGGGAGTTTTCTGGAAACCTGTCTGAAAAAAAAGTATTTTTTTTGCCAAATGTCGGCGGGAACACAGGAGCAGAAAGTGCACACTTCTCATTCAGAGGTCTTTATTTTTGATACTTGATTACTGATACCATTTGTCAGCTTTCTTTGCTTACCTAGTCACTAACTTATACAAGGAAAATCAGTCTGTTTTGCTACCAAGTTTTGCTTGTTTTTGTACGCCTACTGTATTGTTTTGCAAAGATAAACTGCCTCTCCAATCTCAGCCTCACCTCTCTATTTTACAGTGTTGCCCCGGGCTACGTCTGCATCTGCGCTCATTAATTTACATTAACCAAAGTGTCAAAACATGGCCCACTGGAATCCGCTCGTGATGAAAGGAGAGTCAGTGCAGGTGTTCTTGAAAAGTGTGATGAACACACCTTTAGCAGATAACGTTGCCAGTCGCATGCGAGCTGTAATTGGACACCAGAATTAACGTGTTTTTACTGTCACTTGAGATTTCTGTTGTTACTGAAAGCAGACGTGGTAGCAAGTGGTTATTTATTTACACTCAAATAACTTTGTGGCCTAGTGGCATTTTACGTACATGTATCTCTGCATTGTCTTTGTGATATTTGTTCAAAATAGATTTTCTTTGCAATTTCCTCAGACATTTGACAAGCAATAAAATTGCATCTGGGTGTCAATAAAACCATTTTTCAATGGAATTCCTTAAGGGCCATCACCGCGTTGGCCACCACCACAAAGTAAAGCAAAGGAATCCCATGACTCTTAATGCTAACACCCTCATCTAAACCATTTTTGCATGAGGTCAGGCTACCCGGGTTATGACCTCTGCCCTCAGAAGGAGAAACTGTTACAATTTAGGATGTACTGATAGCACCAGGCCTTTCATCAAATGCATGTTTAACTGTGCATGGGGGAGGTCTGCTCACCGGCATATCATTAACTCTGCCCAAGAAAGAAAGAATGGGGCGTGGCAAACTGAGTTGATGGTGGGACCTTAGCCCCGCCTCCTGCTGGGCCCAACTCACCACACAATATCTAGGCGACCATAAGATTAAGCCAGAGAGAAAGCTCCTTTCACAATTCACACGCCCTTTAGATTGTTTTATTAAACCATTTCAATGGGGATTTCCCCGTCTGCCGACAAGTGGGGTCCAGCCAATGCATAGTTCTCTGTTGCTATGACTTAACTTGGTCCCCACTAATCACTGGCAAGGGCAAATTTCATATAAAATATCGGGGGGCTTTTGTGTATGTAATTCACCATGACAGTGGAAGCACAATGGGGGATTCAGGATCCCAGCAGGTAACAGGGACCACTTGCCATGTGAGCGTCCAGCAAAGTTAGCCAGAAGGTGGGCAGCAGGGGCCAACTGTTGTCACAAATAATCAGTCTAATCGAGCTTCACCTGCATTCCTTTCTCAGGTAAAGACTCCCTACCACTCTAAAGTGTCTTTATGTCTCCTATTGATCCATTTTTTGTCCATTGTTCCTCTGGATATTAATCTGCCCCCACTTTCCCCCAATGTTGTCTCTCCTAAGTCTCCTTTACCCATTTCATTGTCAGATAGCTGTATTTGACCCACATTTTATTGACTTCCTGATCATAAAATATAGGCCACTCAGTTAGTTTTAAATTGTAATTTAATGGCCCTTTCAGGCCTGGCTATTGGCCCCCAGTCACTGTATGATTTGGTTGATGGATATGAAAGCAGAGGTTGCTATTTTGAGCAAGAGAAATCAAAGGCATCTGTGCTACAGTTGCTAAAAAAAACAGCAACTGATAAAGGTTTTATTATTTTTGTTGTTAAGAACAAAGAAATGTTGTTTTGGGTGGTAATTTCAATCGAAACATTCAAAGGCACCAAATCTCTTTGTCATTATAATTAGCATTAAGGAATAAGAAAGACTTGTGGCCAGTTTTGCAACATCATTATATCTAGCCTTGATTTCTCCAACCAGTTGAAACCTGCAACAAAGGAAGACTTGATTCACGTCTCCGCAGCCGTTTCCTCTCTCCAGCAAGTGCAAGACTGCACAAGACCACAGAGTATTTATCAAAATTACCAACCTCATTAGCTGTCTCTTGGAAAATGCTTTTAAGTTTGTATGGGGCCCTCGTCAGCAAGAATTGTCATAAAATCCCCTGTTAGACAGAATGTTGGATCATCTTTGAGATTATAATCAACCAAAAACTTGCATTGTTCATTCTTCGAATTAATTCTGAAAGTAACGCGCTGGGTCTTGTTACCACAATTCGACAGTGAGTCTTAGCTATGAGTAATATGGGTCTATTTCTCCTCCTCAGAGTTGCTTAATTGAGTCTTTCTAATTATAGACTTGTCAGTCTTGTATTTACCTTATCTGAAAGGATATGCTTGGCTCATGCCTCAGTAATGCCTCACCTTGTGCACAAAGAGACCCGAATGAACTGCCTTTACCTACAAATTTGACCACATGCTCATAAAATGTTTCATTGAATTAAGTATTTTTATGGGAACAATAATGTCAGGACAAAGAATTTAATCTCCCAATTACCCGTAACTTCTTTATAACGTCCTGAGGTGTAACTCATGTAACATTGCTTGTTTTCTTTGTCCATTTCCATAGCCACCAGAGAGTCAGCATTTGTCCATGCAATTGCTTCAGCGGGGGTTGCATTCGCTGTGACACGGGCTTGCTCTGAGGGCTCTGCCACCATCTGCGGCTGTGACACACGGAGGAAAGGACCACCAGGCGAGGGCTGGAAGTGGGGTGGCTGCAGTGAGGATGTGGATTTTGGCAGCATGGTATCACGAGAGTTTGCCGATGCTCGTGAGAATCGTCCAGACGCTCGATCTGCTATGAATCGCCACAACAATGAAGCTGGACGTGTGGTGAGCACTTTTTTTCCTGATTGTGCTGGCCTGGTCCTAACAAAACACAATTCCCCCCCCCCCAGTAGCTTAAAATTGCAAATTGCAATGCTTCTATGGTAAACATATAGCTTGCAGTACAGTGCTAAGTTCTATATTCTGTTTTCCTATTTTTCCCTAGTCAATCACTGATCACATGTACCTGAAATGCAAGTGCCACGGACTTTCGGGCAGCTGTGAGGTGAAAACTTGCTGGTGGTCGCAGCCTGACTTCCGGGTGATAGGCGACTACATGAAGGATAAGTATGACAGCGCATCTGAAATGGTGGTGGAGAAACATCGGGAATCACGAGGTTGGGTCGAGACCTTACGGCCAAAGTACACCTTCTTCAAGCCCCCTATTGAAACTGACCTTGTCTACTATGAAAGCTCACCTAACTTCTGTGAACCCAACCCAGAAACCGGCTCCTTTGGCACCCGTGACCGTACGTGTAACCTGACATCACACGGCATTGATGGCTGCGACTTGCTCTGTTGCGGTCGAGGCCACAACACTCGAACTGAGAAACGCAAGGAGAAATGCCACTGCATTTTCCACTGGTGCTGCTACGTGAGTTGCCAGGAGTGTACGCGAGTTTATGATGTCCACACCTGCAAGTAAGCACCAATCCAAACCAAAACCAGATTGGACCAGATTAGACATTTGGGGTTGTGAACATTCGAGGACCTTTCTCCCAAAACCTGTGGGCTGAGTTGAATTGAGTTTGTGGGATCACTAATAAGACAATCACAAAAAAGATACAGTAGACAGTAAAGTAATTCTAAAAGACCTTCAATAAGAATGCTGTTTAAACTTACAAAAAAAGAAACCCATAAATCCTTTATTCTCCACGTGGACCATTGTTGAGGAGAAACACAGGCCTGTGGCTCAGCCTTGGAAGTGACTAATCGTTTCCATTCTGATATGGGTGGGCATAAGTGATGGATCAGATTACTAGAGACTCAGGCCCTAGGGACCTTGACCAATTGTGTCTCCAAGAAAAGAACAGAAAATCTTTAAAAGGGAGAGGATTTGTCGGCACGTGGCAGCAAACTCAGATGGGAGAAAAAAACAATTGCAGCATAAACCGAATACCAGGGTTTGCCCACAAGCGCCTCTGAAATATGTTTATAGTTGCGTTTTAACAATAGCCTTACTACTAACACCATTAAAGAAGCTATTTGTGTCTTATTTTAATACATATTTTAAAGTGCATTCCAACATACCTGAATACCAGCAAACATCCAATTAACAAATTCCTTTACAACATATAATTAACTTCATGTTGTTTGTAGTAAGTTACTAACATTAGGTTATGAATGCACTTCACCGAGTGAATGTTTATACATTGTATGTCATTGTTTTCTTGATATGATTTTAGAACTCATTGCACATATCAAGTCTTCTTCTAACTAATGTCATTTAGGCTGCCTTCACACTTGTTTTGATTGCTTGGTCCAAACCAGAGTTCACTTGCTCCTTCTTATTCCCCGACCTTGCTGGATTATATTCGCACTGTATTTTTGAATCCGAACCATGGTATGTTTGCGTCATCAATGCAGCAGCTGTTTACCCCTGTTGCTAGTTAACAAATACAAAATGGACAGCCAGGCGCAGTTTTGTACTTAGTTTTTTGAATCTTTGGTTTTGTTTCCAAACCATCAACACAGAATGACACACCATCAATAGTAGTTTTCCCCAAAGATCAATACTCTATTAAAGCGAAAACAAAAAGATTTCAGCACTTCTATCTTGAAATGGAGCATGATATTCATTTGCCCTGTTTGTATGTGACAGTAATATTAATATTTCACAGACAGAGAGGTTTATGACATTTCAGAATGAATATTCAAGGTAATTGTGCCTTTTTTGACTAGCTGAAACATTACATGAAGGGTCCAAAATTAACAATCAAATGTGCCAAGTGTCAAATGCGGGTAAATAATAATAATTATTTTTATTATTTTCAAAAGAAACTAATGCTAAACAGAATATCTTTTTGTTACTCCACCCACTTTTGACAGGTGGTGAAAAGTTGTATTATGATTATCATTTTAGTTTGGTAAAAGGTTAATTTTGGACCTTGATTTTAGATTTTGTATCTGCTATATAACAAAATGCATTATTTAGTTTTTATTCACAATTGTAATACTCAAGTATTTTTCACATCTGTCTTTAATAGCCATTATATGTGAATCCATGACCAAAATTAATGTTTTTATTATTGTGACTTTACCTACCCCGTTTGAATGTTAGCAGCAGTGCAGAAACTAAATGAACTACTTTCATTTATAATGCTGCTAACTATTTACAGGTTTGTTGTTATATTTATGTGTGATTATGTGCTTGTTGATTTGTTTTTCTCTGTGTAAATCTACTGTAAGTGTCTAGGTGTTTGTATGTGAATGTGTCTGTATATGTGCATGACTCTTTGTTTTCTTCTTTCTGTGAAAGACACTGTGTAAGCATAGTTAACAACTAAAATGTGAAGTTTTCTACTAATGGAATCTTGATAGAGTTTGTATTCGTTAACCAAATAGAGATATTCTAACACTTTTGCGTTTCCTTTTGAACAATAGCTTGTAAAATGTACTGTATGAAATCTGAGATGCATTGGATATGGTGTTAGTAAAAGCCACGGTATATTTTGACAGAATAGCAATGAAAAATTATATACAACCAACTTTCTGAAGAATATTTTGTGATCATAAATATGGTCCTGTGTGTAAGTATCTGTATCTATTTGCATCTAGTAACCATACCTTGCAATATATTAACTACAAGTCAGTCTAATATCACAGGGAAATGTGAGAAGGCAGAGATAAAACCCTGGCTTGTAAAATTCTTTGGCAGAAGTTCTTTTCACAGATCTTTCCTGAAAGATGAATGAACTCAAGTTTTCTCTTGCCCATCTCACACTGATTTAATCTTTCATCAATCAGGGATCATTTCAAAGCACATGCCCTATTCAGCACAAAGCTTTATTTAACATTATGATCCGCCCCTAACTACAAAATCAATACTTCTTGTTTTTATGTGTACATCACTGCATCTAAATTACGATTGTTTGCTTCCACACAGTTCAATTTGTATTTTAAACATGGTCTTAAATTCCAAAGTTTTGTACAGACTAGTTCTGTGTTTATGGATTTCTAAAGTCGGAGGATTTTTTATGATTATTTATTTTACTGTAATGTGTATATATTAGTAAGAGTATATATTTGCTGACAAAAGATTATTACTTGTGTGGAAAAAATGTTGTTTTGTGTAACAGTTTTACCAGCAACCAGAAACTGTTGTTGCTGCTTTTTTCACTGACCACATAGGATGTACTGTATGTCCTGCTCTCTGTTACTAGAATTCTAGCTGTTAATGTTATAACCAAATTAAATAAAAATTACAAGCGAATTCTAATTTTTCATCATTGATTTTTTTTATTCAAATTTGTTTTTGCCTTATGGACCCAAATTTAAAAAAAAAAAAACACTGTTGAAAGTGGATCGAACCGAGCACCACAGCAAACTTGTGCAGTAGGAATCATGTCCACTCATGATGGAAGGAGAGAGAGTGAGCAAAAGGGAGATTTGAAAAACGGTAGAAAGAGAGATGGCTGAGAGACATTATAAAAGAGAAAAGGTCAGAGGAAGATCACTGGGAAAAGAAGGGTTATGATCAGGCAAGAACTTTGGGACCTGTGTTACTATTAGTAAAGCTTTCCAGCGCCGGAGAGAAACTGTTTCTGCTCCATACGAGTACCATTGTTTTGAGTGTGTGCTGCTGGTGTGACAGAGTGAAAATGTATTTAAAAGAAGAAGTCTGTGCACTTAAAAAAATACATTAGTCTTTGATGTAGAAAATATAGAGTCTATAAAATATAAATATATAGTTTTAGAGATGTTCTTTAATTGTTTCTCTGTGATCAGTTTATCTATGTTCGGTTGGTTGGAACCATAGACATAATATATACATAGACGCCCTATTGGCCGCTTTGGAACGTTGCTGCGATACATCAACGGGTCCGCCATTTTGCGGAGGTCAAGACTGCATTATAATTAAATGTAAGTAAACGGGTGAGCTGCGTTTTTCTGGATAAAAACATTCTTGGATAAGAATGGTGAAGATCCCCATACTGAGATATTTAAGTTTGCTCATTGTGGAAAAAGCATTTTATGTGATTGACCAGATTTTAGCAACATTGATAACTGATGGATCATTTATGATAATACATATATTGTGGTACAACTAGGCATACAGTGCAATGCAAATAGTAATTATAACATTAAGTGAAAAGTAATAGTAAATAGTTTAGTCAATAAAATAAACAAATAGTATACAGCAAATAAAATGGTAATGAATACATGTAAAAATATTGATAATAGTTTATTAATAATTCTATAGCAATAGAATAAGACATTTCAACTACAGAATATACACACACAAAACATATATTTAATATTTAGCTCTTTGTGTTAAATTTCAGTTTTAATGAATAGGCTAGCCATTATAACAGAAGCTTCAGTCAAACATACAATGTTAAAATAGCCTAAATGTAAAGTTATGAAACTTTACTTTGCCCTCAGCCAAAACTATTTACCAGGGAACCATTTATAGATTAATGAGACCAAAGATAAACACAAATTATACGAATTATATCTCATGTTTAACCTCTAGACTAGAGACATCCGAGCCAGCGGCAACCGTCAGAAGCACTGGCCGAGGTACGGCTGTTCCAGGCGGGGGAGACGAGCGCTGGGCGGGGGCGCAGCAACTCCGAAAACTTCAGATCAAATTTTTAAATAGGCGCTATCTTTATAAACAAACCACATATTTGAGCTTTAAACAACTACAGTGTCGACTGAAAAAATATTAAAACTACATTTCGTGACACAATAACAGTAGTATTTAATCTCTAAACGTTACTTACTAATTAAATCATGACCAAATACAACCAAAAACAAACGTTCAGTCTTGCTTGTGAACGGTACTTCCTCGAAAGCTGTTTTCAGTTGTGTGGCGATTTTTACAGCCCCAAGCAGCACACAAAACAGACATTTTTCTCAATTCCCGGTATGAGAGGTATGGGAAAGTTGCTCTCCCCAATATGGCGGCGCCGTTGACGTACGCTCCAGTGGCCAATAGGGCGTCTATGTATATATTATGTCTATGGTTGGAACGATGGAATAGGCTCTATGCACGAACCCTGCTGACGTGTGTTCGAACGAATCTCAGTCAGCGTCTTTACTTCCGGAAGCGCGTTCTGCAGGCCAAGTGTATACCAGCAAAACTGTAATAAAATCCGTTTTCTCAGAAACGGAGACAACGATTTTAGAAACGCTGATTCGCTAGTCGAATTTCGTATGATATGAGAGAATACTAACACTCGAAGTTGTTGATTTGGCTCGAAATATATAATTTGAATAACTTCTCTTTTTTACTCTTGTGTGACAGCTAACTGCCTCACAGTGTTGTTAACATTATTCACGTTAACCGGAGGACGTTTTTATAAACAGCAAGTGTAATTTGACACTATCTCCACCTATCGCAAAACCGGCTTCTGACCATAGACTGACGCTGCACCGGAAGTAGGTGGGCGTGCTGAGACAAATATGGAAGCGATCGTGCATAGAGCCTATTGACGATCGATTGTTCTGGTCTGCCTGAACACTACGGGAAGAGCTCGCGGGATTTCTCCATTCTGTATAAAGCTTTCAGTGGAGATACAGCGAGTGCGAGTTTTCATTAACCTTTATCTTCCCCTGTTCAGGTATGAACATTTATAATGAGTTAAAATACAGTGATATACCAGTATAACATGTTTAAGAGTATGCAGACGCTAATGTTGTATTGATTGTGTGTTTGAGATGTTGAAATTATATTAGTCAGAAATGCGCGAGCTCAGGACTCCATTTTGAGCACGCGGGTAATGGCGTTATATATAATGGAGAAAAGCTTGAGTATGGTTAATAATTTTCTATTTAAGCTGTAATCCTGTTTATTATGCGCTGATTTGTTGATCTGCTATACACCTGTGAATATATATAGAGTATAACCCGTGAACTGAGAATATCAGATGCATTTTTAGCTGTAATATTAAGCTGAAATAGTACATTTACGTGCTTGTGACTGATTTATCTTGCAGTTAACATGCATTTATGACTAAAAAGAGAGATTTAAAAGAGTTGATTCTCAGATAATAGTTAAATATTTTTTATATTATTTTGTATACTTTATATAGTTTTATGGTTTTCAAACAGCCTATCATAAAGAGGTGTTTCCTTGAGTAATTAAATATGTGTAATCGACATTGTATGCATGTTTACACTATGTCAACGAGTAAATGTAAACTGTTTAATGTCAATTATTACAAAACATTCTGTATAAAGCTTTCAGTGGAGATACCGCGAGTGCGAGTTTTCATTAACCTTTATCTTCCCCTGTTCAGGGGTACAACATTTTGGAGGCACCGCTGGGATGACACTCTTCGGAGGGCAGTCGTCACTAGGGGTGCGCCAAAATATCGATATGGCGATATCTCGCGATATTTACTCCCGCGATCGATTCTCGATGCGCTCTTGCCAAGAATCGATCTTAAAAGCCGTTGTAAAATGCTCTATTAGTATTCAATACATTTTCGCTTGATGAGACCCTTCTCCAGAAGTAGATAGGGGGTGCGCGTTGCGAGTTTCGCTGTTGTGAGCGTAAAAAAAGGCGCAGGTCACACTTGAAAATGGCGGAGTCAAGCGAGGTCAGCCGAAGCGAGAGCAGAAAGTTAAACATTTACGCTCCAGCAACATTTAAATCCAAAGTATGAAGTCACTTTGGATTTTACAGCAGTGCGGACGGGGCAAAGATAGAAAAGGACTATGCAATATGTAAGAACTGCTTTGCAAAAGTCCGCTACATGGGAAACACGACGAACCTGCACAGCCACCTCTCGTGGCATCACCCGGAGCTCTGTGAGAAAGCCGCGCATGGTGCTGGGTCAAAGTCGACACCCCCCCGGCGTAAACACCTTTTTCCAGGCAAAGCTACCACCTTGTTCTGCGAGGGCAAAGTCAATCACAAATGGGATCGCTGTTTACATGTGTAAAGGGCTCCGTCCGTACAGCGAGGTGGAAAACGAGGGGTTCTGCTTTTTGATGAATATCTTAGAGCCACGCTTTGATATTCCCTCTCGGAAATATTTTGCTGAAAAAATTATTCCTGCACTTTATGACGAGACCAGGGCTAAAGTAGAGTCGGCACTCGAGTCGGCAGAAAGAGTGGGCCTCACGTGTGACGGGTGGACATCGAGAGCCACGGAGTCATACATAACGTTCACTGTACATTTTATAAACAAAGACTGGGAAATTAAGTCATACGTCCTGCAAACCCGAGCAATGCACGAAACGCACACTGGGACACACATTGCCGATGTACTGACAGCTGCAGTGGGTGAGTGGAATCTTGATGCTAAGAAGCCAGTGGTTGTCACCGACAACGCATCAAACATGCGTGTAGCGATGGACCTAACAGGATACCAACATGTTAGATGTTTTGCTCATGTTTTAAATCTTGCATCCCAACGTGCGCTGAAAATAGCTGCTGTTACCAAGGTACTTGCAAAAGTTAGGAGGATCTCAACATTCTTCCATCGAAGCACAACTGGAGCAGAAGCACTAAAAAGAAACCAGAAACTCCTTGGCCTCCCTCTTCACAAGCTCATCACGGACATGCCTGTTCGTTGGAATAGTGCCTATGAAATGGTCTCCAGGTTTCTTGAGCAACAGCCAGCTGTCTGTGCAGCCCTCTTATCACCAGAGGTAAGAAAAGTTTGCAATGTAGAAGTTGTAATCTATATGTGTGATAAATGTGAATAATTTATTTTATACAATTAATAAGTTTGTAAATAAATACTAATATATATGATATGAAACTTACTTGATTACAATGAATAAACAACAATGAATAAATACTTTATGCGTACTAAAAAGGTAACTACAAATAAAAATATTAGATAAATCATACAGTTCATGCTTTATTTGCTTTAAAATAAAGAACAATAATTATATACATTTTATTAATAAATTGTATTTTGCCTTTTTTTTCTTTTTTTTTTCTTAAGGTGAGAAAAAATGTGACTGACTGTGCTCTGACAGAGAATGACATCTCAAGCGCCGAAGAGATGGTGGAAGCACTTAGACCAATGCTTGTGGCAACAAATATAATGTGTGAGGAAAAGAATCCCACCATTTCAGTGGTTGCTCCTCTTCATTCCCAACTGCTGCAAGACACAACCAGCTCTGAAGAAGATTCCCCTCTGGTTCGCGAGATTAAGGGAGCCATCAATCAAGACCTTTCAAAGAGATATCAATCAGAGGTGGAAAAAGATCTCCTACGCATGTCCTCAGCCCTGGACCCTAGATTTAAATCCCTTTTATTGCTGTCACCTGAAGAAGTCCAAGACACTTATGCAAAACTAGTGTCAAAAGCTGCTGCTTTAAAAGAGGATGATCCAGTGCCTTGTGGTGATGTTCAGGGGGATTCAGAGGAAGAGGAGACCTGTACAGCAAAGAAAAGAAAGTCTGCACTTGTTGATCTTCTTGGTCAGACCTTCAAGAAGACCTCTGATGTCTCTACATCAGCAACATCAATTGCATAGAAGGAGATAAAACAATATCAAGATGCTCCTTCTCTGCCTCTCACTGAAGATCCACTGTTGTGGTGGAAATCTCAGCAACATGTGTTCCCTCTCCTCTCCAAGCTGGCCCATATGCATTTGTGTATTCCTGGGACCAGTGTAGCAGCTGAGAGGGTCTTTTCAACCGCAGGAGACATCATCAGTGCCCAAAGAAGTTCACTCACTCCTGAACATGCTGACCAACTACTCTTTCTCAAGAAAAACATGAACATATAAAACACATCTCAAGAGGCTGTTTTCTATTTTGTTCTGAAAAAATGTTTATTTTTGGATCCACTTAAAGTTGGGTACATTTTAGATGCACTTTATCCCTGATATATTTATTTTATTTTATTTTATTTGAAAGCAGTAGCCCAAAGGTTTATGTTTCTTGCACTTAATAGTGTCACTGTTCATGTTTATGAAGGACAATCAGTATTGTTTACAGTTACACTGAATCTGTCCTCAGCCTTACAACTATTTTGCACCCAAATGGTGTCACCTGTTGTCAAAGACTACTGATTGCAGCAATTTTATACTAAAATAGTGTCTGACTGTTTTGTTGCAACTGATAAGACACAAGTTGTATTTGTTATTGTGTTTCATCCAAAAAATAAATAAATGGAAATTCATTTTACTAATTAAAACAATCTTTTTATTTCTTAAAACATGATATATTGTGAGTTATTACTGATAATATATCGATTATCGCAGTATCGCCATATCGTGATATTATCGGTATCGTGAACAATGTATCGCGTATCGTATCGTATCGGGAAGTAGCCAGTGATTCCCAGCCCTAGTCGTCACTTACCTGGCCGACACTTCCTGATGCAGTGAATCCCCTAAAATAACCCAGATCAACAGCGGAGAGTCGACAGAGTTCCTGCAGTAAAGGCAAGACGGAGACAAAGAACCAAAAATTTGAGGCCACAGAGATCATCAGGTGAAATAAAAGTTCAGTCAGTCTCAAGTAAGCCCCAACTCAGTGAAAAGGCCACTCTATTGTCGAAATGGAGACAACAGTGTTAGAGGAAATGCAAGTTGTAGTTATCGCCATGCTAAACAAACTACCCAAAGACAAGCTTCTTAGTGTTTGTGAGTTTCTGAAAATAGCAGATCAAGAGGAAGTTTCATCTAAATCGCGCATGTCTTTGATCTCTTATATCCTTAAACATCTCGAAGAGGATATGACAGAACTAGAAGATGGTGGTATGTCTTTACTGTTAAGCTTGAGAGATCAGATTGCAGTTGTAAATACAGCCACTAAAAAGGAGACCGCAGGACCAAGCGTAGTCACGGAAAAAGATCGATTGCAAAGGGAGTAAGATGAGCTAAAGAGCGCAATGAAACAAAAATTGAGTGAAATTGAACAGTTGGAAGAAGTCGACACAAAACCCAACATTGCCCAGCCTCAGCTTCAAATTACTGCACACCCCAGCCCACATTGGCGCAAAGATTTCAAAATTTCTGGACAAATTGGTGACCCAGGTCAAAAAGAGAAACTAATTTTTTCAAGTTTAGCACACCAAATTGAGAATGGTTTGAGCAGAGGCTACCCCGAATGTGAAATTGTTGATGCAGTCATTCGTGCCATTTCTCCAGGCTTACAGTTAAGAAGCTATCTAGAAGGAAAACCAAACCTGACTCTACCTACCTTAAGACGAATCCTGCGCTCTCACTTCCAAGAAAAAAATGCAACCGAACTTTATAAGCAACTTACCTCTGAATGCCAAGGGAACAAAGAAACGCCACAAAACTTCCTCATGCGTGTTCTTGACCTGCGCCAGAAAATCTTGTTTGCGTCCCAAGAAGCAGAATCAGGCCTCAAATATGATCCAGCATTAGTTCAAAGCATGTTCTTACATACTGTACTCACCGGTCTCCAAAGTGACAGCATAAAAGTAGACATGCAGCCCCTACTTCTGGACCCTAAAACCACTGATGAGGCTCTGTTAGAGAAATTAAACAGTGCTTGTGCTAATGAGGCAGAAAGGCAAAAGAAAAGGAAAACCAATGTGCAGCACACAAGTATGGTTGTCCATGCAGTTAAGACCAGTGGGGAAGTGACTGATAAGAAATCCAGTGTGGCTCAAAATCTGCAGAAATCCTCTTTCGATGTGCTGACAGAACTTAAAGAGCTGAGAACTGATGTAGCTTCATTAAAAACACTCAATGCTGAAATAGCTTACATCAGGGAATCGATGCAGCAACCAGCCTTTGCCTCACCACAATTTGCCATTCCTTCGCAGAGAGCGTCTGACAGAGAAATTGTTCAGTGTCAAGTACAGCCCTATTGGACATCACTGGGTGCCAACCAAACCAGAGTGAACACTCAATTTCAACCCCAGAATATGCCTCGACAATACATTGCATCGGCTCCTCGTTCCATAGCAAGAAAGTGCTTCAATTGTCAGCAGCAAAGAACAGAGGACCGTTGCATGCATTGCTTTCGATGTGGCAGTAGTGAGCACTTCCAAGCGGGATGCAGAGTTCGTGGCATTAAGCCTTCGAGAGAGATTCCTTTAAATGGGGACCGGTTACTGCCACGGGACAGGGAGTAACCAAACCTACTGACCAGTCCCAGAGATGTGCAGTCTGTGGAAGGACAGATAGGCAGAATAAGCAGTGTTCGCAATGTAAAAAGGTACTGTATTGTTCTAAGATCTGCCAAACTCACCATTGGGCTGAACATAAGCAAACTTGCATCAACTCAGCAAGATCAGCGTCAAACCTCTCTAGGACAATGAGTGTTCACACCCCTTGCAACACCCAGGTTAACCAGCATTCCCAGGTGACGTCGTTAGTTGGGAGGCAATGTCTCATTGAATGTTACCTGCACTGCAAACAATTTCAAGCACTGTGGGACACTGGCTCTCAGGTATGTGTTATTGATGAAGTGTGGAAACAGGAGTACTTACCAGATGTACCATTGAGGGATGTTTCCGACATTCTTGATGCTCCAAATACATTGAACCTTGTAGCTGCCAACGGCATTGATATACCCTTTGTTGGATATGTTGAAGTGACATTCAAATTATCATCGCAGGCATCTCACAAAGCTCAACTTGTCATTCCCATGCTCGTAGCAAGGGGTCAAAACCTCTCTCACCCCATCATCGGTTTCAATGTGATAGAACAAATTCTGAACTCCATTGAACAAGCACAACCAAACACAGTGAACAACAACATACTTGAGAGAACTGTGAAAACTGCATTTCCCAGCCTAAAGAAGAGCAAAGTCCAGGCATTCATTCGACTTCTGAGTGCAGAGAGCAGTGAATACCCAGTGAAGACCAAAAAAGGGTATGTGAATGTCCCAAAACGTAGTACTGTGCAGGTCTCATGCCGAGTGTATATGCAGCCAGTTAAAGAGGACAGCACACTCATTTTTGAACCCGATGTGAATCACCAGTGGCCAGAGGGGCTTGAATTTCCAGAAAGTCTTGTGAGGCTGACAAAAGGGTCTCCAACTAATATTACTATTGGAGTGTACAATCACTCTGATCATGATGTAACTCTTATGGGCCAGACTCCGATCGGTACAGTACAGCTTGTCAAGAATGTCTTACCTGCTAGTTTGTTTGAGGTGCCAGCAAACCCTGCTTCTGTTGGGGTATGTCACATCCAGGCTGCAGATAACTGTCTTGACCACACCAGTACTGATGAATGGGACCAGCCTGTCGATGTCAGCCACCTGAGTAAATATCAGAGACAGGTAGTACAGCAAATGTTAAGAGAAGAGTGCCATTCATTTTCTAAGTCAGACAACGACATTGGGTGTATCAGAGACTTGCAATTGAGTATTTCACTTAAAGATGAGGAGCCAGTCAATCGCACTTATTTGTCTGTGCCAAAACCCCTGTATCGTGAAATGAAAGACTATTTGCATGACCTCATCGCACAGGGATGGATTGAAAAATCCAACTCATCATATTCATCTCCAATCGTGTGCGTAAGAAAGAAAGATGGCAGCCTTCGTTTATGCATTGATTATAGAGACCTAAATCGAAAGACTCACCCAGACAGACAACCGATTCCGAGAGTGCAGGACATCATGGACAGCCTCGGTGGCAATTCTTGGTTTTCATCATTAGATCAAGGGAAGGCCTACCACCAGGGGTTCATGTCCAGAGAAAGTAAGCACCTGACGGCTTTCACGACACCCTGGGGTCTATATGAATGGGTGCGAATTCCTTTTGGTTTAATGAATGCTCCAGCAGCCTTCCAGCGGTGTATGGAAGAGTGCTTAGAAGGCCTGCGAGACGAGATATGCATCCCCTACCTGGATGACACTTTGGTGTTTAGTAAGACCTTTGAGGACCACGTCCAGGATGTAAGGAAAGTGCTGCAACGGCTTAGGGAACATGGCATCAAACTAAAGCCAAAAAATGTGAGCTTTTCAAACCGGAAGTCCGTTACCTGGGTAGAATCGTCTCTGGGGAGGGAAGTAAAGTTGATCCTGCAGACACAGAAGCTGTCAGATCCCTGAAAGACAAACCACCCAATGTTGGTGAGTTGAGAAGAATTCTTGGTCTACTTAGCTACTACAGGCAGTATATTAAAGATTTCTCTCGTATTGCTAGCCCTTTGTACGACCTGTTAAAATGCACTCCAGAAGATAAAGCCCAAATGAGAGAGAATCAGAGAAAACCAAAGACAAAAGCCTTGAAATCTGGTGTTCCATCGAGTAAGCCTATTACCTGGACTGATCAACTTCAGAACACTCTTGAGCAACTAATTGACTGTCTGCTCCAGCCCCCTGTATTAGCATTCCCTGACTTTTCACAGCCTTTTGTCCTGCATACCGATGCGTCAGCCCAAGGCTTGGGTGCAGTATTGTACCAGAATCAAGATGGAAAACTTTGTGTGATTGCCTCGTACTTTATCTGCTGCTGAGAAAAATTACCACCTACACTCAGGCAAGCTTGAATTTCTTGCTCTGAAGTGGTCAGTCACAGAAAAATTCTGTGACTACTTGTACTATGCTCCAACTTTTACAGTTTATAGTGACAACAATCCCCTTACATATGTCCTGTCAACTGCCAAACTGAATGCTACAGGCTGCAGGTGGGTGGCCGAATTGGCAGATTTCCACTTTACAATCAGATACCGCCCTGGCCGAGAAAATATCGACGCTGATGCACTATCCAGATTGCCCCTTGACATAGAAACTGTGATGAATGAGTGTTCTGAGGAGCTGTCATCAGATGTGATAGGTGCAACAATTCAAGCGGTAGAAGTCCAAGAAGGACTCAGTATCCCATGGTCTGTCTCGACAAACTGCTCCTCCATCGAAGTCTGTTCAGCAGTCCCAACCATAACTCCATTGTCTGTAAATGAGATTAGAGAAGCTCAAATCAACGACCAGGAAATTAGTCCTGTATATCAATGCAAGCTGTCTGAATTAAAACCACAAGCGAAAGAGTTCAAGACATACAGCCTAAAAACAAAATGCCTGTTTTGTGAATGGAGAAAACTTACCATTGACAAGGATGGTGTCCTCTGCCGAACCACTTCGACCCACACACAGTTGGTCCTACCTGAGAAGTATAAAGGAACAGTCTTGCGAGAGCTCCATGATGAAATGGGCCATCAAGGTACTGAGCGTACTCTCTCTCTCATTCGTGAACGATTCTTTTGGCCATACATGCAGGCAAGTCAAGTCAAGTCAAGTCACATTTATTTATATAGCGCTTTTCACAATACAGATTGTATCAAAGCAGCTTCACAGTGATAACATGAAAGTAGTACAACACAGATCGATAATATTGTTAAATATTAAGTAATCCTAAATAATCCTAAATAATCCCGACTAAGCAAGCCAAGCAAGCCAAAAGCAAGGCGACAGTGGCAAGGAACCAAAACTCCATCAGATTGGATGGAGAAAAAAACCTTGGGAGAACCCAGGCTCAGTCGGGGGCCAGTTCTCCTCTGGCTTACATTCATATTGTTTATATATGACTATTAAATATAAATATTATTTATGTCTAAAACAGCCCCATAACATATCGCAGGCGTTGAGTCGTCTCTTCACAGGCGTTGGTCTTCTCATCACAGGCGGTGGGGCATCCGAAACCCCCGTGAGATGCTGGATACAAGGCTGGACCTGACGAAACGCCATTTTTCTCGGGACAAGCGTCCCGAGATAACAGCAGAAAGGCAGATGGGAAATAATTAGCATAGCTGATGTTCATATTTAGCATAGCTGATGTTCATAATAATTTCCATTGTACGGGTGTCGGTGTTAGAAAACCACTATCTCACGAACTCTCCGCAACGCAACTCAGCCATACGGACCGACCCGTTTGTCTAAAAGGCTATCGAGCCCCACTGGTGCGTTAAGCAATTTCAGTGGCAAACGGTTCGGTATGGCATAAAAGAGGACTGACAGGTGAGCATTATGTGAATGCTTGACTGAAGAGATGCGTCTTTAGTCTAGTTTTAAACTGTGTCAGCGAGTCAGAGCCCCGGACCGTATCGGGAAGGCTATTCCAGAGTTTTGGAGCTAGATGCGAGAACGCCCTCCCTCCTTTACTGGACTTAGATATCCTAGGAATGACCAGAAGCCTTGAATTTAGTGATCTTAAGGAACGCGGTGGATTGTAGGGCGAGAGAAGGTCTGTTAAGTACATAGGAGCTAAACCATTTAGGGCTTTATAGGTCAGTAGTAGTACTTTGTAGTTGATACGGAACTTAATAGGTAACCAGTGCAGAGATGATAAAATCGGTGTTATATGATCATATTTTCTTGACCTAGTAAGAACTCTAGCAGCTGCATTTTGGACTAACTGTAGCTTGTTTATTGAGGATGCAGGACAACCGGATAATAAAGCATTACAGTAATCTAGTCTCGAGGTCATGAATGCATGAACTAACTTTTCTGCATCAGAGAGAGATAGCATGTTACGTATCTTAGCAATGTTTCTAAGGTGGAAAAAGGCTGTCCTTGTAACATATGAAACATGATTTTCGAAAGATAAGTTGGGGTCTAGTATAACACCCAGGTCTTTTACTGTAGTGGATAAAGTAACAGGACATCCGTCTATATTAAGGTTTTGTTGTAAGAGATTTTGTGAGTGGTTTTTTGGACCAATAAGTAATGCCTCCGTTTTATCTGAATTTAATAGCAGGAAGTTACGCGTCATCCAGCATTTTACATCTTTGAGACACTCTGTCAATTTAGAGGAGTTAGTGTTTTCGTCTGGTCGTGATGAAATATATAATTGAGTGTCGTCAGCATAACAGTGGAAATTAATTCCATGTTTTCTTATAATATTACCAAGTGGCAGCATATATATTGAGAATAGCAGAGGGCCTAAAACTGATCCTTGCGGTACTCCATAGTCTACTGACGTTATCTTTGATTTTTCCCCGTTTAAACAGACAAAATGATAACGGTCCGATAAATACGATCTGAACCAGCTTAATGCCTGTCCTTGAACACCAGTGTAGTTTTGTAGTCGATCCAAGAGTATTTTATGATCTATAGTGTCGAACGCAGCGCTGAGATCAAGTAGGACTAGTATTGAGATACAGCCTTGGTCAGAAGCTAAAAGTAAATCATTTGTAATTTTAACTAGCGCAGTTTCAGTGCTATGATGCGGTCTGAATCCTGACTGGAATTTTTCATAGATATCATTTTCTTGCAAAAAAGAGCATAGTTGAGCAGACACAACTTTTTCTAATATTTTGGACATAAATGGAAGATTTGAAATGGGTCTGTAATTCGCTAACTTTTTTGGGTCTAATTGTGGTTTCTTAATGAGAGGTTTTATTACTGCCTGCTTGAATATTTGTGGAACATGACCTAGAGATAGAGACGAGTTAATAATATTGAGGAGAGGCTCTTCTACTGCAGGTAATATTTCTTTTAGTAGTTTAGTGGGTATTGGATCCAATAAACATGTTGTGGGTTTAGATGCAGTGATAAGTTTATTTAGCTCCTCCTGTCCTATCGTTGTAAAGCGGTGTAGTTGTTCTAGAGGGGCCATAAGTGCGGCTGAATCATAAGACACCATAGAGGATTGTACATTTATAATTGTGTTTCGGATGCTATCTATTTTCTCGTTGAAGTAATTCATAAAGTCATTACTGCTTAACTGTAACGGTATATTTTGCTCTGGTGATGTCTGTTTGTTTGTTAGTCTAGCCACGGTGTTAAATAAAAACCTTGGGTTATTTTGGTTATTTTCGATTAGTTTGCGGAGATGTTCAGCCCTGGCTGTTTTTAGAGCCTTTTTATAACGTGACATACTGTCTTTCCACGCGATTCTAAAGACCTCTAAGTTAGTTTGTTTCCATTTACGCTCTAACTTACGGGTTTCTCTCTTGATAGCGTGCGTATCACTGTTGTACCAGGGTGCTTTAGTTTTCTCTCTAACCTTTTTTAATCTAATTGGTGCAACAATATCTAGTGTACTAGAGAGAATGGTGCTCAAACTGCTAGTCATTTCCTCTAATTCATCAGTTTGTTTGGATTCACTTAGCAATTTAGATAGATCAGGTAAGGTATTTGAGAATCTATCTATAGTGGTTGGAAGGATTGTTCTGCCTGGTCTATAACGTGGTGCAACATGACATATTTCAGCAGTGCGTATTATGCAAGTCACCATGTAATGATCAGTGATGTCATCGCTTTGCGGTATAATATCTATGTCAGTTGGATCGGTTCCGTACGATATAATTAAATCTAGTGTATGATTTAGACGATGAGTGGGGCCACTGACGTTTTGTTTGACCCCAAAGGAGTTTAATAAGTCTGTAAACGCAGCACCTAAAGCATCATTTGTATTATCTACGTGAATGTTAAAATCTCCAACAATTACTGCTTTATCGACATTCACCAATAGATCTGAGAGAAAGTCTGCAAACTCTTTTAGGAAATCTGCATATGGCCCTGGAGGTCTATATACAGTAGCCAAGGCTAGAGATAATATGGATTTCCTTCTTACATCTAAGAGCGTAACATTTAGCACAAGTACCTCAAATGAATTAAACCTGTGACCTGTTTTCTGAATAACATTAAAAATATCTTTATAAATTGTTGCCACACCGCCACCACGACCGATCAGACGGGGCTCATGTTTATAACAGTATCCTGGTGGAGTAGATTCATTTAGACCGAAATATTCATTTGGTTTAAGCCAGGTTTCAGTAAGGCACAGAACATCGAAATTATTATCTGTGATCATTTCATTTACAATAACCGCCTTAGGTGTGAGCGATCTAATGTTTAGAAGACCTAACTTTAGAGATTGTTTTTGTTCACTGATATTCAGATTTTCTGGTTTAATTAGAATAAGATTTTTGCTAGATCCTGCACTACATTTATTGTTTGGTTTCACTAAACGAGGAATAGACACGGTTTCTATATAATGTTCCACACTGTGCAAATTAGTTAAGTTTGGGCAACAAAGGGTGTGTTTTGGACTTTGACTTAGTCATCTGGTCTGTAACATCTTGGAGATGTTGTCCGACAGAACAGCCGCTCCGATTCTGCTGGGGTGGAGACCATCTGAACTATACAACCTGGGTCTCTCCCAAAACAGATTCCAATTATTTACAAAGAGCAGTTTCTGGTCATTACACAGTGACGTTAACCATTCATTTAATGCAAATAATCTACTAAACCTTTCCTGTCCTTGTCGGTACGTGGGGAGCGGTCCAGACACGATGATCGTTGCTTCAGGAGCTGTGCTGCGTACCGAGTCGATCAGGGACATGTAGTCCTTCTTCAGTACCTCAGTCTGCCGCAGCCTGATATCGTTCACTCCCGCGTGCAGCACAACAGCTCCGACGCGCTTATCGTTCAGGATCTCGGGAACCTGTGCAGCGACATCAAGAACACGAGCACCAGGAAAGCAGTGAGTCCACACCTTACCTTTATCCGAGGTAGCGCGGACATGACGGACCATGGACGTGCCGATGATCACGGCGTCGTCGCGTTCCGGCTCGCGAAGAGGGGAGAAGCGGTTCCGAGTGGAGATCTCGAAGACCGGGAGGGGCGGAGAGGCAGCTCTGGTCCTGGCTCGAGTCTTCCGCTGTGTGATCCATGGTCCATGGTGTTGTGTCGGTGCCGGGGTGAATGAAGCCAGAGATGGTCGCGTCCTTCTGGGCAGATGAACAACACACGGAGTCGAGGAAGTCGGGTTCAAAGAGTTAATATTACTAACCACTGATTTTTGAGCGTCGGCGCGTGATGCTTCAAGCGTTGAGCGCCGATCCAACAGCTCGGCTTTCTTCACCAGCAGACCACGGATCTGTTTCTCGACGTATTCCAGCTCCTGCTTCACCGAGAAGAGCTCGAATGTGTCTTCACCTGCACTCAAAGGTAAGGTTAGACACGCATCTGATTCGTTCGCCATTATAACGGATGAACAGTAAATTAGTAGTGATACTACAAATATCACTACTAATTTAGGACAAAATGCCGGATATAACCAGTATCCTTAGTGAAACGGGTGTGTAGGGAGACGGCCGATAGGCGAGAGGCCACGCGTGAAATGCTAGCGGGCTAAAAGCTAGTAGCCGAGATTCGGAAGTTTGGATATAAGTAGCGATGTCAGAGCAATCGAATTGTTTTTTATGAGGAATAGTATCGAGGATAAGTTCACATGATATAAAAATCGAAGGTGCTTGTTTATAAATGAGTGGAAAAGAAGCAAATCAAGGATTGATGAAGAAATTCTCCGGAGCTACAAACACAAACACCGGTCGCACGCGCATGCGCAAAAGTATGCAAAAGTAAGGCAGACATTGAGCATTATGTCACAAAAACTTGCAGATGTCTGAAGCAGAAGAAGCCCTGTTATGAGACAAGAGCTCCATTAACAAGCATTGTTACGACCCAGCCCTTTGAATTGATCTCAATTGATTTTCTCCATTTGGACCGCTGTAAAGGAGGTTTTGAGTATATTCTTGTGGTAGTGGACCATTTCACCCGATTCGCCCAAGCATATGCCACTACTTCCAAATCAGGTAAAACCGCTGCAGACCGCATCTTTAATGATTTCGCCTTAAAATTTGGCTTCCTGTCTCGCATACACCATTATCAAGGTGGGGAGTTTGAGAATGCTTTGTTTGAACAGCTCCAAAAGTACTGCGGTGTCACAGGCTCCAGGACAACCCCATATCACCCGCAAGGCAATGGCCAAGCCGAGCGTTTTAATAGGACACTATTACAGATGCTCAGAACACTCACAGAAAGTCAAAAGTCGAATTGGAAAGACTCCTTGAATAAGCTACTGTATGCTTACAATTGTACCTGCTCAGAAGTCACAGGGTTCTCACCTTTTTACCTGCTTTATGGGAGGTCTCCAAGATTGCCTGTTGACCTGCTCTTCGGTCTGGATCCAGAAGTGTCCTCCTGTAACCAGAAAGAGTATGTGGAAAAATGGAAGCAGGGAATGGAAGAAGCATATACAATTGCCAGAGAGTGTGCTAAAAAACCTGCGGACAGGACCAAAAAGAACTTTGATAACAAGGTGAGGAGCACCACACTGCAGCCAGGTGATCGTGTCCTTGTAAAGAATTTAACACCAAGAGGAGGCCCTGGTAAACTTCGCAATTTTTGGGAGGATAGCATCCATACAGTTGTGCGACGAATGGGAGGTGAGCTTCCAGTTTATGAAGTTAAGCCAGAAAGGGGAAAGGGAAGGTCCAGAGTCCTCCATCACAATTTATTAATGCCTTGTGACAGCCTACCTCTCGAAACTTCTCAGCATCCAAAACCCAGACAGAAACGGGAGTTGAAAAGGCTTCAAAGTAGTGATATAGAGTCTGATGAGGGGAGTGAAGATGAAGTGGACTTTTATTATGTGTCTCCACAAGTACTTCAATCAGACTATGCTGTTGAGCATGAAAACATTGAACCACTACTTACCTCATAGTCCAATGAACATCCGAAAGAGATCCTGGAACAGGTTCCCGAGCCCATGTTTTCTGTGGAGAGTGACCAAGAGGAACAAGAGCCACCTGCGAGGATCGATAGTGCAGGACAAGAGTTTAACTCACTTGCGGGTGAACAAGTTTCTGCTCCCATGTCGCCTGCTGAAAGTGACCAGGAGAGTGAAAGAGAGCAAAACTACCAGCTGCCTAAAAGGGAAAGATACCCACCAAGAGTACTAACCTATGATGAACTTGGTACACCGTCTTATGATGTCAAGCAACTAAATGGGGTTTTGCAAGCACCACAACCGAACTTACTTTACATGCCTGCACAATGCCTGTTAACGTGGGTGCCACCTGTTCAGCAATATTGTTACCAGTTGCCTTTGATGTATAGAATCCACTAAATAAGGACAATGACCGGCTAAGGTTCATATGAGATTGTGAGCTTGAAACCAGAAGACTCTGCATTATGGACTGTTACAGTCTGGCACTTTGAGAACGATGGACTGTTTTGTTTGAGGAATATTGCCTTTAACAGTTTTGGACTTTGAAATGTTGAAACAAAAAGAGACATTTTTCCTTATGGACTGTAGGCTTGAGAGGCTGTTGAACTCTTGAAATCTAAAGGAAATATGGACTTTTGCCTCATGCCTCTTTACAAATGTTGCACTTTGATAAGCTTATGGACTGTTCTTTCTGATAAACTCTTGATTTTCCTCATTAAGCGAGCTATTAAGTTCAGGACGAGCTATGGACTGTGAAAAGATTGAAAATATATATATATATATTTTGTTGTTGTTGTGACCTACAAAAGGAACTGAGAGACTCTTTAAAGAGAATGTCGAGACGACATTTATTTTTGTAGGGGAGTGTGTGACAGAGTGAAAATGTATTTAAAAGAAGAAGTCTGTGCACTTAAAAAAATACATTAGTCTTTGATGTAGAAAATATAGAGTCTATAAAATATAAATATATAGTTTTAGAGATGTTCTTTAATTGTTTCTCTGTGATCAGTTTATCTATGTTCGGTTGGTTGGAACGATGGAATTGACGATCGATTGTTCTGGTCTGCCTGAACACTACGGGAAGAGCTCGCGGGATTTCTCCATTCTGTATAAAGCTTTCAGTGGAGATACAGCGAGTGCGAGTTTTCATTAACCTTTATCTTCCCCTGTTCAGGTATGAACATTTATAATGAGTTAAAATACAGTGATATACCAGTATAACATGTTTAAGAGTATGCAGACGCTAATGTTGTATTGATTGTGTGTTTGAGATGTTGAAATTATATTAGTCAGAAATGCACGAGCTCAGGACTCCATTTTGAGCACGCGGGTAATGGCGTTATATATAATTGAGAAAAGCTTGAGTATGGTTAATAATTTTCTATTTAAGCTGTAATCCTGTTTATTATGTGCTGATTTGTTGATCTGCTATACACCTGTGAATATATATAGAGTATAACCCGTGAACTGAGAATATCATGCATTTTTAGCTATAATATTAAGCTGAAATAGTACATTTACGTGCTTGTGACTGATTTGTCTTGCAGTTAACATGCATTTATGACTAAAAAGAGAGATTTAAAAGAGTTGATTCTCAGATAATAGTTAAATATTTTTTATATTATTTTGTATACTTTATATAGTTTTATGGTTTTCAAACAGCCTATTATAAAGAGGTGTTTCCTTGAGTAATTAAATATGTGTAATCGACATTGTATGCATGTTTACACTATGTCAACGAGTAAATGTAAACTGTTTAATGTCAATTATTACAAAACATTCTGTATAAAGCTTTCAGTGGAGATACAGCGAGTGCGAGTTTTCATTAAACTTTATCTTCCCCTGTTCAGGGGTACAACAATGGCGACTGACAAACAAACTCTTGCTTATATAAATGTGTGTACTGTGTGTTCATTTAAAGTAATTCATTCAAGTATAATACTCCATTTCTTCCTTGTAGGCCTGAGACGAGAGTTCAAGAGATTTCCACGACGCATGCGTGAGAACTGCAGTCTTCAGTAATAGAATAAGATCACAATTCTCGCGCATGTGTCGTGGAAATCTCTTGAACTCTCGTCTCAGGCCTACAAGGAAGAAAAGGAATAGTTGAATAAAGTCGTTATTTTTGTTTGTTTTTTCGCAAAAAAAGTATTCTCGTTGCTTGATAAACTTTTAGTTGAGCCACTGTAGTCACATGGAATATTTAAACATTTTTTTCAATGACTTTCTGGGCCGTCAAGTGTCAATTCCTTAGGCAGCCTACAGTATGTAGCAGTGATCCACCTCTCAAATTTAATTAAAAATATCTTCATTATTGTTCCGATGATGAACGAAGGTCTTACGGGGTTGGTACAGCATGGGGGTGAGTAATTAATGACTTAATTTTTTTTTTCATTTTTGGGTGAACAAACCCTTTAACTTTAGCCTATTTCAAATCATTTTAAATGTATTCACTTTTAGTTTATTAACTATATACTTCTGGCCCATTTTTTAGTTTATGAAAGCATAAATTAAAAGAATTTGCTACTCTTTGAAAACTAGTTTACTGTAATAGTTCAAGTTCATATGATTCTAGTTCATATGGAAATCTCTTGAACTCTCGTCTCAGGCCTACAAGGAAGAAATGGAGTATTAGCTATACTTGAATGAATTACTGTGGTGTGGGGGGCGTGGTTCAGCGCTGTCTGCAGCGGGAGAGTGGAGGAGGAGCCGAGCGGGAGGTAAGTGGGTCAAGTTCAAATGATAAACAGTGATTGCAGTGATTGGCGTTGGGAGAGCATACTTAAGCGGGCCAGGTGGACGCTACAGGGAGAGAGAGCCTGGAGCTTGTGTGCAGAGGACTGGAGCTGATTCTGATCGTGCTTTCGATCGTGTCTGAGAGAAGCTGTGTACAGCGGGAAAGAGTTTGTTTATTTGGGACTGTTTTTGAGCTTACTGTGATAAGCGCTGTGGAAAGAGTATTTTTGTATAATAAAGCACACAAGCTCCGGTATTCACCGACCCTCTTGTCTCCTTCCATCACCCTCAGTGAACCTGAACTTCAATTGCATCACAATTACTTTAAATGAACACACAGTACACACATTTATATAAGCAAGAGTTTGTTTGTCAGTCGCCAGCAGCACACACTCAAAACAATGGTACTCGTATGGAGCAGAAACAGTTTCTCTCCGGCGCTGGAAAGCTTTTCTAATAGTAACACAGGTCCCAAAGCTCTTGCCTGATCATAACCCTTTTTTTCCCAGTGATCTTCCTCTGACCTTTTCTCTTTTGTAATGTCTCTCAGCCTTTCTACTCTTTCTACCGTTTTTCAAATCTCCCTCTTGCTCACTCTCTCTCCTTCCATCATGAGTGGACATGATTCCTACTGCACAAGTTTGCTGTGGTGCTCAGTTCGATCCACTTTCAACAGTGTTTTTTTTCATCATATGAATTATTCTGGTAACAGTGTTTTTTTTTTCATCATATGATTTATTCTGGTAACAGCTTACAGTAAAATAGAAGCCATTATGAATCAAGCCAGTTATAATAATCTCACTTTGGAAGAATTGTCAAGAAATTCATCCAAAATCTTTATCTGTTTCTGTGTGGGTTAATAGCACTGTGTACAAAAACATCAGGTTAGGTTTCACACACATGCCTTTGGTGTGAGAGACCCGGGTTCGAATCCACTGTTAGACACCAATGTGTCCCTGAGCAAGACACTTAATCCCTAGTTGCTCCAGAGGTGTGCGACCTCTGACATATACAGTAAAGCAATTGTAAGTTGTTTTGGATAAAAGCGTCAGCTAAATTAATAAATGTAAATGTAAATAAATGATTACAAGGCAAGTATACTTAATTATACTTTTCTCTGTTTCCTAAGCGTAATTGTGTTAAAGGGAACCTATTATGCTTCTTTTCAATGCAGGTCAGTGAGGTAACGGACACAGTTTTTATTGTGATGTAGAGAAATTAAACAGTTATAACATCACATCTGAAATGTAAGAGTAACATAAAATGAAGGATTATACAGTGAAACATCTTGCACAAGTTGTGCTTGCAAAGGTGACTATCATAATTTTCATTATCAGACTCAGGCTCAAACTGATACAGAAAAACTGACACCATAGTTGACGTAGTTACAGTAGTATTTGCTGTTTCTCTAGCCTTCTCGAGCCTCGAGCTTTTTCGAGTTTCTCATTTCCAATACAACAGACTGGGGCCAGTCAGATTTTTGTTGTTTCGGCAAACTCAATAAAGTTTCAGTTCAGTATTCCTCTGCTCTTGGGTTTTGAGCGAGATTTGATTCTCGCTCTCATCATTAGCCTGGAACAAAACTTTGACCTTCAACGATGCTTATTAACTCTCGCACTCCGCTTTCTGTCGCTGTGATGGTTAACAACATCTCTTAGAACATCAACATCAGCAACCGGGATCTGCTGGTAGTGCGGCTGACATTGAGGGAGTGGTGTCACTGGCTGGAGGGGGCTTCCATTGGATTTGTGGATTGGACTGAACAGAATAATCTAGGGTGAATTTGGTAAAAGACTGGCTCTTAAAAAGGACAGATGCATTGAACCAGGTTGTTGCACTTGTGTTAATTTGAGCCCGTTCTCATCCTTTGGCGTCATATAGGTGACGCCATATGAGATTTCGTTGAAATACTATGCACATGGCACCCTTTAGCATCAATTTAACACGCAGAACCCAAGGCGTCATAGAGGTGACTGGCATCCTTTAGCGTCAATATGAGACACAGACCCTACCCCAGACTTAAACCTACCCATAACAGTCCGTGTTTTATTGACGCTAAAGGATGCCATGTGCGTAGTATTTTGACGAAATGTCATATGGCGTCACTTATATGACGCCAAAGGATGAGAATGTGTTCCACCTGTAGTCCCTAGGTAGTCCCTGCTTCAGGCAATGTTTTCTATCCTAAAACCATGTTGATGGGGGGGCCATCGCCTGGGGTATCGAGGGTCGTGGAAGGCAGGTCTTGAGCGGAGTCGATGTGCCCGGGAATTGTTATTACACCAAACTGGTCTGCCACCCGGGAGTGTGGAAGTCACAGGCAGCCATCAGTCTCCGGTTTTTGTGGCCAGCCATGGCAGAGGATGTCCTTCAGGTTGCAGGTGCACCTCAGTCTGTGTTCAAAATAAGTCACTTTGTGGTCTTCTAGAAGGCAGTTCAACTCTCATTTTTAGAGTTATGTCTGCAGATTGGTGCTGCCACTAGTCTGTCATCAGGATTCAGTCCCCAGACAAATGACCAAATTCACAAATGTTTCCTTTCCAATGCCTGCTATTCCTTCAGTCCAGGTGTTCATCTTCACAGTGCACCCGAGACCCGTCGGCCCAGGACCCGTACGGGTTCGGGTCTGTATTTTAAATAATCAGCCGGGTCCGGGTCAGGTCCGAATCTATTACTTCGAGTCCCGGGTCTTGTGTGTAATACCAACGCATTCTCATCCTTTAGCGTCATATAGGACGCTATATGACAAAACGGCAAAATACTACTCACATGGCACCCGTTATCGTTAATATAACACGCGCTGAGAACGGACTGGTAATACCATAGATATCATATAGAGACTAGATACCCTATTGGCCGCTGGAAAACGAGAAATCCGGCCGCCATCTTGAACCGGTCGTATTCCTAGTCTCGTTGCGTGGCAGCAGATAGGATGCCAGAGCACTGTGGAACATTTTCCTGTTCTAATCGCCGGACCACCGAAAATAGTGCTTTTCACAAGTAAGTTTTAACATTACCGTATTGGTTGTATTTTGTGAATAGAATATTACCAGATAATCGAGAAGGAGCAAGGATATTTGCTATTACTGTACTGAAATCATTATGAAATTCTGTTTACTGCATCAGCCGGTGTTCACTCGGCATGGAGAGGTGGGGTAACTCTTAAAGTAATAATTACAAGAGCTTCTAGGTTATCAGATAGCATTCCACTGCCCTGTTGTACGTTATAGGTTATTTGTGTTTGCACACATCATGAAGCAACGTAATATACGCACATGACAGCGATGCGCAAATTGAGTTACCCCTCTAACTTCTAGTTTTATTGATAACCTATATCTTATCACATGCGATTTGGCTATTGATATTACAGAAGTCCTGTGGTAAAATTACATTAACTTACTCCATCTAGCTCACCCTTGTAAAGTTAATCCGAATAGGGCTTTAGTCTAGACATTTTCCCTCCCAAATCCACATACAATAAAAAGGTATAGGCTTACTGTTGTACGAATTTAGAAATTACTGATGCAAACACGTTGAAAAGCTTCTTCTCAATTTTTATTACAGGTGGCTGCGTTCGGTAGATTCGGTGGCTGCGTTCTGTGTGTGTGAAAGTGTGTGTGAGAGGGTGTGAGACAGAGAGAGAGAGTGTGTGTGTGTGTGTGTGTGTGTCTGTTCGTGTGTATGTTTGTGCGTGTGTATGTCCGTGTGTCAATCATAAGTTGTTTCTTCAACTTATTAAAATATCTTACTTTACAGCTGCTACTATAGGTTTCTGCTTCTTTATTATTTTTATAGTGTGTGACTGTGATTTATAAAATACATGATATCCTTCATCACACATATTGTGTCTGGTCACTTTATATCTTATTTCAGAATATTATATTATTGTTAAACCTACAATGGATATTAAAATATGTTGAACCATGTGTCCTGTATATATAGCTACATGAATGACCTTTGCAGCAAAGAAAACCACGTGAATATCAATTCAGTATTCAGTGAGATAATATATGATTAATTTAATGCGCTGACAGCTCATTTTACCTGCCATTCAGATTACACTGAGTGGAGCGGATGACCGGTTTAAGATGGCGGCTCCAATTCTCGTCCGTGCCAATAGGCAGTAGCGGTCGATAGGGCGTCTGCCTATGATGTCTATCATGTTTCTATGGCAACCAGAGCAGAGTTTCCGCCAAACTGCGCTTTACATTTTCTCCGATGTTTATAATAATATAAATGAACCGTCTTGTTTAATCTTAATGTTTTGGTGGTCAGATTCAGACTCAATGAAGAGCAGAGAGCACAGATATGATCAAGCTGAACAAGCAACAAGCAATCGTTATTCAAAAGGGCAAACAGTTAAAGTTATTATGCGAGTTAACTCGAGTCAGAATGTAGTACATGTGCAAGGCTGCATTTGTCATCCATCACCGTGACATCAAGTGGACTTTTAAAGCTGAAATAATGAGTGGATTAAGCTTGGAATAATGATAGAAATAACATGGATAGAACTTTCTTGTCGGTGGATTGTAATGCATCAGTCAGTCAGGTAACGTTACAAGGAAGTGAGACGACGGCTACTAAAATTAGGTAAGACAAAAAGTTTTATTTTTCGCAACTCGTGTGAAATAATATGTGACAATCGGGTCCAGTCGGGTTTGTGTCTTCCCGCCGGGTTCGGGTCCAGTTTTCAAATAATAGACGGGTCCAGGTCGGGTCCAGGCAGTACATTTATGACATTTCTCAGGTCTGCACGGGTCCGGGTCCAACTTTTGAAATGAACGACGGGTCCGGGTCGGTTCGGTGTAGCACATTACGGGTCTCTTCCGGGTCGGGCATGAAGTTTTGGACCCGTGAAGACCTCTAGTCCATCTAATGCTGTTGTTGCACATGGATGAGGTACAGTGAGACGTTGCTACACATGGAAAAAAAATGGTTGACCAATGTTGGACTGTGGTGACCTGTACCATCTTTGGACAAAGAGTGTATCTCCAGAGCCAGACAGTAACGGAGAACATTTACTTGAGTACAGTACTTAAGTAGAATTTTTAGGGATCTGTACTTGATGTATCATTTTTGGGGAGTACTCATGGCTTTACTCAAGTACATTTGAGAGGGAAACATTGTACTCTTTACTCCACTACATTTCTATCCATAACTGTGAGTATCTGTTACTACTTAAAAAAATGGAAAAAAAGAAAAATCTCGGAAACCCTCAATTTGTTGTTTCCCTCTCAAACGTGGTTGGATTGTCCAGGCGCCACTGATTGGGACAGCCTATCAGCAATCACCGTCAGCTTTCCGCCAAAGTCAACTCCATGGTCAGATGGCTCAATTTTCTGAAATTTTCAAAAATGTTAAGTAAAACAACATGGTAAAAAGATGAAAATGACTTGATTTTACTTTCAATTCCTTTTACATTCTCCAATGTATTAACATTAACATTTTTTTCATAACTCCATGTAGGACGTTTCGGTCTATAAATGGAAGCACTGAGGCAGTAGTAATGCAATATTTAGAAAATGTACTCTTGTACTCTTAATACTCAAGTACTTTTAAAAACAAGTACTTCAGTACTTTTACTTAAGTAGACAACTAACTGTAGTGCTTTTACTTGTACTTGAGTAAAATTTAGCAAGGGGTATCTGTACTTTTACTCAAGCAATAAAGCTGTGTACTCTGTCCGCCTCTGTGTATCTCTCCACCAAGGATGGCCTATCTGGGTTACCATTCGTAAGTTGGCTCCCTGGTTCATCGGGCCATTCACTACAGTGATTGGTCCGGCGATGGTGCATCGTTAGCAGGATTCTTGGTTCAGGCAATGTGGATGGAGATTCCAGTTTTTGGTGGATTGGAATACTGTTTCCAGTTGGTCTGTTCTCATGCTGTCTCTCTAGTTCACTAGATTGCTCCTGTTTATTGTTCTGTTCACCCTGCTTGCCGATCAGGGTCCTAGCATGTACTTCAATCTTACTCTGGTATGTGATATTGTCACAGGTCGGGATGGCCCCCCCTGGCGCAGACCACCCCTGTGAACGCACCACCTCGAGGAGTTACCCAGAAACACCACGACTACAGACAAGGTATCAAGTATAAAAGTATTTAATTGAATTAAAATTTCTTGGACTAAAACTTGGTGTTTCCTCTTCTTGGCTGCCAGGGGTAGATCACAGGACAGACTCCTAGAAGGAACTCGCACTGTCTATCTTCTCACAGCCAGGGGCAAGCAATAGAGCAGTTGATGATCTGGAATTCACACGGCAGTTCCTCTTCGGACAGCCAGGGGTAAGTATGGAGCAGATGTTGTTCTGGAATTCACACGACAGTTCCTCGTCGGACAGCCAGGGGTAAGTATGGACCAGATGTTGTTCTGGAATTCACACGGCAGTTCCTCGTCGGACAGCCAGGGGTAAGTATGGAGCAGATGCTGTTCTGGAATTCACACGACAGTTCCTCTTCAGACAGCCAGGGGTAAGTATGGAGCAGATGCTGTTCTGGAATTCACACGGCAGTTCCTCTTCGGACAGCCAGGGGTAAGTATAGAGCAGATGCTGATCTGGAATTCACACGACAGTTCCTCGTCGGACAGCCAGGGGTAAGTATGGAGCAGATGTTGTTCTGGAATTCACACAGCAGTTCCTCGTCGGACAGCCAGGGGTAAGTATGGAGCAGATGCTGATCTGGAATTCACACGGCAGTTCCTCTTCGGACAGCCAGGGGTAAGTATGGAGCAGATGCTGTTCTGGAATTCACACGACAGTTCCTCGTCGGACAGCTAGGGGTAAGTATGGAGCAGATGCTGATCTGGAATTCACATGGCAGTTCCTCTTCGGACAGCCAGGGGTAAGTATGGAGCAGATGCTGTTCTGGAATTCAAACGGCAGTTCCTCTTCGGACAGCCAGGGGTAAGTATGGAGCAGATGCTGTTCTGGAATTCACACGACAATTCCTCGTCAGACAGCCAGGGGTAAGTATGGAGCAGATGCTGATTCTTATTTAGAACAAGAGAGTCAAACAGCAGTGCAAGAACATTTCACGAATCCTCTTCAAGTCAATAGTATGCAAATACTCACGGCAGGTGGCTTACTTCAGTATGAGAAACTCAGTGGGCAGATGCTGGCTCTTATTTAGGACAGGAGAGTCAAACAGCAGTGCAAGAACATTTCACGAATCCTCTTCACACTGGATAGACCGAAGCCACAATCCTGTACAGTGCATACTCAACACACAGTAAGGGGTTAATTCTGACCCAACACTCCAGGACAATGAGTGTAACGGCTGGGAACACGAACAGACACAGGCAATCCTCACACCGGTGCATACATCAATCACTTCAAATAATAACCTGTGATCACTTCACACTAGGCACTGCAGCTCACACCACTCACAGTGAATAAGGTCTCCACTCGTTATCCCAGCCAACTCCCTCCTCCCGAGTCGTTGGAACAGCACATCCACACTGTATGGGGAGTATACTACGCACACACCACTGCCATTAAAGGTTTCAACAGCATCAGACAGAAGACCTCAATAGGCAACATCAGAATTCACTAGGATCCAGGGCAAATTCGCCAAACGTTTGTATACAGTACAAGCACTGAGTCAGATAATGAGGATTTCCAAAGGCACTTAACTCTTAATGTTGTCTCTCCTTCCCCATCCAGGTTGAACCACTGTTTTTAGACTCCTTCTCTGCCGTGGATCGCTCTATCCCTCCAGCTCTCCTGCTCTCTTCACTGAAACCTCCACTTTTATAATCCCTCTTGTGAAACCATAATTCAATCTCGCAGCTGCCGCTCGTTTCTCCCGTTTGCGGAATCCAGCCGTACTGTTTTTCATGGGGCAACCGGCGGGGTGTTACATTAAATTAGTTCCCCATGGAAACAACACCCAGACAATGGTTTCGCCCTTCGTCACCTGGTGACATCCTCCCCTGCCAGTCCGTTCTAGTCCCTAGAACCAGGTCCCAAGACCCAGTCGCCATACCTCTCCGGGGGTTGTCCTCGGTTTTCCCGTTGAGACTGTCTCGGTGGGGAGACAGAACCTACCTCTCTTGGCTCAACGTTTGGGCCTCTCGGAACCACTGCCCAGCCTACTAAGGGTGGCTGGGGTGCCACAGGATCGGGGGGAGCCTCCACCCGAGGTTTTGGATAATTCGGGCAGGGGCAGATTAGATTTCGGTGTATGACCCGCTCTGGGCCTGACTTCCCCTCGGGGCAGATGGTGTACACCGGCTGGTCGGGACGTTGCTGGCGTTCCACCACGTAAGGTAGGGCCTCCCACCGATCGCTCAGCTTGCCCTTCCCCTGGCGGCGATTGTCCCGCACCAAAACTCTCTCCCCGGGCAACAGCAGGGCCTCTCGTGATGTCCGGTCATATAACAGCTTATTCTTAGCAGCAGCTGTAGTTATCCTTTTAGTGACCTCTTCATACGCCGAATGAAGTTGCTGATGGTGTTTGCCAGCCCAATCCGTCAGGCTCATACCTTCTCCCGCCGCTGCCGTTCCGAGCAGTAAATCTGTGGGCAGACGTACATGTCTCCCAAACATCAAGTACGTCGGTGCGTACCCAGTGGTACTGTGCACACTATTGTTATAAGCCTGCACCAGAGCCGGAAGACTATCCACCCAGTTACTCTGACGATCGGTGTCGAGTGTTCCCAATAAGCCCAGCAAAGTCTGGTTGAACCGCTCGCATCCCCCGTTTCCCTGAGGGTGGTACGGCGTGGTGTGGGTCTTCTTGCACCCATAGAGCTGACACAGTTCCTGAATAACCTTAGATTCGAAGTTCGGCCCTTGATCCGAATGAAGGGTCTCCGGGCACCCAAACGGCTGGAATACTGTCTTCCACAAGGCATTTGCGGTGGTGATGGCAGTCTGGTCCAAAGTTGGAATGGCCCACGCGTATTTTGTGAACAGGTCAGTTACCACTAGGATATTCTGGATACGATCTGCTGGTCGACTTAATGTCAAGTAGTGCAAATAGTCACAATGTGCAAAGGGGCTTTGGCTCGTATGGGGACCAGTGGGGCTCTCACTTCTTTCCTTGTTTTGAAGAGTATGCAGCGTGGGCATTCCCGGATGAACGAGTTTACTGACACCTCCATTCCTGGCCAATGGAAATGGCTCCACAACAAAGATATCGTCCTCTTCTGCCCTTGGTGTCCCAACCGGGTGTGGTAAGCTTGCAGAAGAGCCTGAACCTGACCCTCCGGTACTACCACCTGGCAAACTGCTTCACCCTGCTCGACATCTTGGATGGATACAGACCACCCCATCCCTCAGATAGAGCCTCTCCCACTGCCCCAAGAGCTTTCTCACTGCCCATGTCTGGTCCCGGCGTTCTGCCCCCTCCGGCTGCAGCCCCTGCATCAACCAAGACCATATTGCCAGCAGCCCAGCGTCTGCCTCCTGCCATCCCCTCCACCACTCATGGTCCCAGCCCCAACTAGCGGGGGCTTCCTCTGGCTGGAGGCCCGGTGCTTCCACAATTCCTACCATGAGTCCCTCCTCGTGCTCCTCCATGGTCGTAGTTAGCCAGTTGCACTACCCAGCGTTGCTCGACTGCCCCCAATTTGGCTGTCTGCAAGTGAACCAGAGGGTTATTATCCGTTATCACCAGTACCTTTGCTCCCCATAGATAATCTTTGAATTTCTCGCTCATCGGCCACTTCAGGGCCAGCAATTCGATTTTAAAGGAGCTGTAGTTGGAATCATTTCGCTCAGCGGGGTGAAGACTTCGGCTTGCATAGGAAATGACCCGTTCCACTCCCTGCTGGCGTTGGGCCAGCACTGCTCCTAAGCCGAGGTTACTAGCATCCGTGTATAAGATGAACGGCTGGGTGAAGTCCGCATAGGCCAGAATTGGGGCCTGAAGCAACTCCTGCTTAAGCGTCCAAAAGGCCACATTGCAGGCAGAGTCCCAAGCAACAGGAGGGGACCCACGACCACGGGGACGGCCTGAACCCGCAAGGAGCTGGTTTAATGGTTTGGTGATCTTAGAGAAATCCTTAATGTACCGCCAATAATACCCGAAGAACCCTAGGAAGGACCTTACTTGCCGCACGTCTTCGGCACGCTCCACTCCTGTACAACGGACACTTTTTTGGGGTCCACAGAGACTCCAGAGGCACTTACACAGTGGCCCAGAAATTTAACTTCCTTACGAAATAGCTGGCATTTATCGGGTTGCAACTTCAGTCCGTACTTCTCCATGGCCCGAAACACTTGTTCCAAGTGCTGAAGATGGGATGCGAAGTCAGGAGAGTAAACGATGACATCATCTAGGTATACTAACGTGGAATCCACTAACTGGCCACCCAGACACCGTTGCATCAGCCTTTGGAAGGTGGCCGGAGCGTTGCAAAGGCCAAACGGTATCCGGTCCCACTCAAAGAGTCCGAAAGGGGTAGTAAATGCGGTCTTTTCTCTGTCTTCCTCCTCTACTCGTACCTGCCAATATCCGCTGGCCAGATCTAAAGTGGAATACCACGCGGCTTGCGTCAGGCTGGTGAGAGAGTCCTCGATCCGTGGTAGCGGAAAGGCATCCTTCTTGGTGACTTGGTTCAGTCTGCGGTAATCCACGGAGAACCTCCAAGCTCCGGTCTTCTTTCGCACCAAGACGATCGGAGCCACCCAAGGGCTACTGCTCTCCCGAATGATCCCTTTCTCCAGCATCCCCTTTAACAAGGCACGAACCTCGGAGTAGAGGGTCGGTGGCGGCTTGGTGCGGCATCACCAGTAGGGATCTGATGTTTCACGATGTCGGTGCAGCCGTAATCCTCATCATGTGTAGAGAATACGTGTGCCCACTTTGCCAAGAATGCCTGGAGCTGTCGTGTCTGACTTTCTTCCAGCCCTTCCCCTTGCAGGGACTCCCCCAGAAGATGGGCCGGCATCCTCTCTCCTAGCAAGTCCACCGGCGGATCCACTCGTGCCAGGGCCACCTCAACTACAGTGGGACTCACTTGGCTGAAGCTTACTCCCCCACCTTCCCTCACTTGTTGGGAACTCACCGAAGTAACCCGGACCAGTCGCTGATGGCGGTACAGGTTGATGGGGTAGAGATTCGCATTCCGTACCTTCACAGGGACTCGGCCTCGCCTGGCACTTTGTCACGGGTCGGGGAGGCTGGACGCCAGCTGACCGGCCGTCCCAACCCCCGACGCACGACGCATGTACCACCGCAAGGAGCCAACACCACAGAGGACACAGAGGCAAAGCAATTTAGAAAAAACACAGAATCTTTATTGAATAAATTAAGTTAAAACGACCTCCAGTAAGCTGAAGGAAGGTGAGGTTTCTGCAGTATAGCTGGCTCTTCTCAGAACTCAGGTGGACAGAGCAGGTGAGGATTCACAGCTGAATTGTTTCTCTCGGATTCACAGCGGAACTATTTCTCTCTTCACAGGGTTTAGTTGGACAGAGAGGACTAAGGGCTCAGCAACACAGCTGGCTCTTTTCTAGGGCTCAGACAGGTGAGGTTTCAGCAGTATAACTGGCTCTTCTCAGAACTCAGGTGGACAGAGCAGGTGAGGATTCACAACTGAACTGTTTCTCTCGGATTCACAGTGGAACTATTTCTCTCTTCACAGGGTTCAGTTGGACAGAGAGGACTAAGGGCTCAGCAACGCAGCTGGCTCTTTTCTAGGGCTCAGATAGGTGAGGTTTCAGCAGTTTAGCTGGCTCTTCTCAGAACTCAGGTGGACAGAGAGCAGGTGAGGATTCACAGCGGAACAGTTTATCTCTTCTCAGAACTCTGGTGGACAGAGAGCAGGTGAGGATTCACAGCTGAACTGGTTCTCTCATATTCACAGCAGAACTGTTTCTCTCTTCACAGGATTCGGTTGGACGGAGAGGAGTATGGAATCCACAGCAAAGCTGACCCTCTTCTCAGCACCCAGGCAGACAGAAGACAGGTGGGGATTCACAGTGGAACTGGTTCTCTCAGATTCACAGCAGAACGGTTTCTCTCTTCACAGGATTCGGATGGACGGAGAGGAGTACGGAATCCACAGCAAAGCTGACTTTCTTTCCAGGGCTCGGGCAGACAGAGAACAAGGTGAGGGTTCAACAGTATAACTGGCTCTACTCACAGAATCCAGATAGACGGAGAGGAGTAAGGATTCAACAGCAGGCTGGCTCTCTTCACAGGGCTCAGACAGACAGAGATGTAAACGTGAGGATTCAACAGTGTAACTGGCTCTGCTCACAGAATCCAGATGAACAGGGAAGAGTAAGGATTCAACAGCGAAGCTGGCTCTCTTCACAGGGCTCAGGCAGACAGAGAATAAAGATGATAATTCCACAGTATGGCTGGCTCTCTTCTCAGGGCTCAAGCAAACAGAGAATAAAGGTGAGGATTCAACAGTGTAACTGGCGCTACTCACAGAATCCAGATGAACGGGGAGGAGTAAGGATTCAACAGCAAAACTGGCTCTCTTCACAGGGCTCAGGCAGACAGATAATACAGGTGAGAATTCATCAGTGTAACTGGTTCTACTCAGAGGATCCAGCTGAACAGGGGGGAGTAAGGATTCAACAGCGAAACTGGCTCTCTTCACAGGGCTCAGGCAGACAGAGAGATAAGATGAGAATTCCACAATATGGCTGACTCTCTTCACAGGGCTCAGGCAGACAGAGAATACGGGTGAGAATTCAACAGTATAACTGGTTCTACTCACAGGATCCAGCTGAACAGGGAGGAGTAAGGATTCAACAACGAAGCTGACTAATGCAGGCAGAGAGTCAAGCTGGCAATTCAACAGCAGACTGATACTTCACAATCCCACGTAGAGATTAAAGAGGAGAAAAGGAGAATTTCACCACTAGATGACTTCCTCCATCGGCCTCCATCCAATGAGATGCGGGCGATGTCTCCACAGCCAAGACCGCTTCCCCAATGTCACTGCATTACACTTCCACTCGTGTTTAACTGTAATTCACACAAATCTGCACACGTGATTATATTAATGAACAACACTGCAAGTCTTGTCACTCACAAACTAGGGCGTAGACAGGGGATCTGTAGTCCACTGCACAGCATTACAATCTCTTGGACTTCTTCCAATAAAGCGTGGGACATTCAAACTTCCTCCAAAAAGACAGATTTACACCTCATGAAGTCTCATCACATCCTCCAAACAGATTTCACGTATCACAGTCCAAACATCAACAGCACTTATCTCTTATCCACCACGGTTCTCCTCTCCACATCTCCAGATCCACCCGAATGTCACACACAGCCTTTCATTTCTCCTGCCCTCCTCTTTTCCTCCTGCTGTCCTCCCTCCTGTCCTCCCGAGTCGATGGAACAGCACATCCACACTGTATGGGGAGTATACTGCGCACACACCACTGCCATTAAAGGTTTCAACAGCATCAGACAGAAGACCTCAATAGGCAACATCAGAATTCACTAGGATCCAGGGCAAATTCGCCAAACGTTTGTATACAGTACAAGCACTGAGTCCGATAATGAGGATTTCCAAAGGCACTTAACTCTTAACCCTTTCACGTGTACGATCACACCAGTGTGATCAGTCTTGGCTGGTCCCTGGAGCTTACGATCACACCGGTGTGATTAGAACGTTCAGTGCATCACGTCAGCAACTGCTAAATTCAAACTTGCTCTCGCGCGTTGACTGGCGCTCAGCCAGAGACAGACGCACTCAGTGCTGTCATATATCACAACTATTGAGTGTTTTCAACCACATAATGTTTATTTTAGGTTTCAGACATTTAAATACACATATGTACTAGCAAAACAATGATTTTGAGTTTGTAAAATACATACAGATGTCTATGGAAGCGGCAATAATAATCCTTTCAATTATAATAAGACGACACGTTTTATTCATATCAGATTCACAATGTGTAAGTAGCTTAACATTTGACCTCTTTCTTCTCCCAGTTCACCAGCCACTTACTTTCATGTATTTCGTGAGAAGTGGAGGAATTGACGTTATAAATCTAACAGATCCGATTCTCTGAACTGAAAAAGAAACTAAAATGGCGCCGTCCATTGTGCATACAGCTCAACTAACGCGATCGTTATAAAGATGTCTAAACAACAAAACCCATCTTGCACATATACAATCGGAATATCAGTGTTTCATGATATAGCTAATACATTTTTGAATATTTTTAATAAAAAAGGAAAAATGACATAAAAGCAGATCATCATTCATTCTGCGCTCTGTTCTGGGTGTGCTGTGTCACGTGACAAGCAATGACGCGTCACCATGGAAACATTAAGGCCCGATTCACATATCGCGTCTAAAAACGCGTAGATAACGCTAGGCGTGTGCGTTATCCTTTTTTCAAAGAAGCGCTAGGGCGGTTGCGCTCCGGTGGCGTCTGTCGTTGCTAAGCAACCATCAGCCGCACTCTCTGTAGACCTACCTACGTGACCTACGGTGCGCTTGCGGCATTCTGAAAAGTTGAGATGTTTTTATCTCGATGCGGCGCGGACGCGCCTGGAAAAAACGAGCGCGTCGCACCGCGACCGCGTCGCTTCCATTATGAGCGCGCATACCGCGCGCCTCCATTTAAAATAATGAACATGAGCGTGCAAAAGACGCGATATGTGAACGGGCCCTAAAGTGGCAAGTTCTAAATAACGGTCGTCTTGAAAAACTCACGCTGGGGGGTCAGTTAGAATATTTTAAAGGGTACATATTTTGGGTTTTTGAAAATTGCCCTTCATGTAGTGTTTAACATAGATCTAAGTGAACAAAAACATCCTGCAAAGTTTTAAACATGAAAGTTCATCGTATACAAAGTTATTATCTCTCAAAAACAAGAGTCGACTCTGAGTCGCTGATATGAATCGTTCGAAGAACGATGCTTTTCCTTTGTCTAGTTGACGTCAACTTGACAAGTTATTTGAATAAGAAACGCCCACTTATTGCGCTCGGAGACGCTAGGGAAAACCGGAGCTCCAGGGGTAGCGGGCAAATCTGAAACTGGCCCAGGACGGGCCACCCTGCCTGGGCTGGCCAGGGAGGTCTGAGAGCATGGAGGTTTGGACCCACCGCACCTTTTTGGACTGTCGTTTTTCGAGATCTGGGCTTCGGAAAACAATCATGTCGACGAGACGCTGTGTTTTGAAGTGCGACGCAAAAGCGAACTTTTTTCACCTGCCAAGTGAGGAGTATTTGAAGACTAAGTGGCTGCAGTTCATATATACAAGTACTGCTATACCACACAAGTATAGCCCAAACCTTGTTCTGTGTTCGCGTCATTTTGAAGATGATTGCTTCAAAAACCTAAACGCTATAAAGTATGGATTCGCGAGCCGGCTCTATCCTAACGAGCTGAGGATCAATATGCAGAGCAGTGGGTCGCGAGGACCGGAGTTGAGAACCCATTTAAGGTAATAGGAGTTCCGTTTTTCTGCACAAAGAATACCAATCACAACTGACTAGGTCATCTGACCAATCACCGCAGATTAGCGTCACGCAAAGGCGGGTTTTGGATAAATGACTCGCTAAAACGATTCAAATTGGAGTCGGTGGGCAATTCAGGTAAAAATAAATGCATATTATAAGACAACAAAAGTGTTTTTTGTCATTGCATGCTTGTAAAATTGTTGTTGGGGACTACCAGAACAATATTAGGAACATTTTAAATGCCATAATAGGTACACTTTAATCTTACGTGTGAAAGGGTTAATGTTGTCTCTCCTTCCCCATCCAGGTTGAACCACTGTTTTTAGACTCCTTCTCTGCCGTGGATCGCTCTATCCCTCTCCTGCTCTCTTCACTGAAACCTCCACTTTTATAATCCCTCTTGTGAAACCATAATTCAATCTCCGCCCATCTCGCAGCTGCCGCTTATTTCTCCCATTTGCGGAATCCAGCCGTACTGTTTTTCATGGGGCAACCGGTGGGGTGTTACCCCAGATAGCAAACTGATGTGGAAACATGACATCGAAACAACGTTGATCCGACATTGTTTTGCTCATCGAATTTACGTTGAACCAACGTCAGACGTGTCATTCTTTCAAAACTAACAGAAAATCAACTTGAAATCAACATTGTTTCAACGTTATGAAAGCAAACCAATTTTCGATTTTCATTTAGCTTTGAAGAATGCCGCGTCTGCCGCGTTGGTTCAACATTAATTCGATGAGCAAAATCAACGTCGTTTCGATGTCATGAGAGACGTCGTTTCCACCTTGATTCAATGTCAGTTTGCTGTCTGGGACATTAAATTAGTTCCCCATGGAAACAACACCCAGACAATGGTTCCGCCCTTTGTCACCTGGTGACAATATACCCCCTGGATTGTTTGCTATCATGAACTGGGCTATGGTACTGAACTCGAATTCCTGTCATTGACTTTGTCTCTGCCTCACCTTTGGTACTTTTGATGGATTGAGACTGATCTCTCAATGCTGACCTTTGCCTGACTAGGACTACCATTTCATCTTTCTCCCTTCTGTTTTGAGCAAGGGACTCAGTGACCAGCCTGATTTTTGTTGTTTTCACTTCAAACTCAATAATGTTTCACTTCAGTAATATTCTGCTCCTTATTCACCTTATGAGCACCTTATGGCAAATCTGGCAGATGCAGGTGCCATTCTGACCAAATTAAGAAAAAGATCAGGGACAAGGGTGAAAAAATATCAACCGAATTAGCTAAAACTGAAAAAGCTAAAACCATGTACAGGCCTTTATCGAGCGTAGAGGTCATTGTATCATCTGTCTAAATGGAATCTGTACCCCACTGACTCACTGAAGAGCAAACCATCCAATAAATAGACCAGATTAAAACTTGGGATAGTTGTCAGTCTTACCCACAATTAGGATCTGGGAACAAACAAGACACAATAAGATCATTCTTTCTTGATTTCTGTGTGAGAGAAAGGAAGGGGAAAAATCCCTTGATAATAACTTGATTCTTTTGAGAAAGCTCAGGAGCCAGCTTAGTTCTCCGGGGGACAATAAGGGCAAAAATTCTCTGTAGGGACAGGACTGCATCGCTGATCAGCCCCTGAAGCAGATTATAGGCCAAAATGAATAGAGCCTACCAATACCAGGGGCTAATAGAGGACCCCTGATAACTCATTCTTCCTCTCACAATGTCCCTGCCAGAAGCTAGGTCTTAGTATCGCCTTATCCCACTATCCCAAAAATATTGACATACATGGACCCCTCATGTCTATATAGCTAATTTAAAGCAATGTCTAGAATGGAATGCTTGCATATTGATTATATCATAATGAAAAAAAAAAGTTCCATAGATTATGTAAAACGACCTTTCTAGATTGCATTTCTTATTTGGTGAATGGCATCCAGTTTTAAATCCAGAATGAGTGTAAAATGACAAAAGTGATGGGATTATTTACTTGTCTTCCTGCCATGCTGTAAGGGCTCAAATCATATTATTTCTCTAAATTTTTTGTGGAATTTGAAATTAAATAATTATTATAGGTAGTAAGGTAGCATAGAGCGTAGAAAATACAGCAAACAGAAAATGTACATAACATATGCAATACACATACTACATACTACTTACTTTCAATAATACATAGTGTGCCATTCTGCAAATACATATAGTCAAAAACAGTTTTCATGGGTACGTTTCCCAAAAGTATCATTTACCAAATATGGTCGCAAGTTTCTTTGAATTGTATTGTAATGATGGAACTTGCGACAAGTTGGCTTTGGGTAATGCACCCCAGAGAAAGATTCATTTCATTTAAATATATGAATCTGTTGATACCAGGGGCTGGATTCACAAAACATTAATTATCCAATACACTTCTTCTCAAATGCTTCTAGCTTAAGAATTAAGATAGAATAGTTTGTATTTATTCATGGTCTTGTCTAAAGAAGACTAAAGACAAAACTTTGAAAATGTTGATTCATCAGTGAAAAATCGTCATAAATAACATCTTAATAACATCATTCTTGACACCATTGATCCATAATGTAAAGAATAATCTGTCATGCTAGTAGTTAAAGATCCTGCTTGTTCCTTACAAATACTCCTTAATTTGATTGAATCTTATTCTAAATTTTCAGGATATAAAATCAACTGGCATAAGTCAGAGGCTATGTCAGTATCAGCAGTGTGTTTTGCTTCCTCAGTCAGCGCATTTAAGTTTAAATGGATGCATAAAGGTATTAAGTATTTAGGTATCCACCTGAGCCCTAATTTATAGAATATAATGAATTTGAATATGGAACCTTTGTTATACAAAATACAGGCAAAATTAGATGGTTGGAAAAAGATCTTGTTAACTTTATGGGGAAAGATTAATATAATAAAGATGGTGATAGCTCCACAGTTTAATTACATATCGGGGATGGTCCCTTTAACTATGTCTCCCCAGATATATAAACGATATAATGTTATGATTAAGAATTTTTTGTGGGAAGGTAAAAGACCCAGGATTGGCATTAATAAGTTATGTTTGCCCAGAGATAGGGAGGTTTAGCATTGCCGAATGTAGAGCTCTATAAAATAGCATTTGAAATGTCTAAGATCGCCAAACACTGGGGGGAAGATAATTTAGATTTAAATTGGGTATTAATAGAACGACAACTTACTTCCCCCTTTCGGCCAATAAAGGCTTTTTCACAAAATCCAGAAAGTGACTTTCAGCATCATATGACCAACCCAATATTGCTTCATTCCAAAGAAGTTTGGAAAATCGCACACAAAAAATGTAGGATTTCTCACATTAGTCAATATTACTCCTCAATATGGAATAATCCTTATGTTAAGGTAGGGAAAAAGCCCTTGTTTTGGGGACAATGGTTTAGAAGTGGAATACGCACCTTAAAGGATTTATTTAGTAATGATACATGTTTATCTTACAATAGTTTTAAAGAAATTTTTAACCTAGAAGGCCGGGATCATTTCTGGAAATATTTGCAGATTAGAAATTGTCTGGTGGCAAAGGTTTGCACTGGACAAGACAAGATAGTTTTAGAAAAATTTTGTGAACTACCAAGACCCCTTCAAAAATCATCTAAATTTTATCATCTAAGTTTAAGGATAGGTGATAAGGACTGTGAAAACTTGAGATTGATTTGGCAAAGAGACATTAATAGTGACATAGATAAGGATACTTGGAACTGAGTTTTGTCTAATAGTGGAAGGTACATAAGGGAAGCAAGAGGTAAATTTATCCAGTATAAGGTGTTACATCGGTATTATTATACGCCAGTGCGACTTTTTAGAATGGGCTGTTTAAATGATAATAGATGCTGGAAATGTAAACAAGAAATTGGTACATATATGCATGTTCTTTGGCATTGTTCAAAGATTCAACCTTTTTGGAAAATTGTGTTAAAATATCTTGGAGAATGTTTGGGATTTGACCTTCCATTTTTATCAAGGATTTGCCTTTTAGGCGATAAATCTGAGATTCCCCAGATTAAATATATTGAGTTCCCTTTCGTAGTCACTCTGAGTTACGTCAGGAGTGACGGAGAATGGGGGTTTCGCATAGAAAGCCAATCCTCTTCGAGTATTTAATAACGAGCCAATGGCATGAAAATGCCTTGGGGCTGCGGAATTTGCATAGCGTACTCCCCCCACCCCGTGGGTATAAAAGGAGGAAGTGAACGCAACCGCAGTATGTTTTCGCTTCGGAGCCAAGAGAACTTCTTCACTCCACAAGCCACACGACCTGAGTTTACTATGGTGACTCACCTCTTCGAGACGAGCGAACTCTCTGGTGTTGGTGTGATGGCGGTACCCAGCGAGTTTCACATTGCCTGCGATCTGAGCAGTGGTCTACCAGTTTGTGTGTCTCTCCCTGGTCGCTTCAACATCCGCAGAGTTTTTTCCTCTCACTGAAAGAGTGCGCACGCGGCACGTCTTTTTAAAGACGCGTCTTTTTGAAGACGATCTGCCCGTGTATTCCTGAGTGCGGTATTCTGATAGAGTCAGCTGATGGGCGCGAGCGCTGTTTGACGTGTTTGGGCTTTGATCACGCTCGGACAGCGCTCGTGGGTGTGTCACGTTCTCTCAGTGGGAACGTGATCATCGCAATGTATAACGGTTGAGACTCAATGAGCTCAGTAGAGTGAGAGTCCCCTCATCCACAACCCAAACCATTTTCTCCACGTGAGATAATGCTTTGGCTGGTGGCCGCTTTGGCTGGTGGCCAGGGTAACCAAAAATACGCTAGGTCTGGAACTAAACCGACGAAATTCCTCGGTCCACACCCCGTCTTTCACGTTGTAACCCACGTGGTCCAGAGTGAGTGGGCGGGGCCGTTTGCGGGTCCGCGTTCTCATTCGGTCCCCCAGCTGATGAAATCATGTTTATCGCTGCATCACAAGGTGAGCTGGAGTCTTTGGAGATGGCTCGTCTGTGCTGCTGTCCTCGGATGTGCTAGCATAGCGAGCAGGCCCGTCGCAACAGGACAGGCAAACCAAGCAATTGCTTGGGGCCTCTTGCTGGACGGGGGCCCCAAGACAACGACTATTTAAGAATAAAATTCAACGACAAACTGTGAGCGCCCCTTTGATAGTCAATGCAGTACAGTGCAATAACACTGTTATCGGAATCCCCCTCAAGGGGGCCCCCCTCAGTAGTCGCTGACAGCAGCCAGCCAACCACGCGATCTCTGCTGCCGGTAAAATACAGTCCCTCCAGAAAAACGGGATTATGTGATCGCTGAATTCAATGCAAAATCAGCCAAAGTCCGCATATTTATGCGGGGGCCGCATTTTTTCCAAATACGCCGCACTTTCGCCGCAAAAATTGCCGATTTCCGTGCAAAATATGCGGGGTTTGCATAATTTCATAATCCTCGCATTTTTGTTGCAAAAAAAGTCACATGTATCTTAGCAGAAAGTTGAAAAATGTTGCGTTTGCTTCACACAAGAGCAGCCATTTCCCCCTGTTTCTATGGGAACGTTATGAAGTGACGCAATTACGCGACGGGATAGCTCACAGCTGAAGTTATTGCAGAGGCCAGACAGACTCACGGAGGCGATTGACATTTCACAAATCCAACTCGTATAACTGTCTGTCACACGTTCTACCATCACATTGTTACTTAACAAACAACATAAGATAAAAGAAGTAGCATCAAACAGAAATTACCCGCACACATGGGGTTTTCGAGGCGCATATATAATATAACACTGTAGAGAGTTCAACAGGGAGCACGCAGCTCTTAAAGGGGCCACACCTTGTTTACACTCGTTACAGTCTGAAATAAAACAAGATGAGAAATTAAATATTCCCAGCACTTTCTATGATGTAGTATTCTTGCTTATCAAAGGAAGTAATAAGAAATGACTCTTTTCATTAAGGTAGTAGCCTAGTGAGAACAGGATGTTTGGGGAATCACCTTTTTATCTTATTATCTTTATATTTTGAGTTTCGTAAACATGACATTGCTGTAGCTTTGTAATAGGTTTTGATGAAAGCGATGAAAATGAGCCCTGATAGCGAGCTTGATTCAGGGCTCACAGCTATGCTTCCCGGGCTGCCACGAGTATCGGGTTTGTGTGGAAAATTCTGCCAAATCCCGAGCACTTAAGGCTGATGATTGGTTTTTGGGGGTGGCGAACCCAAATCCTTTCTACCCGGATGTGCATGAAGAGGCCGTGAGATCGTGGAAGTCTCCTTTGACTTTTCATGATCACTCAACAGCCTCTTCCGCCTTCTCTGCCCTCCTAGAGGCCGCAGTCTAGGGTGCACTGGGGTTCCCCCCTGTGGAGTGTTCTGTGGCAACACTTAGGTGTCCCCGCAGTGCCTCCACCCGGTGTGGCAGCCCTAGGCACCCCTCCAATGCCTGTAGGTTCTTGTCTACTCCGGTGGCGGGGACCTATAGAGCTGCGGGGCAGGCTGCCACCTCACTGTATGTTATTATCATTCTCATGGGTGTTCAGTGACATGCACGAGGGTAGGGCTGATTCAGAGCTCATCCTTGAGCTGCATGCCGTCGCTGACCTCGCTCTACGAGCGGGGAAGGTGATCGCATGCTCCCTGAGTCAGGTGATGTCCACGCGTGTGGTCAGACACTTTTTGGCTTAACCTGGTTGATGTGCGTGAGGTTGAGTGAACCAGTTCCTCAACTTTTCCATATCCCAGGCTGGCCTCTTCGGCGGCGCGATCGAGAACGCTGCCCAACAGTTCTCGGCCGCCCAGAAGCGGACTGTGGCTTACCTGACTTTGCGGTTTCTGCTGCTACTAGCCGCCAACTCAGATGCGTCAGTCCGCTTGCCGCCGAATGCGCCCTCCTGCGACATCCGCCCCCTCCCGTCCGGCCCCAGCAGCACCGGGCAGTGCCGTGAGGTGGTCGTAGGGAGGCGCCCCTGCTCGTACCAGCCCCGCAGCCCTGCTGCGACGCTCCCGTTACGGGCAGCTCGGGTATGGTTTGCAGTTCTTCAGGGAGTGGTCAGGCCCACTCCTTCCCCTGGTGGAGGGCTGGGGGAGAATCTTTTCTCAAAAAGCTGCATTCCATCTCAGAGCACACAGAGCAAGGTGAAAGTGCGCAACGGCCCCGTGCCTCGCCACTCTCATTCTCTTCTGTCTCTGAGGGTGCGGATGGGAGGTGTGTCGTCCCTGGACCACGCCACTCCCCTCCCCCTCTATCGCCAGACCCCCGGCAGAACAGACCCCCATGGAACGCTGGTCCTTCCCTGGTCTCTTCTGTCGGGGAACGGGGCTCGACTGAGCATCCGCACGGGGTAACTCCTGGGCGCATGCCGGTCTCCCCGTCCCGCTGCCCCTCCGGGGGGACGTCTGTGGTTCGCATGACCCCGCTGGTTCAGTTCCTGGGAGCTTGGCTAGAGCTCCCCGGCCTGTCCCGCTGGGTCATCAGAACGATCAAATTCGGCTACGCGATTCAGTTCGCACGGTCTCCTCCCCGTTTCAGGGGAATTCGCTCCACTATGGTCGGTGGCTATGCCCTGGTCATGTGAGCGGAGATTGCGACCCTGCTGGCGAAGGGTGCAATCGAGACGGTCCCTCCAGCCGAGGGTTTTACAGCCCCTACTTCATTGTCCCCAAAGACCGGTGGGTTACGACCGATCCTGGATCTGCGCATGTTGAACGATACTCTCCATCGACTACCGTTCAAAATGCTCACAGCCAAACGCATTTTCGAATGTGTCCGGCCACAGGATTGGTTTGCAGCGATCGACCTAAAGGACTCGTACTCTCATGTCTCCATTTTGCCTCGACACAGATCATTTCTTTGGTTTGCTTTCGAAGGCCAGGCATATCAGTTCTCCCATTCGGGTTAGCTCTGTCACCTCGCGTCTTCACGAAGATCGTCGAGGCAGCCCTTGTTCCCCTTCGCGAACACGGGGTTCGCATCCTGAACTATCTCGACGATTGGCTGATACTGGCATACTCTCGAGAACAGGGTTGCGAACACAGAGACCTGATGCTCCAGCACCTAGCCTGTCTGGGCCTTCGGGTCAACCGGGAGAAGAGCAAATTTTGCCCCGTGCAGAGGATTTCTTTTCTCTGCATGGAGATAGACTCGGTCGCTATGTCCGCGCAGCTCACGAACGAGCGCGTGCACTCACTGCTGACTTGTCTTCGACAGTTCGAGGGCAAGAGTGCGGTCCCACTGAAACTTTTTCAGAGGCTCCTGGGGCATATGGCATCCGCAGCCGCGGCAACGCCACTTGGATTGCTTCATATGAGACCGCTTCAGCTGTGACTTCGCGATCGAGTCCCGAGGTGGGCATGGCATCGTGGCTCGCTCCGAGTTCCAGTGACTCCAGCGTGCCGCCAAACCTTCTTCCCGTGGGCGAACCTCAGCTTTTTACGGGCCAGTGTCCCTCTTCAGCGAGTTTCCAGGCATCTCGTTGTCTCCACGGATGTCTCTACCACGGGTTGGGGTGCCATGTGCAATGGGCATGCAGCCGCGGGTTCCTGGACAGGACCCCAGCGCCTCATGCACATCAATTGCCTCGAGCTGCTGGCAGTACGCCTGGCCCTGCACCGCTTTCAAGCACTGCTCAGGGGTCAACACGTACTTGTCCGTTCAGACAATACCGCTACAGTAGCGTACATCAACCACCAGGGTGGTCTACGCTCACGTCGGTTGTCGCAGCTCGCCCGCCACCTCCTGCTATGGAGTCAGAAGCACCTGAGGTTCCTTCGTGCAGTGTACATTCAAGGAGACCGGAACCTGGCGGCCGACGAGCTGTCACGGGTCCGCCCTATCTCCGGCGAATGGCGACTCCATCCCCAGACGGTCCAGCTGATTGGGACCAGTTCGGGAAGGTACAGATAGACCTGTTCGCCTCTCGGGACTCATCCCACTGCGCCCAGTTTTATTCCCTGTCCGAGGTCACGCTCGACACAGACACACTGGCGCAGAGCTGGCCGCGGGGCTACGCGAGTATGCGTTTCCCCAGTGAGCCTTCTTGCACGGGTGTTGTGCAAGATCAAGGAGGACGAGGAGCAGGTCTTGCTGGTAGCCCCCTATTGGCCCACCAAGACGTGGTTCTCCAAACTGATGCTCCTTGCGACAGCACCTCCTTGGTAGGGCTAGGTATCGATTCACATTTCAATTTCGATTCGATTTCAATTCGCAAGCTCTCAGTTCGATTCGATTTCGATTTGATTCTCGATTCGACTATAAGGAAGATGTAATACAAATCCTATATTTATAATTTATAAAAAAGAACAGTGGACATAAGTTTAGTGGTTAATTTATACGAGGAAATTAAGAGCCATAAACCTATATATAAAACACTTTTTATTTTAGGTACACTAAATGCATACAAAGACTAGACAGGATTTTGATGCAATTTGCAAAAAAAGTCAGAACAATCGCACAGCTTGATCAAACAGTATCATGTTATTTTATGTTTAAGATAGATAAATAAATATATAAACATTTAGACATTTTTTTTACATTGACCTAAATGTTAATGCATTTTTTTTTGTTAAGAGTTTATGTATGGATGCTTGATTTCAATCTTTGAATTAAATTGAAAAAAGTAGCACAAATAAATAGGCTACAATAGAATAAAGACACAAATTAAGAGACATTTTGAGGTAGTTTTTTGGGTATGTCAGAAATACTACAGAACTGAATAAAGTAATCCAATGTAAAATAACATTGGATAGTCTTTTTAGTCCAGAATGAATTAAATACAAAGGCTATTAATTCTGATTGCTTACAATTAATACTATATTCGCTTGTTATGACAACAGAATTAATGACTGACACAAATGGCTGCGTTCACTTTAAGAACTAGTGTGCGAATCCATTACTGTTTCATTAACTTTCTGTCACACGCGTTTAATGCTAATTTAAGACATTACCGACTGTCTTTACGAGGTTACTCACCAAGACCAGAGTTTTGACATAATGTTGCGTGTTTTAACTGTTTTAAAGCGATATAATCCAGGGATAAAACTTTTGTTTCTGGCGAGCTGTTTGTGAGGCGGATTTAGGCTGTGCACGCAGTGAAAGACATTTCTGAGTGCGCGAGCACGGGATGGTTTAACATTGCTTGAGCAGATAAATGATAAATGTTAGTTACGATCATAGGTTATGATGCAATGCTGGCCCGATTGTGCAATATTCCGTCATGTCCCTACTCCTAAAGGTGTGTGTGTATCGACAGCTGCAGCGCTTGGCGCTTGCCTAGTGCAGAGACGAGAAGATGCAGCACCGCGTCCGCGAGCCCTTTATATGGAAAAAATCGATTCGTGGCCGTTGAGAATCGATTTTGAATCGACCACATTTTAAAAAACGATTAATCGAAAAATCATTTTTTTTGCCCAGCCCTACTCCTTGGCCTATTCCTCTGAGGTCTCACTCAGAGACGGGGCATCCTGTGGCACCCTCGTCCCGGTCTTGGAGGCTACACGTGTGCCTGGACGGGACGAGGCAGGTTGAGTTCGCGGCCACCTGTGGTGGTGGGCAACCATCACTTCCGCCTAGAGTGTCGTCCACGAGACACCTCTACACGTCGAAGTGGAACCTCTTTGTCAACTGGTGCTCTTCCCGTGGAAGACCCCCGGAGATGTTCGATCAGTGTCGTGCTTTTCTTCCTGCAAGAGGGGTTGGAGCGTAGGCTGTCGCCCTCCACCCTTAAGGTTTACGTCGAGGCCATTGCCGTGTCTCATGATGCAGTGAAAGGTAAGTCTAAGGGGAAGCATGACCTGGTCATCAGGTTCCTGAGGGGAGCAAGGAGGCTAAATCCGCCTCCCTCCCCTCGTGCCCTCTGGGGTCCTCTCAGTAGATATAAGTGCTCTGTAGAGGTCTCCCCTGGAGCCTGTGCAATTGGTAGAGTTTTGGTCCTGTCCTATGTAGACAGCACTCCTGGTTGCATTGGCCTCCATCAAGAGGGTAGGGGACCTGCACGCATTCTCCATTGACGAAGCATGCCCGGAATTCGGGCCAGCTTACTCTCACGTGATCTTGAGACCCCGGCCTGGATACATGCCCAAGGTTCCCACCACTCCCTTCCGGGACCAGATGGTGAACCTGCAAGCGCTGCCCCTGGAGGAGGCAGACCCAGCCTTGCCACTGCTCTGTCCGGTACGTGCACACCACACCTACGTCGACAGAACGCGGTGTCCAGGACCTCAGACCAGCTCTTGTCTGTCATGGGGGGATCCAGAAGGGAGGGCTCTCTCAAAGCAATGGCTGTCTCACTGGATAGTGGATGCCATTGCTTTGTCTTAGCAGCAGCAAGGTCGTCCGTGCCCCCTTGGTGTGACGGCCCATTCCACTCGGAGTGTGGCCTCCTCTTGGGCTCTAGCGCATGGCGCCTCACTAACAGACATTTGCAGAGCTGCAGGCTGGGCGACACCAAACACCTTCGCGAGATTCTATAATCTGCGAATTGAGTCGGTGTCCTCTCACATACTCGCTTCCGCCAGTACTGGACCCGCTTAGGTGTCTTCGCTTGCTCGCCATTCCACTCCTCAGACTGGATAAGAGCGATATTCCTCAGTAGTCTTCCGTTGAAGACTTGAGTCCTCCAGCACCTACGATGTGGGCACCACTGCTGTGCTCTGGATGCCGGCTAGGTGCCTCCATGTGCACGGTTCCCTATGGTAACTATCTCATGTGTATTCTCCACTGTAAGCCTCTCTATACCCTTTTCCGCCGAAAAAAGAACTGGTTCGGAACTGGTGCTGGTTCAAAGTTAGTTCGGAGCTGGTTCAACTTGCGAACCCGTTCAGAACCTGTTTGCTTTTCCACTGACTAGGGCGCCCAGGGAATGACGTCGTTACATCACTGTGTACGTCGCTTGAAAGTACATTGCTTTGGGATTATCTCTAACTCGTGTACCAAGAAAACTTTAAAAACAATAGAAATATGTAAATCTTTTAATCTTTTCGTTTGATATGTAATCTTTTCTGATAAGTTATGTACCCCTGCCTTGTGTCTTTGTTCTTTCCATTTATTTGTTCTATATCGTGACTGTTTTCTTCTTTGCTTATGTTTAAAAATAAATAAATAAATAAAACGCTTGCGTGTTTCTGCAGTTTCTCCTGGTTTTGCGATGGTCAGAAAATATGTTTAGAAGAACCGAGAAGAACGCATCTAAACCCGCCTCGTAAACATGATGTGCTAAAAGAACGGTTCTAGTCCAGCAAAGAGTTGGTGCCGCTTTGGAACCAGTTCTCGCGGCCGCGAACCGGTTCTTTGGCTGTCGAAACACAAAGAACTGGTACCGGCACGCAGGCACCGGCTCCGAACCGGCTCTCAAAATGCTTTGGTGGAAAAGGGGCTTCTGAGCATGTGTCTTCCCTCGGCAAGCCATCTGCCACCCCTGGGGCTAAGTTCTAGCCACCTGCGTTTGGTGCTCCAGTGATCTCCATATGTAGTCCCTAATACGGCCATATGTGTTCTTAAGTCCTCCCTACGGTAGGCATTTGGTTACATGTCCCTCCAGGGATATGTTTCCCAGTGTGCCTTGGTATTCCTTTGTCAAAGTAGGATCCCTGTTTATAAGCTAGGTTCAGGAGTCCAGACATTCGCAGGGCACTAGAAGACAGCTATGAAAATGGCGTGATGGCACAGACCCCCATTCTCCGTCACTCCTGACGTAACTCGGAGTGACTACGAAAGGGAACGTCTCGGTTACGGATGTAACCCTCGTTCCCTGAGTAGGGAACGGAGACGTTACGTCTCCTTGCCACTTCTGCTGTACCGCTGGGTAGACGCCGAGTTCAGTCTTGGCTCCTCAGCGAAGACATACTGCGGTTGCGTTCACATCCTCCTTTTATACCCACGGGGTGGGGGGAGTACGCTATGCAAATTTCGCAGCCCCAAGGCATTTTCATGCCGTTGGCTCATTATTAAATACTCGAAGAGGATTGGCTTTCTATGCGAAACCCCCATTCTCCGTCACTCCTGACGTAACGTCTCCGTTCCCTACTCAGGGAACGAGGGTTACATCTGTAACCGAGACGTTTTCCCTTGTTACTGTGGGTGTAATCACGGCAGTACGATCGATACTCCGATTTTGGAAAGATATTCAATATCCTTCATTTAAAATGTGGATTGAGTCTATGGTGGAGAATGTATCATATGAAAGAATGTTAGCTAAGGTGAACGGAAAGCATAGAGATGTTGACATGTGGGAGGATTTTATTCAGTTGGTTACTTTAAAGGATGACTACACACTTGAGTTGTAACTTGCCCATACTGTTGTGCATAAACTATAACTTCTTTAATTTTTTTTCTTTCATTTATTATTATTATTTTGATTGTTGCATTTATTTACGTATATATTTTGTTATATATGAGAAAACCAATAAAAACTTAATTTCTAAAAAAAAAAAAGAATCTGTCATGATTATGCCTGATGCCTTTTTGCTGTATTTGAAATTCAGTAACAATTGTATAAAAATAGGGACATTGATTTTAATTGTATAATTAGGATATAATTCCCATATGAGAGATGTGAGAGATAGGCCCTGTTCCAAAAGGCACATTTCATGTGCACTTACAATGGCCACCACATGCGCATGTTCGTGAAATCCACAAGACTGTAGGGTGTCTCATTTGTCATTTTGGGTTCCAGAAGTGGCAAGAGCCCCCTTTGCAGCCGACATGCACCCCTTAATACACACTTTTGCCTAGTGTGCACTGAGGCAAGCTCTGCAGCATACTTCTACCCAACAGTCAAAGATGCATTGTGTCACTAAAGTGCAGACACGGAGGAAGAACTCGAGGACTTAGGGCTCCATTAGGGACAGGGCCATACCAGACGCACTCACTCTAGAGATAGTGCAAAATACATGGACCATACAGCTCCTTAATGAGACAGGCTCTTAAAAAACATGGCACATTAAAAAATGTGACACCTGGTTATGAACTCTCATCATGCCAGTCTCAACGATAACAGTCTTGTGCACTTTTTGTGATTATCACTGTGATAATTGTGACTGAATTCATTTGGATTGATGAATCTGAATGTAGTGTTTACATGAAGGCTAAACAAGTGATCGGGTTGATGTTAACGTTTGTATGTCATAAGCTTCAAATTGGATTTGATTTTTTGACATGCACACACTTCACAAATATACAGAGTTTTCTAATATGATTATTTGGTTGCATGTATCCACCCATAGGAAAAATGTGTTGCTCATCTGTTGTTCAATCTCATCTCTTGAGATCAATTTGAGCTTCTCATATTCATATCATTCTGTGATCATTTGTTTCTGAGTTACTTCTCCTAAGGGTCGCTTAGGAGCAAGACATAAGCTACATGAGCAATACTTGAGAATATATTGAGAACATATTGAGACTAATTTGAGAGCTTGCACTACTCTATTTTTTCTTTTTGCTGAAAGAGACAACTGTAAGAGAATCTGAGAACTCAAATAGTGAGCACTACGAGACATATTTCTCACTGAGATATAACTGAGATCAAGTTGAGACATATTTGATAGAGGCACAGTATGTCTCGTTTTTCTCTTAGTTGAGATCTGGAAAAGAGACAGCTGTGAGAGAATTTAGAGAACTTGCACTGTGCTCAATGTGAGACTTAATTCTCAGGAGAGACATTTGAGAAGAATGAGAAAACCACTTTGGTCTCAATTAGTGCTCTATTTTTATAGCTTATTATATTATATCTAGGAGTTGTAAATGTGACATAAAGGAGATCTCATCTTCAATTTTGCTTTGCTATGGGCATGTCTCCTAATCCATTAGGAAACTCTGTATATTTGTGCAGTGTCCGCATGTCAAAAAATCAATTCCGATAGCCACTGTAACCTGCAGATTAAGGTGTTAATCCAAACAACCTTTAAGGTGCTTTTCATTGAGTTGATCATCGAGTCTAACGCAAAAGTTAATACATTTAATCAAATAACACCAAAGCCGGCAGATTCTTCCAACAGGAAAAAAAAAGATACAATAAAATGAGATGAGATGAGATTATAAGATACGATGAGGTTTATGGTCTTAGAATGTATCTTAAAAAAAAAAATCTTAATTTCTTTCTAAAGAAGATTTTCGTATATCTGGCCCCAGATCCCATAAGCCAGATCAAAACCAGAAAAAAAAGGAAAAATCTGAGCCGGAAGACACTAGTAGCTGAGCACCTCACCCTCAGGCTGAGGGAAATTGTCTGCTTTCACAGAGCAGAAACCAACCTAACAAGCTTGTCACCAAGGTGAGAGCAACCTAGTTAACAGGTAATTGCCTTTGGAGGACTTGGCAGCTCCAGTGCGGGAGACTTCACTCAACGAGTGTGAGAACTTTGACGCAGTCGAAGTGGTACCACCCAATAACCATATAAATAGAAGACAATGGACCTAATTGCAATCAGTGTCCTCCAGCTCTACTGTCTTTATGTTCCTACATTTCACTCACTGTTCTAATGACCCGAAGTTCAGCAGACTTTTACAATGGTATTTCAATGCATCTGAATGCAGGGCCTCTCGTATGCATTGGATGGATAGATGTTCTCTTGGGTGAATGTAGTAGGGTTAGGTGGAGCAACACAAAAGTCACACCTCTGTTCAAACGGTTCTTGTTTCACACGTGACAGTCTTTTGATGTCTGAGGTATTTGCAGTGAAATTACTTTGCCGTCAAAAGAGCAATGAATTTTCCGCTGGTTTCTGAAGGACAACAAAATGTGGAGGAGTAGGTGCTAGTATATGTGAGAGGTCAGTAATGTGGTACAATAAAAGGGAGTAAGGTTTAGCACCTGCCAAGTAACTTCTCCATCATATCCTTGCAACAAAAACAAACTGATAATTAAAACACAGAAATGGTAAACAATATCCCTATATTTTACAATGTGTAAGTGCTTGTTGCATTTTGTGAATTCCTCTGAAACTCACCTGCAAAATAGTTGAAATGTTTGTTTTTTAGTGCATGAATTTATTATCACTCTGATTCCACCTATTTATTTAGGTTCCTTATGCCTTGTTCACACTACATGATTTGAAAACGTCGGGCTGAACTGTGCGGTTCACACTACATGACTTGGTCTCAGTCAAATCAGGAGTGTTCAAGTTGTTGAGCTGTTCACACCACACAACACAACATGATTGATCCACAACAGGAGGTAACTCACTACATGAGTTGACAACGTACTACATAGAGATACAACCACGATCGGATTTTTGTACGGTCCTGAAAATAATCAAATAAATAATGAGTTGACAACAACTGTCACCCAACGATTCTATCTTGTCTACAAACCACATTTTGTCACGAAAAAACCACGCAATAAAACAAACCAGAAATGACGTGAAACAGCATGTGTGCCAATACCCAGCGAAGAAGAGAACACAACACATGAATATGGACATCAGACAGAAACTAGTGCTGCACACTGTTTGCGCGATGATTTGCTCTGAGAAAAAAATGCAAAAAAAAGAAAAAAGAAAATTTACCTGGTGTCCTCAACCCATGCGTTGCTATGATTGGCTGTACCCATGACATCACTGCGGTTGAGTCTGGCGACGGCTCTGGATATCTAACATGCTAGATATTTTTCTGGGCTCGGCGACACGTCTGCGAGGCGTCTGAGAGCGTTTTCGCTGCGTTGTTGGATCTTTCATTCTAACAGATTGGCAAGCGTTCAACGTCCGCCAAACCCCCCCGATTTGCATGCGATAACACCCTGACCTGTCGGCGAGCTCAACGATTTGCAAATCGAGCATAAATCGGGCTTAAAATCCTGTAGTGTGAACTTTGTTTTAATGGTTCAGGGGTGTGTTTCCTTTACAATGACATAACTCACTGCTTAACAATGATGCATCTTGGGAGAAACTAATTAGATAGTCTCAACTGTTTGCTGACATAGAAGACTAACTTTGTCGTAAATCGCAAGTCGTTCGAACCACGTTGGTTCAATAGTAATAGTTTACAAAAACACAAAGGTGGTGGATTAATTATAATGTCTACTAATTAATCAGATCTAGATCAAATTGATGTCAGATTGTTACTGTATATAATGAGCATGGCATCTGAACACTACTTCCCTATTTTTGTTCTCCAAGTTTCATTCAATTGCAGGTTCCCTCTTACGTCACTCTGGGGTTCCCCTGGCGTACTAGAGCACGTACGCACGGCACATGCACCCGCTTCAAAAACAGTGGGCTACATATAAATTTAAAATATTAATATATACCATTCTGAGTATTTAACAATCTGAGTGTACAAGGGATAAATTAATATTTGTATAAATTGTTCTTCATCTATGATCGTTCTATAGCAAGAGCAGTGCAAAAAATTCACTACCTAAGAGGATAACTGTTGAATAAAACTGACAGACTTCTTTCTGGTATTCACATCAAAATGCAGTTTATTGTAAATAATAGACCCTAAATATTAATAACTTTCCACACACTCCACCTTCTTACCTTTAATGAACGTATATTGGGAAGAATGAGCTTCAGTTCTGAAATCAATAGTCATATCTTTGGTCTTAGGTACATCAGCTGTGGACAAGCATCACCACAGCATTTTACAAAGTCATCAACAACTGGACCATGACAAGTTTACATTTTTTCGAAGTTTTGAAGACTCTGATCAATTTTCTCTTCCCAGGGTAGGTTTAATGTGTTGACAGTTGACGGGAACTCCGCTTCCACAACGATTACGTATTTCCGGTTTTTGTGAAAAGGGTCTATGGATGTGTTCAAGAAAACGATTCTTATGTTATCCTCAGAGGCCTGGGGTCTGTTCTTCATGCCTCGCTTAATACATCTGAGATGATTTGAATATCTGGATGTGTCTTTTTTATTTTAATTTTTTTTATCCCTCACCATCTATGCTACAACGATGAATGACACAAGTCTTAATAGTGGGCTCTTTTGACTGGTTATTGGGCCAAAAATAAAATAGGAACTTTAACTGCATACTGTACAGATTACTCACATAGTAATTTATGCAATGGGAAATCTCAACTGCTTGTATCATTACAAAATGTAAATTATATTATCACAAAGCTCAAATTTTCTAAATGTGAATACAAGACATAAATATATTACGATATTATAAATGTTAACATCATTTCTGTTCTTTTAAAGCTTCTTTTAAACAATGTGCATTGCGAAAAGCACCTTGACTTGAAAAATCATATTCAATACTTTCTTTTTAAGCAATTGGCCAGCAGATCTTGTGCATCTAGACCACTTGCAATACTGGAGCACTTACTGGAGCAACTACGAAGTGCTATTCAGGGTTTAGTATGCTGGTGTTATCGAAGGTTTCAGCTAGCCTTTCTGGAATGCTAGATGAATGACTATGAACAGTATGTAATGAGTATGTTGGCAACTGCCACTCACAGTTGTTCTAGTAACATGTCATGTTTTGACTGCCTGCTCCATTTGGATTCACAAAAAAGGAACCTGAGCTTAAACCCCCTGAATGTACAGTATCATTAAAGGTGTTGTTGTTGTTATTGCAGCTCATATTTTGACCACTACACATGCATAGATATGGTATGTGTGTGTGTGTGTGTGTGTGTGTGTGTGTGTGGTGTGTGCCAAAAATTAGTTAAAGTCCCCCTGTTGAAAATGTTATCCCTTAAAACTCATCTTTAATCACCAAAATGGCATACTAAAACATTTTTCTGTGAAAAAAATCTATTCATGCCTTAAAATGGCTTAAATGCAACTATACACCCTTGCTGGCAGATTAATACAAGAATGAAACACGGGCATACATGAAAAACGGGATGAATCTTCCTGTACACTGGAGGGAGTTTGAGGCAAGCTGCCACCAGACAAATGATCTTGGTGACAGTGAACAGGCTAATGAAATTAAGTTTATAATAATTAATAGTTTAATAATAAGTTTATTAGAAACGGAGCGGAGAGGAATGTTCCTGGTTGAAAGCCACACTTTTTGTCCGGCGATGTACATGGGAGGCTTAGATGTAAACGGGAGGCTTTGGGCAAGGGAATGAAATGGGCCTGAGCCATATTCAGGTGAACCCAGTCTCTACAGAGATTTTCTAATACAATTCTTCATACATTTTTCTCCCAAACCTAGGACCTTCAACTGCGAGCAAGCTAAGGTTGCATTTGTCCTGATGCTGCTGACTGGGGAAGCTGTGCTTCGAGAACCGGTCCACCAACGGTCAAAACGACCGTGTTACCCTGTGTGGGTGTGAGGGCGGAAATAAAAATCTAGCGCAATATGTGACCAGGGTATCGAAGGGACAGTCAGAGGTTGAAGTAACCCATCTGGGAGTCAATTAGAAGTCTTAGCTGTGGCACAAACCGAGCAAGCCAAAACAAAACTGTGAATAGCCATAAGTGGCCACGAGAATTGTTGCTTGACCAAAAAAGTAGTGCAACTGACTCCTGGATAACAAGCCACGTTGGAACAATGCCCCCACTGAATGACATCAGACCGTAATCCCTCCATCACAAATAAACGATGGGTAGGTGGCCCGAGTGGACAACCGGGCAGAGGCGTTAGCCCTTCTAAGGCCGTCTTGACCTCCAATTCGATCTCCCATGTGAGTGTGGAGACAAATAGGGTCTGGGGTAAAATGCAACCGGGAGTAGACAGGCATTTGGAACTGTCAAAAATGTGCAATAAAGAGTCGGGTTTGATGTTCTTGGAACCTGGACGATACGAGAGAGAAAAATCAAAACGACCAAAAAAAAGTGCCCGCGAGCCTGTCTGGAGATCAATCTTTTGGCGGTTTTGATATATTCCTGGTTCTTGTGATCGGTCCAGATGGTACCCCCGACCCTTCTAACCAGTGTCACCATTCCTCCAATGCTAACTTGGCTGCCAACAACTCTGTTACCAATGTCATAATTACGTTCGGCCGGAAATAAACGAGACAAAAACGTGCAGGGATGTGTCTTGTCGTCTGCGGAAGAACGTTGGGATAGTACTGCGCCTACCCCCACATCTGATGCGTCAACCTCCACCACAAACTGACGTGAAGGATCAGGGGCTATAAGGATGGAGGCTGAAACAAAGCAGCCTTTAAGTTTGGTAAATACAGCCTCAGCTGTGTCCGACCACCTGAACGTGGTTCTGGGGGAGGTCAAAGAGGTCAGAGGTGCGGCTAGTTGGCTGAAATTGCAAATAAAACGCTGGTAGATGTTAGCGAACTCCAGAAACCTCTTTAGGGCCTAACGGAAATCTGGACTTGGCCACTCTACCACAGCCTTAACCTTCTCGGTGTCCATAAACACACTCCCTCAGATGAAATGATGTACCCTAGGAAAGGAACAGACTGAAAAGTGCATTTCTCTGCCTCGACAAATAGCCAATTCTCAAGCAACCTCTGAAGCACTCGCAGCACGTCATTGACGAGTGCCTGGAAGACCGCTGGGAAGTTGGACAAACTGAAAGGCATGACCAAATATTCAAAATGCCCACTTGGTGGTGTTAAAAGCAGTCTTCCACTGACTGCTTTTACCCTGCAAGTTCCCCTACTTAGAATAATGAGAGAGGTCTGTAATTTTAATCGTAGGTACACTTTAACTATGAGAGACAAAATGGGAAAAAAATCGGTAACACTTTACAATAAGGTTTGTTGGGGAATTTTAATCTCCTATATGTTTTTCTTTTATCAAGAGTGAAGTGAGGCACCAGAGAACCGGCCGGGTCAGAGGTCATCTTAGACTGGGAAGGATAGAGGGGGTTAGCGGTAAATCTAACCTAGCATTTGAATCCTATTGCTTGTGGAATTTTATAGAGAGGCTTGGCCTGCAGTGAATAACCTTGGGAGAGCTATATAGACAGACTCCGGCCTGTGTTCTGGGCGTCACTCTCTTCACAGTGTACCAATCTGTGTTAGCGACTGGGCCTATTCTTGCAAGAATAAACTTCTCTTTCTTTATCAATTTGACTCTGAAGTGTGCAGTGATGTCTGTTTATTGAATTTTTGCCTCAACAGGTTCGTTAGTTAACATTAGTTAACTACATTAGTTAATATGAACTAATAATGAATAGCACATATACAGCATTTGTTAATCTTTGTTAATGTTATTTTCAACATTTACTAATACTTGATTAAAATCTTGTTAACATTAGTTAATGCACCGTGAACTAACATGAACAAACAATGAACAGCTGTATTTTCATGAACTAACATTAACAAAGATGAACAAATGCAGCAACAAATGAATTGCTCATGGTTATTGCATGTAAGTAAATACATTAACTAATGTTAACTAATGAACCTTATTGTAAAGTGTTACCAAAAAATCTAGGAAATCACATTGTAGGATTTTTAAAGAATTTATTTGTAAATTATGGTGGAAAATAAGTATTTGTTCAATAACAAAAGTTCAACTCAATACTTTGTAACATAACCTTTATTGGCAATGACAGAGGTCAAACATTTCCTGTAAGTCTTCACCAGGTTTGCACACACAAATTTGACTCCACAAATTTTCTATGGGGTTGAGGTCTGGAGACTGGCTAGGCCACTCCAGGACTTTGAAATGCTTTTTACGTAGCCACTCCTTCGTTGCCCGGGCGGTGTGTTTGGGATCATTGTTATTCTGGAAGATCCGGCCACGTGTCATCTTCACTCTCAGGCTCTCACTGATGGAAAGAGGTTTTGGCTTATGATCAGGGGCATAGAATTTAGTAGGGACGCTAGGGACGTGTCCCTACCAATATCCACTGACACTGATATATCCCTAGCAATAATTTCAATCAAAACTTAAAATATATTTATAAATTGATTAGGGCTGGGCAAAAATAGATTTTTCGATTAATCGTTTTTTTTAAAATGTGGTCGATTCAAAATCGATTCTCAATGGCCACGAATCTATTTTTTTTCCCATATTAATGACTCACGGTGTGGCGTCTTCTCTCTCTCTCTCTGCACTAGGCAAGGTAGGCTACACACTAGCGTTTAGGGGTCGGGACGTGACGGAATATTCACTTGCACAATCGGGCCAGCATTGCACCGTAACTAACGTTTTTCATTGGTTTACCAGTTTAAACATTCAAGCAATGTTAAACCATGCCGTGCTCGTGCACGAGATGTTTTTCACTACGTGCAAATACAGTAAAGCCTAAATGCGCCTCACAAACGCCAGAAACAAAAGTTTTTTTCCCTGGATTATATCGCTTTAACAGTTAAAAACACTCAAAATTATGTCAAAAAACAGAAAGTTATAATGAAACAGTAATGGATTCGCGCACTAGCTCTTAAAGTGAACGCAGCCATATGTCTGTCATTAATTCTGTTGTCATAACAACATAATATAGCATTAACTGTAAGCAATCAGAATTAATAGCCTATGTATTTAACTCAGTCTGGACTAAAAAGACTATCCAGCGTTATTTTACATTGGATTACTTTATTCAGTTTCTGTAGTATTTCTGACATACCAAAAAAAAAAACACCCCAAAATGTCTCTTTATTTAAAAAAAAATTATAAAAAAAATTACAAACATTTAGGTAAGATCAATGTAATAAAAAGTCTAAATATTTATATATTTATTTATCTATATCTATCTTAAACATAAAATAACCTGATCCTGTTTGATCAAGCTGTGCGACTTTTCTGACTTTTTTTGCATCTTGCATCAAAATCCTGTCCATTCATTGTATGCATTTAGTGTATAGGCTAGTGTACCTAACATAAAAAGAGTTTTATATACAGGTTTGTGGCTCTTAATTTATTTGTAATAATTAACCACTAGTAAACTTATGCCCACTGTTCTTTTTTTTTATAAATATACGATTTGTATTACATCTATATTCATTATAGTCAAAGAATATAATCGAGAATCAAATCAGGTATCGAAATAAAATCGAGAATCGAAATTGAATCGATCTGAGAGCTCTCGAACCGAAATCGAATCGAAACTGAACATGTGAATTGATACCCAGCCCTAAAATTGATGTCCCCGTCCCCACCAATTTCAAAATCAAACCTATGCCTCTGCTTATGATACATGGCCCCGTTCATTCTTCCCTCAATTCCCCTTTGCAGAAAAACAGCCTCAAACCATGATGTTTGCTCCCCCATGCTTCACAGTAGATATGGTGTTCTTGGGATGCAACTCTGCATTCTTCTTCCTCCAAACACGACGAGTTGAGTTTTTACCAAGAAGTTCTATTTTGGTTTCATCTGACCACATGATATTCTCCCAATCCTCTTCTGGATCATCCATATGCTCTCTGGCAAACTTCAGACGGCCCTGGACATGTCCTGGCATAAGCAGGGGGACACGGCTGGCACTGCAGGATTTGAGTCCCTCTCGGTGTAGTGTGTTACTAATGGTATTTTTTACTTTGTTACTTTGGTTCCAGTTCTCTGCAGGTCATTCATCAGGTCCCTCCATGTAGTTTTGGGATTTTTGCTCACCGTTCATTTTGATCCCAAACTAGGGTCTCGATCTGGGGCTCTCTTGCGTGGAGCTCCAGATCGAGGGAGATTATCAGTGGTCTTGTATGTCTTCCATTTTCTTACAATTGCTCCCACAGTTGATTTGTTCACACGAAGCTGCTCGCCTATTGTACATTCACTCTTCCCAGCCTGGTGCAGGTCTACAATTTTCTTCCTGGTGTCCTTCGACAGCTCTTTGGTCTTGGCCATGGTTGAGTTTGGAGTGTGACTGTGGACAAGTGTCTTTTATACATATAACGGGTTCAAACAGGTGCCAATAATACAGGTAATGAGTGGAGGACAGAAGAGCTTCTTAAAGAAAAAGTTACAGGTCTGTGAGAGCCAGAAATCTTGATTTTTTTTCTCATTTTGTCTCTCAGAGTTGAAGTGTACCTATGATGAAAATTACAGACCTCTCTCATTATTCTAAGTAGGAGAACTTGCACAGTCAGTGGCTGAGATCTTTCATAGCATGGATCTTGGTTTTCCCCGTCCCCCATAGCGCCGCTTCCCCAGTCAGCAGCGTCAGGACAAATGCAACCTTAGCTTGCTCATAGTTGAAGGTCCTGGGTTTGGGAGAAAAATGCATGGAGCATCATGTTAGCTGCAGAGACTGGGTTCACCTGAATATGGCTCAGGAACTGGTAGGCGGGGCTTCAACTGTGAAGGTCTCTGTGGTGGTGTGGGGGGAACGGCTGGTGTGGGTGGCGCAGTGGGAGCTCACAAGAGTTGGATTTGCTGGGTGAGCTCGGACACCTGCCCCACCAGGGCCTGGACATATTAAACATTCAAACATTATAAAATCATTACTATAACACAATCACATTTGTCAGAGTTTATCTCTTCATTTGTAATGAGCTCTCAGTTTTTGCCACGATTGTGCCATTTTATGAGTAGTGAAACCTGAAAATGGTGTTATACAGAGGAGACTTGCAATAAAGATTTTGCTGTCCATCATTTATTCCAAATATCTGTATCTACTACAACAAAATGGTTGTATGTGTGTGTTTAAGCATTCTTATTGTGTATTAAATATTATTGTTTAAGCCTTTCTTTTTAGTTCATTTTTGTGCATATTTAATGGTGTCAGCCCTACATTTTGGCCAGGCCCTAACAGCATAGATGGCATAAAGGTCTAAAATGCTTGAAACCCATCAGTTGCTGCTTTCAGCTATTTTCGTTTATGTTATTGCAATATTGCTGCAATTGTTATTGCATTTGAAACTGTTTCTTTGAGTTTAGAGAGAATTTTTGTTGTGTTGCTGACTTGTCTACTGTCTTTCAAGTTTGTGGGCTGGAGGTCAAGAACACCAGAAACAAAAGTTGGCATCTTTCTGGATGTCCAGCAGAGAATGCCCTTAGTGAAGTGAAGTGAAGTGAAGTGAAGTGAAGGCCAAATATGCTAACCCATACTCGGAATTTGTCCTCTACATTTAACCCATCCAAGTTAGTGCACATGCATTAAGAGCAGTGAATGACTGTGTGGTGTGAGGGGTTACACAAACACACAGAGTGAGAGAGAGAGAGAGAGAGAGAGAGAGAGAGAGAGAGAGAGAGAGAGAACAGTGATTAGTTATTGATAAGTTTAAATTCACCTGCCAAAATCAGCCTTAAATTAAAAATGTTAATTACTACACGAAGCAATCGTGATTCTTCAAAAGACTTACTTGATTCATCCTATTCTATGTATGAACTTTTTAAAGCGTTTTGGGAGAATTGATTTTCATCTAAAGGGCAAAAATCCCTCAAGTTTCATTAAAAATATTTTAATTTGTGTCTTATTGATTTGATATAACATGAGCGCACAAAAATGGAAGCTGAGAATAGTGTGGCTATTAGTGTGGCTATGGTGTGGTCCATTACCCAAATATTTTTAATTTAAACAATTTATTTTAACAATCAAAACACTACAAACATTAGCTTTAAGAGAATACATTTAAGTAATTTAAAGCAAAACAAGAATAGCCGTTAAAACTGTGATTTGATGACTCGTAAGAGGTAACATTGTAAGAGGATGCTTAAGGGTAATGGGGTCTATTTATTTGAAGATGTTAGAGACTATTTGTCATAGTCTGCGTCTGCACTGTCCTGTCTGCGTCTACTGCACTCCACTTCCCAGGATCCTCCTCATTTGAACTCACTCCCTCATAAGCCTCCTGTTCCTCGTCTTGTTTATCTGTTTCACCTGTTTACACCTTGTTATGTTTTATTCATCCATGTATTTAGTTCGCTCTGTTTCATTCAGTCCTTGTCGATCGTTGTTTGTTGTTAGCCTGTGTGGTGCCCGTGTTCCTGTCTTCCTGCCTGTTTTATATATTAAAAGTCATCTTTATTGTTACTCTGGACTCCTCCGGTTCCTCTACCAGCACCAAACCGTGACAGAACGATCGACCCTAAAGAAGTTCAGCATGGGGTTTCTCCTAACCCCAGCTCATACTCCATTCAACATCTTTCAGGATGGACACTCTATTGAGGAGTATGTTGTCAGGTTCCTGGAGCTCTCCGCTGGGGTAAGTTGGTCGGATGACGTCTTCAAGTCAGTCTTTTGGCTGGGTTTAGATGATCGTCTGTACCAGCAAGCCCCAGCGGCAGCGTTTCCAGGGACCTTCGCTGAGTATCTGGACCATGTGCTGTGGTTGAGCGGCTCAACCTTCACCGTTGGTGAGGTTGAGGACGTCGCCGCTCAACCACCATCTCCAGCCATGACCACCAGCCCTATCCCTTCCTCACTTGTCCAGCCAAAGCCCGAGCTCTCTTCATTGCTGGTTCCGTCCAGCCCCGTTAAGCCTGAACCCTCATCGTCGCTGGTCCCGTCCAGCCCTGTTAGGCCTGAACCCTCCTCACCGCTGGTCCCGTCCAGCCCCGCCGAGCCTGAGTCCTCCTCACCGCTGGTCCCGTCCAGCCCCGCTGAGCCTGAACTCTCCTCATCGCTGGTTCCATCCAGCCCCGACCAGCCAGAGCCCGAGACCGTCCAGCCAGAGCCCGAGACCGTCCAGCCAGAGCCCGAGACCGTCCAGCCAGAGCCTGTGACCGTCCAGCCAGAGCCCGAGACCGTCCAGCAAGAGCCCGTGACCGTCCAGCCTGAGCCCGAGACCGTCCAGCCAGAGACCGTGACCGTCCAGCCTGAGCCCGAGACCGTGATCCCACCCAGCCTCCCTCTCCCACCTCCTCCTTTCCATCACGTTTTCACCGTCTCTCCACCACTGCTTGGCAGCCCCACTGCTTCCCCAGAGTGCTTCGAGGAGGTAGAATCGTCGTGGGTCTGCCGACCACCAACTCCATCAGGGTCGGAGGATCCCCGGTCTCCTCCTCGAACCTCCTCGACCTGGACTCTGCCGCAGCCCTCTGGTCCATTACCTCCACCATGGCTCTTACCTCCCTCATCCCCGCCGTGGCCCTTCAGCCCACCAGCTCCTCCAGGCTTCCTCGTCCCCCCGGTTTCCCCTTGGTCCTTCATCGACCCGCTCTCACCCTGGGACTACCCTCCTCTGGCTTCGCCTCGTCGCTGCATCCTTCGGGTTCAGTTGGGCTCTTCTCTCCCTCCTGTTCCACCTTGGTCCTCGGTCGCTCTGGCTGCGCCGCGCCTTCAGGATCCTCGTCTCGGCCTCAGTCGCCGGAGCCGCTGGTGTCGCCATGTTCCTCCAGCCTTTCTACATCGCCCGGTCTCGCTGGCTCGATGGCCTCACCCTGGTCTCCTCGATCACCTGCTCCGCCACAATCAGTCGGCTCCCTGGAGTCGTCAGTCCTGTCTCCTCCATGGCTCCTCCCTCCGTCATCTCCGCCGTGGCCACTCGAAGGGTCTTCACCGCCGTGGCCGCCTGAAGGGTCTTCACCGCCGTGGCCGCCTGAAGGGTCTTCACCGCCGTGGCCGCCTGAAGGGTCTTCACCGCCATGGCCGCCTGAGGGGTCTTCACCGCCGTGGCCGCCTAAAGGGTCTTCATTGCCGTGGCCGCCTGAAGGGTCTTCACCGCCATGGCCGCCCGAAGGGTCCGCTCAGCCATGGCTATGCCTTCAGCCTGCTCCGCCACGCCTTCAGCCTGCTTCGCCCTGGCCACGCTTTCAGCCTGCTCTGCCACGCCTTCAGCCTGCTCCACCTCGCCCTCAGCCTGCTCCGCCCTGGCCATGCCCTCAACCTGCTCCGCCCTGGCCACGCCCTGCTCAGCCCTCAGATCATTCCCCCTCCTTCCTCTGTTCTGCGGCGTGAGGCCACGCCTTCCGGGAGGGGGGAGTTCTGTCACAGTCTGCGTCTGCACCGTCCTGTCTGCGTCTACTGCACTCCACTTCCCAGGATCCTCTGGTCTCCTCATTTGAACTCACTCCCTCATCAGCCACCTGTTCCTCGTCTTGTTCATCTGTTTCACCTGTTTACACCTTGTTATGTTTGATTCATCCATGTATTTAGTTCGCTCTGTTCCATTCAGTCCTTGTCGATCGTTGTTTGTTGTTAGCCTGTGTGGCCCCCGTGTTCCTGTCTTCCTGCCTGTTTTATATATTAAAAGTGATCTTTATTGTTACTCTGGACTCCTCCGGTTCCTCTACCAGCACCAAACCGTGACACTATTTATATATGTGGATATCAATTTCTATTTAGATAAAGATTTATGGCTAATATTTATCAATGTATTTCTGCTTAATTTGTCATTGTGGTCAGTGTTAGGTGTATCAGTCAAGTAAATAATAATAATCAAGTAATAAAAAGCATATAAAAAACCTTTTAGAAGGGTCAACGTGATTTTGCATGTTTGTGTTTTGTATTGCCTAATTTACAACACATGAGTGTAAGCAGGGGCATAGAATTTAGTAGGGACGGTAGGGACATGTCCCTACCAATATCCAGTGACACTGATATATCCCTAGCAATAATTTCGATCAAAACTTAAAATGTATTGATGTCCCCGTCCCCACCAATTTTAAAATCAAACCTACGCCACTGCGTGTAAGGTAAAGGTAGTACAGGAGAGAGACTTTATTTGATTTCTCTTCAGTAAAGACATGTTCAATCTCTTCAGTAAATCCAAAAGACATGTTCCTAGATCAACATATTTTGTTGATCCTAGAACACATTCCTGTCCGAAAGTTTAGTCCTTGAGCTATCCCAACTCCAAAAACTAACCCATTCATACCTTATCCCTAAAATCAGTCCTGAAATGATAGGTGAATAACACTGATGTAGTCTATCCCTGATTGTAAGCCTAACATAGCCTTGACATACATTGTAAACTTTAAGTCCCTTAAAGGGATACTCTACTTTTTTGGAAATATGCTCATTTTACAACTCCCCTAGAGTTAAACTGTTGAGTTTTACCTTTTTTGAATCCATTCAGCCGATCTCCGGTTCTGGCGGTACCACTTTTAGCATAGCTTAGCATACATCATTGAAGTGCACAAGACCATTAGCATTTCTCCCAAAAAAATTACCAAAGTGTTTTGATATTTTTCCTATTTAAAACTTGACTCTTCTATAGTTACATTGTGCACTAAAACAGACGGAAAATGTAAAGTTGCGATTTTCTAGGCTGATATGACTAGGAACTATCCTCTCATTCCTGCGTAATAATCAGGAAACTTCACTGTCGTACCATGAGTGCAGTAGGCGTAATGTTATGACGCAGCGCCTGAAAATAGTCCTCGCGCCTGTAGTTTGTAGTCATCGCGCCTGCTGCACTCATTGTACGGCAGTAAAATGTCTTGATTATTACGCAGGAATGAGAGTATAGTTCCCTGCATATCAGCCTAGAAAATCACAACTTTACATTTTCCGTCTGTCTAAGTGCACGATGTAACTATAGAAGAGTCAATTTTTAAATAGGGAAAATCTCGAAACACTTTGGTAATTTTTTTGAGAGAAATGCTACTGGTCTTGTGCACTTCAGTGATGTATACTAAGCTATGCTAAAAGTGGTGCTGCCAGAACCAGAGATCGGCTGAATGGATTCAAAAAAGGTAAAACTCAACAGTTTAACTCTGGGGGAGTTGTAAAATGAGCGTATTTCCAAAAAAAAGTGGAGTATCCCTTTAAATCTGATTGGTTGATTGGAATGTCATGTTGATCCAGGAGCATGTTGGTCTTGATGACATAACATTCACCCTCTTGAGTCGAGGTAAATGTTTAGTTTCAGATGAGAAGTATTTAGCAGTTTGAAAAAACGGTGCATCTTATCAGTGTTTTCATGGTAAATGCTAAATAACATAATTCTTCATAATTCTTTTTTAACATCTAAAATCAAACATGGCCTAACCAAAGATTCCATGTGTGGTAAATATAGTAAAATTTAACTTAATAACTGCATTAAAGGGATAGTTCACTTTGAAATTAATTTTTGATATGTTTTAACTTACCTCAAGGGCATCCAAGATGTAGGTGTCTTTGTTTGTGCCTTTGTGCCGCAGTAGTTTCAATTTTGATATTTTTCAGTCAAACCGTTGTTATCTATCAGTCATATAATGGAGGTTTAGGGGGTCCACCTCGAAGAGCATGCACAAAGAAGTCAAAATTAAACTTGATTTAAAGGTTCTATATGTAACTTTTTTTATAAAATGAATCCTTTTTTATTGCCTGTGTTTGAAGGGGTTGATTACACATTGCAATGATCCACTTTTCGGATTTTGCTATTACCTCTGAAGGCCAATATTCATATTTATATGTGAGGTCTCCGGGTCGGATTCCCTGCGAAATCCTTCGGATGTGACGTGCATGCACGCTCCCGAGCCACTCTGTCCTACAGTCTATGCGACCCATAGACAGTAAAAGAAATGGACACAGTAACCCCGTTGATTTCAACATGCGACCAATGGCACTTCAGCTGACGACACAGAGTCTGATAACTCCCCAAAACGTCCTGCCTCCAGCACAACACAGACTCCAACACAAACTCCACATAAATATAAAAAACAAAAAAGTTTTATCTGCTGAACTCGTCAGGCAAAACGTGAATCTGATCGACTCCGGACGCAAACGCGAATCAACATCGGCAACATATTAGTAAACCAGTGAAATCTAGCTAGTGCTAGTGCTAATCTTACCTTGCTAGTGACTCTAGCAAGGTAAACAACATGAAACATGACATGAATACAAAAGAATGTTCCAGGATAACAAAATGTCGGTGCTTTAGGATGTAACTTATTTTATTTACTAGATCTACTGACTAACGTCACTCATCCACTACTACCATATTGTTTATAACTTACACATTTCCATACACGTTCACTACAGTAATGTCACTTCCTACGATCTTACTGATACACTGAAACTGTTCAGTTTATTTCACTAACCGTTTTCGTTATCATATTATACATTCACCTATGTTGACATTGCTGATTGTGAAAGATAGACGAATAGTTAGTGAAATGGCTAATGCTATATAACATCACATGTCGGCTAGGCTAAATGCAGTTTATTGTAACATTATCATGGACGAGCACAGAGCATTAGTTCAACGTCAGGCTGATAAAAGTAGGCTATTATTGTACCTGCAGTGGGAGTTTACATTAGTTTCCAGTATGTTGTGTGATGATTTCGCCGTTGCGTTGAAAGTCTCCGTGTGGCTGGTAGTGACTGCTCGCTCTTGAGATCTAGCATGCACATGAGCACGAGCGCTCTTGTTGCATTCTGAAACATCACCGCTAGAGGCCGGTAAAAACTCCATAGAGTACCTTTAATGACTCGTAAATGTAAGTACACATTGATGGCCCAAGACATGAAACGAGCGGTTTGTGTGAGGAAACGAACAGTATTTATATCGTTTTTACCTTGTGTAACCACAGCCACGTCCAACTGATCTGAGGGCGCGGGCGCTTCACTAATATTTAGATATTTAGATATATCAAAATCGTCTTCCATTGCGATTTCCTGTATATCTAAATATGTTTAGATCTTCAGAGTGAAAGGTAAAAATAAAAAAAATAAAAATTTGACTTCTCTGTGCAAAATTTTGACTTCTCTGTGAACCAAGGGTGGACCCCCTAAACCTGCTTTATATGACTGATAGACAACAACAGTTTGCCCGAAGAAATATCAAAATTGAAAATACTGTGGAAACAAAGACACCTACATCTTGGGGTAAGCTAAAACATATCAAAAATTAATTTCAAAAGTGAACTATCCCTTTATTTGACCCTTTTTGCTTTGCATACATTATATACATTGTTCTGCAATATAATGACTGATGTACTGAAAAGCTGTTTGGTCTTTGAATGTAACATTAAAATGTTCCATTACTTAGCACTCTATCTTTTCGTTGATGATGCATTAAGGGTCAAATCTGATGGATATGGATTGGTTTACCTACAAATGACAGTGATGATCAGAAAACTAATTCACTTTTTGAGCTCAGATCCATTGTGTGAACCCCACCCTGTGGTGAAGTGTGCTTATATCAGCGTAAGTATATCAATGACAAGGTGACTGGGGGGTAGAGGAAAGGGGTTATTATCAGTGAAGCCTGCTGCTGCTGTTCACGACTAGTTCCAGTAATTACTTCACAAAGGGTGGTTTTTGCCATCCCACTGTTTTTCCCACACAGGGCAGGCACAGAATTCCAAGTGGCCTCAGACTTGCAATCTCCTTGCTTAAACCCAGGCAAATAGCTAAGCTTGGCCATTCTTCAGGCACTGTAATTGCATTTTAGTGCCGTTTTTATTGGTGCCGCCTTGCCCAGCCCCCCGGTCTGACCACTGAACACTAGGGATGCCATTGAACACAGGGTAAATAGAGAGTAAATAATTTGTTTATTGGGCGGTTTAAATTATAGGTTAATTAAGGATTTATATATAAAAAAGGATATTAAAGGGACAGTTTACCCAAAAATGAAAACTAAACCACTAAATGTTAATATTACTTTATTTAATGTTCTATCTATAAACAGTATTGCAGACATTGTACAATTTCATAAAGTCAATACTTTTAAAGGGATAGTTCACCCAAAAATTTAAATTCTGTCATTGATGAGTAATTAATCATTATCGTTCTCTCATGTCGTTCCAAACCCGTAAGGCTTTCTGATCTCTGGAGTACAATTCTGCTCAATTTATAAATCGCTCAATTCATTTGAATTAGTTCTATGATCTCTTTCTGAACGTTTTGAAGAGTAAATGTGTCAGTTGCGTAGCTGTCAATGGAGGGAAAGAAAGCACTCAGATTTAATCAAAAATCTTCTTTTGTGTTTCGAAGACAAACGGAAGTCTTAAGGGTTTGGAACGACATGCGGGTAAGTAATAATGACAGAATTTTTAAAAAATTTTCATAAACAATCCCTTTAAAAGAATCCACTGTCTAAAATTGCATAATGTCTGCAACACTCTTTATACAGAACACTAAATAAATAAATATTACAATTTTGTGCTTTTCAACATGTTGTATAAAAGTTATTCTATATAACATTTTGTAAAGATGTTTGTCAGGTAATCTAAAATGGGCTTCATGTGACAATCTAAAATCATTTGTGTTATTTATATGAAATAAATATATAATGTCTGAATAAATCTAACAACATTAAGTTAAATCTGCAAAAGTCATTTTTAACAGTTGAATAGCAGAAACAGAACCTTGAGTTAATAATTGCATGTGAGCTTTTTTTTACAGTGTACCCCTGAATCAACGACCGTTTTAACCATTTTTAGATGGTTTGTTCAAATGAGGATGCTGAAGTTCATCTCATTAAAATACTAAAAGAGATCTAATTTTGTTCTTGGCACCATTGAGCTGTTCTTCTTGAGTCCCTGCTTCTAATTCGATACATTCCAGAGCTGGACAACCAAGCAAGTGTTGTTTGCATTGAATGGAAATAACAGCAGAAAACTGAAATGGCCGCAGGATTAAGGGATCTGAACAGGATAAAAGGATAAAAGATTCTTGGTGTTATCCATTTTAGCTTAAAATGGAGAGTCTTAACCAGGATTTTGGACATCACAACTCTTTATAGAGTCTTTATAGAGCATGGCTGTGCAATTTGTAATGATCCAAATTTGACATTTTTTTGTATTTTGTATTGTGTCAATGAGTAAACGGGAAAAAGAATGACAAAATATTGTCATTATATTGTCAAAATAAAAAAACAAAAAAAAAAAAAGACAAAAAAAGTCTCAGAAGCTTTAGATAATTTCACTATTAATATACCAATATAATAATAATAATAATATAGATAATATACAGGGTTTAAGGGCGTCTTTAAACCTAATTACAACAGAAACCTTCTCGAGTCAAGTTTATGACTTCACTGTGATCCTATGTGTTGTGGAGAAGACTCTCCTCTAAGCAAAGGCTTAAGAGTTGGTTCAAACTCTGGCTCAAGAACAAAAAAAATAAAAAAAAATTATGAAATAGTGTGAAAAGTACAGTTGCAGTGAAAAGCATTTCTGAAGGATCACATGACACTGGAGAGTACCGACCTGGAGTAATGATGCTGAAAATTCAGCTTAGACCACAGAATTAAATTACATTTTAAAATAAATTCAAATAGAAAACAAGCATTTTAAATTGTTAAAATATTTCACAATAAAAAAAAACTGAAAAACTGTTTTTGCTTTTTGCCGTTTTTGCTGGTTTTTTTTGTTTGTTTGTTTTTTTACTTACTACTACAACATTACTGTAGTAAAACCATGTTTTACTACATTTACACATGACCAGAGAGTATAGAATACTATAGAATAAAACAAATTACATAGCGATTACGTGCATATTAACAGCCTTGAATTAACCATAATTTAATATTATAACCATAACACGATTAAATGTTAATAAATTAAGTGTATCTGCAAATATAAATCAAGAAATATAGAAATATATGTTACCTAGGCGATGAGTCGCTCAGGGCGTACCCGTGCTTATGATTTATATAAGATGCCGGCGGCATCATTACATTTTCATCAACAGCTTACCAACTAGATTGTTATAGCTATATATAGGCGCTCAGTTCCTGTTGTAAAACACATCTGGTCAAAATCGCATTTTATTAAAAAAAAAAAAATGAAATGCTACTGAATGCAATTTAAGTGCAGGCTATGTATTGGCTATGACTGTGTCAAATGCTAGCGCAGAGCTCTCTCAGCTCCCACAATTCTTAATCAGGCATCAAATACGCACAACCGGCGCTGCGTCATCATAGAATGTTCACGCCCACTTTTGGGGGAAAGAAATTAGACCTCCCATAGACTTCAATACAAAATAACGGCAAAAACCAACGTCCGTACACAGCTGACAGGCGTAAATAACTTAAGAAATCACTTATATACACCGGATGTCCAGCCTGCCTGCCATAGAGCGTGAAAGATACATTCCGTTATCAACTAGCCCAGGCTACCTGCCATCATAATCATTAATTCATGAGATACATTAAGGTTTTTTTACTTTAAAAAGCTAAATAAAATCATTCACTCGCTTACCTCGTGACTCGACGAGGTAAAAGTAAATGTCCGGGCAAGACACCTCTGGCCACTGGGTGGGGTTGTTACCCCAATTTGACGCTGGGAGAATAAAGGGACATGTTTTTAAATTGGCCAAATTAAGTTTGTGTATGTATTTTTCACGCACTATGGCAGGCAGGGTGGACATATAATTACTTGACATGTTTTATATAAATGATTTCTTAAGTTATTTACGCCTGTCGGCTGTGTACAGACGTTGCTTTTTGACGTTATTTTGTATTGAAGTCTATGGGGATTCTAGTTTGTTTTCCCCCAAAAGGGGGCGGGGACAAAATTGACAGTTAAGTTCCCGGTTGTGCGTATAAATAAAATATGAACTTTTAGACAACGGAGAGCGCAGCCGATGGTTGCTTAGCAACAACATACGCCTCTGGAGCGCAACCGCCCTAGCGCTTCTTTGGAAAAGGGATAAAACATGCGCGCCTAGCGTTTCTACGCGTTTTTAGGCGCGGTATGAGAATACTCAGCTCTTTTTAAGATCTTTCATTTTGAAACAGACAGATAGACTTAAAGGGTGACCAATAGCATTAATTTATTGAAAAAAAAATACCACCACCAAAAAAGGGCACTTCGACAAAAAGGGCATGTGCCTTGCACAGGTTGAGCCCTACCTGTGCACGTGCCTGAACGGCACCTTTCTCTACCAGAAACTGCCTGAATAGCTTTTCCCCCTCATTAGGCAGCCCCCCCCCCCCCCTTTGCAACCCTGCAAAGTCTTGCACCCCTCAGCTCCCTCTTGTTCGCCAGCATGGCAGCTGGGTATGGTTCAAGGTCCCGGTCATCCGCCTTCTCATGCATCCCTGGCCGTCTTTTGGAGACAGGTAAGTGTCATGCATCACACTTAGACCCTGCTTCAGGCTGCCTCTGGGCCTTCCAGGTCGGGTCCCTGTCCTCCACCTTGCTGCCCCACCACGGGTATGTCTGCCATCAGACTCGGTTGTGATTCAATTCGCTGGTTTCCGCCCTGGCTCAGTGATATTTATCATACCTAGGTGTTGAGCTAAGATGTTCCTAAAGTTAGTGATATTAATCACACCTACGTGTTGAGCATTGCTCCTGTCCTTTGTGTGCATGTCGCAGACCTACTGGCAAAGGGTGCGATGTAGCCATTCCTCCAGCCGATATGAAAACCGGTTTCTATAAACCCGTATTTCATTGTACCTGAGAGTGGTGGGTTATGGGCATCTTAGACCTGTGTCAACTGAAACGGGTCCTTTTTAGAAAGCCTCCGTTCAGTTGCTATCACAGATGCATTTCCAAATGCTCCGTCCCTTAGATGGCCTGCAGCATTTGACCTGAAGGACAGTACTTCAGATCTCGATTTTTCCGCTCCACAGATCATTCTGTGTTCTTGCTTTCGAAGGTGCGAAGTATAAGTACAAGGTCCTACCTACCTAGCTTCATGATCGAGTTCTGAGGTGACCATAGCAGAGCGGCACGCCCTGTGTGAAAACAGATCACCCTGGCCGGCCGCCAAACCCTCAGTCTGTGATCAGACCTTTTGTTTCTCCGGGACAACCCGCTGCTAGAATGAGGTCCACTATCACCATCTGAGGGGCCATGTACAAAGGGCATGCTTTAACGGAGACCTAGCCGACCTCCAACTGCATTGGCATCTGTGCCTCGAGTTGTCGCAATTCCCCTCCCTTTGAGCCATCATTGCTCAGCGAGCTGGTACTGGTATGATCGCGTCCATTGCGCTATGTTTTTCACGCATCTCGCAACTTGCCCGTCACCTCCTCCTTGGAGTCAGAAGCTTCTGAAGAGGCTTCAGTCCTCCTTCTGCCAGTTGTTATTCTGTCTGAGTGGACAACCCTTGGACAGGCACTGGCTCTCAGTTGGCCTCAGGGCTCCACAGAAATGTGTTCCCCAGTGAGCCTACTAAAAATCCGGCTGCGATTCATTGTCGCCTGGCGCCTGTTCAAGTTCAGTGATTTCATCACACTCACATATTGCAGACTGATCTCATGAAGTAGCGTGTGTATGACACGCCAATTCGTATTTGCATTTTTGGCGTGCTATCAAGACGCATAATCGCTTTTCAGCGTGTTTATGAACGCCGTTGACTTAACGTTATATAAATATATGACTTACCTCAACCCTGTCCCTAAACTTAACCATCACTGGGGTTAATGGCATTTATGACTGTTCCCTTACCATCCTAGTGAAAAAAAAGATATGACTTACCTCAACCCTATCCCTAAACTTAACCAAACTTAACCGTCACTGGGGTTAATGGCATTTATGACTGGACATTTGACGCGCGTGTACAGACACGCGGAATGACGCGGACGTTAATGGCGTAGACATACACGCATACACGCGGATACACGCGGATAGCTCAAAATGCGTAGAGATAACACGCCACTTGACTCGAAAGTGGCGTGTATGTTTACGCAAAAGTCGTGATGTCATGTTGCATATTGAGTAGAATGCTCCTGAAACTCAGTGAAGTTGATCACACTCAGGTGCTGAGCAGAAATGCTCATCTAACTCAGTGAAATCCATCACATGTAGTGTTGAGCAGTGCTCCTGTCTGTTGTGTGCCAGTCGCTTGCACTTAGTGTGCCAGGTCACGAGGGCCCCTTTTGGCCAAACCGGACCTTGCTCCCCTCGACAGCCTTCCTGACTTCCCCTGAACATATTTTCAGGGACGGGGCACGAGGGCACCTGCGTTCTGACCCCTGGAGATCCTGGGCCGGTCCTACACTGGACACAGAAGTTCAGGTAACTATCACAGGAACATGTGGTAGTTACCATCATTTCTGCATGCACCCCCTAAAAAACAGGTAGTGTGCTTACGCATTAGAAGTGGAACCTATTCGTTGAGTGAATATTCTCTTCGTGAGGAGATCCTGAAAGCTTTCGATCATTTCAGTGCTCTCTTTCCTGCAAGTTGGGTGGAGTAGGCTGTTCCTCCACTCTCAAAATAATGTTGCCGCTGTTTTGGCGCACATCCTGAAGCAAAAGCATGGAAAGCACATCCTGATCGTCAGGTTCCTGAGGAAGCTAAGGAAAATGTGCCCCTTTTTATCCTCTTGGGCCTTATCTCTGGTGCAACTGCACCGCAAAAACCGCCCCTGAGCCACTGCAGGCAGTGAGTTAAAAATTCTATGAAAACAGTTCTTCTGTTCGCATGGTCTCTGTAGTGTTTTGTAGTATCAAGCACAAGACGAGATTAATTCCTTCAAGGCTTTTATTCAGCACATGGCCAAAACCTACTAACTCCACATACAGCTTCTTATTCTTTCTCAGTAGCACTTCAACACTTAGGCATTACACTGCCACCTTGTGGTTAAACATGAACACCACATTCCCCTCTTACTTGAAAGATTCTTCATGTAACAAATTAGAGTTCAAAACCAAACCTTTTGTTTGTTTAAAGTAACAAAATAACATAACATTACTGTGTACTGTTATTAACATTACAACAACTTAACCAATGCAATTGACATTGTTTTACTACTTCTAATGCACAGTTTATGTCTTTACATAACTATAACTGTTCACAACATATCCATAACAGGATACATGTTGTTTTTTTTCAACAAGTACAATTTCACTTCACTCTAAGTCATACTCCTTCAACCACCCTGGCATTCTACGTACTGTACTACTCTTCCTAAGAGTAAATGTCACTGGTGGTGGCAAGCTCTCATTCTGAGTGGTAACAGGACCTGTAAGTGAGTTAACTTAGAAACATTCCATTTCTTTTTGTCACTCAACACAAAGGTACTCTTTCCGATTTGCTGCTCAATGCTCAATGGTGGTGAGAACTGAGAAACACCCTTTCTCACATGCCCAGGCTGTTTCACTCTCACCTGGTCTCCTGGTTTGAAAGTGTGGTACTTAGCACCCCGTCTTTTGTCAGTGTACTTTTTACTCTTGAGCTGTTTGTTACTCACAGTCTCTTTCACTTGAGCATATTTGTCACTTTTGGGGCCAACAGGGAAAACGTTCAGCTTTGTACGCATCTTGCGATGATGAAGAAGCTCTGAAGGTGAGCAAGCTGTAGTACTGTGTGGGGTAGCTCTGTAGCTTTGCAAGAACTCAGTCACTGCATGTTTCCATGGTTTCCCCATCTGTTCCGCAGAAAGGATGCATTCTTTCAGGACCCTGTTCCACCTCTCCACAGCACCATTGCCTTGTGGATAATACACGCTACTACGCATGTGACTTATTCCTCTCTCCTCTAAGAAAGCTGCAAACACACTGGAGGTGAACTGAGGCCCGTTGTCAGTTACAACACACTGTGGGTTTCCCTCTCTACTGAACACAGATTGGAGGAATGATGTGACCACCTCAGCAGTGACATTTGGAGAAAACGCTACCTCAGGCCACTTACTGTGATAGTCCACCAGACAAATGGCAAAACGACAGTCAGAAGGTCCTCTCTCAAACGGTCCAACGATGTCGATTGCTAGTTTCTCCCATGGCCCAGACGGCAAACTGACAGGCTGAAGAGGAGCCGGAGCTGTTTTAGCCAATTTGTCATTCAGTTGACATGTTACGCAGGAAGAAACAGCCGATTGCACCTGAGCATCCATCTGGGGCCACCAGAACAATTCACGCAACCACTGTTTCGTTTGAACAATCCCTTGGTGTGTCTCATGTGCTAGGTTTATCATTTTACAGCGCAATGTAGAAGGAACAAGAACACGATGTTCACCTCTCCTCACTAGCACACCATCCACACACAGTTCATCCCGAATACGGAAGAAGGGCACCAGAGCAGGATCTAGGTCACAGGATTTTTTCGGCCAGCCCTGCCCGATTCACGTGCGCAGCTGAGTTAACTCTGGACAGGCTTCCGAAGCAGCAATGAAATCCTCAGCAGACAATGTAGGCAGCCCAGTAATTAAAGCAACCATTTCTGGCTCCACAGCACTATCATTTTCTGTCTGTAGTGGCAGCCTGGACAGACAATCTGCAGCAGAATTAAAACGTCCAGGTCGGTAGATAACATCATATGTGTAGCAAAACAAACGTGCCGACCACCGTGCGACCCGCATACCGGCCCGGCCAATTCCTTTGGTTGCCAACAGTGTAGTGAGCGCAGAATGATCAGTTCTGAGCGTAAAGTGTCGACTCCACAGATATGGCCGCCACTTTTCTACGGCCCAGACACACGCCAACGCCTCTTTCTCGACCGTAGAATATTTTCTTTCGGCTGCGGTAAGGGTTCTGGAAGCAAACGCTACAGTCCTTTCAACTCGGTCTGGGTGTATTTGCGTCAAAACCCCACCCAGGCCATAGTCAGACGCATCCGTCGACACTATAGTGGGAAGTGACGGGTCAAATAACGCAAGCACTTGACTTCCAGAAAGCAGTTCTTTCAGCTCTTTGAAGCTGCGTTCAGCAGACACAGTCCAGGCAAACTTAGTATCTGACGCATCTCTAAGTAGCGCACGCAACGGCTCAGCAACAGAAGCAAAATTAGGCAAAAACTTGCTGTACCATGAAATCAGTCCCAGAAATGAGCGCAAGGAAGCAACATCGTGCGGTGCAGGAGCGTCAATGATCGCAGACTTGTGTTCCTCATCTGGAAAAATTCCATGTTTGGAAACAACGTGTCCAAGGAACTTTAAGGATGACTGGCTGAACATACACTTGTCTCGGTTCAGTTGTAGTCCTGCGTCTGACAAGCGCTGCATAACTGAGCGCAGCGTTGCATCGTGACTTTCCTGGGTGGCACCATACACTATGATATCATCCAGGTAGTTCCTCACCCCAGGTATGCCTTTCAGAACAGTTTCCATCATCTTTTGAAACGCCGAAAGCGCGGAGGCAAGGCCGTACGGAACCCGGCAGTACCTGAAGAGACCATCATGCGTAATAAAAGCTGTGATGTCCCGGCAGTCCTCGTGTAAGGTAAGCTGATGGTAAGCAGCCGCTAAATCAATTGTAGTGAACACTGACGAGCCGCTTAGTTCACTCAAAAGCTCATCTATGTGCGGCAGAGGATGGCTGTCAACAATCAGGGCCTTGTTTGGCTCACACAGATCAACACAGAGGCGTATTTTACCCCCTTTCTTTGTGGTGACAACAATAGGTGAAATCCACGGGGAAGAATCGATTTTCTCAATTATGCCATTTTGCAATAACGAGTCCAGTTCTGCAGAAACGGCTTGTCGCACAGAGAATGGAAGTCGACGAAGCTTCTGTCGAACTGGAGTAGCGTCAGGTTTAACTCTAGGTTTATGAACAAACCCTTTCACACTCCCCACAGAAGTAACTGGAGCAGGAATAGTTTCACCAACAACTGCATGTAGTTCGTCAGGGGTAGTAACAGTGCCAAAATGAAAAGAACAGTTCAAAGCTCGAATTAAGTCCATGCCCATCAAAGCAGAGCCACCTTTCACAACGTAAAAGCAAGCAGTGGTTACCTTTTTGTTTAGTGAGACGTCCGCATGTAAGCATCCTAGCACAGGAATATCTTCTTTCAAGTACGTCACCAGTTTCACTTTTGGAGCGGTAAGAGAACAATCCGAAAAGTGTCGTTTGTACACAACCGCAGGCAGGATTGACACCGAAGACCCCGTGTCCATGACTAATTCAGTCTCAACGGAAGTTCCATTTGGCGTCGTAACATGAACATTGCACAACAGTTTGTCTGTAGAAGTATCCACGGTCTCAGTCAAAAGAACGACCACTTCAGGGACCACTTCCTGAACATCCTTAGAAGAACGGCAAACTTTAGAAAAATGTCCGGTCTTACCACAAGTACGGCATTTGGCTCGAGCGGCTGGACAATCGGCAGCATTAGCCAGATGATTTGTAGCTCCACAACGGTAACACGCGCGGCTCCCCCGCCTTGTAGTATCAGCAACAGGTTTTGCTCTGTTAGAATGTTCAGCACGCTTCTTCCGATGAAAGGGTTTAGAAGCCACGGCCTGAACTGAACTTTGTGCCGTGAGCATGTCCGAATTCGAGAGCGCTTGTTCCACCTGACACGCAATGACAATAGCTGTGTCCAATGTCAGTGTTGGTTCCATCAGGAGTCTGTCTCGCACTGCTGGGGCATATGATCGTTCGACCAGCTGATCGCGCAACATTTCACTCTCTAGATCACCATAAGCACATGATGAAGATAATTCCCGCAAAGCAGACAGAAACTGTGAAATGGTCTCGTCAGCACGTTGAGAACGCTGGCGAAAGCGATGTCGAGCGACCACAACGTTCACCTTTGGAACAAAATGATCCTCCAATGCTTTCATTGCCTCTGCAAATGTAGTTCCAGTATTAGGCAACGTGTAAAACAGCCTCTGGCCTTCAGTACCCAAGCTGTGTAGTAGGATGGCACGTTTCCTGGCATCAGGCCATAAGTCTCCAGTAGCATTAATAGCAATCAAATAATTTTCGAACATTTTCTGCCAGGTAACAAAAGGAATCGCAGGCTCCCCACTGCATGGCAGAAAAGATGCAGGCGTAGGCACAGAAACCATCGTTGCCAATTTGTAGTGTTTTGTAGTATCAAGCACAAGACGAGATTAATTCCTTCAAGGCTTTTATTCAGCACATGTCCAAAACCTACTAAATCCACATACAGCTTCTTATTCTTTCTCAGTAGCACTTCAACACTTAGGCATTACACTGCCACCTTGTGGTTAAACATGAACACCACAGTCTCTACTAGAGGGGGACTTGGGAGTTCTTTTTGGAATTGTGTCCAAGGTTCTTACCTCTCCCATAATAGGATCAGGTGGTGAGCCTGCAAGCGCTGCCCAGGAGGAGGCAGACCCAGCCCTGGCTTTCTCTGTCCGTCCGCTTCATAGCAGTTAGACATGTACTGAACACAAGCCATAGACCTCAGACTAGTTCTTATCTGTTAGATTTAGCAGAGAGGGAAGGCTGTTTCCAAGCAAAGTTGGCCCACTGATTGTGGCTGCCTTCAATTCAGTGGAAAATTACGTGATGCTCATGTCCTCTTAGGTGTTATAGAGCTCCTCTATAATGAGTGTGTTCTCCGCCTGGGTGTTGACAGAGTCCTTTGCTGACAGATTCTAGAGTTGGGGGCTGGGCGATACCTAGTTTGAACCACTGCTTCCGTGGGCTTCCTTTCTTCTGAAGCCAGTTTCACCATGAGCCCGGTTCAAGTGTCGGCTTGCTGCGCCATTCCCCTCCTTTGGACTGGATATGTGCGCCTCCTACTCCAGTTAAGTTCCTCCTCACTCCTCCGACATTGGACATGTGGAATATCTGGTGTTAGGCGTACCACTCGTAAGCAGTGTGGAACCTGTGTGGAGGCTGGGTCCATATGTTGCGGTCCCTACGGTGACCCCATATGTGTTCTCTTCCACGATACGGCTCCCTTTAGTAAGCCGTGTCTTCCCTCACTGTCCGGTGAGTCTCCCCCCTGTCTTAGGCTGGAGCCACCCCAGTGACATTCCATACGTCGTACTGCCTGGTCATCCACCCAGTTCATATGTGTATTCTCCACGTTACCTCCCTCCGGGTTGGATGTGGCTTCCGCAGCATCTCTTCCTTCCAATGTACGTGGAACGCTTTCCCAGGGGTTCTGTAGGAACAGCAGTGACTTCCCTGGCCTAAGCCCTGTCCTTCCCCACCTTAAAATTGCGGGGGCATCATTTTGTCTAGGCACTGGAAGGTGGCAGCTTTAGTGGCGCTTTCAAAGGTTATCCCCATTCAGTCGACTGTTGATTACGTCCGACGTTATCGACTGAATGGGTATAAGACTCAATGGGGACTCATGAGTACATTTCTAAATATTACATTACTACTGCCACAGTGCTTCCATTTATGTACAGAAATGATCTAAATGGAGTTGCGAAAAATGTTAATACCTTGTAGAATGTAAAAGGAATTGAAAGCAAAATCAAGTAATTTCTTTACCATGTTGTTTTATTTAACATTTAAGAAAATTTCAGAAAATTTAAATAGTCTGGCGAGGTGGGGCCATTCCCGGGATGGACCTGCTGCGTCTTCAACCATTGTTTCGTCCATTGTTTCGTCTCTTATCTAACTCTGACCATGGAGTTTACTTTGGTGGATATCTGAAGGTGATTGCTAATAGGATGTTCCAATCAGTGGCGCCTGCACAATCCAATCACATTTGAGAGGGAAACAACAATTTTTTTCAACAGATTTTCAACAATTTTTTTCAACTTTTCTTTAAGTTGTCAAGTATTTACAAAATACTCTATTTTCTAGGGGTAGGGGTGAACCTGTCAACATATGGCTTATGCATCAAAAATTAAAAGGAAAAGTACAACACTGCCCACCTCTGCATCACTGCTTTGTGCAGACTCTACTGTAGATGTGGACTCCTGCAAACTCAAGTGTAAATTAAGTAAAGTTATTTATGCACTTCAAGATACCTGAGAGGGTTTCTTCACTGTCCTGTGCATTTGGCAGGAAAAAAATGGACATTACAAAGTGTTGTACTTTGTTCCCTTTTGATGTAACGTTAGAAAAGGTCTTACTGCACATGCTTCAGTCACCACTAGCTTGGAAACAGGTAAAAGTGTTGGTGTATTGTTTAAAACTGCACAAAAGAGGACACATTTTCATTACAATGAAGTACACTGGAGGGAAATGTGACCAATAACTCATGGCAACATGTTTTTTTTTTTACAATAACTATGTAGTTTCACAGTCACACATGTCGTTCACAAGTCAAAGCAATTCAGGTTTAACAGTCCATATGACTGGACAGCCATTTGGATTATAGGCAATTTTCAAATTCAGCATATCCTTCAAGTAATAACACTTGCTCTGCTGCGGTGAAAAACTGAGCGCATTCTTTGGCCACAGTGAGTAGCAAATAGCAGCGTTACTGATCAATGTTTCTACTATCGATACTTATCCAGTTTTAAACCAGCGCATGAATGTGCAATTATCTCAGATAACTCAATCCAGCTATACTAATCATAACCGGCAGGTGTTTTCGAAGAACCTAAGTAGCAGGATCATTATGAAGATGTTATTACCTAGATGTCTCGTTTGATCTCAGATGTTTTAATCAACGTACAAAGAACGGGCCCCTGCTTCTGCCAAAACAGAACTAGTTTCTGCTACACCTACTGGTCAATTTACTGATCATTTTATGTTCTACTGCTTAAATTTATATTATTCCCTCACCGGGGTTAAGTTTTGAAGAACAGCGAATGTTAAAAAATGTTAGTAACCAGACAGGTGACGTTAGCCATTGGACGGTAGCCATTGACTTACCAAAGTAATACCATAAATACTATGGAATCAGTGGCTTCAATTCCGTCAACTGTCTGGTAACAAATATTCTTTAAAATATCTTCTTTTGTGCTCAAAAGAAGAAAGAAACTCATGCAGGTTTGAAAAAACACATCTCTCAGTATATTTATATTGTGTAAACAATTTGCATGATTATCTCATGTCGAACATAATTGGACTCAAAAATGTTAATATAACAGTTCATTTAAATAATATTTTTATTTAATTTTTCAGTTTTTCAAATTTTACTAATTAAATCATCTGCACAACGACTTCCTGGTGTGAAGAATTAATATTGATTAGAACTGTTTATCTTGCTGGGTACAAAGCCGGAACAGCTTCCTTGAAAACATTTGAATGCTGCAAACATTGTTTGCTGATCATTGTTTAAATGTTAATAAACGCCTAAATTAATTATGTTCATCATATAAAGTGATCATATCTCTTCAGAAACCTTAACCACTCAATTCATGTGGATTTCATGTACAATGTCTTTATGAATGTTTTGAGTTTTGCTGGGGTAAAATCTTTCTTGATGCTGGGTCATTGCCACTCAACCCGGCACCGTAAAAAGCACCTGCCACTGACCCGTCACGGTTATATTCGACTTACCTGGTGATTAAATACATCATCCTTAGGACCTGTCACCGTTAAACGTGCCTGCTTGGCGATCCTTCGCCATTATATGCATCATTTCACTCCCTCTGATTGACTTTCAATGGAGGAACTGAAATATTTCAGATTTCATTAAAACATCTTTATTTGTTTTCCAAAAATGAACGAAAGTCTAATGGATGTGGAACAACATGAGAGAGTAAATGATGACATTTTTGGTTGAACTAATCCTTTAAGACAGACCTGCATATGACAGAAGGACAAGTTAAAACTGAAGATTACACTGGGATACCGTGTGCAAAGACCCAATTTCAAATCAGTTACGGCATGCATAAAAATTCCAGGGAAGCTCCAAACGTTTATACTGCACTCGAACATCATGCATGGTGCATTTTGTACAGATGTGCTTGTAGATCTTTCAAATACTGCCTGGGCTGACATTCCACCCCACAGATCAAACGCACACACACATGTAGATAAAGTCTCTCAAGAGGCCTTTCATGGTGAAAGCATCCCTTGTAATTATGAAGCTCAATTTCTCGGCTCTCCTCAGCTGTAATTTGTGCAGTAATCAGTATAACCCATATCTCACTCACAGTGGCCTGACACCTTTGACCCCACACACAGTGTCAAACAGCCTGTCAGTGGGGCTTAATAAAGCAAAATGACAAGTCTCCAGAGACGTTACCACACCGCCATGTCAGTCGGCAATGAGTGGTTGTTGCCGCCTGCCAGGTACTGAGGTATTTTATTTAGCCCTGAGGAGGACAGGTGTGCTCTGCAATAGCACGAGAGAGGGAATGCCAAAGGTCTTCTAGTTGGAAGCCGCTACAGGTGTTGGCACACAGACAAGATTAACGTAAAAATTAATCTTTCCATTATCAAGGAGCATTTTTATGCGTCCTCATTTTATTTGTGCTGTTTTTTGATTCTGATAAACACAACAGGAGGGTCTGAGTCTCTTTGTGACATGGAGGAAATGCTGACAACATTACAGCATTCTTAAGTGTCAAAAGTGATTCATACTTCGCAATCAATATTCTGACTCTGCCACAAGTGCAGGATTAAATATAATTACAGAAATTATGCCCATCAAGGAGAAAAGCTTGTCTATGGGGATTTGATCATATCAAAAGAGACACTGGTGTGATGTGAAAAGCTCTGAGGAGACACGCCTGGACAACCTTAGAGTGATGAGATCTCTGACGCTTTGAGAGGTTCTTTACATGGTTAAACTCCCTTTAACCCCATTAGGGGAATTCGACTGCCATCTCTTTGCCTTCATCCTGAAAGGACAAAAACCTGTGAAGCAAGGGTGGCTTACAGATCAAAATGAAAATGTGGCACACTGTGCCAAGTGGAATTGTTTTGGTCTCAGGTTTGTTTCAACAAGCTAAACATTTTACAAAGCATGCCCAACAAGGTGACTCTAGACCATGTCGATTTTTTAGTCAAGTACCTACTCTGCTCATAAAATATAAATATAAATATTAAACATGTTCACTTCAAAATGAAAATGATGTCAACATTTAAACACCCTCGTGTCATTCCAGCATGGCTTGGCTTCAATCTGCCAAGTAAATTTCCAAAAGACTGTTCAGAGACCCTGGTAGAAAATAAAACATGGGCTAAAACAAGTGCTATCTCTTAAACAGGAAATACATTCAATAAACTTCCCTCACATGCCTTACTTCCTGGATATTACCTCACCACGACTGCGTGGGCCAAGTGGCTGAACACCAAATAGGTGTCATGCAAATGTAAACAGTGTTAGTGTATGAATGGTTGATGTCATGGTTGTAACAAGCCATTTTTTAGCTTCTTTAGTTTCAAAGAAAAGTCTTGGATTTGAGAGGAAGTTTGGAGTTGTGAAAGTTGATGCTGATTTTTTTCCCTCAAAAATATCAATGAAATAAAGATGCTATATCCTTTAAGGGAAACATTTTATGGGCCCTGTACTTCTTTAAGCCTTGTGCTCTAAATGCAGTTCGTTATGCAGTCAAAGGAGTAGAAATTCGAGCTGTGGGTGGAAACTCAACTCGATGACAGTGAAATATTGCGAAGGCTGTGCACGTTTCTCGACGGGACTGCGGAAGTGGTGAAAAATGCGATGTAAATCCCCTTAACGACCTTTCAGGCTATCAGTAATCAGCACACAAAGGTGATTGGCAGTCGACACTGAGAGGCGCATTTATTCGCGCTGAACCCAGCTACTCTCAACGTTGACCCCTACTGTGCGAGGCGTAGGGTAGAGTGCCCAACGACTCCTGCTGCCAACAGTGGGAGCCAGCGAGGCAAGGGAAGGGGAGGTGTGGTCATAATGTTGTTTGTTTTCTAACCTGGATCTCTTTAGGTTCTTTTGTAGCACAATCTCTTGGGCGTCTGAGAACAGGGGGGTGCTTTCACGTCTGTCAGTCTTCGTCAAAAAGCTACACGCTAGCTCGCTTCCCATTGAGAAATTAAGCAAGTCTCGTTGTTCCTGTCCCTGGTCAGTTCTTTACAATGAGAACAAATAGTGATGCACTTTTGCTATTGTCGTTATTCACATTATTATTATGACAGACACGCCTAGCACACCAGGAGCGAGTTGCTTCGCCCAATTTTCAATTGACAAAGCCAGCACGGCTCGTATTTGATGCCCCAAACTCATCTCAATGCACACACATTCTCCCACAATCCCTTTGAAGAACACACTGTTCTCACACTGTGCAATATTCTGCTCTCCAGGCCCCATCTCAGAGGGGAACGTGGTTGTACCCTACTGAGATGCAAGCCCCATTTCCTACTGAGAGGCCCGTTTTGTCCCTTGGCGGTCTTCCTCCATTGAAGCGGCGCTCCATGCTACCAATACACAAATCTAAGGGGATTATCTTCTTTTTGTGGTGAGTGACCCTATAAATAAAACCAGCAGTGGCTACAGATTGATGAGCCTGTACAGAATGATTTGCTGTTTTGTCATATTTACCTTAAGATACATATTTTATCTTAAGTTTGTGTTGCTCTCTAATGCTAATGAATCTGTTACAGGGATAGTTCACCCAAAAATGTCAATTCTGTCATCATTTACTCAGCCTCATGTTGTTCCAAACCTGTATGAGTTTCATTCTTATGCAGAACACTAAATAATTTACAGTTTTTTGAAGAATGTCAATAACCAGACTATTGACAGTAGCCATCGGCTTCCATAGTATTTTTTTCCTACTATTGAAATTAAAGGCTTACTGTCAATTGTCTGTTTAAGATGACTGTTAAAAATATTAGTTGGAGAATGTGCTTAGTAAGGAACAATTGTGTATGGACTAATAAATGATTGGGAAATTGATTCATTTTCAATTAATCAGTCAATTTTTCCATATATTTCCCTTATACCATTTTTGAAACAATTAATTTCACAGTGTCCTTGTTACATTTTACATGTAGTTACTTTAGTAATAACTTTAAATTAAGCAACATTACATGAAACTAAGCCAAACCTAACTCTAACCCTGTAGACATGTAGTTAATTAATATTACTTGGTATTTAAATCTATTACACTGAAACAGTAACACCTTAGAATAACGTGAAACCCCATTTTATTGGAACGTTATTCGTTTTACTACATTTCTTAATGACAAGGTGGTAACATCAATTTTACTGAAGTAATGAGTAATGTAATAGCAAAAATATTTTATTTTAGGGGAAAGGAGAATAGTTAAAGTCCCCTAAGGCTCCCCTGCTTCACAGCAGTTAATGATGTGCTAAAGCCCGACATTGATTGACGTGATTGATTACAACATTTGTGACGTTGGGAACAATGGCGATTTCAAACCTAGTTTTTCATATTGACTTTGGTTCACTGCAGTTTTAATGAGAAAATAAATTTGCATATGGTTTGTCTTAAAGCATATAAAAATACATGCAAAGGGCTATATGCACAGCACAGCTATATTGCATATATTGCATAGCACAGTTTTATTGTCCAGCTAAATTTAGTTTTGATTCATTCATTTCCATTGCAAAGTTCATTAGCTATTAACTTAGGGGTCGCTTACATGACACCGTTCTAACAGAAAACGTCTCAGGTTACGACTGTAACATTTGTTCCCTTTCGAAAGGGAACGTCTAAAGAGTCACCGGTTACTGTGTCGATTGACGCATTGGGGAGCGATATACTGTCACGGTTCATGAATCGGCTGTCTCATGCTGATGTGTCTGCGTGAGTGTAATTGTGTGGGTGTGGTTACTCGTTGTGTTGATTAGTGTCACCAGCTGCCATTCATTTCAGTTCCCCATATATACCCAGCATTTTCTCCCTCTTGTTGTCAGATCGTTGTGGTTTTGTTCGGTGTGTTCCTGTGCTCATGCCTCATCTGTTCCCCGTCTGGATTTCTTCCGTTCTTCGTGTTCCCTGGATTCGTCAGTCCTTCGTGTCGTCTGGATGTTCCACTTCCCTGAGTTTTCATTCGAGCATGCTGTCACCAGTTTCCACCACCGGATCGCCATCTCGTCCCTGCTTCACTAACCACCTGATTGTTGTTCCCGATCTGTGCCTTACTTTTGCCTATCTGACTTGTTCATTAAACTGAGTTATATTTGCATCTTGCATCCTCCAAGATGGATGCAGCAAATTCATCACAACTCAACGATTTCATCGCTCACAGTATCTCACGTATGGATCAACAGGATGAGAATATCACAGGCACAGGTCGTGCGGATACAAGCACTCGTGAAGCAGGTGTCCGAGCTCACCCAACAGGTACAACTTTTACGGACTCCCACTGCGCCCCCCACGCCGCCCGTCCCCTCACCACCAGCGCCTGCAGCAGCGGGGAGATCAGAGCCACGCCTACCCACACCAGAGGGATATTCCGGTAAGCCTGAGTTTTGCAGAGCATTCCTCACAAGATGTTCTATGCATTTTGCCTTACAGCCACACACTTTCCAGAGCGAACAGGCGAAGGTGGCATTCATATTAACCCTGGACTGGTGGAACTTGCGCTGCGAGTGGACGCTCGACTGAATCGTGTGACCAGACTGACGCGCCCCAACCGCCCACTGTCCAGTGCGAGTGCGGTCAGCCCCGCATTCGACCACGAACCCATGCAGGTGGGGAGAGCTCGGCTTTCGTGGGAGGAGAGGGAGAGGCGGAGATCCCAAGGACTCTGTCTCTACTGTGGCCGGGCGGGCCACTTCATCCACTCTTGCCCGGTAAAAGAGCAAGCCCGGTAGTAAGTATGAGGCTACTATCGGGTGGGATCTCCGCCGAGAAGACCTCATCAACATCATCAACCCTCCTCCCGGTAAGACTGAGATGGCGACAATCAACGCACTGCCCCAGCACACTTCTGGATTCGGGAGCAGAGGGTAATTTCATGGAATTCAAATTAGCACGTAGACTTCAGATCCCCGTCACTCCCCTCTCGCACCCGATTACCGTCAACGCACTCAATGGTCAAGAACTTCCCTCTATCACTCATGTTACTGAAGACATTACCCTCATCACTTCCGGAAATCACACTGAACTCATCTCATTTTTTCTCATGGACTCACCACTTGCACCAGTGGTTTTGGGTCACCCGTGGCTTTCCAGACACAACTCCCGTGTCGACTCGTGCACTAACACTGTTTCCACATGGAGTAACCACTGTCATGAGTCCTGTTTAGTGTCTGCCTGTCCATCTGTGTCTGGTTCTGTGTTTCAGAGTGAGGCAGCGGATTTGTCTAACATGCCCGCGGAGTACCACGACCTGAAGGAGGTGTTCAGTAAGTCTCGTGCTGCTTCTCTTCCTCCGCATCGTTCCTATGACTGTGCAATAGATCTACTGCCAGGTAAATCGCCGCCTAAGGGCAAACTTTACTCTCTTTCTATTCCCGAGAGGGAGGCCATGGAGAAATATATTTCTGATTCTCTAGCCTCTGGGTTCATCCAGCCTTCCTCTTCTCCTGCGGTGGCGGGGTTCTTTTTCGTTGGGAAGAAGGATGGTTCTCTGCGACCTTGCATTGATTACAGAGAGCTGAACAACATTACGGTAAAGAATTCGTTAAAGGCCAACTAACAGGCGAGCAGTTTTACATCAGCGATAAACCGATTCCAACAGTCCTAGAGAAGCCCATCAAGAGCCTTGGACAATGGTATAACGCAGACCTCAAAGACACCCAGCAACTCGAGCAACTCTGGCAGGACGTGGCTAACGGCCTTGAGCAAATTGACCCTTCGCTAAGCCCCGCCCTCCCTAGTTACTGTTGCTACGCCTGTCAAGCTTTCGCGGCTGGCCCATCTATTACAGTGTGGATGCACGCGGTGTCAGACATTCCCAATGAGATAATCAGTAATTTTCGGCGAACAAGTGAAACATCTGAGAGAGTAAGACAAAAGGGACTACAGTATGCATTTGAGGGATATATCCACGACATTATATGCAACCGATTAGTGAATAATTTCTTAAAAATTGAAGTTAAAGCCTAACTTTATAGTCCCAGCGCGAGCAGCAGCGCCTCATACACTGACCGTTCAAATGGGAAACACAAATTGAGGAACAGCTATGTTCATACACAGCAGGGTATGTAAAAATAATCTTAATAATTATAAATCAAACAGCTTATCAATAAATCTTGTGGAATAACACTAATACCGGGAGAGCCGCGATCGGATTGGGTTAAGTTACTAAGGGGTAACGTTAGGAGGACGTCGATTAACAAAATGCTGAAATATATTTTAAAGTATGTCAGTGAGCCTTCGTCTTGTCTCTTTAATCGTCTTATTTTATGTTATATCATTATGGCCAAAGAACCGTCAATATTTCCAAGCAATAGGTGTTTTTGTTAAGCATGTCGACATTTACTAGTAGTTGTGAATGGGTCTCGCACATATGTTAGATCACGCCAATTATTTCTCCCTTTGGCTTTTAGATTTTCTGGAAGGAAAACAATTCCTCTCCCCCGTCCAAACTTTCGTTATACCGTTATCAGATTTGCACAATCCATACGCACAATGCTTCAGCATGTTTCCCTCGTTCGAAAGCTTGCCAGACCTCCCGCGCATAGTTACGGTTGCTAAGACATGATTGGCCAGTGGCGGTTTTCGGGCGTGGCTTAGCGAAGGGTCAATTAACAACACGGCACTACCGGGGAAACTGAATCTCTGGTGTTATCAGTTTGGGCTGCTACCTAGACTCTTGTGGCCACTTACCATGTACGAGGTCTCGCTTAGCCATGCCAATCGTCTGGAAAGGCTAGTGAATTCCCACGTGAGGAAGTGGCTCGGTCTCCCCAAATGCCTTAGCAGCGTCGGTCTTTATAGTGACGGAGCCCTGGCACTACCAATTTCTAACTTGGTTGAAGAGTTCAAGTGTGCCAAGGTGAGACTGGATATGTCTCTCACTGACTCCCGGGACCCTGTGGTGAGAGACACCGCTCCCACCCTAGCAACAGGAAAGAAGTGGACCCCAGCCACAGCCGTGCTACAGGCCAAATCTGCTCTTCTCCATCGTGACTTGGTGGGCCATGTCCAACAAGGCAGAGGAGGCTTTGGCCTAGGAACTGTAAAACCTTTCTGGCAAAAGGCATCTGCAACCGAACGTCGAAGCATGGTAGTAGAGGAGGTGCGCCGACAGGAGGAAGCAGCCAGATGCTCCAAAGCTGTAGCACAAGCCAAGCAGGGTCGCTGGATGACGTGGGAGGGGATCGAGAGGAAAAAACTCACGTGGAGCGAACTCTGAGGCATGGAATCCAACAGGCTCAGCTTCATTGTTAGAGCTACTTATGATGTGCTGCCATCTCCCACAAACCTGAAGCTATGGTTTGGAAAGGACCCATCCTGCCCCCTGTGTACAACTCCTGCAACACTCAAGCACATCCTGGTTGGCTGTAGGACCAGCCTCACTCAAGGCAGATGCACATGGAGACATAACCAGTTCCTCAGGTGCCTAGCCGACAAGCTTGAGTGTAAGAGAGCATCCATCAATGCCCAACCTGCTAACAACCAGGATGTGCGCCGACACCCACCTTTGTTTGTTCGAAAGGGGGGAAAGGTGGGGGCTAGCTGCTCAAACCCTGATCTCATCCGACTGAATGTAGCCAGGGACTGGCAGATGCGAGTTGACCTAAGTCAGAAGCTCATTTTCCCTCCGGAGATTGCAACAACCAACCTGCGACCAGACCTCGTTCTCTGGTCTAAGTCCTGCCGGCTCGCCTTTGTTGTAGAATTGACAGTTCCCTGGGAGGATGCCATAGAAGAAGCGTATGAGCTCAAGAAACTGCGCTATTCCAACTTAGCAGCTGAGGCAGAGGACAGAGGCTGGAAGATAAGGGTGCATCCGGTGGAGGTGGGGTGTAGGGGCTTTGTAGCCAGCACAACAGCAAAGCTTCTTATGGAAATTGGGGTCAGGGGGCAGGATTACAGACAAGCCATCAAAGAACTGGCCAACACCGCAGAGAGGACGAGCCATTGGCTGTGGCTGAAGAAGAGTGACACCACCTGGGCGGCTAAGGCGAACAGCTAACCGTGGGACACACACCCAGGCTTGATCAACCTGTGGTGGGCCTGCCTTAGCAAAGGGTGTATTGTGATAATTGGCCGAAACACCCTGTGATGCTGTGGTACACAACTGACGATGTGTCCCGCTGATAAAGCCTTATTGCAGCTATCCTTCAAGAACATCCGAATTAAAAGTGGTGCAACATTAGGGATTGCAACATATAGTCTTTTATCAATCCATACCCTTTGCCATTGATGTCTTCAGCTTTTGAGAGGTTGCAGGGGGCATCCATTTTCACGAAACTGGACTTACATAATGCATGTCATTTGGTTCACATCAGGAAGGGGGATGAATGGAAAACCACTTTTAATACCCCTAGGGGGCACTTTGAATATTTGGTCATGCCTTTCGGTTTGTCCAACTCCCCAGCGGTTTTCCAAGCACTCGTTAATGACGTATTGAGAGACATGGTAGATCAGTTCATATATGTTTACCTGGATGACATATTGATTTTTTTCTTCGTCTCTCCAGGAACACGTTCAGCATGTCAGGCGAGTGCTCCAGAGACTGTTAGAGAATGGGCTTTTTGTCAAGGCGGAGAAATGTTTGTTTCATGCACAGTCTGTTCCCTTCCTAGGGTACATCATCTCCTCTGAGGGAGTGCGCGTGGATCCTGACAAGGTTAAGGCTGGCCAAGTCCAGATTCCTGTAAGGCTCTACAGCGGTTTCTGGGTTTTGCCAATTTTTACCGACGTTTCATTCGTAACTTCAGCCAACTAGTCACGCCTCTGACTGCCTTGACCTCCCCCGAACGACGTTCAGGTGGTCGAACACTACTGAGGCAGTGTTCAACAACCTCAAAAGTCGCTTTGTTTCAGCTCCCATTCTTGTCACCCCTGATCCCACACGTCAGTTCGTGGTGGAGGTCGACGCGTCAGAGGTGGGAGTAGGAGCAGTACTTTCACAGCGCGCTTCCTCAGACGACAAGTTGCATCCCTGCGTGTTTTTTTCTCATCGAATATCGTCTTCTGAACGTAATTATGACATTGGTAATAGAGAGTTGTTGGCAGTTAAGTTAGCGTTGGAGGAATGGCGTCATTGGTTAGAGGGTTCAAGGGTACCCTTTATCGTTTGGACCGACCATAAGAATCTTGAATACATCAGATCTGCTAAAAGACTCAACTCCAGGCAGGCTCTGTGGGCTCTTTTTTTCGGATGCTTTGATTTTGTTCTCTCGTACCACCCTGGGTCCAAAAACATCAAACCCGATTCTTTATTTCGTATTTTTGATCCATCCGAATGCCCGGTGACTCCCGAGTGTATTTTACCTGAGAAAGTTGTCATCTCCACTCTGGTATGGGAGGTCGAATCGAAGGTCATGACAGCCTTAGAAGGGGTAACGCCTCCGCCCGGTTGCCCACCGAGTCAATTGTTTGTTCCGGAGGGGTTATGGTCCGACGTTATTCGGTGGGGTCATTGCTCCAACGTGGCTTGTCATCCAGGAGTGACTCGCACCAGTTTTCTAGTTAAACAACGATTTTGGTGGCCTTTGATGGCTCGCGACATTCACGATTTTGTGTTGGCTTGCTCAGTCTGTGCCACTAGCAAGACATCTAACCAACCCCCAGACGGGTTACTTCGACCGCTGTCTGTCCCTTCGAGACCCTGGTCCCACATCGCTATAGATTTTGTCACCGCCCTCCCGCCCTCCAATGGCATGACGGTTGTTTTAACTGTAGTGGACCGGTTTTCGAAGGCGGCACATTTCATTCCCTTGCCCAAATTACCTTCAGCCAAGGAGATAGCGGTCACTGTCATAGATCACGTTTTTCGGTTACATGGCCTCCCGATGGACGTGGTCTCTGACAGGGGTTCCCAATTCATATCCAAATTTTGGCAAGAATTTTGTAAATTATTGGGGGTCATGGTCAGTCTATCCTCGGGCTATCATCCCCAGAGTAATGGACAGTCTGAGCGAGCCAATCAAGACCTTGAAAGAATGTTGCGATGTTCGGTTGCCAAAAATCCGTCATCCTGGAGTCAACAACTTTTTATGGTGGAGTACGCCCACAATTCATTACCAGTGTCATCCACGGGCCTATCGCCATTTAAGTGTAGTTTAGGTTACCAGCCACCAATTTTTCCGAGTCTGGAATCCGAAGTTGCGGTCCCCTCCGCTCACGCATTCGTCCAGAGGTGCCACCGTACTTGGACTAGAGCCCGTGAGACTCTACTCCAAGCAGGGAGGCACAGGGAGGCGCATGAAGGCCAAGGCCGATCGCCACCGGTCAAAGCCTCCCGTCTACGTCGTGGGTCAAAAAGTGTGGCTTTCTACCAAGAATATTCCTCTCTGCTCCGTGTCTAACAAGTTAGCTCCCAAATTTATTGGCCCGTTTCCTGTCACCAAGATTATTAGTCCGGTGACAGTCCGCCTCAAACTTCCTCCGGCATACTAGAGAATTCACCCCGCCTTCCATGTGTCCAAAATCAAGCCCGTGTTTCGTTCTCACATTAATCCGCCTGCCCCGGTCCCCCAGGAGGCGTTCTTAGGAGGAGGGGTACTATCACAGTTCATGAATCGGCTGTCTCATGGTGATGTGTCTGCGTGAGTGTAATTGTGTGGGTGTGGTTACTCGTTGTGTTGATTAGTGTCACCAGCTGCCATTCATTTCAGTTCCCCATATATACCCAGCATTTTCTCCCTCTTGTTGTCAGATCGTTGTGGTTTTGTTCGGTGTGTTCCTGTGCTCGTGCCTCGTCTGTTCCCCGTCTGGATTTCTTCAGTTCTGCGTGTTCCCTGGATTCGTCAGTTCTTCGTGTCGTCTGGATGTTCCACTTCCCTGGGTTTTCATTCGAGCACGCTGCCACCAGTTTCCACCACCGGATCACCATCTCGTCCCTGCTTCACTAACCACCTGAGTGTTGTTCCCGATCTGTGCCTTACTTTTGCCTATCTGACTTGTTCATTAAACTGAGTTATATTTGCATCTTGCATCCTCCTGTTATTTCCTCACATATACCCACGCCAGCATGCTATCACGAGGGGAGTGCTGTCACGATACTACACACAGGAAGCAGAAGATCCAATTGCAGTATTTATTTATAGGGTAATCCGTACTCACAACAGTCCAGGCAAGGGTCAAAATCCATAAAAGCAATCCATAGACGAAGAAACAGAACAAAACCGGCAAGAACACAGGAGTCAGAAGTTGAGTGACAATTAATAAGGACTCCGTAACAAACACTAAACAGGCAGAGTATTTATACACAGAACAAGACAGTCATGATGTGTGACAGCTGGGTGCAGTGAACAATGAAGCTTGTCTTCAGAAGCTGCCTGCTAAGGCCAACTGAACTGGTAACAAGCGGCCACTAGCTGCCAGAGCCCAGTATTGCTGGGAAACCACTTACAGGGAGTTCTGGTGAGGCCTACTATCTTATAACCAGTAGACTGACTACCTAGTGCCCTTACTTGGGAACTCACCTTCATGGAGGTTGGGTGACTCCTATAATCTGATAGAAAGTCATGTCCTGTTGCCCATATGTGGGAACTCGCCTTCAGAAAGGCCTGGTAGGGCCTACTACCTGATAGCAAGTCTATTCTGCTACCAACACAACACCGTTAGGAACCATACTACACCAATTCAAATATTGGGGCCACCCACAGGAGGCTTCTTAAGGCCGGCTACCTGGTCGCAGCTTTAATGTATGTCCCACAACTTTGTGACTCTCTTCTGAGGACCCATCAGTCTACTGCCGGAACTACTAAGGTTAACCACCTGAGGCAAGCTGACCTAAAGAGCCCTTTTGGGGGCTGCCTGTCAAGGAGGCCTGCTGAGGCCTACTACTTGACAGTGCAGCCTTTGTTGGTAGATAAGCTGTTTACACAGTGCGTACAGTATCCTGGTACCTAACCACATTGCCCATGGCAGTGTACTCAGAAAAAAATGCAAAACCCTTTAAGCAAAGGGATTACAACATATGCCACCCTGCCTCAATGGAGGCCAAAGTTTGAGGGGCCTACCATCTATACGTATGGGCGTCAGCTCATGGCAATGATCTGGCTTCAAGGGAGCGTACTTCGAAAAGCAAAATGAAGTGAAGGTTAGAACTTTCTGCTCAACCCGAGCCATAGTGGTGTGAGGTAAAATGATAAAGAGCTGAAAGTGGAGTACTCAGAACTACTCTGTATCAACAGGGGCGTACAAACCACCTGCCCCTGATAATTTAACAGGGTGCGAGCCTTGCACATTACAGTCCCATCTGCTCTGTAATCATTGTGAAGGAGTGGCTTGATAGAGGGGAGCTTCCTGAAAAACTGTAACAGGTAAGTGTCCCAGCTAAACATGGGAATGATGAAATTGCCCACCTCATCACCACACAGTTGAGGGATGAAATGGAGAATGATCTCAGGAGAATGAGCCCGAGGACGCAAGTCCAGAAATTCCGCTAGTGGAACAGCGCGTTCTTGAACGAGCCACTCAGCTTACGCTGCTACTCCGGTTATCACTGTATGTACATTTTAGGCAACAATAAAAAGAAATATGATATAAAACACCACTCAGCTTCTTTTTGATTTCATTTCAATACATTTTAAACATTATAAGCACACAAATGTGGTTCAGGCAACGCATAGCCTATTGATTATATTCACTGCATGTATGTATTGTTATATTTATAACAAAACTAAATATAAAACACAACCCTGACTCTTTTTGTTTAAATTTAAAATTATTAAACATATTATTCCAGGCAATATGTAATGTATTGCATATCGCATTGGTACAAATGTTGCAATAAACAACATTACAGATGATCTTGTAACAAAATAAAAAATGACAAAACTCTCTTTTTGTTGAATTTCAGTTTTATCAATAATAGCCATTATAAAAGTATAAGTAAAATGTACAAAGAGATATACAGTAAAGCTTTAATAACATAAAGAAACAATTCAGTCAGTCAAATTTACAAATTCAGCACTCAAAGATATAAACTTCACTTAGCCTTCTGCCAAAATTATTGGCCAGGGAACGAATTATAGATTCACAAGACCAAAGATCGGCTGTTAGGTCTGTACAAGACGAATTATATCTAATGTTTAACCACTACAGAGACTTCAGAGTCAGCAGGAAACATCAGAATGTCGAGCCGAGGAAAGGCTGCTCCAGGCGGGGGACACAAGCGCGAGCATCTGGTGATTGCTTGGAATGGATCTTCAAATTATCATAAATCTATAAATAAACCACAGATTTGAGCTTTAAAAAACTACTTTCTCGCCTGAAAAACTCTTACTACATTTCGTGACACAATAACAGTAGTATTGTATTTCAACTGTATGTTTCTAGCATGCGCACCAATCACCGTTCTGCAGTGAGTCTAGCTCCACCTTTTAGTACCGTACCACTGTGCTAGGTACCCCAACGGAGGGGTACCCAAAAAGTGGTACGGTACGCTTCGTCTTTTTGGTACCATTCACAACTTTTGACAGTGGAAACGCAAATAATTGTGTACCGAACCAAGCTGTACCGTACCACTCAGTGGAAACGAGCTAATAGAGTCAGGAGCACACTCGGTGTGTCTGGTCAACGTGAATGAAAGGGTGATACTCTGATGCTTCCCTGTTACAATGCGCCAAAGAAGATATTAAATAGACAACATTGTTTTTATTTTGGCCTGAGCAATTGTATGCATGTAAGTGCAAGTGTCTCCTTCAAACCATAATTGTCGAAAAAGTAGTCCAGAAGACTGATGACACAGCTGGCCCCTTTGCCTACCACAGTTGCCTCATCTACAGTAGAAAAAAGACCACCATCTGTGGAAGCCCTTCCGTCACGACGCCGTGCACAGCACACTTGTGTGGTGTCTTGAAGAAGATGGGTCCTGGTTGCATGGGATTGTGATGGACCTGTTGCACAAAGTCAAAGCTGTAATGAACCTTAAAGAGATAGAGAGAAGACAGAGGATATTTACTGAATTTGTATCAAAAATTAAGTTCTATTCAGACACAAATGGTGCCATGTTGTCAATTACATAATTTTAAATAAATGCATGAAATTGTAACAATTATAAAACAATTACATTAAGCTAGATCTTCTAGCTTTAGACATCACTAGATAGCTTAATCAATGATGGATTTTGTCTTTGTAACAGCATGTTCTGTACAGTATAACAACATAGCAATAACAGTGAGTGTACCGTGCATTGGGCAGTAAATTACCTCAAAAGCAGATGAAGAACTGGGCGCACTGCTCCCAGGATCCAGCAGTACTGCTGCACCTTGGTGTTGTAAAATGACCGCTCTGTTGTGGCCTGCAACATATGTTCCTCAGCTTTCCGAAATGTTTCAGTTTTCTCATCCAAGTCTTTCTTTGAGGCCTTTAACAGTAAAGTGCTGTTCTATAGGCAGGTCCAGCATAGATCTGACATTGGCTTCATCTGCAACATGCTAGGCACATACTGCCGCAAGAGATAATAAAATTGTAACAGGGTTCAGGGAAGAAGGAGGCAGGAACCGAATAATAATCCAAAAATAAAACTTTATTTATACAAAATAAACAAACAAATTACCTGCCAGCAGCCCCTCACGGACGACTGCTGGCTACCGAAAATAAAACATAAATACCGGCCAGCAACCCCTCACGGACGACTGCTGGCTTACCAAAATAAAGTACAAAATACAAACAAAAGCAGGCCTGTTCCTCTCTCGATCATCCACTCCGTCGCTCCCCCTATAGCTCCGCTCCTCCGTGAGAGATGCGAGACCGGTGTGCTTCGCAGGTGCTGCTCATTAGCAATCGCACCACCGGCCTCGTGACTTTCTCTCACGTCCCTCGGCCGTCCTCACCACAAATATGTTCGCTTACTCAAAGCTTGATGGACACTGGTCTCACAGGAATCATTAAACAGCTTGTGAATTGCAACTTTGCTGATGGAGGTGGGAAGCAACTTGAGGTCATCTCTCTTGTACCCAGGCATTCTCCCTGGTAGCATGGCATTTTCCTCAGATCCTTGTTTCCATGGATCCTAGGAGTCACACCATTCTGCAGGTAATGCTTGATTAATGCAGCCAAGCGATCTTTAAACATGGCATGCGTATACATGAAAGTATCCTGAGTATACATGAAAGTATCCTATTTTCAGCCCTTCATAAAAATAATCTAGGGATTCCTTGCAGTCTGTGATGCTTTTTAGTGCAGACTGTCTCTTCCCCACAGTGCAGGTAACTTTGGATTTGAGCTAACAGTACCAGATCGAGGGCCACTATCCATCTCCAAATACCTCATCCTGAAGGACAGCAACTCTTGGAGCTTGAATGAAGAGGAACACTTTCCTCCATTGTAAAACTTGCAGTTGCAAGAAAAAACAACTTTCACTTTAGCATCTGAAAGTCCAGCATTAGAGGCAAATTGAGATTCTGGATGCTTTTTCACTTGTATATTTCCTAGACTTTAATCTTTAAACTACTTTAAACTTCAAACTATTTCAAACTTTAAACTACTTTAATCTTCTTCTAACTACTTAAAACTTTTTCAAACTTTCTGATCTAAATTTTCTCAAGCCAACTTAAAGTTTGTCTCGACAAACAGGGGACAGACTAAAAGCTAGGTGATGAGCAAGGCATTCAGAGTCTGATCAATAAACATCATGAGGGGCATAATAACTCATTAAAACAAGACATAATCAACAGCATTAGCACTAAATCCAATTGTCTGCATTTTCACAAAATAAACCTGTGTTGGCAACACATTGGCTGTTACTGACAATGAGTTATCTAAGCAGAACATAATGCTAGGTAACCTAGAGTTTATGATAGTGCTAGGAATGCAGACAGAGCATAGCCTACCTTCATCAAATTCCTCTTCAGACTCGTCGAAGAAAAAGTCCCCATCATCATCATCACTGATTTCATGTCCAACAAAATAATCTTCAATACAATTTCTAAGATCTTGGTTTGAGGCTATCCCTCCTAAATTACTTGAAAGCAACTTATAAATTTCTTGAAAGAGACAGGATGCAATTAACTCTTCTTGTGCCGCCATATCAGATAACAACATCACATTCGTCGCTGGTTCGAGATGCCAGAAAGTTCCTTAGCAGTGGTGCTGCATATGGTCAGTCAGTGTCCAAACACCTAAATGTTTCAAGAGGTAGCATGCTTGACACGTCCTTAAAATATGTTAGTTAGATTCACAAGTTAATCTTCAATAAAAAAAATAGTCCTCCTGAAATTTCTGAGAAATCCATACCGGCCTTGAGTCGCAACTTTCCTGTCATAAAGAAAACAGAGCTAGGTGACGGTGATGCGCATTATGATTTGTATATTATGATTTGTTAACTTTCTAATGGAAAAAAAGAAGTTACTGAACTGAATGACACCCAAATTACCGGGTGTTTATCCGCCAACATTAAACTCACAGCCGATTGAAAATCTGACATTGTGGAACTAACTTCTGGTATTTCTCGGGGGGAAATGTCAATAAAAGTGTTAATTTTAATATTTATCATGTCAGAGAAGAGAATTTAAACACTACATTTTGAAACAGTGGTGTCTAACCTACCATTTACAAGTATAAAAAAATTCCATATTTTTGACATTTTTCATGACTAGAACTACTTTACACTCTTTATCTCAAAATTAGATCTTTGTACTGGGAGGAAATTATTGGAGGCCTAACCCTAGGTCTTTATCAATCATGCCTCTATAACAACCTGAATTACTCTTCTCACCCCCGAATGCAGAGAAGGGGATGGGCCTTGTCCGAGCAACTCCCTACCATAGAAGGAGGCTGTCATATAGGTATGCTAAAAAGCCTACATTTACGTAGTGAAGGGCAAGTGTTGCCGAGGCCAGCTGAGGCAGCCCTGGTGAGGGCCAGCCGATAAGCATAGATCTACCTGAAGCTCAGAGGAGCAACAGCCTCAAGAGAAAGATTTCTCATATGAGAGGCAAAACCGCTCAGCTTGTATAAAAAACGTCTCAGGTTAAGTATGTAACCCTGGTTCCCTGAGAGGGAACGAGACGCTGCATTAGAACGTGGTGGGAACGCTCTGCGTGATTGCGTCGTGAAGCCTTTTTACAATCAGTCCAATGAGAGAGCAGGACATCATGGACCAGGAAACTATAAAGCACCCTTGAAATCAGAATGCGACAGCTTCAGAAAATGCCTGAAGCAAGTCGATCAGGGCATGTATGGAAGTAGGAAGTATGGCAGGCGAATGCAGCATCTCGTTCCCTCTCAGGGAACCAGGGTTACATACGTAACCTGAGATGTTCCCTTTCAAGGGAACTTCGAGCTGCGTTAGAACGTGGTGGGAACCCCATACCCACTACGCCATGCTGAGAAATGCCCGTTCTGTGTGAAGTCCAGGTCTATGTCATAAAATCTGACAAATGTATGCAGTGAGGACCAACCTGCCGCATTACAAATGTCCTGAAGGGAAACACCCAAAATCAAAGCCTTAGAGAAAGCCATACTCCTAGTCGAATGGGCGTGGAGATAGAGATATAGAGATAGCCCCTACTATCCATTTGCTCATCATTTGTCTCGAAGCCGGACAACCTTTCTTGGTTGAGCCAAAACAGTCAAACAACTGCTCTGACTTACGCCACAGGACAGCTCTCTGAACGTAGGCATCCAATGCCCGAACTGGACATAGCATATTGAGACTTTCCTGATCTGGGGTATTAAAAGGTGGAGGACAGAATGCCTGCAGCACAATAGGACCCATCACATTAGTAGGGACCTTAGGAATGTAACCCGGCCTAGGGTATAAAAATGCTTTAACCATACCAGGTGCAAATTTCAGACATGAAGGAGCAACCGACAGAGCTTGCAAATCTACAATTGTCTTAATGGAAGAAATAGCGAGAAGAAATTTTTAATGTGAGGAATTTTTCTAAAACCTCTTCGATAGGCTCGAAGGGAGACAAAGCCAGACCCTTGAGTACAATGGCCAGGTCCCAAGCCGCTGCTCTAGAGTGCAAAGCAGGCCTAAGCCTCAATGTTCCATGGAGAAAACGAGTGATTAGAGGATCTCCCCCAAGAGAAGAAACCCTCACAGGGGATCGAAAGGCAGATATGGCCGCAACATTCACCTTTAAGGTGGAGGGAGATAATCCAGAAGAGAAATGGTCTTGTAGGAAATCGAGAACTGAACCAACTGGGCAGTTAACAGGATTTAAAGTCCATTCTAAACACTATGTAGAGAACAGTTTCCACTTCAAATAATACAGTTTTCTCGTGGAGGGAGCTCTGGATTGAAGGATGGTCTCCATGACCTCAGTCGAGAGACCGAAACTTACGAGCTGGGCCCCCTCAGAGGCCAAGCCCACAGTTTCCACAACTCAGGGCGAGGGTGAAATATCGTGCCCCCCGCCTGGGAAAGCAGGTCCCTCCTGACCGGAATCACCTTCGGAGAGCCGTCCAAGAGGGACACTCTGGATGGCCAGTGTGGGGCAACTAATAACAGATGAGCCCCTTCCTGGCGAACCCTTTCCAGAACTCCCGGGGAGCATCGATATCGGTCATGCGGCCTCGGCCACACCTGCACCATAGCATCCAGTCCGAGAGCAGCTGGCTGCATGAGGGAGAACCAAAGTGGACAATGGATTGTAAGATGCAAAAAGATCGACCTGAGCTCGACCGAAGTTCACCCATAGGAGCTCCACCACCTCGGGGTGAAGGCTCCACTCACCGGGCCTCAGCCCCTGTCTTGACAGAATATCTGCTCTCACATTCTGGCACCCCCTAATATATACTGCCCTGAGCGACAGCATTTTCCCCTGAGCCCATAGGAGGATCTGCTGAGCCATCTTGCACAATAATCGAGACTTCAGACCCCCTGATGGTTGATGTAATAGACCACCGATGTGTTGTCCGTACGGAAAGCACATGACGGCCTCTCAGGCCTCTCAGGTAGGAAGTACTTGAGAGCCTGAAATACTGCCATCATCTCTAGTCGGTTTATATAGCAAGACTATTGATGGTCCTGCCATAGACCTGTCACTGAGTGGGCACTCATGACCGCCCCCCAGCCTGTAAGGGAAGCATCCGTCGATAGCGTGACGCGTAACCCCCAAAACTGGGTCCTGGCGAGGAACCAAGGTTTCTTCCACATGACCAAGGCACGTAAGAATTGCCACATGACCTTGATCCTGCGAAACCGATTTCCCCTCGGAGAAAACCCCTTGGTTCTGAGCCACCACTGCAGGGGTCTCATGTACAGAAGGCCAAGAGTAATGACGTTGGACGCAGCTGCCATGAGCCCCAACAGTCTCTGAAACTGTTTCACATTGAGTGGCCTAGTTTCACATTCTTTATGGCTGTGAGCATCGCAGAAATACGTGCTGGAGACAAGCGTGCTTGCATAGTTGTCGAATCCCACACTACCCCTACATAAGTGGTGCTCTATGCTGGGAGGAGCACACTTTTCTTGGAGTTTAGCCGTAACCCCAACTTTTTCATGTGTGACAAAACGAGATCTCGATGCCGAACCGCCAACTGCTCTGACTGAGCTAGAATCAACCAATCGATAAAATTTATATTGATATAATCGATATCGATATATTGATTATATAATCGATATAATAACCAACCGATATAATTTAATATGAGAATGCCTAGGAGTCTGAGAGGAGACAGTGCTGCATCCACGCATTTTGTAAAAGTGTGGGGTGATAGACCTAGGCCGAATGGAAGGACCCTATATTGGTAAGCTTCGCCCCCAAAAGTGAACCTCAGGAACCTCCTGTGATGAGGATTGTGGCTGTGAGGAGGTGGTACTCAACTGAGGCTGCTCGTTCTTAATAAAATTCTCCACCCAGCAGCCTCAGGAACATCAAAATGTTGAGGAAGAAACTTTTAAAACGCAGCCAACTGCTTTTTTGCATCTTGAAACTCTCGATGACACAATTGATAGTGTCGCCGAACAAACTTGAAGGTGATAGCAGTGCATCTAACAGAACAGACCTATCTTTGTCTTTTATATCTGATAAATTCAACCAAAGGTGGCACTCCGTGGCCACTAGGGCTGCCATAGAACGGCCCACTGACTTGGTCGTCTCCTTAGTGGCCCGGAGCGATGGGTCTGTTTACAACGTAATTCTCGAATCACGTCTGCATTAACTTCTTCACAATCGTCAATTTCCTTTAGCAGATCAGCCTGGTATGCTTGCAGAATGGACATAGTGTGCAAGCATGACGCAGCCTGACCTGCTGCCGAGTATGCTTTACCCACTAGGGAAGAAGTAGATTTTAATGGTCTGGTGGGTAACGTCGGGGCTTTCAATGATGACGACGACTCGGGAGAGAGATAGCTCACAAGCATCTCTTCAGCCCAAGCCACCGTCACATAACCGTAATCAGCAGCACCTAACACATTACTATAGTTAGATGTCTGGGGATTAAACACTCTGAATGAAGCTTGTTTTTTTCCACGATCTTGACATCTCAGTGTGGAGATCGGGAAAGAACGGTAGTCCCCGATGTGGTGTTCTGGATGATAAAAATCTTTCATCAAGCTTTTCTTAGAATCACTCTCTTATTCATCGGCTGGCCAATATTTAATCTAGCTACAGCGCGAGATAAAACCTCCAAAAGCTTTTCATCACCGAAGACTCATAATCCCCCATATCAACACTGACAACATCCAATTTCTCAGAACTGGATAATCTCAGCATTGGTGCCTCGACCTGGGAAGGAGAAGCCGTAGCGCAGGCACCTTTCTGGGCAGAGACACCGGATCCAGCAGGTAAGAGCTGAGAAAGGGCGGAGCCCGTCTCAAGCCCTGCTACTAGATGCATGTGCAAACCTCAAGATGTAAGCCGCCACTGTGCTTCGGCAACAGCGGTACCCGCACCTTGGAGAGCGCAAACCGAACCGTCCTCCTCAAAGAACACCCCGCGGGAGCGGAGCTTTCTCATAGATAGCTTCACGCAATGCTCACAGTCAGCTCCCTTGAGAACTGACTGGGCATGCTCCACTCCCAAACAAGCCACACAAAGCTGATGAGTGTTCCCACACGTGAGAAAATGAGGGCGAGTAACAACACAACGCTTGAACACTTGATTCGCCATAATAATTATGTGATATAGTGTGCTTGACAAACAACAATAAATAGACAAGGACAGAGTATTCCACTCATCCTGGGCCCAACCTCAGGCCCAATGTAAGAAGCGCATGAGGAGTCGTGGAAGAGAGGAGAGGGCTAAATATATTAAGCCTTCAGGGGAGGTGATCCATCCCAATTGTCTGGGTGTGGGCATGAATCTCAGAGGTAGACAGGTATTAAATGCCGCTGATCGCACCTTTGCCTCTTTGATTTTTCCTACCACCGCCTCCACGGAGGTGCCGAAAAGTTCACAGGGCGAAACCGGCGAAAATCTGTGGTGCGGTGCAGCTCAGCAACCGCCTCAGGGGAAGGCCCCGCCCCCTGGTCAAAATCCCCTAGCAGACTGGCCTGGTATGCCTGCAACACCGCTATGGTGTGCAAGGCAGCAACGGCCTGACCCGCTGACGTGTATACTCTGCCATTCAAACGAGAAGGATACGGGCAGAATATTGGTTCTTTCAAGTCCTCTTAATCTCAGTATGTAGATCGTAAGGGTGTCACAGATTTAAAATTGAAATTGGACGAAATTAAGTCAGAATCTCGAACTTCGAATTAAAAAATGGAATCTTCGATGCTGCCACGCCCCCATGTCATGTCCAGTCGGCATCCCAAGCGGAAAAAAACATGCGCGTTGAATTGCTGCGAGTCAACCTCCTCTAACTTCCTCTCCTCTGCTCTGGGTTCAAACCTAGCTTGTTTTTTTTTGCTCTTTTTTTCCTCCCTGGTTCCTCCTACCGTCATCACCGTCTCTCCAGGCGTCATCTCCTCATGTTTCCAGTCCTTCGTCAGCCTCTCGTCCACCTCCAGAGCCCCCACCCTCCTGTTAGGGGTTAACAGTCAAAGGACCCAGAACCAGATATGAAGAATGAAGACCCGGAGTCAGAATTATAAAAAATTAAAGAAAAGTTTACTGAACATAGTTTGCAGTTCCATCAGCAGAAGTCAGCTTCAAGACTCTCACAGGAGTTCGTAGGCCGCCCCATTACAGTTACAAAGATCACAGCAGTTATACCATTTTTCAAGGTCTAAGATACGTCATTGCTTACACATTGAATGATTCTCATTGGCTAAGAAATAGATAAACACAGTAATTTTCCTCACATATACAGATAGACAAAGCATATCTCCATCGATGATGCATCTGACATTCAGAGGCATGTCATGACCTTCCAGGTCACAGATTGTCCAGAACATGTCCAGAACAACAACTCAAGTCAATCTCAAATAATGACAGTGGTTCCTTAACCTGCAACTGGAGTAAGACTTTAACAAAGAAATGGTGCCTTAAACTATTTGCTTCAATGACCCCTTTATGTTTTAACACTCATACATAAACCAAAATCCCTATTTCCCTATTATTTTCACTGTTACCGCATTCACATAGGACACTAGCAAATAAGAGCTCCTATCAAGGCTGAAGAGAGTCTGAGCGGCTTATTATCAGTTAAGTGTACCAAAACATAATGGTAAAACATTCACTCGTTTGGGAGAAAAACAGATAACATTTGCTCCTCAGAAAGCAAATATAATAGAAAGAATACATTTTAATACAACAATTAAAATTCAATATAGCAATGCTCAATATAGCTTGACCATCGGTACAGAGAAGTATCATATATGTTGGACATATGTGTTCACGACGCCTTTAGGATCCATAAACCTTTCTCCTGAGACCAGAGAAAGAGACAAATGGCCTTGTGCGCCTAAAAGAAGCTGGTTACTTACATCAGCATGCATTTAAGAATATGATTTCACAAGCAAAAGTACAATAAATGATTAAGTAATAATGAACATACTTAATTATTGATTTCATAAAATAAATAAAAAGCATTCAAAAGGATATTAAGATTTATATGCTGAAGAGGCAAGGGATTTTGACCACCCCTTCACTCCCTCCTCAGTTGATTTTCCCAAATGGTGAAGTAATGTCAGGGTTCTGTTTAGTTTCTCTGTATTTTGGTTTAGTTTTGTTTTGTATCTTATCTTGTTTGCCAGTGTTTCTTGTCATTGTAGTGTTTTGTATTAATATCTGTCCATGATTAGGTCATGGAAGAAAAGCAAGACAATGTCACACCTTCCAAATCTAAGATGCTTTAAATCTCAGATGCTTTACTATTGTCAAATATCCATCAACAAACAATTAAGAATTTGAAATAAGATATTGGTAAATCTTTTTTGCTGAAATAACACTAGTATATTATGAAATCAGCCAATTCTTGTTGTATCATTGTATTAACAAATGTTTCCATTTTTGACTTGACTAGATCAGAAATTTTAATAAATATACAAGGTCCAAGATCCCAAGCATATGTAACACAAATCACCATTATGGTGACTTCAGAACAATTATAGTACTAAAAAATATCGTTTCTTTCAGTGGTCTCATGGTTAAAGACAACTTCATAATGTGAATTCACAGTAAAACGTGAGGAGTCAATTACTGTTGTCAGCATCATTTTGCTGTTGATTGACAGTAATTCATTAGAAAATGACCCAGCATGCATTGATTTCACTGAAAATTTCTGACTACAGTAATTTATTGTAGAAATAATACTCTTTAGTCCTGTAAATTCCTGCCAATGTTTTATAGTGTATATTAAATAGATTCAACAGCTAACTACCATCTTTTGTTGTTGTTGTTGGTACAATAAGTGAGACTGATATATGATTATTTTAAGTTATATAAAAAATAACTTTTTATTTTATTTTTAATATCTCATATTTACTTTGATTTGTGGTAGTGCAACACACAATTATGTTGACATGCAAATATTTTATGTTTCCGTAACAGTGAATGAATCCAGTGGCTTTTGTTTTCTTTGTTGTTGAAGAAGCAGAATTTGACACAAAGCCATTCAGATGTTTTCTTGAAAGAGAACCTTTTGATATTTGATATTGTCAAGTGCTTTTATTAATATGACGGTAACACTTTATTTGAAGGGGTGTGCATAAGACTGACATGACACTGTCATAAACATGACATAATAACATGAAGGAGTCTTTATGAATGTTTATGACTGCTGTCATTAAGTGTCATTCGGTAAATTACGACACTTTTAATGCAAAGTTGACATTGTTTAAATTGTCTTTGTTATGACAACTTGACATTAACAAAGACAGAAATGTCTTTGTTATGACAACTTGACATTAACCAAGAAATCATAACCTGTTACAAATATGTCATAACAAGTCTAATTATCAAACTTAAAGAAGTTATTTAGCTTTGCGTTAACATTACATTACCCTGTTATGTGGTTGGTTTTGACTTTGGCTTTATAACTAGTCCAACGTGTTCCACTTTACTTGAGGTAAGGAGAAATATTAATGACACTGTTGTTTGACAGCATTTGACAGTGTAAAAACCCTTAATGACATCTTTATAACTAGTACAATGTGTTCCACTTTACTTGAGGACAAGTAAAATATTCATGACAGAGTTATGGTGCCAAAGTCAAAACCAACCACATAACAGGGTAATGTAATGTTAACGCAAAGCTAAATAACGTCTTTAAGTTTGATAATTAGACCTGTTACGACATATTTGTGACAGGTTATGATTTCTTGGTTAATGTCAAGTTGTCATAACAAAGACATTTTAAACAATGTCAACTTTGCATTAGAAGCGTCATAATTTACCAAATGAAACTTAATGACAAAAGTCATAAACATTCATAAAGACTCCTTCATGTTCATGACAGGTGTTATGTCATGTTTATGACAGTGTCATGTCAGTCTTATGCACACCCCTTCAAATAAAGTGTTACCCCTTTTACAAATGTCTGTCATCATGTCAAATGAATTGTTTTACCACTGAGTCCTGACATTTTTTGCTCACTTATTTCACATTTAACAGCTGCCCAAGTGAGCCCTTACTATAGATTTTGACAGGACAATAATGTAAATTTATTGTGACCTTGGATCAAAACACTTTAGATGTTATTGGTTCATCGTTTTATTTTGAATCATACAGTTCCTGCTGTGAACTCGCTATGCTGCCCCCTCTGGTGGACTGATTCATTTACTATTCTTTACTTTTACTTTATTCTTCTTTATAAAGAATTGATGGATGGATGATTTCCTATCACTCTTGTACAACCAGTTAAAATTTTACTTTATTTTGAACTGGATTTAGATGGGGAAACAAATCATTTTAGATTTTTCCACTTATTTCCCTTAACAGGGACGTACTAAGGTTGATCACATCAAATATAAAAAAACAAAATGGGTAAAAATTACAATTATCGAGGATCTCACTCACTTGCCTAATTTGTTTTCCCTCCAAAGAAGTGATGACTGCTTCATGATATAGACCATTTCAAAAGATGTAAACAACACTGGCCCAGAAGCACTTCCTGTTTCAGTTTTTTAACACTACATAAAAGCTAGGATAAAATACAACCAACAGAACATTTAAAACTGAATCAAAAAGTTAAACAAACATCTTTAAGAAGTTTTCTTTACATGTGAAATAAAGAAAACAGTTACAAACTGAAACAGGAAGTGCTTCTGGACCAGTGTTGTTTACATCTTTTGAAATGGTCTATAATGTCATTTCCTTTTTCCAAATTCCATTTAAAGGAAAAGTAGTAAAAAATAACACGGTGGTTAATAGATTGAGGGACACACTAAAAACCTTGGTAATTGTTAAAATAAATTAATAATTGAAGAGAGAATCAATACTGATATATATATATATATATATATATATAGGCTACACAACAATGTAAAAAAATGTTGTTGAAAAAATCATTACTGTATAGTAAGTGTTATATTTATCATAAACATGCGCTACACAGGCCTGGGGACAAAGGAGGTTATGTGATTTGTGGTCGTTTTCCATTTTTATGAATATTACTGTTACTGATTAAAATGCATGTTACAGTAATTTCAGAGCTGTAACCAAGATAGACATTGAGGTGGACAAATTCCTCCTAATAATTAGAAATTTAAATGGCCAAACTGTGAAATTCAACTAAGTGCTTGGTTTACAGTAGCAGCGAAAGAGTGTGGAAAGATGCAAGTAGCTAAACATTAAATATTTGACAACTGTTTTATAATACAAAATGTTCACTGACACACAGTAATATCCAGTGATGCAAACTCTCAACTTTTTAATGAACTTAGGCCTACATGATTTATGTAATTCATAACTGAATGTGAACGAGACAAGAAACATTTAGCATTTTGAATAAGAGTTGAGAATGTGTGCATATTTTAAAATAAAATATTATTTGCAAATAGAACAATAACCGAAACAACACTTCTTGCAAAAAAAATAAATCAACACATACATAAATAAATGTATAAAAAACAACTTAGATCCTAAATAGCCCTGGTTCATTTATTTTTGGATATAAAATGCACATCTCATTCCATTCAATTGTAATATGAGGCCTATATATTCCTGCTCTGTTATTATCGTAAAGCATGGTGCATTGCAATGTTGTAAAATGTAGATATGTGCATTTGGAATATGACTGTTTTCAATGTAGGGCCTATGTTTTTGTAGTTTGTGATATGATGCCCCTTGCCCTAATATAATTGCAACATGACATCATGACTTGTTTTGCGTAAACATACACGCCACTTTCGAGTCAAATGAGTAGAGCTCATAGCTACGCATTTTGAGCTATCCGCGTGTATGCGCGTGTATGCGTGTATGTCTACGCCATTAACGTTCGCGTCATTCCGCGTGTCCGTACACGCCGTCACATGTCCAGTCATAAATGCCATTAACCCCAGTGACGGTTAAGTTTAGGGATAGGGTTGAGGTAAGTCATATCTTTTTTTTTACCTAGGATGGTAAAGGAACAGTCATAAATGCCATTAACCCCAGTGACGGTTAAGTTTAGGGATGGGGTTGAGGTAAGTCATATATTTATATAACGTTAAGTCGACGGCGTTCATAAACACGCTGAAAAGCGATTATGCGTCTTGATAGCACGCCAAAAATGGAAATACGAATTGGCGTGTCATACACACGCTACTTCATGAGATCAGTCTGATAATTGCACCTTGTGGGATTCATAAAGTAGTAAACATTAACTTTATAATGGTAAAACCATATTGCTTTTCCACTAGTTTACCACTTTTATAGGACCTTATATTTGCAAACACAATGTAGTTATAGTTAACGTGGGTTTTGTCGCTTTTTATTAATGCTAACATCCCATTTAGACAAATATTGCTGTGTAGGTTGTGTTTTCAACATCAACATAAATCTATAGAGTATACAGTATACTGGATAATGATTTAGCAATAGTTGGCATGTCATATTATAGTTCTTATAGCAGCCATAAGTATCCACATGGCCTTGCCATCACGCTTTGTGCTTCTCCAACAGCGTATTGATATTTCTGTGCCAGCATGGAGGAGACTTGGACCCGAGGTCCCAGACTTCCACCCCCAGAGGTGTAGCAGCTGTTAACCTGGCCTTGAGAAATGCCTCATGAAAAGACAGCTGTCTGGGGGAAAGTCAGCTTTCCGCTTTCAACATACTTTGATGCGACACACATGAATAAGTGCCTTTGTGTGCATAAGATGCAATGATTTGCTTAAAATGGCTGCAAAGCGATGATAATAATACTAATAAATACATTTTTATCTGTAAGTTATAGTTTTATCTGGTGAAATTATGAAATAATGGGCTTGTCTAAATAGTTGTCAAGTATTGTCAACATTGAGCAATCGGCTTTATGCACAGCTGCACTTCAGCCAGCTCCTTGTTTCCTGTCTGCCATTATTGAACAAATTGATTAATTCAGGTGTGCCTGACCTCAGTAGTCATGGCAACAATAATCAGACACACCTGATTTAATCAAGTTTGCCCAATAATGGCAGACAGGAAACAAGGAGCTGTGGCTAAAGTTCAGGAAGTAATGTCGCTGTGCATAAAGCCCATTAGCTTGCTTTAACATCTCATTTTCAAGGTGATAAAAGAGATTAAATGAAACGGACGTACACCTGCACTTATTGAAGATAGGATATAGCCTGCATTCTGCAAAAAAAGAAAAAAAAAAGATTTAAAGTTTCAAATCAACCATTTTATGTATATATTTGTATTTTTGCCTATATCTGTCTATTTGTATTGGCAGTATAATATAGGCTAGATCAATGCTGAGACAGTAAGATATTAATGCCATTTCTCTGATCATTTTGAAAGAAAATATTGCGTCGATACAACAATAGTAGCTACATTTTAAATTAGTCAAAAGCCAATGATCCCTATTACCTGCTTTTTTACATGGATGTGTGCATGTTGGACCTAACTGTGAAAAAATACAATGTCTTTAATTTGTATGTGCATACATCTTACCCTCATATTATTTTTCTCTGTCTTCTCTTCTTTTTCAGTCTAGCCATTGTTGTTCATTATTTTTTCTTCTCTTTATTCTCATGGTATTGAACTTATTGTTTATACAAAGTTGTATACCATAAACATGTCATCCCTGTATTTTTGCATTGATAATAAAAAAAATAATATGCACTCGTGTAGTACTAAACCTGACCTACAGAGTTCTCTGTTATGTATCACCTTCTCGACGGAAGTGATGCAAGACGCACTGACGTGGCCGGAAACCAGCCATCTTGAGGGAGGAAACGCCTCGAAGTTGAGGAAACTTGAACTGTGAGTTTTTTCATTTAAAAAATACATTGATATATTTAATTTCAACTTCAATTGTTGTATTCGAAATCTTAACCACAGTGAAAGCAAACGTTAGATACTCTTGTATGATGCGTTACCAGTGAAAAAAGATTAGTGGGAGATTTTCGGAGTTAAACTGAATTAAAGCCGGTCAGATGTGACTGTCTGCGACAAAGGAAACAACAATCCGAAGTCAACTTCACTTCTCAAATAACTAATATCGTATAAATGATGTAATGCATCAACTTGCTCTAACTCAACATTATTAATCATATTATGTATGAGTATTAGAGAGGCTTTAGTCAACCACAAAAACTGTTTTAATCGACTTATTATTTTAAATTATTATGAAGACGTGTGGCCTTATTACTAAAACGTCTGATGATCAGATCTGACAAGTTAACCTGATATTTTACTGAAATCGCTATGCTTACTAAACAGATAAGATATATAGCTAAGTTCTCTAAAACTGTGCTTGAACACTCTCAAGCATTATTATTAAATGTTGTTTTAAAATTCTTCTTCAAGCTGTTGTTATATTAGCTTTATTATTGAAATATTTGATTATATATTCAGTCGTGAGAGCTTTTTACAGCATTTCTTGTTTTATTTAAAGAGTCAGTTGTCATGTCCATGTTATCCACTTGGAGAATCACGTTTTGTCTAGATTAAAGTTTAGCCTTTGTTCGTATCTGTGAAGTGTAGTAGTTTACACACGCATACGATTTCTCACACTATTTGTGTCAGTAAGTATTTCACACTTGGTGCTTCTGGAGGGAAGTGGCGTTTTAATTAACTTTTTGTCCTGTTTAGTTTCAGTGGAGTGAAAAAAAAGCATCTCTCAAACATGGGCAACCTATTTGCAAACCTCTTTAAAGTCTTTGGCAAGAAAGAGATGCGGATTCTTATGGTGGGTCTTGATGCTGCTGGAAAGACAACGATTCTGTACAAGCTGAAGCTGGGAGAAATTGTTACCACCATCCCAACAATCGGTAGATGACCAAGATTTGTTTCCCATTATCAGTGTCTGATAAAGAGAATAAATAATATGTGTGTGTGTGTGTATATTTATAGTTTTTTTTTCTTTTGTGTTCAAGGCTTTAATGTTGAAACTGTGGAGTACAAGAATATAAGTTTCACGGTTTGGGACGTCGGTGGTCAAGATAAGATTCGACCATTGTGGCGTCATTATTTCCAGAACACACAAGGTAAGACGATAATACAGTGTCAACGCTCGACATTTAAGCCTTGTCATGTGCTTGGTCATTCAGTCAAATCGGACATTCACTTGTCTGAGTAAAAAAGTTATGTTGTGTGTTTAAATATAATCTATTCTGAAGCAATATTCTCATCGGCGCTCTATCAGCTTTGACGTATATTAATCCCTGAGTGTTTTTTTTTTTTTTAACTTTATAAAGGGCATTTTTTCTAATCTTAAAGGGATACTCCACCGGTTTTCATATTAAACTATGTTATTCCCTTAACTAAGACGAGTTGATGCATACCTCTCTCGTCTCAGTGCGTGCACTCTATCGCTCTGTATTGCCGCAAAACTGTGTTAGCACTTAGCTTAGCCCAGTGCTTTAAATATGGGCCAAAAAGAGAAGCGACCAAACACTTCCTCGTTTTCCCTATTTAAACACAGTTACTCGATTAGTGTATCTCGACCTAGGCTGGTGACACAAAATAAAACGTGTTTTCTAAGCGTTTAAAATTGATGACTATATTGTATGGCGGAATACCATGAAAATTGCTTTAGAGCACTTCAACTTGGCGCAATAATACCTTCACTCGTGAAAAGTCCTCTTACCGGCTCCCGCTTCCTCTCCCCCTCCCTCTTATTTCCGTCAATACCATAGGTCAATACAACCAACGTGACATGCGACAAGTGCGAGCCGGTAAGAGGACTTTTCACGAGTGAAGGTATTATTGCGCCAAGTCGAAGTGCTCTAAAGCAATTTTCATGGTATTCCGCCATACAATATAGTCATCAATTTTAAACGCTTAGAAAAACACAACGCTTTATTTTGTGTCACCAGCCTAGGTCGAGTTACACTAACCGAGTAACTGTGTTTAAATAAGGAAAACGAGGAAGTGTTTGGTCGCTTCTCTTTTGGGCCCATATTTAATACACTGGGCTAAGCTAAGTGCTAACACAGTTTTGCGGCAATACAGAGCGATAGAGTGCACGCACTGAGACGAGAGAGGTATGCATCAACTCGTCTTAGTTAAGGGAATAACATAGTTTAATATGAAAACCGGTGGGGTATACCTTTAAATGTTTGTTTTATCTTACATTTCAAATTCTTAATCAATAATAGAAGAACTTTATCAATACATTGAATTAGAATAATAAAACACTTCAGGGCTGTTGCCAATCCAATCAAATCACATACACTGAAAAATTACAACTGAATTAAATCATGTTATGAGATAGTTTTAAATATTTTTTGAATATGTCCATAGGTAATGATGGGAATTATTTTATGTTTTACTTTAAAACATGAAACTAAACGTCCAGCAAGTGACCGTCCTCCTAATGAGTCATTCACTCAAACGGCTGATTGGTTCAGGAACGAGACCGATGTCTGTTGCTGCGTCCCAATTCGCATACTATCCGTCCTAATAGTATTCGAAAATAGAATTAGTAAGTCCCAAATCGTAGTATGTTGAAATGAGTGTTTCAAAGATACCCTGATGGTCTACTATATCCGGTCAGAATCCAAAGTGTAGATCAATGCACACTCTAACGGCTGATATTGCCCACAAACCATTGCGCGGTGGAGGAGGATTCGGTTAGAACTACAAACATGAGTAAACAGTGTTAAAAAACTACAGACACGGAGGACGCACGAGTCCCGCGGCTGTGTAGAGAGGTTTAGATAAAGAGCTTCCTTTGAGTGATTAATTATCAGTATCTGACCTGACGAAAATAAATTTATTCAGTGTTCTCCACATTATATTGCATCTGCAGCAGCATTGTGAACTTTTGTAAAGATATGTTTAGCCATTACTTTTTAAATGCATCATTATATTCAAATTGCAAACACGAGGAAAGTAACACATGAAAGACCCATGACTGGCAGATGAACGTGGTACGAATTGGTAGAATGATAGAATGGAGGATTTTAACTGTGACAAGATGATTGACAGGGTATTTTACAGTGAAGGGGAGCAAGCATAGACAGATGCACGCAGCACGCGACAGAGCTGTCCGTTAAAGATGACGTGATAGTATGTCCCAAAGCTTGCCTACTCTTTTGCTACACACTCAAAAGTATGTACTTTTTCTTCACAAAAAGAGTACATACTTTTAGGGCGTAGTATAAGTAAGTGAATTGGGATGCAGCATATGTGTGGGTCATTGAATCTGACTCAACTGATTCGTTCAAAACGCTGAATCATTCTGTAAAGAAACACTAAGTGTGTTGCTGTGAGATGTGCTGTGGTTCTGCTGTGATCTTTGTTTGGAGCTATTTTCACTTTCGAAACAATATGGACGGTTTTTGTTCTAAGTGACATATTAACAACTTGTTTATTGAACAGTTGTATGAAATCAGTCACCGTTACAATTGTGATGATATTCAGGGACACAGCGCTCTAGGTCGTGTGCTGCTGCTTAACTATGTCATATGTTAATTCTAAAAACTCCACATTTAGATTGTTTACCGCATTACCAAGTTTCTTTGTGTGTGTGCACTCATATGTTTCTATTTCTCCTCATGAGGCTGTGCGAGCCTCAACAGCGCAACCTTATCATCGGTACATTATACATTTATATATTATTATCCACTATCAGTTGCCAATTCTTTCACTTGCCCCTTCCACGTGTCCACGTGTCTCTGACAAGTGTTATTTGTCGGGCCCTGAGTGTATTGTGTTAGAGTTGCGAAGTCCAGTTAATTCAAATGTGCAGACAATGTTATCAGACATTTCTGTGTGATGCGGTGTATTTTTGTAGTCTAAGAAAGTTTTAATTGGGCTGCTATAATCACTATATATTTGAATAAGATCAATTAGTCCGTTTTTTTGTTGTGTCCATGTCCACTTTTACTTCCTCACTTTGAAAAGAAAAATTCCAACATGCCACCGATGTACCAACTTTGCAGTCAAGTAAATAATTTAAAACGAATGGTTAAACCAAGCTATTTGTCCATGATTACACTATGGCCAATATTTAAAGGGATAGTTCACCCCAAAATTACATTTGTCAGTAATTACTCACCTTCACATCGTTCCAAACCCGCAAGACCTTCATTCATCTTCTCAACACTCAATTAAGATATGTTTTTGATGAAATCCGAGTGGTGTCTGAACCACCCCTAGGCAGCAACGTCATTACAACTTTCAAGGCCCAGAAAGTTAGTAAATATAGTAAAAAAAATAGTCCGTGTGACTCCAGTGGTTCAACCTTAATGTAATGAAGTGACAAGAATACTTTTTGTGAGCAAAATTAGCGACAATTTTTCAACAATCTTTTCTCTTAAATGTCATCTCCTATGCTGTTCACATAGTGTAAACAGTGCAGCGCTTCAGGTTCTACGTCTCGTTATTGGCTCCTGCATATGCACTACACGCATGTGCCGTGGTGGTCGCCAGTGTCAACCAATAAAGAGCTGCCGTTTTGACGTAGAACCTGGAAGCACTGCGCTGTGCCTCCGTCCCAACATACTGTATAACACGACATGCTTGACATACCGCAGAGGTAGAGTTCCCAAGAGAGTTAGTTACGCTCACGTGGCACTGCTGTTATTGGCAATCATGAACGTTTAGAATTTGCATGCGTTTAAAGCTTTGCCAGTTAAATATTTAATTCACCTGAGTGTAAAAGGGGCCACGAAATCGATCCAAATCGCGGGGTACGATTCGTGGTGAAGGCTTCAAGCGTGTTCCGTCTTTTCCATGGCAAAGTAATGTTTAGTTAAATGCAACACATTTAATCTTACGTATTAACTCGTTTCATCTGACTCCATAAAATGAAAAGGGTTCATCAATGATATCTTTGCATCATTAAATGTTAATGCTTGACTATTCATTTTAACTCTAATGGAAATAAAGTCAAAGTCTGTTAGAATAGCCAAATATAACAATTTATTATGTCAGGTAAATGTATCATTAGAATTCCACAAGATAATCAATGCAAACCAAAATGTTTCAAAGAACAAAGAACTTTACCCAACATAGTACATGAGCTGAGCCTAGACACAACATCATGGGCTGATCTGAATACAGAATGGCAGCCACGAACTCTTGTTACATCTCCCTTTATAACCAGACCTCCTTTCATATGCAAGTTTCCAGTGGAAATTTACTGTATTCCCAGCTATGCTTACTGGGGGAAGGAGCTTAGAACAGTGGAAATTAGCATTTACACCTTGGAGTCCCTAGAGAGCACATTCCTTTGTGTAACAGTTATTCCTAAACTTCTTAAAACCTTATTACCTTTTCTTTTATTACTTTGGGAATGAGACATTATTACCAGTCACCCTGAGACCATCAAAATGACTCCAAACACTCCTAAAAGATTATCACATTCACATTAAGAACCATATTCTTGTGAGTTTTCAGTGTCATTGACTGAAAAGAGGGGGAGAGAGGGATGTAGTTCAGAGGAAAGGGGGTAGGGTGTCGTTGTAAATTCACAAGCAATGCCATTTGTCTTCAGAGGGCATTGGAACCAGTTTTCAAGTCTTACAAATTCCCTCCTTGACCCCAATGGGTCAGATTCAGACACTTTAGGGGTCACAGAGTAGACGTTTCTTGTAATCCTTGGTGTAATTCAGCAATTGTCTCTTGGCAATGCTGGCGTCTGTAAAAGCTCAGAGGGCTTTGTTCACCTGCAGAACACCTGTTCTCATCAGGTGTATGTAGCTTGAGTCCAGCAGGTGGATGAGGCGTTCAGGCTTTTCTTCTGGTGATGTGAGCAAAATTCATAGAGTCAATCTGGACCTCTTGACTTTTCCGGTTGGTGTGTCGTTCCTTCATGAAGACACTCACGTTTCCCTGGCACCTTCCCCATAACAATAATCTGTCCCTTCTCGACCAATCCTGTCACCTCCAGCGGTGCGGTTGTCTGGACAGACCTCAGTGGGTGAATGGGCTCTCTGTGAGACGTCTGAAAAGCATCTTAAATGTCCATTTCGCGATTGAAACACATATGAACTTGAACTCAAGAAGAAATGCATAGGAACGCATAATGCAATAAAACAAAATAATGTCATGTTCAATATAAAATACCATGTTCTTTTCAGCAAGTCTGCTCATATTTTCTCAGGGTATTGAATGGTAAGGATGTCTCATATCAAATATCCAATTCCTAAATATAATTTTTTTGGTCTGAATTATAAAAAGGAAATGCAGCAAGAGGTCAGGGTATTCAAAATAATCAAACAGATTCTAAAAATCATGTAATAAAAACAATCAATGTTCAATCATGTAATAAAGAATAATAAAACATAATAACCAGTGTTTGTTCAGGAATCTTCCAATGCAAGCCACTTATGCAAATCTAGGAAGTGACTTGGAATATGCTTAAATGTATTCAACAATGGAGATTGTCCATTCCTTACAACAGGTGTGAGAGTGTGTGTTTTGTTAGGGTATCTGTGTGTGTGAGTTTGAGTGTTTGTGTGAGAGAAAGAGTGTGTGTGTGTGTTTGTGTGTTGTTGTTGGCTAAGTCAAAATCAATGCCAGGGTTGAATTGTGAATTCTGTAATTGATTGAAGCGCTCACACTTCAGATCTATTTAGTTATGATGTTACTGTTATTAGTGGTATGTTGAGAAATCAGGGGCCCTCTGATTTTCCAACCACCCCAATAACAATTAGAAAGTTTAAACATTTTGAAATTTAATGGCAAGTCTGCCACTGCTTTTGATGCATTACATTGATTTGTGACTGTAGCCATTAATATGTGTTTTCCAGTGGTTTTCCATGAGTTTGCAGGGTGTGGTGAATAGCGTGTGCTATGTCATGAGATCAGCTTCCCATCCTTATGTGTGTGAAGCTATCAGGATCTGTGAGAGTGAAAATGCACAATAGATCTTTAGTGAAGTGACACTATTGGACTCTATGTCATCTTCATCTTATGATGCGTTGTGTTCAGACTGGATAGACTTGATCTATTCTATGTGATGATGCTGTGAGGGTGTAGTGATGGAGGAGTGTGTTCAGTCAGTGTTCATGTCTAGGAGATGGGTGGAATCTATTGTATAACAATTGTGTTGCAAGTTTTAGTTCCAGTTCTAAACTGGGAGGCCATCTAATGAAGTGATGTGCTGTTGTAAGATGTAAAGGCCTCTTGAATGGTCTTTTCACCCATCTCCCGAATCTCAGGTTATGTTCTAGCAATCGTGAAGATCGGCCGTCCCGGCGTCCGTCCTCCGAGGAATTGTAGAAGTTAACCTGACAGAAACACATGCAGAGAGAACCACAGTTAATTTTTGATGTTTTCAACAGTTTCAAATTCAGACATGTGGACACATTCGTTTGTTGCTCCATTATCATGTCCATTGCAATTTTAATTCCAGCTGTCACATGAAGCCGAGTTTCATTGACCAGGTCTGAAATATTGCTGTTGTTGGTTCAGTGTGTGACACCTAAACACTGCTCTTGCAGTCAGCCTTCACAGTCTGCTCTCACAGCAATAGAGATCCCAGTCTTCGGGTTTTAAACTTCAAGTTGCTTTCATTACAGCCAGATCTGTGGGCATGAATTATTTCATGGTGTCATTCACACGTTTGGTTAGTGGTGGTCTCTCGTTATCTCTGATGTTTAGTTCACACCCTCCTTGTGAATTTTATTCTTTGGTCAGTTGGCAATTACCTGTGCCACATCACACTTCAGTGAGTGTTTTCCGCCCTTTTGGCACCAGGTATCAGGTCAACAAAATCAAACTGTAAGGATTAATTTCACACTTCTCCAATTGATGCCTGCTTGGCGATTATAATATAATGTATAGTAGAATTTAAGAATGTAAATGAAATTATTATTTCTGGTCTCTGGAAAAAAATGTTACAGATTTGTTCAATTTAGATGTTAAAGCTATTAAGCTATTTGCTATTGGGCTGCTACCCGACTAGCACTGACTAATGTCGCTAATAGCTTAAGGCCTTGAGTGACCAAAGTTGTTAGCTCAGTGGGGCGTTTAGATGCATTTGATCTTTGGTTCCTTGCAGGGCGCTGGTTTGTGTCATCAGACTGTGGTTGTCTGCATTTTTTGAAATAGGGTGGAGGTCTGCCTCTGCCCAACGACCAACACTTTTCCTCTGCATGGCCTGTTTTGTGACAGGAATTACAGAATCTGCTCAGTTTGCCACCGTGTGGCTTTCTGAATTCTCCTGCAAATGGGGAATTTTCATGACAATCTAACACAGCTACCTCACCATGTATTTGTTTTCGTGATTCAATTCTTGTTGCCCAGCTAACAATACCTTCGAATGTATTTTTTGCTGGAGAAGCACCATACATGAGCGATTGCTGTACACGCGGCCCTGCATTTGTAAGTAGTAATTCAAGGAAAGTTGCATTGTTGTGATTAACACCCTCAATTCCAGAATACTCTTCGAACAGTTCAAACATTTTCTCTGCATATGTCTCAAACGATTCTTCAGTACTCTGTTTCCGATTGAGAATCAGTTCCCATCCAACAGGACTACAACCACGTAGATCGCGCAGACATTGTTTTAATCTATTTAAGATTTCACTCTCAGGCTCGTTTTGATGCATTGACTGCACAATGGTGCCTGTCATCAAAGCCAGTGGTATCTTATAGTTCAGGACATCTGGAATTGAGCTGATAACAATTTGCCAAATATCTTTTGGTTCAAGCTGAAATGCATGTTTTAGGCTAACAATGTGTCTCCACCATGGCTCGAATGGCCCTTTCAAAGGGAATGGTCCGATCTCTGCTTTAAACAAGCTACATTCAGTTACCGTTAGAGGACGCCGAATGGTTGACTCTGTGCCGTTTGGGTGCCGTATCACCTTAAAGGCTGAAATAGGCACTTTGTTCAAAATTTTATCGCCTCCTTCATCTGTCTGAAAAGGTATAGGGTTATTAGAGCAGGATGACTCGTCTAAGAAGCGCACATTTTTAGCTCCATCGCTTTTGAGCGTTTTGGGAGAAATGGACTTTTCAACCATTAGTTTAGCCTTAAGATCTGCAATGGTGTGTTTGTGATTTTTACACTTTTCAGTCAGGGCTAACTGCTCAGCTAGTAATCTGTCTAGCTGTGTCTGAAGATCTTGGATCTTTGCCTCAGACAATTTTGCCTCTGCATTTTTAGAATGCACTTCTTCACATTTAACATCCATAAGCGAGGATAGAAATGTTGTTGACTTATCTAGCCGTTTATAACTTATGAAGTTTAAAGCCTCGATTATCTCATCATGTTTTGATTTCTTCTGTTTACTACCCACTGTTTTCCACCAAGTGAGAATTTCATTGTCAATAGCATCCGTTTTAAGACCTTTTTTAGTGAGTTTATGCAGTGTAGGCTCGACCTTTTCGGCCCATAGTGTAAACACGATAGAATCTTTATACATGTTCCAATTTATTTTTGGGGAAATTTCTTTCCCTGAAGCTTTGAATATGAAAAGGTTTCTGTTTTATGATTCACGAGATTCGCGCTCACAGTTTCTCATTCTCAGTTATGTTCCTTTGTGTGGTTTTTCCGCAGCTATGGGAGTGTTCCACCAAGGATACAAAAATTCAGACTATATGAAGCAAAGTCATTTTAACGTTTGTTTATTCTTTTCGTTCTTTAGTTATATTTTTCCCATTTCAGATTAGGAAACTATATCACTCTGCGGCCCTTCTCTAAAGTCCGCATGCCACACTCTCGTCAGGTCCGGTCATCAAATCAGAGGTAATTTGACTAAATATCTAGGATTTGCCGTATCCATACGGACACAATCAAAGACATATATGTAAGTCCCCTTAAACGCCTCCTCGTTTAAGTACACGTAAAATGATACCGGATGTTAGCCATCGCTACACTGACGCAAAAACTGTGGAAATATACGAATCCGATCTCTACTCGGGAAAATAATTATATCAGAATGAGTTCAAACGTGGCAATATTTCATTTTCCGAATATGTAAAGTATTTCGGTCTCAAATTCTTCTCATTCTTTTCAAGAATTAATGAGCATTGTCAATTACATTATAACCACATTCAGCATAGACACACACACGTGTAATTCAGCTCACACAGGATACATATGGCCTTGAATACAACATCAACAGCCTTTACCTAAGTGTTCCAAACACTTACAGCAAAGCAATCCTGTGTTAAAGAATAAACTTACATTTAGCCTATGTACACATATAGTAGCACAAACAACTATACAGTGTGTTCTATGAGTGCGTTACATTGTGTGAAGCACAACCCCAAATTTGAAAATACAAACTATTGCATTATTGCTTTCCCATCTGTGTTAAAGTGGAAGCTTTCAAATGCAATATAAAGTTTGTCAAGATTAGTTTATGTTTAGAATCTTATTCAATGTGGCCTCGGGCCTGTATGGTGGGCTGGTCAAACAAAGGGTTAAGCGTTTTGAATGCAGCATGTCCTTAGCATTAGCATTAGCCTAGAAGCCGCATGGCATTAGCATTAGCTTTAGCATCATTGTTTAAGCAGGATGGGTTTATAATTTAGCATTAGCCTGTTGCAGCATGGGCAACACTAGCATTTATCTTAGCCTCGTTTTTTCTAACCAGCATGGAAAACTAGCATTTATCCCTGCTAATTGCGTCTTAGCCTGTAAATCATTTCATTTTATTTTTTCAAAGTTTTCCTTTCATAAACAATGCATCGTCTGCCTCATTTATAAAATCACATGTTTTCCGATCATTTACAAACTTAAATTTTTATTTCTGTTGTTTGTCGATTCTCTTCACGTGCTGCTTTGTTTCAACAAAGCCATTACAATAATGAAAACAAACATGCAAGTTTTGTTTTATAACTCCTCGAGTAACGTTAAGTCTACCCGAAAATCATCTGAAAAGTTATTTCAAATTTAGATTTCTTTTCTTTTTGCCTAATCAAACAAAGATATCTTTAAATTCTATTAAACAAGGGTTTCACTCTTTTATCTGCGCACTGCGGCTGTTTTCATGTCCTCACGTTTTAGTTTCGGACTAAACAAAGGGCTTTCTGATCCCTAAGCACGGCAAACAACATTTTCTCAACACTTTTCAAAAGGATAGAAAAAGTTGACTTACCAGAGCAGCAGAAGAAAGAGAAGTTCAAACCTCTTGTTGATTTTAAGATCCCCATAAATTGCTGGAAAAGACGTTGTTCGCGAAATCCATCTGTTGCGATCACGGAGGCGTGTCACCACTGTAAAAGGGGCCACGAAATCGATCCAAATCGCGGGGTACGATTCGTGGTGAAGGCTTCAAGCGTGTTCCGTCTTTTCCATGGCAAAGTAATGTTTAGTTAAATGCAACACATTTAATCTTACGTATTAACTCGTTTCATCTGACTCCATAAAATGAAAAGGGTTCATCAATGATATCTTTGCATCATTAAATGTTAATGCTTGACTATTCATTTTAACTCTAATGGAAATAAAGTCAAAGTCTGTTAGAATAGCCAAATATAACAATTTATTATGTCAGGTAAATGTATCATTAGAATTCCACAAGATAATCAATGCAAACCAAAATGTTTCAAAGAACAAAGAACTTTACCCAACATAGTACATGAGCTGAGCCTAGACACAACATCATGGGCTGATCTGAATACAGAATGGCAGCCACGAACTCTTGTTACATCTCCCTTTATAACCAGACCTCCTTTCATATGCAAGTTTCCAGTGGAAATTTACTGTATTCCCAGCTATGCTTACTGGGGGAAGGAGCTTAGAACAGTGGAAATTAGCATTTACACCTTGGAGTCCCTAGAGAGCACATTCCTTTGTGTAACAGTTATTCCTAAACTTCTTAAAACCTTATTACCTTTTCTTTTATTACTTTGGGAATGAGACATTATTACCAGTCACCCTGAGACCATCAAAATGACTCCAAACACTCCTAAAAGATTATCACATTCACATTAAGAACCATATTCTTGTGAGTTTTCAGTGTCATTGACTGAAAAGAGGGGGAGAGAGGGATGTAGTTCAGAGGAAAGGGGGTAGGGTGTCGTTGTAAATTCACAAGCAATGCCATTTGTCTTCAGAGGGCATTGGAACCAGTTTTCAAGTCTTCAGAGGGCATTGGAACCAGTTTTCAAGTCTTACATGAGTATTGAACCAAGTTATCTTAATGGGCTTAAATTGTCGAATACACACAAGGTTTACATATACCCAGTCGGTTATGTCAGTTGGAAGAAAATCAGATGCGTGTCTTTATCTGTGCAGTATGAGCTCTTAAAGGGACAGCAATCTTATAATAAAAAGGATGTGGCTAGTCCTTAAAAGAATAGTTCACTCAAAAATGAACCTGTGTGAATTTCTTTCTTTTGCTGAACACAAAAGAAGATATTTTAAAGGATATTGGTAACTGAACAGTTGATAGACTCCATTGACTGCCATAGTATTTTTTTTTTTCACTCCCATGGCAGTCAATGCAGTCGTGGTCAGTGACATTCTTCAAGATTTCATCTTTTTTTGTGTTTAACAGAATAAAGAAGCTCATACAGGTTTGAAACAACTTGAGGGTGAGGAATTTAAAGGGGACATATCATGCAAAATCCACTTTTTAAGCCCTTAAATGCATTTTGTTGTATATTTGGAGTGTTTATAAGTACAGAAAAGATGAAATTATTCTCTTCAGGTGCTTCGTTTATATCTTTATATTCTGTTTTGGTCATATTTTTCAACCAGTTCAGATTTTTCTGTTTTCTATGACGTTTTTTGAACAATAACGTCACAGGATTTGCAGCGGAACTGCCAAATAAGGACATCGACTACCGGTCCAACACTTCGAGCAATCCGCCATTATTATTTCTCGCTCCGATTTTGTAGTCCAAGCTCAATGATGCAGAAGTTACGGGAGGGCTAGTCAAAATGTTCGGTTGTTGGATGTAGTGACCTGAAGCACTTCAAGGATTCCCACTTCAACAACCTCCGCCAGTATAAAGAATGGTTTGCCGATCGACTTCGTCTGAATGAGGGGTAAATTCCTTCTATCATTTAGCTGCTGTGTTTGCTGATGCTTTTCTAAACGTAAGTTATCATATTATTATCAATACAGATTTTTAGTGGTAAGATTAGACTGTAGTCATTTATCTTGTCAGTGTGCTTGTTTTAACAAGAGAAATAGTCGACTTTCACTAATAACACAACATAGTTAACTTAACTTTACATACCACTGCATCCATATGAAGACGTTGTTCTGCAGGTTCGTCGTCGTCTTTTTCAAATCGCTCGCTCTGGCTCGAATATGTAATGCTTGATGGACAAGTCTTCCGTTGTTGACATTTTGTTGACGTGTAAATAAAAATGTTCTTTGAAACTATAGTAATCGTATATCTCTTATCAAACTACAATAATGGCCGAACGCGGGGATGTTGAACCGAACGTGAACTCAGCGACCTGGAGAGCGGGCGGGGAAAGACGCAACTCCTTTTTATTTAAAGGGGACGCTTCGAAACGGGTTGCTCACAGAAGCACATCAGAAAAGAGGTAGAAAAGGGGCCTGTTGAGCTATAATAATGTGGAATTCAGACCCAAGCATTGCAGTTATGCTTTATATAGACCACAAATGTATGATTTATAAGTAAAATTTAATGATTTAAAAGCATGATATGTACCCTTTAAGAATGACATAATTTTCACTTTGAGTGAACTATTCCTTTAATGCTGAACAGTATTTACCACTTGTTTTTCAAACAAGGTTTTAATAATTCAAATATGAAACGGTGATACTACCCTTCAGGAATCTTTATTATTAAGGTTTATCGTCAAACCAGCAACCATTTCATCCCTAATCTGTGGCTGGAGCCAAGCATAAGCTGGTCTCTCAGATCAGTCCATTATTCTGAAGTTTGTTGTCTTTCTTTTTTTAGGTCTGATCTTTGTGGTTGACAGCAATGACAGAGAGCGTGTGAATGAAGCGAGAGAGGAGCTGATGAGAATGTTGGCCGAGGACGAGCTCAGGGAAGCAGTCCTGCTCGTGTTTGCCAACAAACAGGTGCTGACAACCTTCAACTGATTATCTGCAGCTCTTTCCAAATGCGTTTTATTTGACACATTCGCCAATGTCTTTGTCCGACAGGATCTACCGAACGCCATGAACGCTGCGGAAATCACGGACAAGCTGGGGCTGCATTCGCTCCGGCACAGGAACTGGTACATTCAGGCCACATGCGCCACGAGCGGCGACGGCCTCTACGAAGGACTCGATTGGTTGTCCAACCAACTGAAAAACCACAAATAATGACCTCACTTTTCTGCTCTTCCTTAGTTTCATATTCTCAACACTCGCTTTACTCTCGTTTTTAAACCGACGGTGCTGGAAGCTGCGCTCATTTCAAATACGGCGAGAAAGTGTCACTCACTTTAATGTAAATAGTTTTTTGTTGTGAGGCAGCTTTTTTGACCACCATTATGCAAACTAGATTTAGTCCTTAATTGTTTTTTTTGTTTCCTCACCACATTCTTTCTGTGTGAGTCATTGGAACGAGTTTGAAGAACGTCAGTCCTGTAAACTCTGTCAGGTCTCATTTGAATCTTGCACATGTATTATTTTATTGTGCTTATAATAAGACTCTCTTTTAGATGTACTGTAAACAAAACTGTATTTTTTTGAACTGAGTAAAGGAAATTAAACGTTACGGACACTACCTGCACATATTGCGGTTCAATTTGGAGGAAGAGAAACCAAAAATCGATTACACCGAGGCTGACGTGACCTCCAGCTTTTAGAAGCCACAGAAGAGGGATGCCTTTAAATCAAATCAGCTACACAAAGATTCAGATTATTATTTGTTTTTTTTTAATCAGATTCCCAATACACAGCATATGTTTTTTGTGAATGTGGAAGAAAAGTTGTTGCGGCTCAGGTTAACAAAGGTTCAAATGTTCAGGCACGTAACAGTAAGGGGATTGGTCATTAAAAAAATAATAATTCAACAATATCCGTTTTCCCAAAATAGGCTTTGCTTTCTTTTTGCAAAATATTACAATTATATATTTATGGTGGGTTTTAATGCACTTGGACATTTTTAAGATAAACTGAACCCTTAATGTAAAGAAATTTCCTGTTGTTTTGACACTCTGTTTAAGTGTTACTTTCAACTTCATGTTCTAGATTTAAGTGTGTTATGAACTCAATATCTAACCAGCACAAGGAATAAACAACACCGACCTCATCTTAGCACATGATAACTTACTGCATTTTTAGGACAAAACAGTTATAAGAATGCTGGCATGTTAATATCAATGACATGTTTTATGTTTTGCATGTAGAAGTGATTTTCTCCCAGAAGCCCTGGTGCCTTTACAGTCCACAAAGACACCGGTTTGAGATTAACAACCGTCATGTCAATCACATGGTCACTGTTAATGCAATGTCAGATCTGATGGTTTAAAAGCCACTTTTTTATTTCTCTTTTATTCTCTCTTCTCAATTAACCTCTGATTTGGTAGACACTGATTACTTGGGGTCGAAACTATGTGAATCTCATAGCAAAATGTTGTATAGTGTGACTCTTAACCAATGTCTTTTTTTATTGTTTTTCATTTTGACAGAAATGCACTGTAATTAAAGATATTAGTAAAACTGGACTTTTACTGGTGTGCTCTTCTTAATCTGCTGCTTTGAAATATGGCATCAGTCATTCATTGAAAAATGTGGCGCATAACTGAAAAAAAAAATGTACACACATTTTGCTGATCCAATTAGTGGTTTATACATAACCCCTTAATCTTCAACCCTGAGATTTTATATTAGGTTGAAATTTCTGTTCTTAGGGTTTATCAAAGCAAATTTGAATGTACCTCCTAAAACTTAAAAACATTTGGAAAAATAATTGGGGTAAGTGTGTATTCTTGTCAAAAAGTTGGTTTACAATTAATATATTACACCGTTATGAGTGATATGACCTTTGTTCCAAAACATCTGCTGAGAGAGAAATTGTGTTTATGTAAAATAATGAGGGACAACGTTTTTCATTTTTCAAAGTTTTTAATCCTATTATTTTTCAGAATTTGGTTGAAAACATTAAAATCCAGAAAACATTAACATTAAAATGAAAACATTTCTCCAGAAATTAGAAAGTATTTTATCCATTTGTGAGCATGGATCGTTTGGAGCAGAGTGAAGAGTACCTGATGAGTACACTTGTAGCGTTTACAGCATGTTGTTATTGTTGCAGTAATTGATCTAACGTTATAATGGATAATGAATGCAAGCCAACACTTGCATGGTGCTTACAGTACCTAAATCGTGCCGCAACATTAATACACGTGTAATTATCACGCAGAGATGAAAGGAAGATAATAGGACAATACAGCCCCCCAAAACAAATAGATCTGTCGCCAAAACTTATGCTCATCAAAACTCGCTCATCTAGCGGCTTGACTTGTGTGTATCTGGGATAGCGAAGTGATAGGCTAGAGTTATTTATTGTGCCGTACCCGAAAATGCTATAATGTCATTGCATTGGACTAAAATTTACTGACTTAAATTTACTCACCCAGTCTAACAACTTGTCCAAAAAACGTTGATACTTCTTGTGCGTTTTTTTTTTGTGACACACCGTGGTGTTCCCTGTCCAAAATGACCGGCAAAAAAAAAAAAAAAAAAAAAAAATGCTCCTAAATCTCTCGTTATGCTACATCATCACCAAATATTGGATTAAATATTCTTGACAACTTGTTATCTTTTAATTAGGACCGGTTTTATATTTCTTTTTGGAATTGATTGATCATAGTCCTCTGAGCTTACATACCTCAGTTTTTGAGTGAAAAAAGCATTGTTTGTGGATAATTTTGTCAAAGTCACACTATCACCAAAAATTGCATTCAGTCTTTTTGTAAACTTGTTTTCTTTATATTAGGACAGGTTTTGTTTTTAGCTTATATTTGTACTGAGCTTATATTGGTCAAAATGGCCACCCATTAAAAATGAATGGGGAAGTTAATTAGTGTTTAGGAGTGTTCATGTTCACAAAGACTATGTACATGTGGACTTGAAAAAATGAAGGCCTCATGCTGCGTTCACGTGCTATGGAAAATAGGATATTTTCCACTTGTGAACTGGTATTTACCAGTGTGTTGCATTTTGCAACACACTTTTGTTGCAAAACGTGCTTTTTGTTGTCGTAATGTGGTAAAAAGATGGAGATCCAGACCTGTTATTTAGCTAAAACTATTTTAGATTGCTTAAGTCATCTGCAACAGCAAGAAAATGATTTATCAAAACTCAAAAGGTAAATAATATGCTGTATATTTTCTAGATCATGAATACTATTTTTTTTTTTACTCTTCACAACTCCCGCGGTGATCTCCGCCATTTTGAAATGGTCAAAGGTTATCTCATCTCGGCAACTCGTCCATCAAAATATTCTACGAGTTGCCCAGTAGTAAATACCACATGAGGGGGTGTTCATGTGCATTTTCCACGTTGCCTTTTGGTATTTACCATAATTATCATAGCACATGAACGCAGCATAAGACCTGTGCATGCGTGGATACATGCATAGGCTACTCTTGTATCCATGCACATACACAGGTACAGGTCCTCCATCTGATCTGGATAGGTCTCAGATACGACTTATACATTAGATTGATATGATTGAATCCAATATTTGGTAATAAGATAACATGAAAGATTTATAAGTAATTTTTTTGCAGGCCGGTCATTTTGGCTGGGAACACCACAAGTGTTTTAGAGTTTTCAACCCTAATGTGAACCCCCATAGCCTTGGGTTAGTTTCACTATTGACCTAATCCAGCCGTGCACCTGAACCAATATGCCTCAAACTTATCGAATTAGAACATGCACTATTGCAAGACTTTAACAAATGATATCACGAGCTGATGAAGATAACCCCCAACCACCTTATTGTTCTTATTTCGCCATGGTCAACAGATCGGTAGTTTTTACAGCATAGGCTACATAATGCTGTGACATTTTAGATGAAAATTCATTGATTTGTTAGTAATTTCGAAACAAAATCAGGCCAAAACTATGTTTATTTGGAGTCCCTTTCGGGAACTTGTAACAGCTTGCCAAAGCGAGTTTCCAAAAAAGTTCTCTCCAGCTGGTAAACATACGTAATAGATGTCTTCTCAGGTTCATTTCTTCTTTTCAGTCCGTCAAGATCAGACGTGAGGATCTCAGGGCTTTAAACAAACAATTTTGGCAGCGCATTCATAAACCAAGTTTAGCTACAGTAAATGGAAGCTTAGAAAATTGACAACAAATAATACAGTTTATTTAAAGATTAAAGTTTTACAATTTAGTTCATTGTTTTCATCTTCAGATTGTTTTTCTTCTTTCTCATTGTATATTTTTGTTAGTTTATGGAAAGGTTACCGAATTATTAATGCAGTTTAATGCACAATGAGTTCCAAGTCAGTTTTTTAATCACCATTCTGTATTAATGTGCTGTTTTTTTTTAAGCGCGCGCGCGCGCACACACACACACACACACACAGAGAGAAATAGTTTTCAGCGCTGCCCTGCGACTTCTGATGAATAAAATAGCTTTGCTATTGAATTGCTACTTTATATTTTTCAGCAATGAGGGCATTGCTGTTTTTGAAGTAATTAAACTCACAGCTGTGTTGTCAATATATAGAGAGAGATGCTGCACAGATAAAGGTAATTCACACACCATCTCTCACTCAATAATTAATTCAAGTAAATGCTATAATTAATTCATTTAAAGCTGCAGTCCATAACTTTTGGCGGTCTAGCGGTTAATAAACTGAAGTGCATGCGTGTTGTGGAAGAACACTAGCCGGATCTCCTTCTCTCTGTCTATGACGAGTCACACAGGTAGGCTGAGTAGCAGTGGCACGACCCGTACCAGTCTAAAATATTCCCAATATAAACACCTCAACATAGGTGTAACGTAGCGATTCAGGAAAAGACAAAAACATGGTTTGGAAAAATCATTCATGATGTACTCGCTTATATAAATTTAGTACATTTTGACACTAAAAATTTACTGACTGCAGCTTTAAATAAATGTTATCTTACCGCACTACTATATATCTCTGTCATTCAGATATTGCCCTGCAAACATCTATAACAGCTTTAAGTTGTCAATGCTGATAAATTACAATGGAATGAGCGACATCCTTCCCTCGCGTTTTGTCAAAAAAAAAAAAAACCTAAGCCGTAAAATTATACTTAATTTTTCTTTGTCCAGAAAGCTTTCATTTTGATCATATTTTTAATTACACTTTTAGGGATTTTTTACCTTTAAATTACTAGATTTAATCAATAAATAATAAATAGATAGTCATTTAGAAGCACATTCCTCAAATTCTTTCAACTTAAATTCAAAATGGGTGTCTTTGCCGACCTCTTGTGGTAAAAATATTTATATGATATTTCATAATTCTTGCCACTAGATGAGTTTAAAGCCCTATATGATGCAAATAAGTTGTTTCTGCTGGGTCCTGAAGTCATTATCTCTTCAGTATGCGTTCAGACACACATGTAGTAGACATTGTATTTTTTTTTTTTTTTGTAAAAGTTTGGCAGTTTTAGTTTGAATTTTGAGCATTTTTAGATTATTCTATGTGTACTGAAACATTCCTACTTCCTAGTACTCTATTTATTCCTATGGGGGTCAATTTGACTTGCAAGGGAAGGATTTGTTACTTTTTTTTTTTTTTTTAAATTTCAACCTCAAAACTCCCCAAACCCATTACTTTTTGTGTGTGTGTATTCGTGGTTCAAGTGCAACAAAAGTCGCAGGGTCTTGGATGCCTCCGATTATATATATATAGGGTCAAAATGACCCGAGAAGGCCCGTGCAGAGACCTCTGGAGGGGCAGGTGCTCAAAGTATAAAATGGGGCACATGGAAACAAGGCTTTAAATAGGGCTCAAAATATTAATACAGTAATATATCAATACAGATGATTCTGCATCGATACAGCAGCAAATGTATTGATGCAGTTTTGAAAAAGAAACAGAACAGAAAAGACAAATTTAAAGTTTAAAATGTAAAAAAATAATTTATGTGCTCTATATATAACTCTGGGATTAGAAACTGAAGCATCTTCAGTTGTCCCAACCTGATGGGTTTTTCTTCTCTGTTATACAGAATAATAAAGAACAGCTGTTATAGTGAACTGTGTAGGACAAAATCAACGTGGCCCATGTTTCGTGCAGTACAGTATAGTTTTATTTAATGGCATATCAGCATCTGTGGCTATTTTCATGGCAAAAACTGATTTACAAAAATACAAGAGTTATATTTTATACAATGAAAATAAAAACAAAGCAAACAGAAACAGCAATTAATACTTTACAAATTTTTTAACATTAATGTGATACCTATTCTGGTAAATTCTTACTAAAGTCCTTAAGTGAGTTTGCTGCCTTTGCTGTTGTTGTTACTGCTGCTGCTGATACTGCTGGAGTTGATCTGAGACTGTAGACATTAAAATAAACAGAGATATAGGGTATTAGCTGATTAAACCATTTTTATGTGACCATGACAAGATGTAAAGATTGCTGACAGTGTTTGGAACTGGCTCACTAGTTCACTGACCTGCTAAAGCTACAGATTCTGCCCAGGCTGCTACAGTATAATAATAAAATAATAGTATATAATAGTAATGTTACTAGGGGAGATGTTCACAGAGGCTTCTGCACACAGAACATAAGATACTAACTGGTAAGCCTATGTGATAACTTACCAGAGTTGTGGTAATAATTTTTATGGCACTCTGCGTTTTTTAAATAAATACTGTAATAATAATAATAGTTTAAAGTAAAAATAATAGGTTTTAGTCAAATAACAGCCCTCCACGCCTGTGAAACATTTCTCCCTCTAACAGCAAGCTAACGTTACTTCTACAGCCTAAGAAACATCTCTCTGCATGCTCTCTTCACGTCGTTCTAGTAAAATAATAATAAATATAGCTGCAAGCAGCCATTACCGGGGCCAAGCGCAAGAAGCGGCAACATATGCCAAAATGGCAAGGAGTGGCAGACCACCTGCAGCAAGGAGCAATTAAGGGCATTTTGAGAGAACTTTATGCAAATGGCTAAAAAAAATCACATAAACATTAACTTATAAGATGATTTAATGGCTTATCACTTTCGAACAATAGGTGGCGCAGTTACAAAATAGATGTGATGTGGTGAGAGTGAGGTGACAGTGACACATGCAAAGTTTGGTGTCAAAATGTGAAGGCATTAAAGAGATAAAGTCTAAATAGTCATTTTGTCAGCATGCCTCAACTTTGATGCTATGGTATACGAAAACGCTTTTGTCTATCGTCACGCAATCCATAACTTTTAGTTGGCATGGTCTAGAGATGATACGATTCAATTTTCGTGAAAATCGGACAAACGGTCCAGGAGGAGTTCGAAAAAGAAGGTTTTTCAAAGAAATAAAGATGGTGGACAGGAAGTTTGGCTAATTATGGAAAACCTGATATCCATATGTTTTCGGCATAACCCAAGGAATCTATTAAGATCAGTTTCATTGCAATAGGCAAATTTATTCAAAAGTTATTAGGATTTTCAGAAATTAATTATAACTTTTGACCAACAGGTGGCGCTGTCTCAAAATCGTTTGAGTACTATCAGGGCATGCGGCTTATGGCACACACTGAGTTTTGTAATGTTAGACAAAAGCATTTGTTTAGTATAGCATTTTATTTCACAAAATTGTATTGAAGTCAATGGGAATTTCACGTTTTGTTCTATTATAGCGCCACCAAGAGGCTCAGTCCCACAATTTTTTTTCATGTGTCCTCAGAGTGAGCCCATAAATATGTGTGTCAATTTTGGTGAAAATATCTTAATTCGCTTCCGAGTTATAAACATTTATATGAAAGAACACGTAAAAAATGACCGACACATGACTTTGTTTGAATTTTACTACCCCTTACTATCGATATTTTCGCATTTGGGTATTAACATTAAGTTAACAAGCTATGATTCCGTGTTTCTGACGGTGGTTTCGTCTCGATCGGAACAGCGGTTTCAAAGATATCGCCAAGTGTTTTTTCGCGCTAAATCGCTACGCTACACCAACCGTAAGATGAAACCCAGCATGTTTAGTATCGTTGGACTCGGCAACGATTCAGGAACTCAAAAAGATGACTCCCGTGAAAATAAACCAACCAGAGCCAGAGTTATAAGCATTTGAAAAATTAAATTTACCACTAGGTGGCGCTGTTTCGAAAATTCTCAGGCTCCTTCAGGGCATCGTACTGATAACCCATACCGAGTTTCGTAAAAATTCGTTCATGCGTTCAAAAAATACAGCATTTTAACACATATTTCAAAATGGCCGACAGCCAAAATGGCCAATCTGGGAAAATTGGATATCAGTCGACTTGGCATGATGCCCTGAATCTAACAAGACCAAGTTTATGATTTTTGGACAAACCGTTCAGAAGTTACGAGCAAAAATAGCCATTTTTCATATCTCCGGACCAGTAGGTGGCGCTGTGTCGAAACGCTGCATGTAGTCTCAGGTCATGCTTGTGATGACATGTACCAAGTTTGGTCTGAATAGGATGAAGCGTTGCGGAGATACAGCCTTACGTCTGTTTTCACAAGCGCTACGTAAAATTAGTTTGCGTGTTTATCGAAAACGGTTATTCGAATCATCTTGAATTCCATAACTTTTTGTCAACACTACCTGGAGATGATCCAGTGCGATTTTGGTGAAAATCGGAGAAACCGTCTAGGACGAGTTCGCAAAAGTACGTTTTTTGGACAATTCAAAATGGCGGCCATTTTTTTATGACGGAAAATGACGTCATAGGGTGCGATCGAAACGGCATGAGCTCAGAAACAAGAGGAAAAAAGAATTTTGTTGATAGGCCTTACGGTTCAAAAGTTATTAGCATAATAAAAGTGAAACTTTGGACAGTTGGTGGCGCTAGAGGGAATGAGTTAGAGACACCAAAATTGGTGTATTTAAAGTTGGGACTGTCCTCTATCAGAATGTCAAACCAAAACAACTTTCCCACAAAGCTGTCTATGGGCTGCCATAGACGCCCAGTCGGAAGAAGAAGAATAAGTTAAGAAACAGAACAGATACAATAGGTGCCTCCGCACCTTCGGTGCTTGGCCCCTAATAAGCAAACAAACATCAAAATCACTTCGCTGAGAATAGAACACAACTTTCCAGCAGCCGCAAGAGTTGAAGCTATCCTCTGGGGAATGCGCGATTGCGCGTAGCCGCGCGAAATTAAAAAAAATGCACGTGCAGCCTGAGGAAGCATCCCGGGTGAGTTCGTCAGGTGAAAGGTCATCATGTGTTATTTTATTTAAGGCTAAATTATTATTCAATACTAGTTATATTGGGCAGGCATCCACAAAAGTGCCTTTAAATACAAAAAAAGGAGAGGAAATTTAGTCTTGACAAAAAGGCAGGTGCTCGAGCACCCAACGCCCCCCCCAACCCCTCTGCACGTGCCTGAGGGAAGGATGAGTCGATTTGAATGCACCTCGTGTCAGTTATTTTTTCCATTCCACCTTTTTTAAGCCGCATTATCTGTTTATGGCGTTATCCCTTACATATTGCATGTTCAGATGTTCATACAACAAAATATTCTGGGGCCCCTGAAAGCTTAGTGAATTTAATTTTTTTTCTTAAAGGCTAGGTAGATCAACCCAGAACTGTTTCAACTGACTAAATCTGACAAATGTTGATGTTCAGATGAAACGACAATTGAGAAGAGCAAAGACGTTCATCAAACCTGTTGAAATCTTTAGCCATCTGAGGCCAGCATTAAATTAACATCAAACGTTTTTCGAGAAATGAGCCGAGTTACTTGAGCAGTAAGCATCTGTGGCGAGCGCCTGGGCGTTCAGCGGACGGGACGACCGAGATCTGCGGTGCGTGTGCCTGGTGCTCTTGAGGAACTCATTAATTCTCCACTCAAACGCCCTCCAGTTCTCCAAACGCCTCCCTCGCCTTCTCAGCAGAAGCACTTTAATAAGTGACAAATAGGATGGGCCGGGCCTACGGGGTCAGCAGCCTGGAATCAGGCGCCCAACGAGGGGGAGGGAAAGCAATCTACAACAACGTTCCTTTGGCCCGATTAGGCTGCCATGGATAATGCAGCCAAGCCAGTAATGCGTGGCAGGGAAGGCATGATGGTGGGAAAAGGAGGGGTCCGCTGGCTCTCTTACAGGGTGGCTTTTGTTCAGCCCACTCCTGCTGCTCCAGCGGCTTGGGGTTTGTGTGTGGCGCTCGGGCCATCCCTGGGCCGGGATTTTTGCACTTGTCTTTTGTCTGCGCTTTGCTCTTTTCTCGCATGGCCCCAGGTGCCAGCCAGCAGAATACCGCCTTTCACAGCAACTCAATGCAAATGCAAACACTCCTCTATTCTAGCGACAGGAGCGCATTCCTGCAGCCAGGAAGCAGCACATTTCAAATAAGAACACAGAATAGACGGTGAAAACAATATCTGAAGGATAGAGGTGTTGAGGGCAGGTGCATTGACCATAACAATGGGATGGAAAACGTTTATTTCACCAAACATATACAAGAATAAAAAGTCAACCGTATCTGCTGTAATCGCTGGAGATCGTGTGTTCTCTTTAAGACCAAAACGTGTCCAGATATCATTTCAGCTCAAAAAAATAAATTATATTTTGCATAAAGAGAATAAAATCTGTCTTTTTTTTTTTTTTGCATTTTTCATGACAAATAAGCCCGTTTTACTCCAAAATTCTAATACATAACTGGGTTTGTCATCTGCATATAAGGACTTTATTTCTTCCTATAAACACAAACTAATATTTTTAGGAAAATAATCAATCACTGAATAGAAATGATAGGTATGTATAAGAAAAATACTCATATCTTCTAATCTATCATTTCTATTTGGCATTCGCCACTTGCATTTTATGGACCCGCAGAGATTGATTATTTTCCTAAAAATATTAGTTTTTTGTGTTTAACGTAAGAAAGTCAGTCATATACATCGCAGATGGGATGAGGGTAAATAAATGATGAGGGGATTTCATTTTTTAGAAAAGGAAATGCAGTCTCACTTCGTGTCCAGAGTAAGAGTGCTGTGCTAATTAGCCTGAATGTAAGGTTTTATACATATTCAGATGTACCCAGAAGTCCTCACTGGTGTGCTGCATATGAATCTGTGCACGCTGAGCTGCCATGTCTCAGTCGTCCGGAGCTTGACAAAGGGGCCGATCGGATCCATTCTCGGGGTGAGGAGGTGTGGACGGGGCATCAGGGGTCTGAGCTGGTGTGGTGGCGCCGCCGATAGCCTGGTGACGGGGACCGTGGTCCATCAGAGGACGAATCCGTGTCGTGCCGCTGGCGAGGGGGGGCCGGTGTCCTGCGGTCAGCCTTTGGCCCTCCTCCTGAATGGCTGTCACGGGCTCCGGCTCCACTCTGACTGCTCCTTGATGGATTAGGACCATGGTGGTCCCGGGAATCTTTTCTCGGCCTGGGGAGCACAAAACACACCTAGACAATCATTTATTCCTGGAGAGCATGGGAAGATTGGTTCTGTTTGAGGGGAGAACTATAATTCAGACATGGACTATGAGGAATACACTATCCTTGTCTTCGGTTTATAGCAAATATGTCAAATTTATTTATTTAGCACTTTTCACAATGCACATTTCTTGAAGAAAATGATAATGTTGATGTGTATAACATCTTAATATATCTATGCCTTGTAGGCCTGCACGATAAATCGTTATAAAATTGCGATCTCGATTCACCCTGTTCACGATTTATTTTTTAAATGACTTCGATTTAAAAATAAAAAATTGGCCTTTATTTTGAAGCGTGTATAGCCTACTACAGTGTGTGTGTGTCCAGACAAAGAAACACTCATAACAGAAAGTAGAATGGGGATAAAAAAGAAGGCTTTCTATGAAGTAAATGCGTCTTATTAGTGGAAACTGGTGCGCGAGCACTAGAAACGCGTGAGCTGGTCGAGCACATCCCTTTAAACAGACATCAGTGGAAAGTTTGTAGTTCAGTCGGATGTCAATGGCAAAGAAAATTAAAACGAGTAATCTAGCTTATTATTAACGTCGTTAACTGACGAGAGAGAGCGCGCACTTCTGTTGAATGCTGCTGGTGGTCATTCACGTCACGTGTTTTTTGGATGAAAACTAAATCGTATATGTAAGTAAAGTAAAACATGACCTTTTACCTGATTTATGTATATTGAGTGGTTCTCTAACGTAGACTCGCTGTATTCCGGACATCACAGTATTCCGGACAGACCGTTTTCCGCAAATTCTTTAAATAAACACTTAACGGTCATTGCATTTATATAAATCCGTGTCATCTTTGCCTCGTCCTCTTTCGCTTCCGACCAACCCAGCTTATAGTTGTTGAGATGTATGCGTTATATATTACAAATGACTCTTTTTATCTGTCCGAAACACAGTGAGTAGTAATTTACAGCCGTACGGAACACCGTGAGTCTACGTACATTATTACTGGGCGTTTGCAGGTCAAGAAGTTCGATGAACGCAAACATCCAAGAATACTGAATTAAATTGTCTTTCACGTCTTGCGCTTGTACGGACGAATTTAAACAAAATTATGTAAAAATAAAGTCGTTTACAGTAAACAAAGTTAACTAGTTAACAAAGTCGGTTATTATATCTCAAGTGAATGTAAGTTAGCCATGTTCAAATGGGGTCCATGCGCTCGGTCTTAAAGGGGCAGGAGTTTAATAAAACTGCTGCTGTCTTTTCATATTAATCAAAGGACAAAGAAATTACTCACTGCTTTAGAATAAATAGTCTACTCTTTTAAACTTTACAAAAATATCCATCTATATTTAATTTATACAGTACCCAGATAGCAAACTGACATTGAATCAACGTGGAAACATGACATCGAAACAACGTTGATCTGACATTGTTTTGCTCATCGAATTAACGTTGAACCAACGTCAGACGCGTCATTCTTTCAAAACTAACAGAAAATCAACTTGAAATCAACGTTGTTTCAACGTTATGAAAGCAAACCAATTTTCGATTTTCATTTAGCTTTGAAGAATGCCGCGTCTGACGTTGGTTCAACGTTAATTCGATGAGCAAAATCAACGTTGTTTCGATGTCATGAGAGACGTCGTTTCCACGTTGATTCAATGTCAGTTTGCTGACTGGGTAATGAATACGCAATTATTTCACATTTGATTACTTTATTCAAATGTATACCGATCTACTATAAAAACACTGTTTATTTAATTTGCCGCTTTTCTTTGTTCTATTTTGTATTTATTTGTCCTATTTGTAATTCCATTATTTATTCTTATTTTGTTTTAAATACATTTAAAAATTACAAATGCAGTGACAATTCAGGGATAGGTTATTGAAGTCCTTGAAATCCAAAAAAGTAGTGCTTGAAAAGTCCTTGAAAGTCCTGGAATTTAATTTTACAGAATCTGTACGAACCCTGATTACACTTATGAGAAAAAAATCGTGATATCAATTCTAAGCTAAAAAAAAAACGTGATTCATATTTTTCCCAGAATCGTGCAGGCCTAATGCCTTGTAGTAAAATAAATATATTTTACTGTTTGAACTGAGATTGCTATATAGCACTTACAGTATGCCAATATACTGATGTATGCAGATAACACTGGGTGTACTTGTATTTCCAACTTTATATAAAAAGCTGGGTGATAATATTAATTACATTTTGGTACTAAATAAAGTCAAGCAGTTGAGATTTGCAACATTTTTATATTGTGTATTGGACAGTATATAAACAGTGGATTTACAAAGTCTACACACCTCTGTTAAAACAGCAGGTTTTTGTGATATAGAGGAGATTGAAGATTGAAAATCGCATCATTACTTTTTTTATCTTTTAAATGAAAAAATTACAACCTATGCAATGCCATGAAAAATCTGTGACAATTCAGACAAAAATCATGGACAACAAAAGGCGTGGCTCAGAGGCTCCGCCTTCTTTGACTTGGAAATCTTCTGTCCAGCCCAATGAGCTCAGACGTCCACGGGTAAAAACATGAAAACACCGGACAGCTGCTTTATAGTAGAAAATTAAGTTGTACCTCTAATTGAAACGGACACTGACACTGTTTTTCATGTTTAATACTGTAAAGCTGCTTGATTTGAAACAATCTATTGTATAAAGTGCTATATAAATAAAAATTATGATGTGAATTTACTGGAGTACTAGTTCTCACCACTGTCATTTTTGTTGTGTTTCTTTTGTATTGAAATTCTCATATTGTCATATTCATGTAAACTTGGCTCTCAGCAGTGTGGGCGGCATCGAGATACAATATACCATATTTTTACCCCAAAGCGAAGAACAAAAAATAAACAAAACTTTGCCTTGAGTATATTGGGGCCTTTATAGTATCTGTGTAAATGTAATTAGTTACTGTAGTTCTCTTTTAAAAAAAAAACCTTTGCTGATAATTTACTCACCCCCATGTCATCCAAGATATCCATGTCATTCTTTCTTTAGTTGAAAAGAAATTAAGGTTTTTGATGAAAACATTCCAGGATTTTTCTCCATAAAATGGACTTCAATAGGAACCAAACGGTTCAAGTTCCAAAAGACAGTTTCAGTGCAAACAGCAAACTGTTCAAAGGGCTTTAAATGATTCCAGATGATGAATAAGGGTCTTATCAAGCGAAAGATCGCATAAAAAATAATAAAGTTTAAGTTTTATAAGCTCAAATGCTCGCCGTGCTCTTTTCTATGATGCGCGTTTGTGACTCTCCTGTTCAAACTCGTTTATCAAAATGAACAAATCTTTTCGAGAGTCAATTAGTTCATTTTGTTTGTTAAATGAACCAAATGACGAGAAAAAAGATTAATTCTTTTTGATGAACAGGAGAGTCACGAACATGCATCACACCCTAACCCTAACAGAGCAAGGTGAACATTTGAGCTTATAAAACTTAACCTTTGTTATTTTTTTTTTTTTTAATGAGCAATCGCCTCGCTTGATAAGACCCTTATTCATCGTTTGAAATGTTTTAAAGCTCTTTGAACAGTTTGCAGTTTGTACTGAAAGTGTCTTTTGGATCTTGAACTGTTTGGTTCCCATTGAAGTCCATTATATGGAGAAAAATCCTGGAATGTTTTCATCAAAAACCTTAATTTTTTTTTCGACTGAAGAAAGAATGACATGGATATCTTGGATGATATGGGGGTGAGTAAATTATCAGCAAAAGTTTTTTTTGATAAAAGTACTCCTTTAAGTATCTTTTTGGCAACTTTGTACTTTGTTATAGTATCAAAGACATTGGTAACTTTTACTCTCTACTCGACTACATTTTTGAGCAAGTATATGTACTCTTTACTCCAATAGATTTGTAATGACAAATGCAATTACATACTACATTTTGTATGGCACCTGATTTCTTCTGCAGCAGTTTATCTCTGCTGTAAGCGAAGCAATACGGGCCTCTACAGGGCATCGGAGGTACTATCCCTTATGAAAAAGAAGTTTATTCAGTACAACTAAGAAAAGTAGTCGTGCACTTAAAGTTTACTACTGTTACACTTATAGATCACTTAAACATATACTTTCATATAATAAAAAGTGGGCCAATTTAATCCCTGAAAATAGTATACTTACTGCATTAGTTAATTATATAATATATATATAATTATAGTAAGTTAATTATACTTAAAAAGTTTATTTGAACTTTATTATAGTATATGTCATTAAATGAACTTGAAGTATACTTTTCTTGTAAGGGATATCGTGTGCCTTTTGCCTACACTCTCCAAAAGCGGTCAACAAGGCTACTGTACATGAATGCAAGTTCGTTAGCATGTACAGTAGGTGGACAACCAGAATGTCGTTTACCGTCGCGACAAGTGCCGTGGTAAATCTACCGCGGCTAAAATAAACCAGCCGTATTTCAAAGTTGGTGGCGAAATGACCACCAGGTGGCGCAAAGGGACATTTAGCGAAAGCAAAACGTAATTATGTAAAAGTAGTCTACATTTTAAATAGAATATAGCTTTAACTAGAATATAAACTTTTAGGCTATAGGAGAACATTTTATGCATCAAAAGTTAAAATAGGCAGCGAAAATAAAGTGCTGCTTTCAATGACGCTATTGAGGAATGCGAAGACTGAAGAGCGCCTCTCTCGCGTGCGCACACTGACGGCTGAACAACCGAACTTCTGGGCGTTTGTCAGTGTGAAAAGTCGTGGTCGAGTGGTAGAACTTTGGTACAATCATTTTGATGACACTGGTTCAAATCCCGCATAAACGTGTATTAAAATTACCTTGCATTTCTTTTTTACATTAAGGAACAAATCTCTTACAACAGATTGACTGAATTTACATCTTCAAAAGCAGTTGTGTTAAAAAAATCCATGTAGATTAAAAAAAAAACAAAAAACAAAACATAGGCCAAGCTAAGCAAGTTGCGATTTGCCGGTGGGGTATTTCCCCCTCCACAGTAATCAATGCTATAATTCGCCTAAGTATATATGTATATATGCAACACGCACGTTTAAACAACAAATGGCCTAATAAAATCATCTTTTAAAACTGTATAAGGGGTAGGCCTGTTTTCATGTAATGTAGGCTTACACTCACAATAGTTTAACGACAAAACGTCCTACTCATTCCGTAAGTGAACACATGGCCGAGTGGTAGAACTTAGGCCGTGTGTCCACCAAAGCGTGTTTATCCAGCTGTAAACGCTAGCCGCTCTGCTGAAGACGCCGTGCTTTGGGCGCTTGAGAGCGTTTTGGCAGCGCAGCGTTTTTTCCGTTGAGGCGTTTCGTTGCTATGATACAGAATATCCGCAGCAGTTTAAACGTTGTGACTGTTGGTCGGTGTGGTTTAGTCCCGCCCCTCCTCCACTGTGATTGGACGGCTGGGCAAGAACTGACAGTGATGAGCGCTGCGTTTTTTCCAAAGTTGAACATTTTTCAACTCTCGGCGACCAGTAAAAAACGCCGGGCGCTCGGCGCTTCAGCGTGAAAAAAACGCTCAGCGCCTCGTCACGCTCATGGCGTTTAAAAAACGCGGCGCTCCCATTGGAAACAATTGAAAACAAACGCCAGGCGCGTGGAAAAACGCTTTGGTGGACACACGGCCTTACGGTTAGAACATGATAATGACATGGGTTCGAAGCTTGATTTAACATGGTTAAATGGTTAAATTTTATATTTCGGTAGGCCTATTTATGAATAACGATTTGTCTAGTTATAAAACTGTTACACCATTTAGTGGTTTTTTTTGTGCTTAATTTATGAAAAAAATATATATTTCCATTTTACACTAAGGAAGGAATAAAATAGTAGCCTATCCAACAGAATGACTTCTGTACATCTATAATAATACCAATCGTAATTTCAAAAGCAGTTCCGTAAATAAATAAATAAATAAATAAAAATTATTTAATAAAAATAAAGAAATAAAGAAATAAAATAAAAAAAATATGAGGAGTTCTTTTCCAAAACGCTATAAATCCATTTCAATATCGGAAAATATTTGGAGTGGGTCAGACATGATTTTGACCACCAATTAAGTTTTGTTTTGTAGAAAGCTTGTAAATTTCGTTTCGGATAAATTGTATCTTCATTTTAATAAATATTTCATCAACAAATTGACTGGATTAATACATTATAAGTGACATAGAGGCGCGCGTATTAACTGGAGAGCGTCTCATGAACCGAAACACAGCGCGTGTGTTAACTGGAGCGCGTCTCATATGAACCGAAACACCTCGATGCGCTTGCCTCAGAGACAGCTTTAAATGTCTACTTTTTAAACAAAACAATTAAAACGAAAACAAACTGGCAACTCTCTGCGTATAGGCTAATTCGAAGTAGTCATATGCGTTTAGGCCTATGCGCGTTCACTGCGAAGATGGCGAGTCAGGATCATCAACTTTATCTTTGCTGCTGACACCGACAGAAAACATTAGTTTACTAGAGTTTAGAGCAGCATGTTTGCAACAATAACACAGTCAAACAGAATGTAAGCCCAACATGTGCATGTGCAGTTGTGTGTGTGCGTCACACATTAAATGTTTTAGAATGTAACACAACATTCAAATGCAAATATGCGCCCTCCCCCTCTTGAAAGGCTGTGTGTCCACCAACGCGTTTTTCCACACGCCTGGCGTAATATGTTTTCAATTGTTTTCAATGGGAGCGCCACGGTTTTTTTAAACGCAATGAGCGTAATCAAAGCAGCGCTCCTGCTCCTGAGATCAGGCTGGCGTTTTTATGTCGTTTTTTCTTCGAACAATTCAAGAACAATATAGTCTATAGGCTACAAATTGAACGTGGTTTATTTTTTGTAAAACTTTAAAACTGGTCTTTCTTGACGATTCCTCGGTAGCTTTTGTTTGAAGGCATTCAATTGCTCCAAAACACTAACGTTAGAAACAACTGCACTTTATCACAACGGATTAATAAACCGTACCTAATCCGTACGAGTTCCCCGTTCTCTCAGATTTGTAAACCGTGCCCTCAGTTTTTGCAATCTGTACCCACAAATTCATAAACAGTGCCCACGCTTTCGCAATCCGCATGATTCAGAGTGTGCCGCATGATTCAACCAGGCCTCCTGTTTAGATGCGGGATGCATTGCATTGTTTTTAAAATCCTTTTTTTAAAAAAAAAGATAATTTCTTGCATTTAAAAAAATAAATAATAGGCTACATTTAGGATAGTACTTTTATCTTTAAAGTAAAAATTTTGAGGAAAAAGCTCAGTACTATAATAAGCGAAAAAAAATAAATAAAATAATAATAACAGTTCAAAAACTGTAAAAGGTTTGGTTATAAGTTATAAATTATTTTATGTTATATTACTGTCTTCGGTAAACTCATTCATAGTAATAAACGCAAATAATAATTAGCTATCAAATCATAGGCCTATTTAGAAGACATTTTTATCCACAAAGCAATTCGTCAAATGTCAGTCTTAGACAATAATAATGGGCTAAGATTCTAACAAACAAACACAGGTTTTTAACGCATATCCAACTGTTTGTGTGAAGCGCGCACTGCATGTCACTGCCGCGGCCGCAAACTCTTGCATGTTCCTATCAACAGTGGAACAATTTAAAATAATCTAGCATTTCTGGTCATACGAAAAAAAAATACATAATACATTATACATTATTTGCAACTACTTTTATTTGTGTAAACTCACAATAACAAGAAAACGTCGTTATTTTTCAGACACATTTATGATTAGCCTATAAATCACCTAAATCTCTCTCTATGGTTCCCGAGACATGCTCTTCTCATTTAGCACTGCGGGTAAAATATAGTTTTTAGAAAGTAAAATCTATTTTTTTCATATTAATTTGCGAATATTTTAAATGTTTAATAAAGGCAAAAAGTCAATGTTATTTATTTTTGTGCACAAACTTGGATAGCCTATGAGTCAAAATCTTTTGTTTATTTGTGATAATCTCAGCCCTGTTTTATTATTGTCTAACCTGTATTATTACTGACATTTGACGAATTGCTTTGTTTATTTAATTTTTTTTTTATAAAAGCGTCTAGCTATATGTAATGTAGGCTAATAATAATAGCATATAATATTAGGAAATATAGCATATTATTATTAGGGCTCTAATTTGCATTTATAACTTTAAATGAGTTCACTTAAGACAGGAATATGTTAGTCATAAAACAATTTATGAATGTTTTATTTTTTATAGGCCTATAACTTTGTGTTAGGCTATATTTATTTATTTGTATTTTTTTCTATGTGAAGTCCTTTTAAAAACAATGCATCCCGCATCTAAACAGGAGGCCTGGTTGAATCATGCGGCGCATTCTCGGGGACGAGCCACAAATCCGTGAGTCCGTGAGTTTGATTTGTGATTTCACCGGAACGAATGAAACTTCCACAACGGATTGCAGCTCGCGTCCGATTGAAGACAACACATTTCAGCGCTAGATCGCCTCGAACGAATGAAACGAACGCTGTTAGCTAAGATTTCAAAAATAGTGCGGACAATATCGAACCTGACAAAAAGTGGTGGGGACATGTCCCACCCGTCCCCAAGTAGCTACAGGCTACAGTGTTAACCTAAAATTTATCTGCGACCTCAGCTCTCAATGAGAAGTGGCAAATTATGTCGGACACTTTAAGTAAATAACCAGTTAATAAACTCGCTAATAAACAGCTACCTATTAAAGCTTCAAGAACGGTAAAACATAAAATCTGTCGGCCAACCGCATGTAGTGAGGATCGATCTCATGTCGTTTGGAGGTCTTGGGTTGAGGCTGATACTTTAACCACTCAGCTATCCGTAGACAGGTGTTGAAGTATTGAGGTATTGTGTTAGGAGATCCGATTGCATATCCTCATTGATGTAGCCTAATATGTTTCGACTGCAATGTTTTATGGTTTCATTATTTTTTTCAATTTAATTTCAGTATTGTGATTGATTAATTAATTAATTTAACTACGTTTCACTTGAATTAATCTGCTACCATCTTTCAATCGCGCTGAAAGAGCCGCAGCGCAGCTGAAGATTACACAAAAAACTGACACTTTTCAAAGTCTGTGATTGTAGCGCCTCTTAGCGGCCAAAGGCAGTAAATACACCTCAACTTTTACAGCCGCGGCAAAGCTGTGGTGGTAAAAACCACATTCTGGTTGTCTACCTACTCAGTAGGTGGACAACCAGAATGTCGTTTACCGTCGCGACAAGTGCCGTGGTAAATCTACCGCGGCTAAAATAAACCAGCCGTATTTCAAAGTTGGTGGCGAAATGACCACCAGGTGGCGCAAAGGGACATTTAGCGAAAGCAAAACGTAATTATGTAAAAGTAGTCTACATTTTAAATAGAATATAGCTTTAACTAGAATATAAACTTTTAGGCTATAGGAGAACATTTTATGCATCAAAAGTTAAAATAGGCAGCGAAAATAAAGTGCTGCTTTCAATGACGCTATTGAGGAATGCGAAGACTGAAGAGCGCCTCTCTCGCGTGCGCACACTGACGGCTGAACAACCGAACTTCTGGGCGTTTGTCAGTGTGAAAAGTCGTGGTCGAGTGGTAGAACTTTGGTACAATCATTTTGATGACACTGGTTCAAATCCCGCATAAACGTGTATTAAAATTACCTTGCATTTCTTTTTTACATTAAGGAACAAATCTCTTACAACAGATTGACTGAATTTACATCTTCAAAAGCAGTTGTGTTAAAAAAATCCATGTAGATTAAAAAAAAACAAAAAACAAAACATAGGCCAAGCTAAGCAAGTTGCGATTTGCCGGTGGGGTATTTCCCCCTCCACAGTAATCAATGCTATAATTCGCCTAAGTATATATGTATATATGCAACACGCACGTTTAAACAACAAATGGCCTAATAAAATCATCTTTTAAAACTGTATAAGGGGTAGGCCTGTTTTCATGTAATGTAGGCTTACACTCACAATAGTTTAACGACAAAACGTCCTACTCATTCCGTAAGTGAACACATGGCCGAGTGGTAGAACTTAGGCCGTGTGTCCACCAAAGCGTGTTTATCCAGCTGTAAACGCTAGCCGCTCTGCTGAAGACGCCGTGCTTTGGGCGCTTGAGAGCGTTTTGGCAGCGCAGCGTTTTTTCCGTTGAGGCGTTTCGTTGCTATGATACAGAATATCCGCAGCAGTTTAAACGTTGTGACTGTTGGTCGGTGTGGTTTAGTCCCGCCCCTCCTCCACTGTGATTGGACGGCTGGGCAAGAACTGACAGTGATGAGCGCTGCGTTTTTTCCAAAGTTGAACATTTTTCAACTCTCGGCGACCAGTAAAAAACGCCGGGCGCTCGGCGCTTCAGCGTGAAAAAAACGCTCAGCGCCTCGTCACGCTCATGGCGTTTAAAAAACGCGGCGCTCCCATTGGAAACAATTGAAAACAAACGCCAGGCGCGTGGAAAAACGCTTTGGTGGACACACGGCCTTACGGTTAGAACATGATAATGACATGGGTTCGAAGCTTGATTTAACATGGTTAAATGGTTAAATTTTATATTTCGGTAGGCCTATTTATGAATAACGATTTGTCTAGTTATAAAACTGTTACACCATTTAGTGGTTTTTTTTGTGCTTAATTTATGAAAAAAATATATATTTCCATTTTACACTAAGGAAGGAATAAAATAGTAGCCTATCCAACAGAATGACTTCTGTACATCTATAATAATACCAATCGTAATTTCAAAAGCAGTTCCGTAAATAAATAAATAAATAAATAAAAATTATTTAATAAAAATAAAGAAATAAAGAAATAAAATAAAAAAAATATGAGGAGTTCTTTTCCAAAACGCTATAAATCCATTTCAATATCGGAAAATATTTGGAGTGGGTCAGACATGATTTTGACCACCAATTAAGTTTTGTTTTGTAGAAAGCTTGTAAATTTCGTTTCGGATAAATTGTATCTTCATTTTAATAAATATTTCATCAACAAATTGACTGGATTAATACATTATAAGTGACATAGAGGCGCGCGTATTAACTGGAGAGCGTCTCATGAACCGAAACACAGCGCGTGTGTTAACTGGAGCGCGTCTCATATGAACCGAAACACCTCGATGCGCTTGCCTCAGAGACAGCTTTAAATGTCTACTTTTTAAACAAAACAATTAAAACGAAAACAAACTGGCAACTCTCTGCGTATAGGCTAATTCGAAGTAGTCATATGCGTTTAGGCCTATGCGCGTTCACTGCGAAGATGGCGAGTCAGGATCATCAACTTTATCTTTGCTGCTGACACCGACAGAAAACATTAGTTTACTAGAGTTTAGAGCAGCATGTTTGCAACAATAACACAGTCAAACAGAATGTAAGCCCAACATGTGCATGTGCAGTTGTGTGTGTGCGTCACACATTAAATGTTTTAGAATGTAACACAACATTCAAATGCAAATATGCGCCCTCCCCCTCTTGAAAGGCTGTGTGTCCACCAACGCGTTTTTCCACACGCCTGGCGTAATATGTTTTCAATTGTTTTCAATGGGAGCGCCACGGTTTTTTTAAACGCAATGAGCGTAATCAAAGCAGCGCTCCTGCTCCTGAGATCAGGCTGGCGTTTTTATGTCGTTTTTTCTTCGAACAATTCAAGAACAATATAGTCTATAGGCTACAAATTGAACGTGGTTTATTTTTTGTAAAACTTTAAAACTGGTCTTTCTTGACGATTCCTCGGTAGCTTTTGTTTGAAGGCATTCAATTGCTCCAAAACACTAACGTTAGAAACAACTGCACTTTATCACAACGGATTAATAAACCGTACCTAATCCGTACGAGTTCCCCGTTCTCTCAGATTTGTAAACCGTGCCCTCAGTTTTTGCAATCTGTACCCACAAATTCATAAACAGTGCCCACGCTTTCGCAATCCGCATGATTCAGAGTGTGCCGCATGATTCAACCAGGCCTCCTGTTTAGATGCGGGATGCATTGCATTGTTTTTAAAATCCTTTTTTTAAAAAAAAAGATAATTTCTTGCATTTAAAAAAATAAATAATAGGCTACATTTAGGATAGTACTTTTATCTTTAAAGTAAAAATTTTGAGGAAAAAGCTCAGTACTATAATAAGCGAAAAAAAATAAATAAAATAATAATAACAGTTCAAAAATTGTAAAAGGTTTGGTTATAAGTTATAAATTATTTTATGTTATATTACTGTCTTCGGTAAACTCATTCATAGTAATAAACGCAAATAATAATTAGCTATCAAATCATAGGCCTATTTAGAAGACATTTTTATCCACAAAGCAATTCGTCAAATGTCAGTCTTAGACAATAATAATGGGCTAAGATTCTAACAAACAAACACAGGTTTTTAACGCATATCCAACTGTTTGTGTGAAGCGCGCACTGCATGTCACTGCCGCGGCCGCAAACTCTTGCATGTTCCTATCAACAGTGGAACAATTTAAAATAATCTAGCATTTCTGGTCATACGAAAAAAAAATACATAATACATTATACATTATTTGCAACTACTTTTATTTGTGTAAACTCACAATAACAAGAAAACGTCGTTATTTTTCAGACACATTTATGATTAGCCTATAAATCACCTAAATCTCTCTCTATGGTTCCCGAGACATGCTCTTCTCATTTAGCACTGCGGGTAAAATATAGTTTTTAGAAAGTAAAATCTATTTTTTTCATATTAATTTGCGAATATTTTAAATGTTTAATAAAGGCAAAAAGTCAATGTTATTTATTTTTGTGCACAAACTTGGATAGCCTATGAGTCAAAATCTTTTGTTTATTTGTGATAATCTCAGCCCTGTTTTATTATTGTCTAACCTGTATTATTACTGACATTTGACGAATTGCTTTGTTTATTTAATTTTTTTTTTATAAAAGCGTCTAGCTATATGTAATGTAGGCTAATAATAATAGCATATAATATTAGGAAATATAGCATATTATTATTAGGGCTCTAATTTGCATTTATAACTTTAAATGAGTTCACTTAAGACAGGAATATGTTAGTCATAAAACAATTTATGAATGTTTTATTTTTTATAGGCCTATAACTTTGTGTTAGGCTATATTTATTTATTTGTATTTTTTTCTATGTGAAGTCCTTTTAAAAACAATGCATCCCGCATCTAAACAGGAGGCCTGGTTGAATCATGCGGCGCATTCTCGGGGACGAGCCACAAATCCGTGAGTCCGTGAGTTTGATTTGTGATTTCACCGGAACGAATGAAACTTCCACAACGGATTGCAGCTCGCGTCCGATTGAAGACAACACATTTCAGCGCTAGATCGCCTCGAACGAATGAAACGAACGCTGTTAGCTAAGATTTCAAAAATAGTGCGGACAATATCGAACCTGACAAAAAGTGGTGGGGACATGTCCCACCCGTCCCCAAGTAGCTACAGGCTACAGTGTTAACCTAAAATTTATCTGCGACCTCAGCTCTCAATGAGAAGTGGCAAATTATGTCGGACACTTTAAGTAAATAACCAGTTAATAAACTCGCTAATAAACAGCTACCTATTAAAGCTTCAAGAACGGTAAAACATAAAATCTGTCGGCCAACCGCATGTAGTGAGGATCGATCTCATGTCGTTTGGAGGTCTTGGGTTGAGGCTGATACTTTAACCACTCAGCTATCCGTAGACAGGTGTTGAAGTATTGAGGTATTGTGTTAGGAGATCCGATTGCATATCCTCATTGATGTAGCCTAATATGTTTCGACTGCAATGTTTTATGGTTTCATTATTTTTTTCAATTTAATTTCAGTATTGTGATTGATTAATTAATTAATTTAACTACGTTTCACTTGAATTAATCTGCTACCATCTTTCAATCGCGCTGAAAGAGCCGCAGCGCAGCTGAAGATTACACAAAAAACTGACACTTTTCAAAGTCTGTGATTGTAGCGCCTCTTAGCGGCCAAAGGCAGTAAATACACCTCAACTTTTACAGCCGCGGCAAAGCTGTGGTGGTAAAAACCACATTCTGGTTGTCTACCTACTGTAGATGCTGAATCGCAGGTGTTTCATCTATGATATGAGGACATGCAGCCTCTGATGAGGCCCAAACCAGCACTTATGCCCTTTTTGGACTTGAGCTTAACTGAGACTTCACTGTTCGTAGACTTTTAAGAGGCTGTTGTGTCCACCTTGATTAATTGCAATACTGAGATGTTCAGTTTTATTTTGAGTTTAAAAAATGAAGGTGTTGAGGACTAATGCATATTTGGGCCAACATTCAGTATGAGTAACATACTATTAAGACTAGATACTCAAGCCTTGTCTGTAAACCGGGGTTTCCCAGACTAAAATGAACGTCTGAGTGGTTTTAACTAAAATCCACTTGCATTAGAACTAAATCTAAGATATCTTAAAATGTCACTGCCATTGTTTTAAAGCAAGAGTCACTGATCACTTAATGTATGGTTTTCAGCTTCTCTTACATCTACCGGTTGATTTTGGTATAGACCCTTGTGTTGTCTGCTCAAAAGCCGAAAATGAAGAGAATTTTCCCCTTTCAGCAGGACAATGATCCAAAACACATCTGAATCAACCAAAGTATGGCTTCAGGAAAGACAGATGAATGTTTTGGAAAGGCTCAGCCGGAGCCCAGATGGGATGCCTATAGAAAATAATATGTAATTTTTACATTGAAGGAGCAAAAATATGATTTATCTTCGTTTCATTTTTACATCACTTTTGATGACGATCATTCAACAAAGCTATTTTATCGATAAAATCCATTAGGGAAAGATAATAAGTTTCTGTGTGTGTGTGCAGCACTATCTCCGGCGCACATGTGTGTTTGTGCTTCAATGAAAACAGAGCATTAATATAGAACAGTGATTAAACTGACTGGGAACTACCTTTGCATTAAACTATTTTATTGCACACCTTCCAGCCAATCAGAATAGAGTATTTAGACAGACCATGGTATGAATCGCTTTACATGACTATAGTGCATTTATTCATGAATGAATTAATGTTATACATCCAACTTTTAATATATTGATGGAGGATACTATAGTTTAAATTTGATCCCTAAGAATAAAGCAGTTTAGACTTGCTATAATAATACATACTGCAGTTTAATAAGTGTCACAGAGGCATAAGTGAAGCTGAAATATATGAAAGATCACCCGACAATCTCAGTTCCATAAAAACAAAAAACACTCATTTAAATGAGTGCTATTTGTATTCCCAAATCTAATAAAATTACAGCTCTTTTCCTAAATCAAGTTAGCTGCCACTGTAGGCATCGTAGGCGCAAGCGCAATGCTAAAAATGTTATGAATTGTGATTCGGTAGGATTTACATTTTTAAAATATATAAACATTCAAATGGTTACATGTGTGTATTAATGAATAGACGTAGTGTGGCGTTGTTCATGCCCTCACAGACACACAAGTTAGTTTTAGTTTTGCGAAATGGTTGCGTAAAATGTGTTTGTGTAACTTTTAGTTAATGTGATTTTGATTCTGAAAGAACAGGTCTGACCTGTTACCACACTTGAATGGTGTTTGTAATGTTGAAATTGGCCATTTATAACTCTAGAAACTCTACCATAATGCAAACATATATGAGTCTGTGGACCTAGACATTTGCAATCAATGATTCTGAGTTAGAATAGTGGCCAAAGATGAATTGGCATCTTCACCTTTTATTCAAATATGCTTACAAAATCTTTAACAAATTTGAATAATATCGTGTAGTAGTGCTTCGCAATATTAGTAGTCAATTGTTTTATTTGTGATAACGCAATGAAACATCCCAAATTGCCAACATCATTTTTGGGCAGGCTTTCATAAAGAGAAATGAACACATGCAAAAACGAGAGAGAACCAAAAAATATTAATGTAATTATGTTGTTGTCAATACAATTCAATTCATTGTAGTCTAAGAGCTTTTTGTTTTTCTATGCAATTTTTTGTTTGCATAGTATAAGAAATCCTGTAGATGTAGTTTGCCTTTTTGCCAAATACTTTTATTAGCTATACAGTATACCCTAACAAAGTTTGTTTTGTTCTTCCCTCATATTAAAAATAATATATATATATATATATATATTAGGGCTGTGCAAAAGTTAATTGTGATTAATCGCATCCAAAATAAAAGTCTGTGTTTATATAATATATTTGTGTGTGCTGTATACAATTATTTTGTATATATAAATACCTATGCATGCATGTATATATTTAAGAATTATTTGCGCTTAAATTCTGTAAATATATATAAATACATAATCTATATTATATAAATATAAATATTTTATATATGAATAACACATTTTCTTAAATATATACATGCATGTGTGAGTATTTATATATACAGCACACACAAATATATTATGTAAACACAGACTTTTATTTTGGATGCGATTAATCGCAATTAATTTTTGCACAGCCCTAATATATATATATATATATATAATCCTCTTATTTAACACAAATATCCCCTCCAGACATCACTTTGGCCTCCACTGTATAAGATGAATAGTTATGAAGATTAATAAACACTGCAAATGTACATCTGTCTTCATCTACCGTCACCATATCCAGTGACCTTCAATAATTATTGATTCTGTCAAAAATATTTTAAATCCGGAAGACTTTGGCCATGTATTTTCATTGCTGTTTTCATGTTTATTATATTATTGTTTTTGTTCATGTAATGCAGGGATTCCCAAAGAGTTTGAATCCTTCTAAATTTTAAGGTAATATTTCAATAATTTAATCAAATGTTTATGTACACAGCTCTGTTATGTTCTGATTAATCCTGTTAATGGACACATTGACATGCAGGTACACATATAAAATATATTTCTTTTTTTAGTGTTCAACTGTTTTATTTTGATTGATTTTATCTAAAAAATATTTATTGAAAAATGTCATTTTTTGTGATTTAATTATTTTAATAACTTAACTCACTGCAGTTTTTTTCACTAACCCCAGTTAGAAACTCTGGTGTAAATTAATATTAAAATTTCTCTCTCTCTCTCTCTCTAATATCAATATGGTACACAATAATCCCATTCAAATCTGTGACAAAATTGTTAAATCAAAAGTAATCTTAAAGTAATCAGAAATTATTTTTTAAATACCTTAAAAGCTCACTAAGTTTTTGAACAGAACCAAAGTTTGATAATTTTCCTCAACCCAAACAAAGTAGTACCACTGTCTTCAAAAGGACTGCATTATGTAATAAGAAGAGGAAACTAACTAAAAGAAGTGATGAACTAAAGCAGCTAAATTGTGCTACAACGTCCTCTTGTGAAGAAACTGCGTTACACCTTAGAGAAATAAACCATATATATAGTTTTACATGTAAAATAATCTATAAAAAAAGTAAATAATGGTATTTAGTTCATTGACACAATGTAAAAAAATATACACAGTTTACCTTTTACTGTACATTTCAGAGTCCGAATCGGAAGAGTCCCTTCTGTTTCGGTGTTTCGACTTCTCTTTTTTCTTCTTTTTCTCCTTCTTACTCTTCTTTTCCTTTTTACTCTTCTTTTTGCTGTCAGATCTGTAATTAATATCAGTTCTCAACTTAGATAGTTTGCCTTTTTGTCAGCAGTATCTTTTTTGTACTCATGAATTCTCACGTTTCTTCTATAGAATTAACTTAAACATAATTTTTGGCCATAAAGGAATATATATATATATAAGCTAGAGGGTAGTTTAAGCCAAAATCAACAAGTCTTTAGAACCATAAAGTCGATCAACCTTTTTTTGTCTATATACCTTTTGTCTCCTTTATCATGTCTGTTGGCCTCCTCTAGCGTCTTAGTGGCTTCTTGCGGTCTGTCAGCTTTATGATGCTGGCAAAAAAAAAAATCATAAATTCAAGATCAGTAATGATTGACTGTGCTTGTAATATGGCTCTTTAGATCAGGGCTGTCATAATTCCTCACTTTAGTTTTGCACTCTACACGTGCTCCACGCATGTAAATGATAACAGTACAACACTTCGCTATGAAACACAAAGTGTAATTTGGATATCGGGTATGGTTTTAATATATCATGGAGGTCGGTTAACAAACTCCATCTCTGCAAATGCTGACAGTTTGGGTTGCTTACAATGTTCATCTGGGAACACAATGTGCACCATATGACCAGATTTGTAACGTCAATCATTGTTTTGTTGTTCATCAAAATTTCAAAATAAAAGTTTTAACCCTCACTCTGAGTTTGATGTTCTTGTTCAAGACATTACAGTGGTGTTTATATTACAAAAAAGTGGCCAAATATTAAAGATTAATTATTTATTATGACTTATTACATAATCACATATATTACATTATGTATTTCAACAGTGCTATTCAACAAAACCATATGCTTACTTGCGTTAGACACTTCATTTGAATCAATATTTCCTCATTGTTATTATACAGTATTCTGTATGTATTTAAGTCTGTTTAAGTATGTTTTAAAGGCTATTGTTCACTCAGGACTACTTTTAGTACCACAAAAAATTGTAACACTTTACAATAAGGTTCATTTATTAAACATTAGTTAATGTATTAACTAACAAGAACTAACCATGAGCAATACATTTGTTACTGTTTTCGTTAATCTTTATTATCGTTAGTTAATATAAATCCAGCTGTTCATTGTTTGTTCATGTTAGTTCACAGTGCATTAACTAACGTTAACAAGATTTTAATAAAGGATTAGTAGATGTTGAAATTAACATTAACAAAGATTAACAAATGCTGAAGAAGTATTGTTCATTCTTAGTTAATGTTAAATAATGTAGTTAACTAATGAACTTTATTTGTAAAGTGTAACCAAAAAAATTGACCGATTACAAAAATAATCGTCAGTTGACAGCTTTACTTGAGATATGAGCCATAACACAAAATCAAATTGGCATTAAAAACTGATTATCTCTGTCTGCATACCGTGAAAACCGGCAAACCCATTTTTACAGCTTCTTTTTCTTGCTTGGAGAGCAACATTCCTCTTGCCCCGGCCCTGATGAAGAACAAAAGCAGAATCTCAGGATGTTACACCTATTACATTCGATTTATTAACAAAAATAAGGTGAAAATAGTGGAGCACGTTACAGACTACAAGCTACTCCATAGACTGAAACAGAAAAGTGATTTTATTTTGTCTAACATTTGTCAAACACACAAAAAGCTCAGTGAACCCAGAGTATGATATTGAGTTACACAACGACATTCTCAACCGAGCGGACAACAGATGTCATACTTCTTTTGTGTGATGGCTATTCCCATTGAAGACGCAGCGTCCAAGGATGATGCTCCTATTTGGATTCATATATACAGTATATATATATTCTCACCGAAAGGATTATTAGGAACACCATACTAATACTGTGTTTGATCATAGATGTTGATGGAGATTTGTGGGATGCACATCCAGGGCATGAAGCTCCCGTTCCACCACAATATATTTAAAATAATGCCACTTTTTACCTGTAACATCAGACATTTGGCCCACAAATATCTGGACCCACAAATATCCCCCACTGCATTATTATACATTATATTCATCATTAAATATAATAGTTTAAAGGAGACATATCATGAAAAATCCACTTTTTTAGCCCTTAAATGCATTTTGTTGTATATTTGGAGTGTTTATAAGTACAGAAAAGATTAAATTATTCTCTTCGGGTGCTTCGTTTATATCTTTATATTCTGTTTTGGTCATATTTTTCAACCTGTTCGGATTTTCCTGTTGTCTATTACGTTTTTTGAACAATTACGTCACAGTATTTGCAGCGGAACTGACAAATAAGGACATTGACTACCGGTCCAACACTTCGAGCAATCCGCCATTATTATTTCTCGCTCCGATTTTGTAGTCCAAGCTCAATGATGCAGAAGTTACGGGAGGGCTAGTCAAAATGTTCGGTTGTTGGATGTAGTGACCTGAAGCACTTCAAGGATCCCCAATCCAACAACCTCCGCCAGTATAAAGAATGGTTTGCCGATCGACTTCGTCTGAATGAGGGGTAAATTCCTTCTATCATTAGCTGCTGTGTTTTCTGACGCGTTCTAAACGCAAGTTATCATATTATTATCATACAGATTTTTAGTGGTAAGATCAGACCGCAGTCATTTATCTTGTCAGAGTGCTTGTTTTAACAAGAGAAATAGTCGACTTTCACTAATAACACAACATAGTTAACTTAACTTTACATACCACTGCATCCATATGAAGACGCTGTTCTGCAGGTTTGTCGTCGTCTTTTTCAAATCGCTCGCTCTGGCTCGAATATGTAACGCTTGATGGATAAGTCTTCCGTTGTTGACATTTTGTTAACGTGTGAATAAAAATGTTCTTTGAAACTATAGTAATCGTATATCTCTTATCAAACTACAATAATGGCTGAACGCGGGGAGTTGAACCGACCGTGAACTCAGCGACCTGGAGAGCGGGCGGGGAAAGACGCAACTCCTTTTTATTTAAAGGAGACGCTTCGAAACGGGTTGCTCACAGAAGCACATCAGAAAAGGGGTAGAAAAGGGGCCTGTTGAGCTATAATAATGAGGAATTCAGACCCAAGCATTGCAGTTATGCTTTATATAGACCACAAATGTATGATTTATAAGTAAAAATGAATGATTTAAAAGCACGATATGTACCCTTTAATGTAATACTGACACTAAAACTCTGTAAACTTGAATTTTTTCCTCACACAGTAATTTGCATTTAGGGTGAATTATACACAATGCATTGTGACCATGTCACCATCCACGATACATATTGTTGGATTTTTGTTTTGTGACACTATATATTGTTACAGCCCTAGTAAAAGGCACTGTGTACAAAGTCATTTTTTTATAGGCGGATATTCTTCACTTCTGAATTTTGCTCAACCCAGATAATATGTATTATACAGGGTATTTCTATGGGGGAAAAATTTACTTAGAGCTCAGAATGTCTTTAAGAATGTATTTTTAACAGGCAAAGAGATCTAGCAAACTCGTCACAAAAGCCGGTAAACGAACATAAACACAGCGCTGGCTTTACCTGGAGCTTCCGAGCCCAGAGACCCGGTCCACGTCCCGTTCCTCCCCCTCTCCTTCCCTCCTGCACACATCTGCAAGATCCTGCCAGCGAGACAAACAGGACTCAGAAAATTCAATGGGAAATGCTGCAAATAATTAAAAATGTGTATGTTTGGATGTTTACAAATGCAAACCTCTTTGGTAAGACCAGTTGGTTGTTTTTTGATGGTTTTATGTCCCCTAAAACAGACAATAACATTAAGATTTAAACAGATTTCAATTTACAGGGCACTGATGGATCCAGCGCACTTACAGTGCTGCCAACATGGCCTCATGCTCCGCCTCCCGTACCGCTGCCATCTCCTGCTCTTTAGACATAGTTGCGCCACCCTTCTTATCTCGGGCATACCACGTCAAATCCTTGCCCTTCTGCCAGCGTCCAACCGGCGCCATGAGGGAGTTCCCTGAAGAAGATGGACACAAGACCTAGTCACACTTCAGTTTTGGGAAAACATATTCACAATGACTTTTGTCTCAAAACGCTCCTAATTTAAAGTTTAGTAAGTGGTCAAGTTTAGGTACTGGGTAGGATTGAGGGACATTAAACATGGTCATGCAGAATAAGGTATTAATATGTGTTTTATACATACTGATAAACAGCCAATATGTTAGTACTATGTAAGCTAATAAACAACAAGTTATTAGTGAGAATTGGTCCCCAAACAAGAGTTATCCTAGTTATTAACAAGTGTTACCCAAGACCTTAGGCGCATCTTACATAACATGTAAAGAAAAGGTAATATTTCACCCCAAAGACAAAAACAAGAAATTATATTTGAGTATAATTAAATCCCTGAGTTAATATAATCCTATGACCATCAGAACAATTAAGATTTTCATGACATTTAACAACATTTTCTCCCATAATTTTCATTATCATATAAAGCATAAAAGTTTATTTGATAAACTTTTATGCTTTATCCAACGTTACCCTATACTCATTCTTAGTATAGGGTAATGTTGGAAATATAATATTACATTATTAAAGATTATATTGTTAGAAATGTTCAACTATTTAAATAGTATTTGCTCTTCTACCAGCTTGAATTAGTCTGCCCATTCTCCTCTGACCTCTAGCATCAACGAGGCATTTTCGCCAACAGGACTGCCGCATACTGGATGTTTTTCCCTTTTCACACCATTCTTTGTAAACCCTAGAAATGGTTTGGTGTGAAAATCCCAGTAACTGAGCAGATTGTGAAATACTCAGACCGGCCAGTCTGGCACAAACAACCATGCCACCCTCAAAATTGCTTAAATCACCTTTCTTTCCCATTCTGACATTCAGTTTGGAGTTCAGGAGATTGTCTTGACCAGGACCACACCCCTAAATGCATTGAAGCAACTGCCATGTGATTGGCTGATTAGATAATTGCATTAATGAGAAGAAATTGAATTGAATGGGTGTTCCTAATAATCCTTTAGGTGAGTGATATATGGCCATTGTGTGTGTGTGTGTATATATATATGTATACACACACACACACACATATATATATATATATATATATATATATATATATATATATATATAAATTAAGAGTACTTTAGAGTAATTTAATTAATTATGTAAGAGTAATTTATTTAATTAAGTAAAAAATATATAAATTTTATATATAGTATATAATTAAGAGTAATTTAATTAAAGAGTTATTAATTAAATAATATATATAATTAATATATATTATTTAATTAAGAGTTTAATACGTTTATATTATAACTATCTATAGTTATATATTGCCCTTCTGACTGATAGAGACAAGATGAGCAAGCAACTTAGTAAATTAAATGTCTTTGGGGTTAAAAACTGTGTGATAGGTCAAAATGCGCACATGGTACATCAAATTATGAATCCTACTATGATGAAGATAGCTTTCTTGCACAGGTTGCGTGACGTCTAGCCAGTAAGCCTCACTGACGTCATCAAGGCAACGCAATATTAATGATCTACGCATGCGCAGTAGAAGGTTTCCTGCAGGAAGCTGGGGCAGGTTACCTAGCAATGACCGTACGACTTTATTAATATTCAGATGCTGAGCCTTTGCCATAGTATGATTCGTGAGCCTATGCGCTGCGTGCACGTCTCGTTACTCTGGGTCCTTTAACTAGAAAGCCAACACGTCAACTAACTTACACCAACAAAAGCCACAAGTCTGTCCGATACAAACACATTAAACAAACAGGCGTTGTAATGAGAGATCATACCAAGGAAAAAGGTAGGAATGTCTGAATTTACGCTACAATTAACAAGGCACTTTAAACAGAAGAAAACATCTAATACAACGTGTTCCCAGAGGACAGTCTGTCATGGACAAACCATGCTGGTATTATGGATTAGCAATATCTTTACAGAAAAGCAAACAAACAACTCAATACAAGTCTGCTACAATATCCTCACGAGTTATTAGCTTTCTGAACAGGTTATAGCGCCCCTGTGCTAACGTAGTAAATAACAAAATGTTATCAAAGACCAGTTACATGAGCTCTGCTTCACAATTATTGCTAAATTCAAGCGTGTAAAAGGCACAAGAAACCATGCTTCTCTGAGTATAACGCTAAATTGTATGAACTTAGCATATAGCGCACACAATAATAGCGCAGAGTGAGTTAGCGGCTAACGTTAGCTCGATACTTACCCAGATAGTTCTCTCTGTGTTTGTCCACTTTAACTTCATCCCAGTTGAACTGGTCCTGACCCCCTCTCACCCCTCCAGATCTCGACGAGCCGAACATGACTTCTGCTCAATATCCAGCACACTACCAGCCTCCTGAAGGCACTGAGAGATGCTTTACATGCGTGTAGTAGAAGAGGAGTCAGGCCTTGGGTTTCCACAACATCCGGGAAACCGCTTCGTCTTTACTTAATAGTAACACGTTCAGCATGAAGAGCCATTTTAACAACTACAAATATTATCTTGTCTAACAAGCTCTATTCACTACGACACCCCCCAAAAAACGATTCATTGCAAAAACAACAACGGAGTGTCGTGAATAAGAAAATGTGATGTCAAAATCATCTGCCGTCCGGCGCGCGCTTCACTGATGATGTTGTGAAGATCTGCGGGGAGTCGGTCCGCGTCTGATGACGTCATCGGGCATCGGTAATGGCTTTCATGCGAAAGCCAGTCACCTGAGCGAGAAAGGAAGATTTTAGGCTGAGGGGGGAACACATTTTCCCCATTTTTGAACACTTTTTATCCCAATGTATGTGAGGTTTATCTCCAGGCTTTTTTCAGGTGAGTTGAAATGAGCTACCGCTTTAAATCCTCGCCAGTTGCATCATCCTTTTCAGTCAAGTGTTATAGATTAGTTGTGAAGTGCCATTATGATGTTGACTTTACATAAGGCTTAATTTTACTGCATACTTTCTTACACTCGCAGCGGATTTTATTCATCGCGTTCGGTGTGTTTCAAAGTGAACCTGCTGGGTTATGCTTTAGTCATATGCATGTTATTAATGTGTAATGCAATATGCGAGCATGTGAATAATAATACAGAGTTGTGCATATGCCTAGATGGATTTATCTATAGTTTATTAAGGGTTTTTGGTTGTATCTGTGTAAAGATATGGAAGCTACAGTGTGGTCCAAAGATAACTGAAAACTTTTCTGGTTTCCATTTTTGTAATGCAATATGAACAAAAATGACTAATACAGGGCATTATCAGCCTAACATCTGAGAAAAACCTAATTGAAAAAAATAACCTGAATTTGCTTGAAATTAAAGCAAGAGTTAGATCTATAAATAATGAAATATCAGATTTTTCAGTCAGCACTTCTAACAGTCAAAAAGGCTAGCCGTGTAAAAATGTGGAAGAAGACGAGTGTTTTTTGACACTGGGTTTAATCTCTTTGATCTAAATCGCGATCTTCCCAATTTTGAGATGTATCGATAATATCCAGATTGGAACTTCTATATTTGCGCAATCTAAAACACAGTATTGCATTTGTCAAAACGGTAATTAAACTCCCCAAAGTAGTCTTTATTGGCACAGACAGCAACAGGTTTTAGGTTTTGAGACCGAATGCATGGATCTAATATAATGAAATGTATCCAATTTCGTTCTCCACTGTTTATTCACTTAAGACATAACTGACAGTCTTTATGTAAATACTTGCCAACATGGACATTGTCACTCGCATTACTGCACATTCGCACCTCTGTTCACTCTTCAGAGCTTCATTATAATAATATTAGGCTATAGTGTAAATGATTAAATTGATTAAAATTATTAAATAGATGCCCCCTTATTGGGACTTTAAAGCCCTCCCTAACGGATAAACACTTTATTAAACCCATGTTAAACACATTATTTCCACTTTTAGAATATTTTTCTCCATTTTTATTGACAATTTGCTTAAAAAGGTAGATCGGGGACCTCTTTGAGATATAAAAACACAGTATAAAATCGTCAGGTCGCTCACCCATATGGGAAGGTAACATGTAAGTAAAAATCATTGTGTCGTGAAGGATTAGAATTTATACATGTGTGAGGTTTTTCGACAGCAATGGCTTTTCTTAGCGCCTCTGGAAGAATCCTCACTCCTTTTTTCTCACAGTGCAGTTAGAGAAGACTTCCTTCATTGATTTCTGGGTCAATGAATGGAGGAGTTTTTTAGTATTGAGAAGAACCCACTCGTCTCGTGACCTTGAAGACTTCAATACAGCACACATCATGCGATTAAATAAAAGTTGATGAGGAAACAAACACGCTTGTCTTTAAGCACCAGCCCAAACTGGTCTCATGGCAAGGGGTTGCACCATATGACCTGCATCAAAACGTGGATGTCACTCGTGGAGCTCATTTATTTCAAGACATCAGTTTGTAATGGGAGAGGTTGAGACAAATGTTGTGTAGTACACTGAATTGAAGCTAAGTTTAAGAAAAAGTGGTAATTATATGATAGGCTCATTAGGCTGGAGGAAAGCTTGAGATGTGGCCTGGTTTATGACCATTGTCAAGTGTTTTTCCTGTGATTACTGCTGTTCTGCAGTTTAATCTAGTGGAGCGTCCAGCTGTAGTGAATTATGCAGCAGTGTAGATTTTGTTCAGGGACCCTATTGAATTGAATCATTGAATAGAAATTTTACATAATAGCACAAGGTGTCATGTTGTGGTTAACACTGTTTTATATTTAGTTTTATTATAGGAGAAGGTTTTACTTCTTAGGGAATCTGAGGGCTTGCATCACTTGCGGAGAGACACAAGAAGTGAAAGTGTGAGAACTTGCTTGAATTCACTGTGTGTGTATTGTAAATGTTCTCTTGTGAGCGGTGGCTCTGGTTTTGACACTGAAAAGGAGCTGTTAGGATTTCAAGTGCCTTATGTCCCTCACAGCCATTTGGGACGTCACTTCAGACTCGATGCTATTTTCAAATCAAAGATGCCATTTTAGGATTTGTCCATTTGGATGCCTAGTCCTTTTAAATTTACTTTAAAAAAAGTGACTTATTGTTTTTAAAAGGTTGATTATCTTAACGGGATAGTTCACCCAAAAATTAAAATTCTGTCATTAATTACGCTCCCTCTACACCCATGCAGTGAACAAATGACATAATTTTGACTAGCTAATGACATAATCTGATAGTTGTTCAATAACTGTGCAATACATGGAAATCACAGCATTGTTTTCATTCCTGTCAAAATTGAAATATGGAGCTAAGATGTATAGGCTAGAGTTCAGTCTGATATTATTATGAATTAAAATATACCATAAACCAGTAATATTAAAAATAATAATAGTAACAAAACGCAAAAACAAAGTGTCTTTAAATGTGTGTGACTTGTGTGATATAGACTTGGCAGAGGTGGAGTTGATTTGTAGAAAAGTGGTGCATTTACAAATAATTCAAATAAAGACATTTTAATGAGAACAACCGTTGAGAATGTGTGGAGTGTGAAACGTGAGTGGCGTAACCGTTAATAGAGAGTCAGACTGGTAACCCAAAGGTTGCGGGTTCGATTCTCAATATCAGCAGCACCTAACCTCCAATCGTTCCCCAGGCGCCACAGCAAAAAATTGTTGCTCAGTGCTCCGTGTGTGTGACCACGGTTTGCAGTGTGTGTGTGCGCACTGACTTGGATGGGTTAAATGCAGAGGTCAAATTCCAAGTATGGGTTACTTGGCCTTCACATGTCACTTTCAATGAGAGCATAATGGGTCTCATTCACTAATAATTGATGGAATCCACCTAATTGGTACACATGGATTTGTTCTTAACCTTGTTGTTCTGATGTTAATGAATTTGGCGTTTTCTAAATGAGCAACTGCATGCCCAAGTTTAGTCATATGGCATAAAACCGGCCCATTTCATCTCCATTTAAAGGGGTCATGAACTGGCTATTTTAAATTTTATTATAGGCCTATTGTTGTTGTCTGCGGTCAACTTATGACGTTCGCTTGGTTTTTGCGTTCAAAAACATCAAAGGGCGATTCCACAGTTTCGGTCCACAAGGGGTGTAATGAACTATATAGATTGAATAATACCCAGGTGTTGTCATTTTTTTAATTTTTAGTTCATAATTTTGTTAAAGATAGATGTTAGAAATAATAAACTTACTTTTATCCCACTAAGCCTTGGCATTATCATGTAATGAGACTTTATTTTATTTCCGTCCCCAGAAATTGCAGATGTCAGGGTGGGACATTAAGTGCATCTGGATTTTTCCTAAGTCATTTCTTTAATTTGCTGTAATAAAATCCTGAATTTTGGCACTCAACATTTATTTTGGTGTGTCTTCTACAAAATAAATCTACTAACACTGAAATTATAATTCCCTTGATTTACCACGATGCAATGGAAAGATTTATTAACGTTCGTTACACTTTCCGTCAAAGCAGTTACGCACGTTAAACTATGATTCTAAAGTAAGCAGACAAATAAATTTTCCATGTAATTATATCAGTAACAAGACGATAAAAACATCTTGTGTGGACTAAATTCTCATGTACGTAGCTACATGATAAATTGTTAATAAATCGGGATAAAACAGGGGCCGAGATTTTCTGTCCAAAAATCATAACGTTCGAACATTTTATTCTGACGCTTAATTTCATCTCTTAATGCCTCAACGGTTCACCTGTCAGAAATAAGATTGTCTAGGTCACGGTCTTTCTGCGTGGGTGGAAGAGTTAACAGGATTTCACGGATTTTGACGAATGTGGGTAAGTTTGTGGATTCTGTCCAAAAGGTTACGAACATTAAAATGATACGAAGGTGGTAAACTTTGGTTAAGTAAACATTAAATAGGATCATTGTGGTGAGAAAGGATAAAGGGTGATCAAGTCGATATCAAGTGCGTGATTTCAGACCGAAAGCAGCGTCGTGTTCATGAAGATCATGCATGAATGGTGGTTGTATACATTTTGACAGATTATGCACTTCATGTTCGTAAATTGGACAGAAATGTCCAACTTCGAACGTTGTTTTCCGCGTATTTTGAATCAATGAGCTTTTCATGAAAGTCAACATCGCCAATGACTTTTTTTTTGATGATGATGATTTTATTTTCTGTCAAAATGTCAGTAAGAATATAAGCGTAGGCTGTCCAAGTTAACACGTTAATAGTGCGTTAACACAATATCACAAATGCCAAATATGTCGGCGTCAAGCGCAGGTTGTTAAACAACAGTGAACTGGGCATAAGGCACACGCGCAGATTTTCCGCACTGACGGCACACATTAAGCTAGTTTAAACAATAGCTTGTGGTAAAAAAAAATTGTCAATAAAATGCCACATAATAATAATTTTACATCCGTTTAATTCTGCTAGACTCTGCTACTAAGGTAAAGATTGCATCATTACTTTATTTTGTTTTCAAATGTTTAATGTGCAAACGAACTAACCTCTTCCAAGCACACCTTTAACAAACCTTACAATAAATAAAACATAATCTCCCTATTTGTATTATTATTATTTCGGTAATTCTGACTACATGTGCTGAAAAAGTTAATTTTGCCAATATTAATTGTCAATAAAGACAAAAAAGACATTAAAGACAATTAAATACACCTCTGAACAAAATGGTACATGCTGTCTTTAAATAAATGCACAAAAATATTAAAAAAAATCATTAAGCTGTCATTGTATGCATACTCATAAAGTCAAAGAGTAATCTAATAATGTAGTTTGAGTTTAAATAAATCAATTTTTAGACATTGTGCCATACCAAAACTGGGTGTTACTGTACAATGAGTCGATAGTTTTGTGTTTAATTTCTCCTAATCATATTAAGCACACCGTGCCAAATAAAAAGTGACTCAAAGACTCAAAAATGCACCTTTAAGTTTATAGAACAGATCATATTAGATGGCCATCCAGCCTGCATGGAAGTCATATTGCAGTTTTGTGAAAAATGCACAACGCATGACTCATAACTATACCAAATTAGGAACAAAGCAAAACATGAACTTGGATTCAACTAGAATTTTATTAAACAGAATTAGATTAAGTACACTTTCTGCTTGAACTTACACTGTTTTTCCGTCCATGTTGCATACGTTAAATTTTACATCAACTCAACTTTGATCAAAGTTTATATATACTTTAAAATGAAAATGAACATTGAACAATGAATACTTAAAAATGAACATTCTGTCATCATTTACTCACCCTCGAGTTGTTTCAAACCTGTATAAATAAACGGTAACCAAACAGTTGATGGACTCCATTGACTTTCATAGTATTTTTTTTTCCTACTATGGAAGTCAATGTGGTCCATCAACTGTCTGATCACCCACATTCTTCAAAACATCTTCTTTTGTGTTCAACAGAAGAAAGAAATTCATACAGGTTTGAAACAACATGAGGGTGAGTAAATTAAGACAGAATTTAAATTAAGCGAACTATTCCTTTAAAATGATTTTTAGGCCACCCAGAGTATGTGATTTTGTTTGTTACTAAAAAAAAACAAACAAAAAAAAAAAACGTTAATGTATAATAAATTAAATAAAGTAATGAATCATGATTGGTTTGTGAAAACATTTGTACATATTTCACACACGAATCAATACGTGTACCAAAGATAATATAGTCTATGGTAATGAACATTTTCAGGAAGGTGTAGTTTAATTATCAAGAAAAATATTAATAAAAAAAACAATTATGTCCGAAATGTCCAAATAGACAAAAAAAAAAATACGTTTCTTTATTCAGAATAATTGTTCTTTTGATTTTAAAATGGCTTAAATGCTGACCTGGACATGTTTTTGTGAGATTCACCGGCCATTCATAGCTAAAATATATCATTTAAATTGTATTCAAATTTGAATAATTCAGTATATTAAACAAGTCAATGTTGGCACTGTAGTTTTTGTTATCGTAAGAACTTGGCAGAATCAGTTGTGTTTCTGAGTCAGTCTGGTGTGATGTTGATACCATGGCAGTAACTTGTGACGGGTTTGGCTTCCAGTGAGCTGATTGGAGCAGGATATTATCAGAAAACACACACACACACGTTCAGTTCAGTGTTGTGCATGTTTCCTTTTGAACATTTGAGCAAGGTAAGCGATACAAATTGTGATGTAAATTGACATGTTATTAATGTATTGTAATAATGTTTTCATACTTAAATGTTATAAATCTGAGCCTTAAGAGCACAGTTTAATGAAAATTTCATAATTTATATTATCATTAACATGTCAGCTGCTTTAATGTTTAATATGCTAACATTAGTTAATATGAACTAGGAATGAACAATACTTCTACAGCACTTATTAATCATGATGTTAATTTTAACATTTTACTAATACATCATTCAAATCAAAAGTTGTGTTTGTTAACATTGATTAATACACTGTGGACTAACATGAATGGACAAACAACTGGACTTTCTACTTTGAAGTGCCATGGGAAGTCAAACTTACTTCATTTAACATTTTCTTAAATTGAAATTGTTTATTTCCTACTTTTTATCAATTCATCAGGCTCTTAGTTCAATTCATAGTTCAAAATGAAAATTCTGTCATCATTTACTCTCCCTCAAGTTGTTGCAAACCTGTATGAATTTCTTTCTTCTGCTGAACACAAAGGAAGATATTTTGAAGAAGGTCAGTAACTTTAAAATATCTTGTCACAGAACAAAGAAACACATACAGGTTTGGAACAACTTTGGCTTGGAATATATGTTGGTCTGGTTTTTCCTGTCAGTCATCGTAAGAAGAGAACACATTTTACACATAGGGGACACTGAATGTTTGATCAATAATTCAAGAATTTTGTATTTTTTTTCTAATCTATCCACCTTATTTTTCAACATGAAAGTAAGCTATTTTCTGTGAATGTGCGAGACTTCCAGTTCATTAGCCGCTATATGGAAATAATGAGAAGGATAACATAGTGCATGGTAAAACTTTTTGCTCTGCAAACTAGTGATTACAATTATGACAATGCATTAAAATAATAGGGCCAGACATACCAGTTTGCAATATCAAGCAGCATAACAAGCTTTTTTTTTGTACAAGTAGAAATAAGTGGAAGTGGATATGAGAAATATAGCCACAAAGTGGAAAAAATCTATTCCCTTAACAGATTATCTATTAGAAAGTCCAGTTAGTCAAAATTTACCACAGTAAATAGAATGAAACGTGATAAATTCTAGTTGAGTTTCTTCATTGCGTTTTAAAATAGAAAATTCTCAATAGAATTTTATCATTGGCGTCCGGATAAGACAGAGTCACGCAAATGCAGTATGCGGTGATTCGCACAGCATTTGTGCAAAATTAAATAAACTGGGCTTTTTTAGTCAAATTGCTGTGATAATTGGTCCATTCAGTCCGGGTTTCATTCACACTGTCAGTCCAAATCGGATTATTTGTGTATCCGATTGGAATTCGATCAGATTTATCAAGTGTGAACAGTAAAAATCATGTTGTAGATCTGTTTTGCATGAAGTCCCTCCATGTTGCGGTTGTTGTTGTTGGCGTAGTGGTGCCGTAGAAACCAATGAAAGTGCCACAGGACACACAAATCGGATCTGAACAGTTGCCATACAAAGTGTGGACAGTCAATTTAGATCAGATTCCAATCAGACACAAATAATCTGATTTGGACTGACAGTGTGAATATTGTGTGAGTATTGGGGAGGTTACATCCTCCGCGGAAACATGGCACAATACAGGATCTGTATTTTGCACTGTCGTAGTAATTAAAATGTCCTTAGTGAAATGACTCCTCTGAAACTTGAGCTAATGAGATGTTGTGCTTCAGTCCTGTTGGAACATGTTGAGACAGGATTTCGACATTAAGGCGAGACACTACAGGTGAATAGGATAAAATTTTAAAATAATAGATATCACCATGAAACTTCCTCAGCTGATTACTTACACAAGTATATTGCGCAAATTTGCATAGATTTTCGGTAGATAGATCTGAACGTGATAAAGCCAGGTGCAAAATTCTTTTTTCATTTTGTTTACACACAAGAGAGGGAGAAAAAAAATCAGAGGGATTTCAGGATATGTGCTTTCATTACCTAGGAAATCAAAATATACTGTCCATAGCCTTAATATATTTTTATGTCACTTAAAATGTCACATAAATCAGGCCTGGACTGATTTATTAACAAATCCCTCTGAAAATATCTTCAGAATCCTGCTTGGTGTATAACTGGAAAGTATATCTGTACATAGGTGCTACATAGGCTGAGATGTTTGTACTGGAGAATGACAAACTCATTTTGAGAAAAATCCATTTAAAGATTTAAGAAGGGAATTTAATACATTTCTATTGGGAAAAAATGCACAAAAACAGACTAAATGCTCAGGCCCTTATAGTAATAATAATATATAATATTTCAAGCTCATGAAAACTTATCTAATATGGCAGACATTTAAGGCCTACAACTGCAGTAACTCGATGAATTAACATTGGCAGAGTACACCATGTGATGCGTCTGAGCGAATCACGTTAGCAGAAACCAGCAGTAGCCAATGAGATTTTGTCATTAGTTTTAAATCACCCTTGGACATTCTTCCTTGGTTACTGATTGAAAGGAAATGCCCATATTTGGGTTACAGAGCATTGTGCAGGAGACTCAGAGCTTTACAACGATACTGGTCATGTTGGAATGCTAACTTCTTGGTAAATTCAGGAGAAACGGACTGCCGCGAGTAAACATAAAGAAAACATTGAAAATATACATTAAGATGTTTATTTTATTACATGTTATCAGCTTGAAAGAACACATTGAAGGAGTAAACTTGCCCAAAATCTCAAAACTGATCACTGCATGAAAAATCAGTTTTTGCCTGCATGCCGTCTCGTCTTAAGTTGTCACTACACTACCGGACAAAAGTTTGGAATAATTAACTTTTTATATAAACATATATGTTTTGGAACATATTTGCAACCTCACCACTAGATGTCAATAAAATTACACACGGCACCTTTCAAATGTAATTTACTCCTATGATGGAAAGCTGAATTTTCAGCATCATTACTCCAGTCTGTCAAAGTGAATTTTTTTCTTGGATGTTTCTGAAAGCCTCTTTCTTTCTTCCTCTCTGTCTGTGGTGTGTTTGCAGCAATGGCTGGACCGCGGCCTGTGGTGATGAGTGGACCCTCCGGGGCTGGGAAAAGCACTCTGCTAAAGAAACTACTCAAGGAGTTCGACGGTGTATTTGGCTTCAGCGTATCCCGTAAGTCACTTACTACAATTTGTGACAGAAGTACAAAATCTGATAGTCAACTCTGCAGCTTTCTATAAATTTAGCACCAGAAATGCTTTGAACAACTAAGAACGTCAGTGGAGAAAGGCATATAGTTCATCATAACATCGTAATATACATCATATACACAATTCACCCGCTATATTGCTAAATGTACAACATTATCATATCAACACAAAAATACACCTGGATAATCTGGTTCTCTTGAGACTCAGAAATGATGTTGACTTATGAATTTACACCAGAGGGCTGTTTCACAAAATCAAGATAGTGGATTATGCCGGGATTTTCCAGATATCCTGGCTGAATTAATCCGGGACTCGGTTTCACGAAAGCAGTAGCACATAAGTTACCATGGCGATTTATTCTGTGCAGCTAGCCTGCTCCAGACCAGGCTAACAGCCAGGCTAAGTCAATCCTGGTGCCTTATCTGTTCAGTCAGAAACCAATGTGTTTTGACCGTGTTTTGTCATCTATGTGTTCAGCACAATTTTTATCAGCCTGCATTAAAATACCTCAGATATATATTGGCATTCAGTCAAGTAGCCTACTATTGTTATTGTAACATTATGATAGCAGCCTACCATAACTATAATAATAATTATCCATATGGGCATTGTTACTGTTCAATTGTGTTTTTGAAGACTGCTGTTGTTCTGATAAGTTTGACAGATAGGTCTTTAATTGGCTATTGTATGTGATGGGGGAATTAGAGAAATGGCTGATAAAGAAGCAAAAGTTTTGTCAATCAAGTCAGGCAATATAAGTAGCTCTAAACACGTTTCGTCCTTTACAGTGGCATGCCCATTTTTAGATGACATCGTAGATGATGAAGCACTTATATTGAGAAGGCCTTTCAGATGTGAAAGAGTGTTTCGGGACAGGTCCGACCCATTGGCTTTTCCCGACAATTACCTGCAAGAGCGTTAGCATCTGCTACCTGTGCAGACTGTTGGGTCCCAAAATTTTATCTGACACTTACCAGTCTGCAAAATGTTCTTATATGGATGTGTAAGAAAAAAATAGTAACATAAATTATTCAGCTTTCAGATTCACACATGTTACAACATTGACTTCCACTGTTCATTTTTAAGTTTCCAGTTGTTCATTTGAGCAAATGACAAGTAACTCCTTGAATGTATAATTATGACGCAGCATTCAGCGCATTCAGTCAATCCGCTATTGTTTGCCATGCCCTTTCTCGCTCCTTTATAATAGCGGCAGTGTTTCCTTTTCTGAGTATGATGTGCTTCAATTCCCCGTAAGTCTCCATTAAAAGATGTTGCCCATTTGGTGTGAAGTATGCAGTGTTGGGTAAGTTACTCTAAAAAAGTAATTAATTACTAGTTACTAATTACCTCTTCAACAGTGTAATTAGATTACTGTACTAACTACTCTCTCTAAAAAGTATTTAATTACTTTTAATTGCTAATTACTTTCAAAATCCCATATCAATCTCAACCAGCAGAATAATACAAGGATAGAGATGAATCTGTTTTAATTCTTTCAAATAAATACTATAAAATTGCATGAATTATCCTTAAACTGACCAAGGAGGAGAAGGTTACATTGTAAAAACATACTTTTTAGCATCAAACAATACATTTTGATGTTAAACCCACTATTGTTTTATCTCATGACATTTCACACTTTTTTCATACATATTTTACAATAATTCATACGAATTTGTACGAGTGCGGTTGTAATATTTAGACACCTCATAAAATGCATACGAATCGCTGTGAGATCGGATTGATCTATACACAGTATTTACCTCAATTACATCAGAAGTAACTAATTAAATTACAGATAAATTAAGAGTAATCCCTTACTTTACATTTTCAAGGGAAAAGTAATTATTTTACAGTAACTAATTACTTAGTAATTAGTTACACCCAACACTGGAAGTATGGCGCACACAACTTATCCATTGTAGCATCAATGAATCTGTGATTGACTGTGTGGTCTCTTGAAGAAAGCTGTTGACACCCACTTATCTGAATTACTTGAATTACACTTGTCTTGACATAGCCGCTCCTCCTGAGCCTGGTTTGGCCTTTGTGAAACTGATAAAGCCAGGATGCACTGATCACACTAGGTCAAGCCCAGCTTTATCTCTTATCCTGGATTTCTAAATTCTGCTTTTGTGAAACAGCCCTCTGGTTTGTCTGAAAGCATATTAAAAACAACCACATAGACTTTGAAAACTTGACGTTCACCACAGGAGGACTTTCAATTTTCTTAATTAAGATCTTAATTATCGGTCTTTTTCCAGATACAACACGAAGCCCCCGTCCAGGAGAGGAGAACGGCAAAGGTTAGGCTTTTGATTTCGAGTGGTGAAGAGAACAATGTTTTTCTGAAAATATCTTTTGCATTATCCTCAAAACCCAAAACAAAATTTAACTACAAGGCTTGTTATTATAAAACATAATGTTCATTACATAAATATCTAGTTATTTCAGTTGGTAGTCAAACAGAATCAAATCTAAGGGGCTATTTACACCTGGCCACTTCATGCGTTTTCTCAGATCGGATAGCTATCCGGTACAGTTCGTGAAAAGACCAGGTGTAAATGTCTTTTTTAAAAATGAAGCTTTTACGCGTGCCGTTTTACGCGTCGGGTGTGTGCACATGCACATTGGCGCCCTTTGTTTAGTCAGGAGGCATTAAACGTAGGCGAATAATGCACACGAAATTCGTCCCGGTGTGAACAGGCCTTTATGGTCTTTAAAGTTCAATCACTGAGCTTTAGGAAGCCTCCGGAGCTGAAGTTAATGGGAACGGCCATTTAGTTTCTGACGCGCTGTAAGCGTTCAGGCCATCTGGCCAATCAGAGCAGAGTAGCTTGCGCAAACGAGGGATTTAAAGAGACTTTAAAGCAAAGAGACTTTAAAAGAGGAATTAAAGCATCCGACGAGTTGTTTAAAGGGGGGGGGTTGACTGCTTTTTTTCTTTGCATGATTGTGTTTATGGGGTGCAATATAACATGTATTCGTGGTTTTTCTTTTTTTAAAAGTCTTATTTTTCATAAACTTCACCTTTATTGTCAGCCGCGCTCTCCTCTGTCCCCTGAACGAGCGGCTTACTTCCTGATTCTATGAAAACACTCCCTCAGAAACACGTCGTGGGCTGGTTTGGGCGGGTGTGTTGTGATTGGCTAAACTGTCGCTCACGTTGTCCGGAAGGTTAACGCCTATTACCTTTACGGGGAAACGCCAGCTCCGGTCCAGATGTAAATAATGGTGTCGAGCTGCAGTATCAGTTTGACCCAGAATCAGACCGATAAAGCCGCGATGAAGCGAGTCAAACAGAACCACACCACACACGGCTCTTACTAAACGTTTCTGAATGATAATTTGCCATATTGTTTTACACAATAGCATCTGACTGACAACAATAGCAACTGACTGGCTACTAATGTTATACTCAAACAGCGTTGGCAAGTTTACGTTCTTGATCAAATCGAAAATAACGTCATAAAGCATATACACATGAAAAATACGTTTACAACATTAGTACTTATACAAAATTCAGGTCCATAATGTTTGTACGCGTTTGTCGTAGACACAAAATACTAGCATAACTAGTAGCCTAGTGGCTATAAAGCCAGCGCTGGCATTTTGAATAAATAAATAAATAAATAATAAAATAAAACACAGGCTAACGTTACGTCTGGAATTATACATGCAAATACATTTAAAACGATTAAGTCTTAGCCTACTTACAGGTTGTGGCCCAACAACTGCTGCCTCTGGTTTTAAAGTTGGATCTGCTTCATGGTTTATTAACAGTTTCTTCTTGAATCCTGCATTGAACTCGTGGAGATTCTGGAAGCTGTCTTCCGTAAAATGCGCAGCACAGAGAGCTAGATTACGATCGTCACTTTCAGGAATATAATCAAACATAAATTGTATCCATTGTTGACGAAGTAACATCCGTGGGAAGCTCGAACACAGAAGACCTGTCAGCTGGATGAACACAACTCACTCGACGTGCTGCAGAAATATGCTCATGCCCTTTCCTGCATATTCCGAAGGGAGTGGTTGATGCAAAAATGCGGGTTAGTGACATACCATAACCCAGCTGTAGTCCCAATCCAGTCGTTTTTGTAGGCGTTTACACTTCCTGGTTTTTAAAAGACGATATATCTGCTTACATTGAACTTTCAGCGCTGCAACTTTGCAGATACTGTTCATGCACCATCAGCAACATTACACACGATTTAAAAAGAAAAAAGTGAAATCGCAGTCAACCACCCCTTTGAAAATCATTGAAAATGTGATGTGAAATTATATTATGAAAAAATGAAAGTGTATTTTTACATTTGATGCATGTAAGCCTGTTGTAGGAGACTCCAAAACAACATATTTTTTGAAAGCCAGTCGATGAGTGACGCGGCTTCTGAAAAAGTCTTCTTTTTCTTTCAGATTATCATTACGTTACCAGGGAAGTTATGCAGGCAGCAATAGAAAATGGGGAATTTGTTGAAAATGCCGAATTTTCAGGGAACATGTATGGAACAAGGTACAGCCCTTTTGGAAAGTCTTGTTTGAAGGGACATTTAACTGACATCCTTCTTTTGAAACCACTGATACAGTCCCACGTATGGGCTATGTGCATAACCGGTTGTGCACATAGCCTATAAGTGCTTGTTCTTATTGAATGGTCTACAACTTTTACTATAACACGCTTGTCCTCATATACAAACTTTAGGAATATGTATGCAGAAGTATTTCAGTAATTCTAACTATCCCCACTTTTGTCCTCTTCACAGTAAAGCAGCTGTACAGGCTGTTCAGGCCAAAAATTTGATTTGCATTTTGGACATTGACATGCAGGGAGTGAGGAACATCAAGAGGACCGATCTCAACCCCATCTATGTGTCCATCCAGGCCCCGTCAATGGACATCCTGGTAAGAAATACAAATGAACGCTCTCTCAAAATATTATGTTTACATGTCTTCGTTTTAATCTCAATTATATAACTTGACTTATTTTAGGAAAAAAGATTAAGGGACAGAAAAACTGAATCTGAGGAAAGTCTACAGAAACGTTTACATGCAGCCAAAGTGGACGTGGAAATAAGTAGGTATCCGTTCCTATATTATAATATATCATTTTTTCACATCTAGAATAGCATGCTAACCGTTATTTATCCATCTTTCAGGTAAAGAGCCTGGATTATTTGATGTGATCATTATCAATGATGATCTTGACACAGCATATGGGAAATTAAAAGATGCTCTTCTCAAGGTAAAATGTTCTTCACTCGGAGTGTAATGGTATGAGATTTTGACGGTCACAGAACGAATATTTTCACAGGCTGCTCTGATTAGTCCCGTCTATAGCGGCTACCCACAACCTAACCACAGTTAAATTCATTTAAGACAATTTAGACATTTTGAACATAATGGAAATCTAATACACAGACACCACCTGTATTTAAAATCCCAGAGTACTGCTAAATTTGGCATACCGTTACATCCTTTTACATCATTTAAAAATCCCCCTCGTGTCTTCCCTCATCTGTATAACACCTAGTCTCATGTGAAAATATTTCACTTCCACTCAAGTCTTCTCTTCCTCTAACAGGAAATCCAAAAGGTCAGAGACGCCAACAAATCCTAGAAGAGAGCACACTTGCCAACAATAGCGACCTCTCTATTCTCTTCCAGTTTCTAAAGTTGTCAGATCGGAACATTCCACCCAGGGTAGAGTTCATGAAGTTCGGTCAGTACTCCAACAAAGCTGAATGTAGTGCATATTCATGACTAAAAGGTGCAGACTAATATATTCCATGTTCTGTATATTATTTTGACCAAGTTTGTTACTTACTTTCAGGGCTAAAGCTAAAAAACATGTATGATTCAACCAAGAAACACTCTAAAACTCTCAAGGCCTTGTCTTTGAACTAGTTTCTGTTTGTATTTTGTACAATGAAGGAAGATGGATATATCTTAGCTATATTGATTGCTGTATCTATTTGGTATTGTTGTATCGAACGAGCATGTTCACTAATTTATTGTTTTTCCTTTTATGATAACTTGCAGATTTTGTCTTCGTTGCTGCTGTATAGATATTGGAAAAGCAGCTTTCTGTTTGCGATATTTAAACATTCTAGCTATTAGCTGCACATATAGCAGTGTGCTACACCTGCTTATATTGCAGAAGTCAAGCAAACTCATTTTCTTTACTAATTCTTAAAAAAAATGGTAATGTTGCTTCTCATATGCTGGTGTTTTGGAATCCATAATCACGATTCACAGACACATTACATGCATATTGCTCATTAAAGTGAGATATTGTTCTTTTTTAACATACTGTAATGTGATCTGTTTATTTGATAAAGTTCAAGGAAATATAGGTGTGGTTTCAGGCTTTTAGTGTAAGGCAGCTCAAACACAGCCACAGTAAGTTTAGGACACACACAGCTGGTCTTTAACAGATGTTCAGATTGCTCCAGCGATTCTAATCTGTCCCTGTCAAACGAAATCATTTGGAAACCAAAGTAAAACATCGTTTTAAAATCTGAAACTAGTTTTTTTTTTTCTTGTCGATTTGTTTACATTGTTGTTTATTAGCAGTCGAAACATTTTTTTTAAACTGATTTTTACACAAGTAAATGCATTGATAAGACGTGATAGAAATTTTTCTTTCTTTCCCATGTGTAATATCATGAACTATTTGGTTCCAGTTTACCTGATATAATGTTATAACATAATAGACTGACTTTTAAAATGCTTTATTGTATTTTTCTGTTGAGCAAATACACTGTGACCACAGTTCAGCAGAAGTTTATATTTGTTTCTCCCAAACCTTCAAAAAATTGTGTGACTTTTCCATCGAGTGTGAAAACGATGTAATATGATGTAAATTGTGGCGTATATACACATACATGAAGATTATCAAATGGGAAAAAAAAGGTTTTCTTAAAATGGCACAATTGTAAAATTACCAGCACACCTGCTGTTTATGACACGGAGAACGATCCTGTGTATGTTGCGAAACAATTGCTTATAATTTGGTTTTTGCATATACAAGTTGACAGATTTTGGTTTTTTTTAATGTCTCTAGGGTCTTACAAAACTGCAGAACGTGTTTCAGAGTTTTATTTTATTCCGTGGTGCATCGTAAATATTTTGTTGAAAGAGACCTGTCAAACATTTGAGGTGTGAATGAAACCTGAAAATGCATTTAATGTATAACCGTCACTGTTTTCTATTTTATTCTAAATCTTTGTACATGTATCCTGCAGGTGTAATAAAACTACACAATTACAGTGAAATACATGACTGACTAGTGGTCAATAGAAATGTACAGTGTGAGATCATATTTGCAATGACAAAAATACAAACAGATCATAAAATAACAATTAAAATCCAGTTTACACTGTGCTTATAGTTGTACTTACAGTTACTCATTTTGATCTGTATTACAGTAGCTCTGTGTCTGTAAAATCATCATTCATTAAGATCTTTTGTGAATACTGTGATGGACTCAGAGTCAGATATGACAGTCTTACAGGAGTGGAAAACTATTTAGTTTTATTCCAGGATCTTTTAATGAAATATTAAAGCTCTCAGCTGAACAAATTCTAGTGCTTAAATGTATTAAAATATTTTTTAACAGCAATCAATAAGGTTTCCACAAGCTTACGATTGTGAGAAACAAAGGTACAATACAAAAGTGCAAAATGTAACAAATAAAACATTCTGAAATGAGGCAAATGTGAAACTAAACAAAAAGCAAGTTGCTGGCTAAAATGCACAACAACAATGAGATGATAACACCACAAACAACTTTACGCAATGGACCACGAACGGCGTGGGTGAACTGGGTGACCTTTTGATGAATGCTCATGATCTCCAAACTATGGAAGCTCGTTTCCACCACAGAATGAAAAATAAAGCTAAATGTGACTTTTTATCTCACAATTCAGACTTTTTTTCCTTACAATTGCAAGTTTACACCCCACAATTCAAGTCGCAACTGTGTGATTTTTGAAATTTTTCAAAATTCTGAATTGTTTTCTCACAATTGAGAACGCAATTGGGAGATATAAAGTCGCAATTGTGTGCTTTAGAGTCAGAAATGTGAGATATAAACTCTATAAAGTATTATAATTGGACTTTATCAATCACAACTGGGAGTTTATATCTCACAATTCTGAGAAAATATGTCAGAATTGCAAGATAGTCTCAACTGCGAGAAATTCTAACACGCGAGAAAAATTCAGAGTCGCAATTCTAATTTTATAACACAATTGAGAGTTTATATCTCGCAATTTTGAGAAATAAAGTGGCGAAAACAAGCTTCCATACAAAAAAAAAAAAAGATACACCTTTATGCTTCACTCCCAAACATGCCTTCTCAAGTTCACAGGTTTATATACGAGACCTAAACCAGGTGTCCTCATTAACTCGTTTAAAAAGTGTAATAAATTAGACTGTAAAATCAGTTAGAAGAGTGGAGTGGGGTGATATTGCTGGTTGTGAACATCAGAGCACGGCTACACCTCCATCACAGCGGCTGGTGATCATGTTACCGATCTCGGTCCATGTGTCCAGGTGCGGGTCGTAGATTTCCACCGAGTCTACTGTAACCGGTGCTGAAAAGTCCCGGCTGGTGGTCCGACCACCCACCGCGTATAACAAACCATTAACAGCCGCCACTGTGACCCCAGCGCGCGGGACGGCCATCGGCGCCACCTCCACCCATTTCTCCTACAGAACAGAGCCACACACCGCATTAAAAGGCGAAGCATTTGCATAAAGGGTCAACTTGATAAACCAGACTTCGTGGAATCCTAACCTCCTCAAGGCAATACTTTTCCACAGTGTCCAGTGAGCCCAGGGCCTCGTTCCAGCCTCCGACAGCGTAGATGCAGTTATTGAGACTGGCTACGCCCACGTACGCCCGTCGGGTCACCATGACAGGCAGGGCGCTCCAGCGGCGAGAGATTGGGTCGTACACCTCAGCTGAGCGCAGCTCCGTTCCCTCATCACTGATCCCACCAATCACATAGATGAAGCCTGAGACATTCACACACCATGCTGAAGACTAGAGGCTGCATATACAGTTTTTCCATACTTCCACAAGCCAATGGAGTTTCGGTTAAAAGCCTGATAGGTTCACGTTTTTTTTTTTTTTTTAACTATTCCAATTCATACTTTCAAGGAGAATGTTTTTTAAATAATGACTGAAAGAGTTTGGTGCCGGTGACGTCATATAACAGTAGTATAGCCAACGTTTAGCTTCAGCCTATTGTATTTAGGCTTCGAAATTCATAAAAGTTGTGTTCATTTGTGAAGTTTATCATTAACAAAGGTTTATGATTCTTAGACATTTTGTTCGTCACAGAAATTATTTTCGGCAAAAATCCAAAAACCAATGGAAAAAAAAATCCTATTGGGTTTTTGGTCGAGGGAACCAGTCTGACGCAAACTTCCTACACAAATATGTAATCACTGCAGTGCTTTATTATGGACGATTGTTTTAACCACAGAGTAAAGCATTTTAACAGATAATTGCGACTTTTTTAACTCACAATTGTGGGTTTACATTTACGTCAGAATTGTGAGATATAAAGTCAGTGTTGAGAGATATAAACGGACTTTTTCCCTCAGAATTGCGACTTTGTATCACACAATTCTGACTTTTTTTCAATATATTGCACAATTGTGAGATAAAAATTGCGATGTAAATTTGCAATTGTGAGATAAAAAGTCTAAATTATGAGATAAAAAGACGGAATTACTTCTGTGGTGGAAAGAAGCTTCCAAACTTATGTCCAGTTTATGAATGTATCATTCTTTTCTATGCGTTCTTTTAGTGGACTTTTAAACAGTTTGCATGTTGAGTACAAATGTATGTCACAATTCACATTTTGTTCCATCATTATTTGATCTTTCTACACTCAAACTCTGAAGCTTTTGGTTATACAATGTGCAGTGTTTCTGTGACGGACCGAACCACGTGTTTGGGTTTCTGTTGGTGTGTGTCAAACACTGCATCGTTTCACACTGAGCACGTTTAACACCGCAATGAGCAAAAGCTGTGCTAACCCTGCTGTGGAGAACAGTGAAAAGCCTTCCTGATGAAAGGAGATGTATGAAGTAGAAGTGAAGACTCATGCACAATTGAGCCAGGTAAATGTGTTCCCATTTCATTTGATGGTGATTTAAAGGGGCTGTATGCAAGATTGTGGCCAAAACTGGTACTGCAATCACTTTCAAATTAGGGTGTATCCCCGCCTTCCCCCATGACTCGAGGTTGCCAGATATGCTGGAGGTTCCAATGGCAAGTGAAGAGTACTACACAGTGAGTTTTTTGTGTTAATTACTTATTTCGGACTTTGTAACAAAGTATTTCAGATTCATATCGAGTTTTTTGGGGTTTCGCAACGTTAAATTTTTTTTTATCAGATTCAAACACGTTTGTATCTGCATCTGTGGTAACTAGAGAAGAGCTGGCAACCCGAATGCCGCAACACTACTGACTCCGTGGTTGGTAGATCGGTGGAGGGTGACGCATCAGAACACAAAAACACAAAACACAACATCAGTCAAGGGCTGCGACTTCACTTTTTAAATGACAATATCCTGGCTGGACTACTGTTGTCAGTGATATAAGTATTTGAAATGAACATGATTTCTTAATGTCTAGTGACATATCAGGGAAAATGTATGATTAATTGAAATACATTTCTTGCATACAGCTCCTTTAATGCTTTCACTATTTAAAATAAATGGGTTTATGAATGAAAGTGAATGCTCAAGTCAAATATATTAAAGGGGGGGGGTTGACTGCGATTTCACTTTTTTCATTTTAAATAGTGTGTAATGTTGCTGATGGTGCATGAAGTTGCAGCGCTGAAAGTTCAATGTAAGCAGAGATATCGTCTTTTAAAAACCAGGAAGTGTAAACGCCTACAAAAACGACTGGATTGGGACTACAGCTGGGTTATGGTACGTCACTAACCCACATATTTGCATCAACCACTCCCTTCGGAATATGCAGGAAAGGGCATGCGCATATTTCTGCAGCACGTCGAGTGAGTTGTGTTCATCCAGCTGTCTGTGTCAGGTCTTCTGTGTTCGGGCTTCACACGGACTTACATGTACTTCGTCAACAATGGATAAATTTATGTTTGATTATGTTCCTGAAAATGACGATCGTAATTTAGCTCTTGGTGCTGCGCATTTTACGGAAGACAGCTTCCAGAATCTCCACGAGTTCAATGCAGGATTCAAGAAGAAACTGTTAATAAACCATGAAGCAGATCCAACTTTAAAACCAGAGGCAGCAGTTGTTGGGCCACAACCTATAAGTAGGCTAAGACTTAGTTAATCATTTTAAATGTATTTGCATGTATAATTCCAGACGTAACGGTAGCTTGTGTTTTTTTTTTTTTTTTTTTTTCAAATGCCAGTGCTGGCTTTATAGCCACTAGGCTACTAGTTATGCTAGTATTTTGTGTCTACGACAAACGCGTACAAACATTATGGACCTGAATTTTGTATAAGTACTAATGTTGTAAATGTATTTTTCATGTGTATATGCTTTATGACGTTATTTTCGATTTGATCAAGAACGTAAACTTGCCAACGCTGTTTGTGTTTAACATTAGTAGCCAGTCAGTTGCTATCGTTGCCAGTCAGATGCTATTGTGTAAAACAAACGTGTATATGGTTAAAAAATGTGGCAAATTATCATTCAGAAACGTTTAGTAAGAGCCGTGTGTGGTGTGGTTCTGCTTGACTTTCTTCATCGCGGCTTTCTCGGTCTGATTCTGCCTCACTGATTCTGCAGTCTCGACATCATTATTTACGTGTATCCACCGTCTATGTCTATGGTATCCACCTTTGGCATGCCCGTTTCGCCCATAAAGGTAATGGGCGTTAACCTTCTGGACAACGTGAGCGACAGTTTAGCCAATCACAACACACCCGCCCAAACGAACCAATCTGAGCCCACTACGTGTTTCTGAGGTAGTGGTTTCATAGACTCAGAAAGTCAACCGCTCGTTCAGGGGACAGAGGAGAGCGCAGCTTACAATAAAGGTGAAGTTTATGAAAAATAAGACTTTTTAAAACAGAAAAACCACGAATACATGTTATATTGCACCCCATAAACACAATCATGCAAAGAAAAAAAGCAGTCAACCCCCCCTTTAAACCTTTAAAAGTCATTTATTGGTCATCAATATGGTTCAGTGATCCATGAGGACGTACCTTGCAGCTCACAGCAGCCAAAGTAATATCGAGGAACAGCCAAGCTCCCAATAATCTCCCATTTGTTTTCTTCTGGGTCATATCGTTCCATGGTCTTCCCAATTTCCGAGCCAATCCAGCCTCCTGAAACAATAAACATTTACATGTATGCATTTGGCAGACACTTTTATCCCCCAATGTGTGCATTTCACCAGTTCATGCATTGCTAGGGAACCCATGACCTTGGAGTTGCCAGAGCTAAGCTGAACTACAGGAATGTTGCTAGACGCCTTCAAGCAAATCACTTGGTGTAATAGTGAAACCGAACAAAACCCTGAAGAGCGCAACAGACTCACCCTGCCAGAAAGCGTATAGATTTACATACCGAGTGCATAAAGCGCTCCATGACAGGAACAGACTCCAACCCCACAGCGTGGATAGGTCAGAGACGCCACTGCCGCCCACTGCTTGGTCACTGGGTCGTACCGCTCCGTGCAGTCGAAGATCATTGAGTCTTTTTCTCCTGTGCAATACAAGATGGCTATATGTTTACCATAGTCACCTAAAATTAGATTCTGAATACAATTTTAGTAGATTGCTATGTGGTTACGCTAGGTTCCTTTATGTGATGGCTTAATAGACAAACAGCGTACGCCCATATTTTCATATTCTGGTCTCTGGACCACACCACATTTATAACGATAACAACAAGAAGGAAGGATATTATTGGAATACTTTCAAAACAATTTTTTTTGGATTTGAAAACGGTAAAACTCAACTGTTTAACTCTGGGGGAGTGGTAAAATGAGCCTATTTCCAAAAAAAGTGGAGCATCCCTTTAAAATCAAGTATCAGTATCTCGACTAAAATTTCACTTACTTATATTTGAGAAAATTAATAAAACAAGGCCTTAGGTTGTTTTATTCTTTTTCTCAAGTATAAGTTAGTAGTGAAATTTTAGTCGAGATACTGATGCCTGATTTTAAAGTCCCCCTGTGGTGAAAACCAAGTTTTTAATGTTGTTTATATGCCTTATGATGTTTTGAATATGCTTTAAGACAAGCCATGTGTAAATTCATATGTCACCATTGCAGAGTATTTTCTCCTTTAAACTGCAGTGAACCAAAGACAGCCTCAAAAAAGCGGTACTTCAGGTGATTTAAAAAAAAAACTTTAAACATGTCATTTTGGTGATCAAAGATGAGTTTTAAGTGATACAGTTATTGACTAAGGGAAACTTTAAGAATCATACACACTATAGACCATTTTGCAAGATGTAAACAACACTGGTCCAGAAGCACTTCCTGTTTCAGTTTTTTAACACTACATAAAAGCTGGGATAAAATACAACCAACAGAGCATATACAACTGAATCAAAAAGTTAAAGGAGACATATCATGCAAAATCCACTTTTTTAGCCCTTAAATGCATTTTGTTGTATATTTGGAGTGTTTATAAGTACAGAAAAGATGAAATTATTCTCTTCAGGTGCTTCGTTTATATCTTTATATTCTGTTTTGGTCATATTTTTCAACCTTACGTTTTTTGAACAATTACGTCACAGTATTTGCAGCGGAACTGACAAATAAGGACATCGACTACCGGTCCAACACTTCGAGCAATCCGCCATTATTATTTCTCGCTCCGATTTTGTAGTCCAAGCTCAATGATGCAGAAGTTACGGGAGGGCTAGTCAAAATGTTCGTTTCTTGGATGTAGTGACCTGAAGCACTTCAAGGATTCCCAATCCAACAACCTCCGCCAGTATAAAGAAGGGTTTGCCGATCGACTTCGTCTGAATGAGGGGTAAATTCCTTCTATCATTTAGCTGCTGTGTTTTCTGACGCTTTCTAAACGCAAGTTATCATATAATTATCAATACAGATTTTTAGTGGTAAGATTAGACTGTAGTCATTTATCTTGTCAGAGTGCTTGTTTTAACAAGAGAAATAGTCGACTTTCACTAATAACACAACATAGTTAACTTAACTTTACATACCACTGCATCCATATGAAGACGTTGTTCTGCAGGTTCGTCGTCGTCTTTTTCAAATCGCTCGCTCTGGCTCGAATATGTAACGCTTGATGGACAAGTCTTTTGTTGACATTTTGTTGACGTGTGAATAAAAATGTTCTTTGAAACTATAGTAATCGTATATCTCTTATCAAACTACAATAATGGCTGAACGCGGGGAGTTGAACCGACCGTGAACTCAGCGACCTGGAGAGCGGGCGGGGAAAGACGCAACTCCTTTTTATTTAAAGGGGACGCTTCGAATCGGGTTGCTCACAGAAGCACATCAGAAAAGAGGTAGAAAAGGGGCCTGTTGAGCTATAATAATGTGGAATTCAGACCCAAGCATTGCAGTTATGCTTTATATAGACCACAAATGTATGATTTATAAGTAAAAATGAATGATTTAAAAGCATGATATGTACCCTTTAAACAAACATCTTTAAGATGTTTTCTTTACATGTGAAATAAAGAAAACAGTTACAAACTGAAACAGGAAGTGTTTCTGGACCAGTGTTGTTTACATCTTGTAAAATGGTCTATATGGACAAAAGTATTAGGGCACAGGAGTTTCAATCAGAAATCAACTAGGCATGTTTTGATTTATGAAAAAAGGGTCTATCTGAAGAGCTCAGTGAATTCAAGTGTGGTACTGTGATAGGATGCCACCATTGCAATAAGTCAGTGAAATTTCATCCCTGCTAGATATTCCACGGTCAACCGAAAGTGGTATAATTGGAAAGTGGAAGCGTTTAGAACCAGCAGCTACTAAGCGGAAGACCATGTAAAAAGCTGTGGCGAATGCTGAGGCGTTAAAGTCACCAACACCAACGAAAGTCTTCCAAACTTGCCATTACTGGCATTAATAACAGAAAATATCAAAAACTGAACTGATGGATTTTCAAGGAATGGGTTGCAAGCCTCACATCTCCAAGTACATTGCCGGAGCAGTGGAAACCTGTTCTGTGGAGTGATGAATCATGCGGCCTGATGATGGGCGAGTTTGGGTGTGACGCTTACAAAAGACACTTAACTGTTCAAAAGGCTTTAAACGATTCCAGTCGATGAATAAGTGTCTTATCAAGCGAAACGATCGCTCATTTAAAAAATAAAACAAAGTTTAAGATTTATAAGCACAAATGGCCGCCTTGCTCTGTTCTGTGATGCGTGACTTTCCTGTTTGAACTCGTTAATCAAAATGAACAAATCTTTTCCCGAGTCAATTCGTTTATTTCATTCATTGAATGAACCGAATGACACGAAAAAAGATTTGTTCATTTTGATAAACGAGTTCGAACAGGAGATTCACGCATCACAGAACAGAGCAAGGCGGCCATTTGTGCTTATAAAACTTAAACTTTGTTTTATTTTTTAAATGAGCGATCGTTTCGCTTGATAAGACCCTTATTCATCGTCTGGAATCGTTTAAAGCCCTTTGAACAGGGCTTTCAGTTTGCACTGAAACTGTCTTTTGGACCTTGAACCGTTTGGTTACCAGTAAAGTGCATTATATAGAGAAAAATCCTTCAAAAACCTTAATTTATTTTCGGCTGAAGAAAGAATGACATGGATATCTTGGATCAAGTAAATTATCAGCAAAAGTTTTTTTTAAAAGTGAACTACTCCTTTAGTCCCTGGTCAAGTGTCCCAAAACTTTTGTCCATTTAGTGTATTTCATAGGGGGTGCAGCCATGAAGTTATTTTTGTATGGGCCCTAATATTGATGAGGAAACACAATAGAAAAACCCAAAAAAATAAACCCACACAAGACATTTTTGTATGAGGCAACACAATAGAATAAACCCACACTTACCCCCAACTACATATATCATGCCTTCCAGTACCGCCACCCCGAGTCCACTGCGGGCCTGATGCAGGGAAGACACGGTGGTCCAGTACTGGCTGAATGAATCGAAACGTTCAACACAACTTAAAGCCCGACTGTCACTCCATCGGCCGCCCTGCAGGCGCGTGTAACCACCTATAGACGGGAGGAGGAAGATGAACCAGATGATCACGACTAAAGGACTTTTGCCTAGATATACAGTCTGGAAGAGTCAACGATAGTTAGCGGTCAGTGTCCTGGTAGCAGGACATTTGGCAAGTTTTTTCCCAGCACTTATTTTAGTAATCACCAATCATTTGGACACTCAAAATTCCTCCTGTGAAAACCAGGTTAAAACTGACTCATGAAGACAGTACTTGCACTTAACCAGGCTTCATTTTTGTTATATCAACTTTGGAACTTGGTAAGACATTACTTTGTTATTCAAATTATTTAGTTATTTATTATTTTATATACAATTATTTAGTCCAAAATATTTAGTAAAATATATATTTTGTATACTAAGTTGAGTTTAGTACACTTGCTTTACAGTTAACTTTTTTTGAAGAACTTCTGCAATAATCTGAATAAAATAAAAATAAAGACGAGCTTTAGGTCTGTATTCCAAAACATTCATGAATTACAAAATAAATAATAATAAAAACAATAGTTCATACTCAATAGACAGTTGATCGGTTAAAAACTCTGTAGTGTACTCCAGCCTTAAGACGAATATTACCGCTGCACGGCGGCAGAAGATTTTACGTACCAATGGCATAGAGGTACTTGCGGGCTTTTCTCCTGGGCCGGGTCTTGGCTGTTTGCAGAAGGCTGAAATGTTTGCTCTCTTTAGGGGACTTGTTGACTTCAGTGTACTCTCTCAGAAGGGTTTGCAATGCAACCCGCAAACTGAAGTCAGAAATACCTGTGAGGGAAAGTCTCATCACCAATGTGTACACAGAAACAAACATAATAAAACAAATAATTACAGCTCTAAAGTATGACTGGATGAGCCACATTAGTAGTAAAATAAACAAGATACGCACACCCGCACATTCATTCAATTCTGTATCGATAATGAGCTTCACTTTATTTATTGCCGTTTATACAACAGTTCTTTCTGGTTCTCGAATCTGATTGGCTGAGAGCCTTTTCCAGCTGTGCGATATTCCCACAGTATCACCGTTTGTATCACTCCGCTTGCGGCGAACTGTCATGGCGGTCGAGCAAATCCACCAAGTTGTATTTTTATTTATTTTATATATACTACTGTTGTTGTGTCACGGAATGAGTTTTTAGAGTTTTTTTAGGCAAGAAAGTAGTTCTTTGGACCTCAAATATGTGACTGATATATAAACATTATGCCTATTTTACTATTTATTTTAGAGTTTAGAGTATAATTTGAGTTTAGATTCAAACGGCAATTTTAGGTCTCATTAATCTATTGCAATCGCTAGAGCGCCTCTTGAGACCAGGGGAGTGAGGTTTACACGCACAGCTCTCTGGCAAACTCTTATTGTTTTAAAAAATGTTATTAGGCATAATTTTTATGCTCTTAAATCCTCTTAAAATGTCTATGTAACACATTTTGAAATACCATCACATGTGAGTATATATTTTAACATTTTCTTTGCTTTTATTGTTTGACAGAATATTTTTTTTCAGGTTAAGTCTTAATAATAAATTTCCTTTTTTATGTTTAATTGTATTACTGCCACCATTGTTTTAAAAAAATACACCTCTCAAATCTGTAATAGTGACTTGACTACGGTTACAGTAGCTATACTTTCAGTGAGAAAAGTATTAGTTTAGTTCCAGAATTTTTAAGTCAGAATTGCATGATATAAAGTCGCAATTTGGTGTTAAAAAGTCAGAATTGTGAGAGATCTTTTTTCCTCAGAATTGGAATTTATAACTCATAATTGTAAGTTTATATATCACAATTCTGAGAGAAGAAGTCAGAATTGTGAGATTAAAAATCACAATTTTAAAAAAAGGTTTTTTTTTTCAGTTGTGGAAACAAGCAAAAACATCTCTCGCGTTTAAATTGAAATGTCTTTCTATTAATTATAACCTTTGCCTATGTCAGACAATGTGAAATTTTCTTCCAATTATATCTAATAAGAAACCTATGGAAGCTTGTTTCTACCACCGAATTAAAAAAAATCAAAAGGTAATTGCACATTCTTATCTCACTGTTTATATCATGCAATTCTGAGAAAATAAGTCAGAATTGTGAGATAAAAATGATGAGTTTCATTCATTGGTGTGTCGCACTCATCTGAATCCCAGCCTCTCTAGCTCACCCTCGATGTACTTGTAGAGTCTCTGAGGAGACAGCAGAGCGAAGCGCACAGGCTCCAGAACCTCCACCACGTGCTTCTTGCGGTGGGGCACGTTGTGGTGCAGCCAGTCCATCGCCGCCGTGAACACTTGATACTCGTCTTCAATCCTCAGCTCCTCACTGCGGAGCAACTTCACCAGCTGATCTTTAGACAAGCTGGAGAACTCTTCTGAGGAGCGAACCTGACACCACACACATGACCGAGCACGGGATTATTTTAACAACACATGAGCTTTTGATTGGTTCAAAAACTGGTATTTGGAGAACAACGGTGGACAGAACTTACAATAGCAAGTCATTTAGCTGGGTGACTTTTACGTTAAAAACTCTCCTATGCTGTTGGGAACAGTTTGACCAGCACTCAATTTTCCAACTGCTTGAAACACTGGTAATATTGAGACTTTTTCACATTTAGGGTCATGAATGTGCACATTTTTAACACATAGATGCATTTTGGAAAGGCTGAATAAATGTTGGCAACATCCATTGGTTTAGGGGTCAAACTGGTCGATCATTCGATGACTACTAAAAATCAACACTTTGAATAAAGAAACCCTAACAGAAACAAGATAATCTTTCATGATGTAGCATATCAAAAAATAAAACATACATGAGAAATAATGAGTTTACTCTTAAAATTTAAGTCTCATATTGTTAGTAATTCGGAGGACTTACGTGTTTTTTTTTTTTAATTTTCGTCTATTTAAGTTTCACAGTCAAAAAAAAAATTGTGAAAGACTGTTTTTAGTCATACCTTTTGTTCAATTCACCTATACTGCATGTTTTTAGATTGCAGGCGAAAAAAGAGGACACCCACGCAGACACAGGGGGAACATGCTGTGAGGCGACAGTGATGCCTTACTATACGCCTTATTCACGGCAGCGCCATCTTTGATTTTTAATGAGAATGAAAGCGAGGCTGTGAGGGGTAGACATGCATCTCTTCCATGGGCTGTACTGTTATTTAATGTGTTTTCGGATTGTTCTGCTCATGTAACACTGGAAAAATATCTTTCCAAGAAATTTCAGTTGACAAAAAACTCCCGACAATGCAAGTTTTGGAAAATTGTAAGTAATCTAGGAGCTTTATTCAGCTTTTTACAGCGGATGCCATTGGAAACACGGTAAGTCTATCCCTCACAGCCTCACTTTCATACCTGTCATGGCGCTGCTCTGAATAAGGTCTATACTCATCCAGAATCAACTCTACCGTTACAAAAACCCCTCTCTTTTCAGTTTCAGGTTTAAACCTTTGAATCAGGGTCAAAAGAAACAGAGAAGAAAGAACACAATGCTGAGAATATTTCAAACCGAGACCTTGAGTCAATAAACCCACCTCTAGAAAGTGGCAGTGGATGTAGTCCTCAGTAAACTTCAACAGCTCCGTGCAGGCGATCTGCTCCAGAAAGCGATAGATCCCCACACAGTTGGACGGGTCCATGTGAGCCCGGAGGAATTCTCCGCAGATGTCCACCACCTCACTCAACTGCAGCATGTCTGCCGCCACCATCAGCTCCTGCACCGTGTCCACCGTCACGTCAATAGAGCCTGTCAGGAGCAGACGAAGGCCTTCTTCAAATGTCTTTAGCATTCATATACTTGGAAAACTGTGTGGAAAAGCTAGACTACAGAGGATAGTTGACTGATCAAATTGAGTTTTTACATTAGACTATTTAACAGAAATGTTTTTATCCAACGAAACTTAGAGTACTTTTTACAGGTCTAGTCCCCATGGACATAACACTTATCTAAGCTTTTAAAATGTATTTTTAATAAAAACTCTAAAAGTGGTTAACTTTTCAATGATTAAACCCATCAAAACAAATAATAAATTGTTCTTCAGAGACAGCAGGCATAATGAAGCACACAATTGCATGATATATAAAAAAAAATATCTGGTTCCTAGTGTTGTAGTACTCGAGACCGGTCTCGAGATCAGTCTCGGTCTCGGACATTGAGGACTCAGGATTTTTTTGCAAGACCAGACGAGACCATAATTGTGAAAATATCACTAATTTGCCAGTATACTGACTAATTTTTTGTTGACATACTTGCTTTTATTGTATGTAAAACGTACTGATTCAAATCCAAGCAATAACGTGACTAATATGATTTTTGTTACCGCTGCCTGTCACCCATGTATTCATTTTCATGTCTGGTTAATAAAAGGCAGAGAAAAGTGAAGACTTGTTTTACATGCTGTACTAAATGATGGAAGTCACCCAGAAGTATTGAATAAAGATGGTAAAGTTTACCGAGCATCAGTCAGGATGCTTCACTTTGATTTGTAAATCCCCTCCCGTGGCCTCATGGGATAGTTAAGTGTCCAGGACACATCAGAATCTCAGGGGAAGTAGTAGGTCATCCGGGAACTTCTCACCTACTGTTTTTCGAATTTTGCGTATTTGGAGATACTACTCTTTTGGCGTACTGTTAGTAGGAAAGTATTCGATTTCAGAAGCAGTGATTGTAGTGTGAAATGCGTTTTGGCCGTTAACTGTAAAAAAAATATATGGACGTAGTGTAGTCGTGACGTCACCCATAGGTTTCTGAAGAGCATTTTTGAAGCCAAAAGTGGGCGGAGCCGGCCATTGCCATCTTAGCGCCTCACTGCGCGTCACTCCCGGATAAACAAAAATAACATGATGCTAACAAACACATAGTGACATCAGCGACAATCCACCTGTCACTCAAGTGGCCACGCCCTTAATTATGCACAACTTTAAGGCTTAATAAAATTCAAACGGATGAGTTATAAAATAATTCACCCCCGTCACAGTCGTCATGAAGGGCAAAATTAGCTATACAGACCAAAACCACTTTTTGCACCAGGCTGTAAACATATATTCTTCTGCTGTAAAGTTGGGCATTTTAACATGGGGGTTTATGGGATTGACACTCTTTTGGAGCCTGTCTCTAAAGGTCAGTCGCTGAATTGCCGTTTAAAGGAGCATTTCACCTCTTGCAACATAAATCTTTATTGAAAGTGGATCATATATGTAGTCGAAATGTAAAAGAATTTTTTAATTTGGTGCCCTCTTGACCGAGAAAAAACAGAAAATAACCAAGGGGCGCATATGTATGAATAGACTACAGGTCCCAGAATGCCCCGCGTTGTACAGCTCCGCAAGCCACACCCTCTGATCCGGAACCGCGCAAACAGAGAATTCACTCTTCCGTCTACAAGGCTAACATTAGCTATCACCAGAGTTTGAAATTCATTTCACACAAAATGTCTAGTTGGCTGTGGCGAGCAGGACGATCGAGGGCGAGGCACATAAGAGGACGGCGTGCCGCGCGAGGCTGGTGGCGTGAGTGATAACAGACTAAACAGAGACTATTTGGTGATAATGAAAGACACCTGTGAGGCGCGCGCCGGTCCCGCGTCTCTCACGGAGAAGCGAAAGCATAAAACGGGGAGCGACGACGGCAGATCGAGAGAGAAACAGGCCTGAATTTATGAAGTTTTGTTTCTGTTGTGCGTAACGTTACAGCAGTCGCCAATGAGGGGCTGCTGGCTTTGGCTTATACTTTCGTTTTGTATTTGTTCATATTATTATTAAAATGTTTAAATGTTCGCCGGTTCCTGCCTCATTATTTCCACAACAACAAACCCCGTTAACGTTACATTGGCAAACTTTAAGGGAATTACTCCTCGTTTGCATTTATTTCTGTTTGGTGAATTATTGCATGTTACCTGGATGTTTAGTCAGGCGAAACTATCACAACACAAACGTCCGTGTGCTCGTCTGACTCAGAGATTTCCTCCAGGAGAAATTGCCATCGTTGAAATTCTCTGCAGCAGACGAACTCTGTGTCCGTAGGCCGTAGCACGCAGCGAGAGTACAGGCAACAGCAATCCGCCCAGCGCCAGAGTCAGTGCGGGGTCCTCGACCGCAACAGGCCCCCGCCTCGGCGTCTCCTGCTCCTCCATCAGCCTCAGCTGCTCTAAACTATACTGCGGCTCGTAAAGATAGCCACGAACATCGGATTCGAGCAGCAGAACTTAAAAATCCTCTTCTTCCATATCATGTTTAGTTTCTTCCGTCATTCCGTCATCTCCACAGCGCTTGTTAGCTTAGCTTCCAAACAAGATGGCGGATATTGATTTCAGTTTCTGCAAGTGAAGTCCCACCCACTGATCTGTAATAGGCTTGTCGGGTGAGTGGGTCCCACACCCTGGCATAATAATGAGCTAATATATGTAGTTCTAAAGATTTTAATGAAATATGACTTCCTGCTTATTGTGACGCAAAATGACGATTTTTACGTCACGATAAGCAGGAAGTAAAACACTTAAATCCTTATTTCTCCCATCTCAGGGGAAAATAAGGGAATAAACCATGACCATTCAAAAATATGACTGGGTTTCTAAAGATACAAAGCTTAATGCAAATGGGTGAAGTGACCCTTTAAGTCATTTCTGTGCCGGATTCAAGAGAGACGGGAAGGTTGCCAATTGGTTTTGACTGGAAATTCCATCGGTGGCGATCATCAGCCAATGAGAGAGCAAGATCCAGGACAAGGAAAAGTTCAGGGGGAGGAGACATAAACCTGAAACTGAACATCAGCAAGCATGGCTTATCCTTCATATTCTCTTTTTTTTTTTTTCACAGACAACTTGGACCACAAGCTGCTGTTTTTAACAGAAAGAAATCGCACGAGAACTCAAATACCATGTGTGATTTCACATTGTTTCCTATGTGATTTCTCACATGTGTTTGGTTGTGAAACGTAGTTTGTACAAGAGACAGAGCTGTTGGTGATTCTTTCATACAACAGCGACTAAATGGTACCCCAAGCGCACCTCTCCTCAAAAAGCTGGATGATTTGTGGTATCATTCACGTTACAGGTTCTGGGTGGGTAGTAGAGGTTTGTTCAAATTTGTAATATTAATAGTGACGATGGTCATTAGGAAACATCCAACAAATATGATTCTAACATACCAGTGTAAATAAATCCCAGGAGAATTTCAAAGACGTCAGCCTCCACTCCAGCAATGCGAACCTCCTCCTCGCGGGCTTCGCTCATGCCTCCAGAGAACAGAGCAGTGAAGTACGGGCCGCTGGCAGCCAGCACCAGCTTGTGGACCCCGAACACCCGTCCGCCCACCACCAGTCGCACGTCGCAGAAGTCAGAAAGCAGACGCATCTTGTTCATCTGGGCTAGCAGGAGACCAGCATGTCTGTCTGAGGAGTAAATCCCACGCTCACTCGCTGCCCCCGTCTCGTCTCCAGCCACAGAGCGGCAAGCAGACGGAAGAGACGGACCAGCGGAGGACATGATGATTCCAGCTGGGCACCACAGCAATGCTTTTACCTAAAGCACACACAGACACTTTTAACAACGCTGACTTTCTCATCCAAAACTCTCACAGTGCCCTTACTATAGAGTCACTTAAAGACACAATTGAACAGAAAATGCTGAAGTTGATTTACTTTGTATATTGTATTTGATCATGTTTTATAAATTAGTTTGTTTTCTTTTTTTTATGAGCCATGCTGGAAAACAAAAATGTAAAACCTGTGAGTGTAAACAACCATATACAGTAATCAACAGACAGATGTCAATACTCGATAAAAAGAGTGAAATTAGGTCTTTATTCACATATAAACTTTCATCATTCACACATCAGTTGTGGTTAACAGAAGCTCAATTATGATTGCTTGACGTGTGAGAAGAGAACCAATAGATTCATTATCTTGTGTTCAGCAAGAACCAATGAGGTTTGTTCTTGCGTGTCAGGCAGGTTTAGTTGAGCTTCTGTTTATGTTCGCTGATCATCGTTTAAACGTGATTAAAAGCCTAAATAAAAGGGATGATTAAAATTGTGTTATTTCCAGGGCCCATGTCCCGAAGTGGCAATAGCCCCTATTGTAATTGTTAGCTCTCTTCATCTTTATTATTATTTCTTCCCTTATTACAGCCCTATGAATGAGACATAGGAAAATGGTGAAAACTGGCACATTTATTGTGATGATAATGAATAGTAATCTCACCAGCTTTGAGGTCTACAGCACAAGCACCAGTTCAAAAATGTACTTTTCAAAACGTTATAACTTTGTAAACCTTGGTTCTAAAAAAATATTATTTAGTTCACTTGATTACTCTCTTCATGCTGATCACATTCAATAGGCAACATTAACTCCTCCCATTACAGTGGTGGCCATTTTGAAATTTTTCATTTTTTCGAATGTTGTCGAATTTTGTCAAAAAGCTGATCAGATGATCTTTAAACCAAGCAGCACAGAAAATGAATTGAATCCAAAAAATTGAATCAGAGGCTGTATCTTTGCAAAACTCGAAACTTGGTAAGCTTCATCGGAGCCATGATCTGAGGGTCCATGTGAAATTTGGGAACAGCGCCACCTACAGGTCATGAAGTTTGAAAAATGCCTATTTTTTGCTCATAACTTTTGAATAGCTACATATATTCAAATAAAACAAAAGATTATTTGTGTCATGCCGAATCAGTAGATACCAATTTTCCCAGAACCGGATAAACCATCACTCCACCATCTTGGAATAAAGTACTTTTGTCATAATTGTTGCAAATTCAATTATCTTTTATAGATATTTGAGATCATCAACAGCATGTCTAGAAGGTAACTGAAAAGTTTGAACTCGGCACCACATTTTAGAGATATAAGGATTGTTACGTACACTAAAGTATATGGAGCAATGTGTGTATGGGTTAGTCTGTTTAGTGTTTCAGATTCCCTTGGACGTACAGCTGTCTTGCTTCATCATGGATTGAATGGTTCACGCTGCCTCTCACCATATCTCCTCCATTGCGACAGCATTTTGCTCGATTTGTTGTTTGACAACATGCTATAGCTCGAGTTTAATATATATGCGAGTCCGATACTTCACTGATATATTCTATGTTATTATTTGTTGATGTAAAGTGTACAGTTGCATTCATTATGTCTCTCTTCTCAAGTTGTCACATTGTGTGTAAGACTGGCAAGGAGTAAGTCAAGCGTCATACATTATGCACCACATAGGAACGACCGATTGTATTAGACACACTAGGCTTACGAAAGACCGCCACCCCTTGTATGTTTTGTGTATTTGACTTAGTGTTGTCAAAAATATCAATATTTCAATAAGTATCGATACTGAAATATCTGAAACGGTTCCTTTTCTGCAGTATCGTTAAACCAATACCACCCCCACGTTCTCACCATCTCTTCACTCCGAAGATGAATTGAGAGAATACGCAAATATTTGAGAGTGAAATACTAAATTGGTGAAATCTGTGCATAAACTCTTAAAGTGACAGCAGCTGAATAAACCTGCTGCTATCTGTCATGTTCATCAAAGAGCAAAACAGAAAATCATTCGCTGCTCTTGACAGAATAACTTTTGTAACTTTAATCGTAAGCATTAATCTGTATTTCATTTTTACAATGGAAACTACCAAGTGTTAGTTTACATTTGATTAATTTATTTACATTTCTGTAGTATTTCTTACCTAAATACTTCAGTTAGACCCACCTGAAAATGTTCATTTTGGGTTTATTTCATGTTCATCTCTATATTGTATAGGATTTATTTGTGCTACCATTTGCAATTTGTTTCTCTGTTCTTATTTATTGCTGTTTACTTGTCTTTTTTCTTTTTTTAATGTAGTTCACAGATTCAAATAAAGTCTCCCTGTGCCGTGTGTAAACTACTTCAACAGAATTACAGTGGTGAAATGAAACTTTATCAAAGAGTGTATTATTATGTCACTTCAATCCCTTTGTTATCTGGATAAGTATTGTAATAATCATTGGATTAACAGATTAATTATTTTTATTTTTTGGAAATTCTGCGATCACTGTCATATATACTTCTTTTCATTTTGTGGTAAGTGAGTGAGTAAGTAACAGATTCACCTGATCTGAAAATGATGGGTTCGATTCCTGCGTGGTGCAACATTATAAAAGTGAGTGTATTGTTGTCGTTTCAACTCCTTTGTAATGAAGATAAGAATTGTACTCATAATTTTATTAGAAATGGATTAGAAATGCCTTTTTATTCATTAATTTCTATGTTTTTGTGATGGTTCTTTCCAACAGACAGTATGATTTTGAGATCCAACCTTTCATAATGTGGACAACTGAGGGACTCAAACACAACTTTAACAAAAGGTAAAAACATTCCCTGGTGTTCAAGAATGCATTAAGGGGGCATATTCCGCATATGAGTATGTACATCCACGTGCAGAACTGTATTGTTATTAACTTTATCTAAAAATAAATTGAGGTGGACATTTTGTGGTGTTCTATGGCTAAATAAAAAGCTCATTTGATGGGTGTAACCAAAGAAACCCTAACCTGTTGTAGTTTAGTTTGGGCTGGGCTGGGCTGTGTTGTGTTGTGTTGTGTTTTAGCTGTTGTGTTGCTATGAACTGATCACAGGAACAACCTGTCGAACCCATAGGTCGAACCTGCAACCTTTCAGGTGCTCAGATCAGGTGTGTTTAACAGATGAGCCACACCTCCTCCGTGAAATCCTGAAAGCTAGCATCATCCTGGGTGGTGTGGACTAAAATGTCCACGTTCCTGTGATAGATTTACAGCAGCTTGACATCTAAAACACACAGCAGCCCAGCCCCAAACCACAACAAATATCAACATTAGATATGCTCACACTGCAACACATCGGAAGATTAAAAAGCTCATTCAACAGGTAGAACAGTTACAAGTGCAGGGCGAGTTTCTCTAATAGAGGTATAAGCCTACTTACATTTTAATTTCGTTATTTTCTCCACTTCGCTTATCCATATGATCATAGACCAACTTCCGCATGGGCATCGAGTTTTCCTGCATCGGCATTTCAGTCTGTCAAACCCATCTGAAACATCCAAATACGTTTAGGATTTTTTTTTTTTTTTTTAGACTTCTGGGACTGTGTGCCATGATTTCACGATTATTAGTGTTATTATTATTTGCATTTTCATATTTATTCGTTTAAATTATTACTTTTTTATTGTGTTCGCAACTGGTTCGCAGGCGTTTTAACAGTCCTGTTGGTGGCGGTAATGCGCCGAATGCCGTTCAATCTGAAGAAGTAATCTGTTAGACCGAAGTAATCGATACACGACCATGCAGATACTGATGCTGTGCTTACTGTAACGTTCTTTTCTATTAAAGAAAAAAAATATACAAAACTTGCACAAACATAAACAACTAGCAACAAATATATAAAGGAAAACAATGTATGCAGTAAGTTTACAATAAGTTAAAGTGACACATTGCTTTGTAGTTCTTGCTTTTGTTTTTAATATTATCTGAAAAAGTGCCATAATTATTGTTTAATTTCATTTATAAAATGTTCACAATTGGGCTTGTCTTTAGCCCATTGCTTCACAGGAATGTTATATTTTTCAAGTAAAAAAGTTGTAGTAGGGGAAAAAATCCTTTGGAATCAGTGATATCTGAAAAAAATAATATAATAATAATAATAATACATCATACAGATAAATCTGTTCTAAACAGCCTAGAAATGAAATTAGGGGCCTCGAAAAGAAAAGATAGATCACATTATTTAGCAACATCACAAAATTCACTGAAGTCTTGCATATCCAAATTGAAATCCTCAAGTAACTCTTAACAGGGTAAATTCTGTGTAAAATTTTAAAGGAAACCTCTTAGCCTACATTATTAAAAACTTGTTTGTTATTGACCATACTTTTTTCCACTGAATAATTTCATATTTAGATGACCAAAACTTTGGTGAACATGGCAAATAATTTCTCATACATTTGTAATATATCTGTTACTGTATTTATCTTTTGGTACTGTAATATTCAAAATATTTTAGTTGATTTTAATGTAAAATGAAATATTTTGGGTGAACAGAAAGGACATATAGATAAGATGATTTCAACATTTCCCACCTGATGCATTAAAGCCTAATTTCAACATTTCCCACCTGATGCATTAAAGACCTTTTATTTACTTAAAAAGAATGGAACACAAATACATGCATTATCAGCAAAAGTTGTATAGGCCTACACTGTACACTATTTGCTAATTTTTTCAAAGTACAATTTCAGTAAAAGGATGTGACAAAATTTTTGGTGAAGTCTAATAGAGAAATATGACATTCTATTATAATATATATATTTTTTTTTTCTGGGGGACTTTACTCTACAACTAGAGTAAATTATATTTTGCTCAAAGTAAAAAGCAAGAATAACTGGCCAGATATCACTACATACAGAAAACGGGCCAAAACAATAACAAACATTCCAGCCTCAGCCTGGAAACACTCATTTCATGTAAAATAACTGTCTATAGGAGTGTTTTTCAGAGAAGCGAGTATGTGAACTCAGCATGTTTCCTCAATATTTGCAAACATATTATGGTAGGCTAATTATGCTTTAGTGAAAAAGTTACATACACCTTTAAACACAGTGTTTATTCATTCTTATGCATTTAAGTGAAGAAAAACATATTATCCCAAGTTGCTATTGATAGTTTGGTGTGTGAGACACCTGTGTAAACTTGAAGAAACTCTTTTTTTAGATATAAGTCTAAAAGTCATTTAAAAATGTTTGGTTCATCCAGGCACATGTGTTTATTTTTATTTTTGTCAGATTTTTGGAACCACTGTGTTAATGATTAGCAGCCATGGCTTTCCTGACTTGATGCTGTTGTGTTGAAGAACTCCTCTTTCAATAGACCATTTAGAAAATGGAGCTAGAAATTGTTTCATAATTTATTAACCGAAGACAATCAAGGAAGCCAAAGTGGAGCATCGTGTGCTGTTCCCACATTTTTGTTATAGTTAAATGATTTACAAATGATCCATACACCATTTTTAAACAGTGCTGTCACTATCGTTGTAGCCCCTGTTGTTGTAGCCCCTGTTGTAGGCTAATTGTTGTTTTTCTGTATTATTATTCCTCCCAAATAGCAGCCCTAGGAACGGTAAATAGGAAAGTGATGAAAAATTGTCCCTCTTGTAGTGATGCTAATGAATAGAGATCTGACTATTTTGGGTCCACCTACGGGTCACTTTTGCCAGAAAATCATGATCTGTGTCTAAGGGTCCTAGGGTCATGATGAATCCATGGATTTTTCCAGGATCAGGAAAATCTGAACACAGCGCAACCTAGTGTTCCAGAGAAGGACTTTTGAACAAGCACTAAGCAATAACTTTTGAAAACATTGTCCAATGTTTGTTTTCATTATGTTCCCTGGTTTATGCTGAATCTGACAATATTTCAACTGTCAATCCACCATACTGAAGTAGAAAAACAGGGGGGGGGGGGGGGGGGGTTGCTACTAAAAATTTTCTCCAAAATCTGAGGATCACACAAAAATAACTGAATGGATTTTTGATATTTGCTACCGCTATCGAGAAATAAGTACCTATTCGAATTTAACTCTGCCTGTTTTTGTTTTCTAATGCTTCTTAGCTTAGAATGCTAATCGGTTGGCATGTTAAATTCTGTCCATTCATTATAATGTGGCCATAAACTATGTTGGTAGCTAAGTTAGCATAGCATGCTAACCAGTTAATATGCTAAGTAATGCTTTCCTCAGCATTTGGTGAATATGGATCAGCTGATATGATGAGCAATGAACACTTGATCAGAAGTTGGGGGTTCGAATCTCATATGCACTAATATCCAAATTGCTATTAATAGTAAATTCAAGGGCTTTATTTGTGTTTTCTGCTACTGCATGTTTAAAAAGATTCTCACCTTGAATCTCAATATCCGAACAAGAATCTGCCCTCTTTGTGACACTTAATAAGCAACATAATTTCCAAAGGAAAGTTTTTGTTTATAAATCCAATTCAGAACCATATTCACCTGAACAAATACATGTTCTGTTAAAACATTTTTTTTAATAACCACACTTACTTTATAAATCAGAGTTGTTATTTTTCTTCCATTTTCTTTCTTTTTTTAACTACTTTTTGAATGAACTCATGGAGCTAATGGAGCGGTTTGGCCCCATTATTGATGCTAGCAGCTATATTTAAAAACTTTTGTTATGTTTTAAATGAAAAACATGCATTGCTCAAAAAGAAATGGATTATTGTGTACAAATTACAGTATTTGTGTGGGTATTTTCATGTGATGTAATAGTGAATCAGTCTATACTGCATGTATTATGAACATAAGCCTCAATAGGATTGGATATCTACAAATGTCCTCCTCACCTGACAGTGTAGGGACAGGACAGAGCGATACAGTAAGCAGGGTTTACTTATAGTACCTTCACACTTGTTACAACAGGGTTTAATGTTCATAAAACTGTTATGTAATGTTATTTACTTCATATTTAAGACAGCTCAGGCCTGGTTTACAGCACACTGCACATGTCGGCAGCACATTTACAAGAAAATCATTTCATTAATAAATACATCAGACATGGGCTCTGAATTTATTCACAATCTGTTCTTTTATTTGATTTTTGTAACGAAGCATGCAAGGGAAAACTGTAACAAAAAAAAATAAGCTCTGCGAATCAGGGTAAATGTTCCCCTTCTTCTGCTGACAAATGACAAAAAAAAAAAAATCATTTTACAGAGAGTTGTTCATCTCAAGTATGAGCAGTTTGGCATTGTGTCTTTTACCATAGAAACGCTCATTTATTAAACTCAATGAAGTGTCCCATAAGACAACTACACTGTCCTGGCTTTCCTAAAAACAAGTAAACATTAGAAGTAGAACTTAAACTCAACGAATACATTTTCTGTTACTTTTAAACAGGTGTAAAATGGATACTTGTATTGTGCACAAAATCTGTTGCTCAACATTTACAAACTAAAAACTGCTTCTGAAACATTTTTTGGATTTCTTATAATAAACCAAGCGTCAAGAACGTCCTTGCTTGGGTGCAAGAAAATAAAATAAAATGAATGAATTTCCGGTATCTTGTTTTAAACAATAAAGCAAGATTTAAAAAGTTTGCCATTCAATAATAAATGCACCCACTTTGTTACATTCACAAAATACACTTTAAAATGTTTTAATAAAACTTTAATAAAAAGGCTATATGCATTCATCCCCACTTAAAAAGCGTGATCGTATAACAAATTCTGTTGTTTTTGTGACTATCTGTAAACATGTCTACAAAGGGCTCATCGAATACTTGTTCAAGTACTGGAGTTTCATTATGACCATGAGGAATGCTTTGGAAAGTGCAATACACATACACAGTTGGTTCCACCCTTCGCACAATGTAAAATGAAGGGACGACGCCAACGAGTGGCACATCTTCTTCAGTCTTAGTGCACGTAACCTTCACCGGGACGCCAGTGGACTCAGCTGTGGACCGGATACGCCAGCCGGACGTCCAGAGCCTGGTTGTGCTGTGCCAGCGAGGTGTGATGGTAGTGCAGAACGAGATCCTTCAGAGACTTGTGGAGATCGAACGGCTCGACGAATCCGTAGCCGCGCTCGGTGTGGCGAATCACACAGTGCCTCACCTGGCTGCCCACCCTGTGGTTAAAGACATTCAGAGCGGGGTTAGCGGACCAGAATCGGGTCAAGCTGGAAACAAAGGTTCATCTAGCTAGCAGATACATTTATTAAAAAAAAATTAAAGTTGAACCTATGAACGATAATTTAATAGCCTTACTTTTCCATTGTACTATAAATAAAGGCAAAAAAGCAGGTTTCGTGAAGAGTCATTAGACTAGTTTTGCAATGCTTCAAGGTAGTTTAGTTCACCAAGCACATCTCGATCTACAATCATTCTCACAATATCTTCCTTTGTGTTCAGCAGAACAAAGAAATTCATACAGGTTTGGAACAACTTGAGTGTGAGTAAATGATGACAGAATTTAAATTTTTGGGTGGACTCTCCCTTTAATTATCTTGTGACTTGAATGACTGAGTGTTAAGATCTCTGATTAAAATGTCTACAAAAAGAAACTCTAAAATTCATTCGTTTCAATTCATTTGAAAACTATAGGGGAGTTTTAAAAAAACGTAAAACTTTTGGCCGTCCGTTTACACCACAACGGCGTTTGCGTCTCGTGAATCGAACACAGACTGACACTTTCATTTAAGCAGAATACAGGGGTTAAAGTGAAAAAAAATCCTGGGCCTGAACTTTTTTTTTGTTGGGGGGGTTGGGGGGGGGGGTTTGCGGGGCACACACTTACCCTTCTAGTTTTACAGCTGTATCTTAATGGCATCTTTTTATGAATGAAAGCCAGTATCACTAATATTATACTGATATCTCTATGAAAATGATTTTCCCAAAAATTTGAAACGAAAAGCTAAAAGAAATATAAAAATTTTTAATTTAAGTGAACTTAAGACAATCATCATTGAACCCATAATAAATGTCATATTTAACTGTGCCATACAGAAATTGAATAAGGTTATAAAACTGTCCACACTGCATACATTATAAATGAAATAGATAGATTAATCTTTATCAAACCTACAAGCATTCTTTAGTCAAGTGCAGTTAGTAATTTTCTGTTCCCTCTGTTCTTTAGGTAAACTTTACTGACAGACAGAATTAATGGCTCCTGTCACTTTAAGATCTGTCGCTGCTGACAGGATCTCTCACGCATCTCATTCTCTCACTAATATTTACTTCCATTTAAGATAGTTTTAACTCATTTAAGAAGACTGTTCCTGAGAGGATACTCGACAAAATAGACGTTCTGGCATACATGTGTGTTACTGTTCGTTCGAGCGTGAAAGAGAACTGGATACTGGCGCGCGTCTTTCTGAGCGGTGTGTGTGTGTGTGTCAGGAGGACATTCACTGAAAGCACGTTCTCATTTGTCGCGCAGAAATGGTTTAAAGCATTTGCGTGAATAAGAGCGTGATCATAATCCTAGCTTACGGATGACAGACACAAAGAACGGATGGGTGCTGCATTAATTGACATTTTAAAACGTTAAAGCTGGACAAAAAAAAATCGTATGTGTTGACGTTGACAGCACTTGTCATTCATTGTTGACAGAAAATTGGACTCGTTTTCATGGTAGGCCTAAACAGATTTTTTTTAGTCAGCTAACAGAATGTTTTACATTTAATATTTAATACATTTATGGCATTTCATCACTGACTGTGGCAATCTATTTTTATAGTCGATTGTCGCCGTGTAAATGTCTATGGATGATCGCATCCGCTATACCTGCTCATTGCCTGTTTTCAGTGAGCTATTTCACACAGGCTCGGTCCTGCTCCTCCGTGCCAATGACAGCGTGCGGTTAAAAATCACAACAAACGAATTTGAAAGTGGGGGGGACATGTCCACATAGGAAATACACCCGTGGATAAGACATCATCCCCGGGCTTTATGAACTTGCGCTCCATGCTTTCACCGACGACACTTTCGTGGATCTCAATCTATCACACTGTGTCGGTTGGACCCGCCCTGCTCTGCTTCTGATAGGCTTGTAACGTGTTAGAGCCGCGTTCCTCGCATATGATTGGTAGGTGAAATCAATTGACTTGAAAATATTAAACCGCATATGCAAGTTCAAAAAAAAAAATTCCCCACGCCCGTACGCCGGAGATCCGGCACGGTGCCGGAGTACTTTAAGCCCTGAGAATATCTCAATGGAGATTGCTGAACTACAGTTTACTTGCTTGTTGAGTTTTCAGATCGGCGGCACCATCGCATAATAGAAAGAGCTAGAGTGCATGATTGCCACATTAAGTAAAACACCGGGCAGAAAATTGATCTTTTGTTATATCGTTCATGGCCAGAAAAAGATCCAATGTGGATCAGTTTTTATGGGGACAGCAAAATGTCTGCCAATACGGGACTACAGCCTCTGAAGACAACCGATTGACACGAAGCTACGGGACGTTTCCATCTTGTGCTAATTAAGAGACAAACAGGACAAAGATTGATGACTTACACCACAGAGCAGGCGTAGCAATCCTTCGAGCTGCTGTTTCGGATGAGGAAAGCACCGGACGGTTTCCCGTGGAGAAGCTCCTCCGCCTGACCCCGCCCGAGATCTCCCACAAACCATCGCTCTTCCTCCAGAAGCCCCACGATCTCCTCTCGCTCCTCTTTTACCTCGTATGGAGACCTGAGGAAATAAACACTCGTTGATAAGCATAAAGCTTTGGAAACGCCTCATGCAGATGCATCCTCTACAGTCCATTTCCTGTTCACCAGCCATTGTCCCATCGTCTCATACGGACCTTTCTGATCTATTGCATCAGACGTGTTCCCCGTTCACTTCGTTAATAAAGACGGAAAATTTAACCGCTTTAAAAAGTGCCATAATATTGAGAAACTTGAAGCAATACAAGATTTTATTAATCAAATCAGTGGTGATGGGTAAATTATTTCGAAATGCAATAAAAATCATAACAACTGCTGTTCGCAAAGTCAAGTATCACACGTTAAGGGATATAGTTCATCCCAGAAATGAACCGAAACACACTGGTTATATTTTAATGAAACCTGAGAGAAATTCTGTCCCTCCAATAAAAGTCCATTCACCCAAAACTTTGCAACTTCATAAAGTACAGTTCAACTTCCATTTACCATATTTGAAGTGCTCAATGTATGTGTGTGTGTTTATATGGGAATAAAAGCTTAAATGAAACCCGTTCATCAAATAAAGCACACGTGTCTCTTCAAAAGCCTTGGATTAAACCATGCAATTCATATGGATTAGTTTTATTAACTTTTTGATGCGTCAAATTTATAAGTGAATGGACCTGCGATGGAGGAACAGAAATCTCTCAGGTTTCATTAAAAATATCCTCAGTTGTGACGATGATGAATGAAAGTCTAAAACCCCCAATCCGAGTATTAAACTTGAATCTTATGAAATCGGTCTTTTTTTTCTGGATTTTGTTATAATAGTCTGATTGTCTAATTAAATGAAACTGAATTCTTTACAAGTTTATAAAATAAATGAAATTGAGATGTTTCATTATTTTTTGGTTTAATTTAATTACCAGAAATCATGTCTAATCAGTTGAATTCATAAAACTTCACTACTTTACAATAAAAATGTTCTATTTTCCAGAAATTCTCATCTTGTTTTCATTTTTCAGTATTTTTAATACACATTGTGATCAAATGAAGGCATAAAACATTAACCGTTTAATTAGTCATTTAAAATGTAGTAAAACGAAACTAACAATTTATTTTATTTTAGGCAAAGTTCAGTACTTGTACCAAGAATTTATTTTTAATATTCCATAAAAAAAATATATCCTTATTACTTTGATTAGTACCACTTCTTAATATCAGTAAAATATTTCTGTCACGATTTCTTCAAATCAAACCAAACTTTTATTTTGACAGATTGTCTTGAGTTTCTGTGTGTATATGACGATAGTTTTAATGAAATGCTGATGAAGTGAACCCAAAAGACAATATTTTGAAGAATGTCGGTAACCAGAAAGTTCATGGACCCCATTGACTTACATGATATTTTTTTCTCCATATTGTGGAAGTCAATGGGGTCCATCAACTGTTCGGTTACCGACATTCCTCAAAAACCTTTTTTGTGTTCGACAGAATAAAGAAATTCCTACAGGTTTGGATCAACTTAAGTAAAGGATGTAAAAGATGTGTGAACTGCTAGGACTGGTAAACGAGCACTCACTTTGTCAGATGACTGTGGACTGAGACGGGGAAATCCTTGCAAGAGTTCTCTTGAGAATAACACTGGTCTTTTGAGACCTCTGTCATACTGACGGGCTCTAAAGTATTTGTCCTTTGGATTTCCTGTAAAGCGACAGGGGAAAATTCTTAGAAAAGCAATGTATTTGACATATATTCCTTAATATTTTTCAAAAACTATTATATCAGCACATATTTGATCCTGAAAATCTCACCTGTAATAAAGTGGTGCAAGCATCATATAGCTGGTCATACTCTGCGGTCTTCTGAAACAGTCTTAAACATTCTTGAAGTTTCTCTCTGGTGGCGCTCAAAAACTCTTCCTTCACAGGTAGATCCTGAACACGCAATATAAGGCATTTGCTTATTGACACAAAAATACACAGACTAAATTTTCCTTTCAACTAGGATCACAAGGAAATTCACTTAAAGGTACCGACCGTGTGACAGTGGGACACGGGATAAGCCAGTGTGACATCCAGGCAAGTGTTGTACTGGACTAAGCTCCTTTGCCTGTAGTAAGATATCAGATCCGGCACAGAGTTGAAGGTCAGAGGCTCCGAGAACCCAAATTTTCCATCTCGGTGTTGGATCCTGATGAGTTTGTTGGTGCCATTGTTCCTGTGGAGAGAAGTGCTTTCAGACATACAGCCTTTTTTTCTGGTACAATGTATTTCTCCATGTAGAGGTCATGTGTGATAAGAGCCCATTGTTGAAATCCCAACCAATCAAATCGGACAATTTGCCATCTTAATCCTTAAACTAATCCTTTACGAAATTAACTTTGAAAGTTACCATTATTGTCTCGGTGCAAAAAAAAAATAAAATTTGTGAAAACAGTGGTTCAGTCTACAAGAACAGTGTCTTTATCGCCAACTGTCGTTTTTATGGATTGTTTTGACAACGTTGCCATCTATAAGCGAAAATCCTAAAGGAAAAACCTTTCTGCTTTTAGAACATCATTGTTGTGTAAACGTACCTTTAAACAGATGCTAAAAGTACTAGCAAATCACTTCACAGAGTTTTAATGACACTGATTTGTGAACTAATGTGTGATTGGTAGCAATACAGACAAAAGACTGGCTAATGATTATTTGGCCAATGTCAGTACCAGAGTCACAAATCTGCTTCACTAAAAGAGGACTCCAGAACCATGCAATCCTTACCTCACAGTTAATGTGTATTCTCCCTGCACCCTGCAGGAGGCATTTCGGACCAGGAAAGCACCGTCGGGCAAGCCGTGGAGGATTTCGTTCACCTCCTCCCTAATACAAGAGGTATAAATTCAATAATATGCAGAAAAATTAAAGACAAAAATACTAAGACTTATTCTGGCTAATTAGTTCACCTTGATATGTCAGCCCAGTACCACCCAGCCTCCTGTAATGAATCGCTGGGCTCTGTTTCTCTTGGTAGATGATCGTCGCTACCGATGTCTGAAGAAGAAACATAATATGAGACAACCTTTTATTGAACAATTCAGAAACCGTTACATTTCAGCAGGAAAACCTCCAGCAAGAAATTGTCAATTTGTCAGGTTTTGGTCTCAGATAATGAAACTCAATCCACCATTTTACCTATTTTATTTGAAAAATAATATTAACATATCAGATTGTATAAATGCATTTATCTATGACTGCTATGACAATTTTAAAGGGTTAGTTCACCCAAAAATGAAAATTCGGTCAGTATTTACTCAGCCTCATGTTGTTCCAAACCTCTATGTGTTTATTTGTCCTGCTATACACAAAGGAAGATATTTGTAAGAATGTTTTAATCAAACAGATCTCATTCCCCGTTGACTACCATAGCAGGAAAAAATACATACTATGGTAGTCAATGGGAATGAGATCTGTTTGATTAAAACATTCTTCCAAATATCTTCTTTTGTGTTCAGGAGAACAAATAAACACATAGAGGTTTGAAACAACATGAGGATGAGTAAATACTGACAGAATTTTCATTTTTGGGTGAACTAACCCTTTAACAAAATTAATGATATAACATTGACATTGAATAATTTACGCAGAAAACATAACATTTCCGTCAACATCAGTTCACCTTACTTACTACATATCAATTTTAGTACAAACATGAGTGACAAATTGGACAGAAAATATAGAGTAACGTTACAATGCAAGCAATATTAAGAAAGCAAACGTGTATGAGGGAGTTTTGCCGACCACAACAAGCAGAAGCCCAGCAGACAGACACTTAAATGATCTTATTAACCCCTCAGTAATACTGTTAACAAGACACCGCATGATTGTGTAAAGACTCCTGTCTTGAACCGTGTGTCTGAAGTGACAGCTGTGGACAGAACAGCGCTCGGGATTTCCCTGGGATCCCCGCTCGCGAATTCAACAGTCCCACTATGGAGGAGGTGACGGCCTGTGAGCATTCAGTACACGACGTGACGGGGGCTCTGTGATTGGCTTAAATTAAGACTTAGCCTAACCGCCGAACAAGGCACTGTGCTCATGAATACTAATCAAGTTACGTGATTGGACGCTCAAAGACTGTTACCAAGGGACGTCACCATTGCCTATTTAATATTCATGAGCTCACGCTTCGCCATAGTAGGATTGGTAGTTTCGTGGCCCGATACTCCTGCACTGCTGACCTCAATGAACTCATCGATGACATGTTGAGACATGCAAGACTCAACGAATAAAAAGCCCGAAACGGGGCTAACTCACTTTTATACGATATTAACTAACTTTCACAATTGTTATGTTAATGAATACGGCTATATTATTGTTTCCCAAGATTAACGCTTGACACTTGGGATTGTGTTCGAACGAGAACAAAGACAGTGTCATTTAAACAGAAAACACACCAAATATTAAAAGATGAGAAGGAAAACAATAAAGAAATATAGTTACGAACCAGTGCTTGCTGCGCTGACACGACTCATTTCGATGTAGGAAAATGGTTCAGCAGACATCCTTTATTCAACAATGGATCGTGTTCGCGAAGTGAATTAAGCCCTTTAAATACTGTAAATCGGACCGTCAAACAACTGTGAACGCTTGTCTAATTGTTATATCTAAAATAACGAAGAAAGCAACGGCAGAACAATGTTAAAAATTCGAAAAAAGCCCGGTTTTCCACTTCTTAATCCAAGTGTCCGGTTGTAAAAAAAAAAAAAATTGGCAGCCAGTCATTCAAAATAAACCGTCGCAATAAAGCTTATGATCATGTACCAGAATAACATACATCATCATCACGTTCATAACGCTAAGTATTAATCTAAATACCCAAATGAACAGAGTGTCTGGAGTGAATCAAACTCTTATAAGGTTTGGGACGATGTAAGTGTCTGAGGACGATACCATCGGTCTGCATAGGGAACGCTTCATACAGGATGTCGACGTGTTGTGTTTTATATTATTTTGTTGTCATTGTAAATTGCCATTGATTTTAAAAAAAATCTGTAAATACATTTTAGAAACGGAGTATTAGTTGTGTGCTCTTATTTAAAACCAATGTTGTGTTAATATTAGGAGGGTTACCCCTTTCCCCGCAACTATGTCACGGTCCGTTTTTGTCCTGCATATATATATATCGCATTGTGCCAATTGATACTTTTCTTTAACTTGTTAAAAGTCCAAAGTCGGAGTTTTCTTCAAACTGACATTGTGATGTATTTATTTTTGAAGAAAAAATAAACTGTTTAAATGAATAAAATATGGCATGAGGTTTTGAAACTTAAATATTATGAAGGTCTGCACATAGGGGGAGTTTCTTCGGTGAAGGGAACATTGTGTACTGTTGGCATTGTCTGCCTTGAGACAGTGAACGTTTCACTCCTAAACAGTGTGCACTCAAACACTAGTTCGTTTGAGCTTGCAAAGCAGCATGCTTTTCAGATACATGAAGACATGTGAATTGCTTTTGCATGATATAACATCTCGAGGTAGTCGATGACACAAAGCACTGAAAGCCAATTTTAAGTGCAATTATTTAAGGCTACATAGGTATATTAAGGATGAAATAAGTCCATTAAATAAAACAATATCGCGATTGATCACACAACATTAAAATGAGAAAGTTACTCTAAAAAAAGTTAATTAATTACTAGCTACTAACTAAACACTTTAAACACTGTAATTAGGTTACTGTAGCCTACTAATTATTCTCTATACTGGATACTTATTACTAATTACTTTCTAAATCCCATATCAACCTTCGACCAATACTGATAGAAACTGCACTTTTTATTCTTTCAAATAAACAATATACTTTTCCAAAATTCTTGAACTGACCAAATTTTTCTCATTAAAACATTTTTAACATAAAACCTTGATGTTAAATCCCCTATTATTTATTTTTTGTTTTATAACTGTTCTTTAATCTCTACATTAAGTAACTGCAATTAAATTACAGAAAAATTATGAGAAGTCCCATACTTTACTTTTTGAAAGGAAAGTAAATTTTAATTGGATTACTAACTACACCAGACACAAAAATTTATAACATGTTTTGATATTATAATTCATGATTTCACATTGAATCTCCAAAACAACACAAAGACAGTATATTTTAGATTTTAAAAGTTGTTTAATTAATACAAAACTTTATATATTTTTTTACCAACTACAATGATTAAAGGCTTCACGGTGCTGGTGAGCATGAAACCCAGATACCTTGATCATGCAAGCAAAGGGAATATGGATGCTAAAGGTTAAAGGTAGAGTGGGCAATTTTCATAGAGGCTATCAATAGCAAGTTAGCTTTGAAAGCTTAAGATCCCACCCTCCCTTCAGAGCGTCTCCAAAGCCACACCTCCTCCAAAACACATTCACGTACAGCAGGCAGCAAACAAAAGCATCACAAGAGACAGCGTTAAATTACCTCATGTCTCAAAGCACATTTCATTTCAATAATAATGGAGGTAAACAACTTCCAGTAGTTATGGCGAGAACTGGTTAAGCTGGTTGTTTTGGTTCAGGAGGAACTGTAAATGGCTGCTGTTTCGTTATATAATATATATTTTACCGTGATATAGATTAAAAAATATCAATTGGAAAAATTAACATGTTTTTGACAGACCCTATGATTTAAATAATAAAAAACACAGTCTATAATAGTCTATTATTCACTTTTCGTCTGAATTACTGCAGTGTAAAGTGATATTAGAAAAAAATTTAATATCACTTTACATAAAGTTTTAAACAGATTTGCAGGGTCTGCCATAGGCCTACATAAGAGGTACTGCTTCAGATAGATGTTATAGATGTGATTTGACTGGAAATGCCCATAGACTGTAAAAAATGCCTCACAACTTGCCAGTTTTCTGTTCTTTATTGCTCCTTGCAAGTGTTACAATGACAATAATAATATATACAAATAACAGATCAAATTTGTTCATTTATCAGTATGGAATTTATCTGTATTCTGTATGGAATAGTCTCTGGGCAGAAATACATAACTGGCATCTCTATCATTCAGACCAAACCAATATTTTTTCAACCGCTTGTTTTAATTTGCAGTTAATTCATCACAAACCAAAGTTGACCCGCTCTCGAGTCAAGTAAAAGCATTGTTATGTTGGAATGTGATTCCTCAACTCCCATTTTCATTATTGTGGCTATTCATGGCAATAAACATCTTTACATATTGAGATGTCAGAATAGATGTTTATATAATGCGCTGTATACTGGTTTCCTGTACACTGACAACACAATTTCCAAACACGTCACTCAGACAATATACATTTCCATTTCATAACCTTTTCAAATAGCCAAATCTCATGGTGTCTAATACAAACAATCCACTTAAAATAGAACAACATATAATTTGCTTGTGGCCAGATCACATTGCACTTTTCCACAAGAGATACAGTGTCTATTTCTGGTCGTTTATGTTAGGAAAAACTATGCCAAGATCAAGATGTGCGTATACAGAGCCATGGTCATTGTGTTTCCGACATCACAGCTTCATTCTGTCTCTGTTAGCAAACAAAGATTAGAGAATATGAATCATTTATTGTGTGCTATGGCTTCCACTGCACTGAATTGGTTTTAAGAGCAAACCTCAGTTAAACAAAGTCTAGTTTTCTCTTGCTGCGGTTCATTGTTGATTTTTAATGATTTATGGTTTCTGTGCTGTAATAGTTGATTAACAATATCTGTTCATAGAATTTGTTTGACATGTTTCAGCTGTTTCATTAAAGTGCCCCTATTATGCTATTCTAAAGGCTCATAATTTTGTTTTGGAAGTCTCCTACAATAGCTTTACATGAATCCATAATTCTGCATCATCACCTTTTTTCTCACAGTGTCTGAAACGGTTTGATAAAAGATGCAAAATCCCTCTTTTCTGCCAGCCTGCTCTGATTGGTCAGATGGCCCAGTCTGTTATTATCTGTTCGACCACGCGTCGAAAACAAAAGGACTATTGCCATATCTGAATTTCAGCTCTTCTTCAGCGCTTTATATACTGTGATACGAACAGTAATGATGCCGTCGGTTTTTACGGCAAAAAGTCCTCATCCTTTGGAAATGCATGTAAGTTGATTACAGCACTGAAAACGGCACCTTGACGGCAACTCAATCCAAACTCTTCCAGTCTCAGCAAATACAGTGTTTGAGGGTCATCGTTACGTAGGTTTGTGACAGGAAAGGAGACTGGAACTCCTGACGACTCAGCAGTTCAGAATCGATTCTTTCTTTTAAGAAACAAAAACTTTATTTATCGTGCACTTTAATCTTTAAAACTTTGCAGACATTTTACATTCACAAACAGCTTTGTTACACACGGCATTAAAGGTAATATTTGATAAAGCAAAACAGGAACACTTTCATTAAATATTTTGTGTTTCATAGTTGTTTCACTGTATGAATTTTACTGCAAATTCACTAAAAAGCACATAATACATTTTCAGCATAAATCCCTGTCAATAAAAAACAGGATTTCACTGTGACAACCCTAGTCAGTGGGATTGTCTCCACTAATTTCTGACAATGATCTGAGCTGATTAAATTAATGTAATCATTCTTACGCTTTTTTGTTTGTTTTTTGCAAAACTTTCATTTTCTCTGGTTCTGAGCAATTTAAAACTTCTTTCTCTGTAATGTATTTCCTCTGTTGTTCACAGGAAGCTATTTATTACTCACAAAAAAGATAAGGGCTGTAGATCAAACAAAATCAAAACCAACTCTCCAAGCTTTTTATGATCGAGGACAACTGCAGTAAATCTAATGATGGCTGATGGCTGAGGGACGCGGTGTCGTCGATAATGTGGTGGTGGAGTAATTCGCGGCACAGCTTCCGAGGAAGACCGTGCAGTGGGTCCGTCCACTGCCCGACGTCGTTGAACCAGGACATTCAACTGGCTGAGAACCAGATGGTGGCGTGCTCCAGAATTGGGGTACCAGCAGCTTCTCTCTCTCTCCCTCTTCCCCTGTGTTTTCAACCTTGTGTCTCCTTCCCCCTCTAAACCTAGGTCAGAAGGGGGTTTTACGCCCTGACATGCACCCTGATGGAGGCGTGGGCCAGCAGCAGAGCCGACAGCTGGTCCCAGAGGGGTGGGGCTGACAACCGTTCCTATCCCCTTTCCACGCCAATTCCTTGACCCGCTTCCTGCCACTAGGGCGGCGGGCAGGTCTAGGCCGGCCTGTTGGCGTTGCGGGGACCCGGGTAATTTTTTTGATCAGTGTCCAGTGATGGAGATGGGGACACTCATCCGGGTCCTGTACGCTCCGCAGGCCACCCCGATCAATTTGGCCTGTACCAGATACCTGTGAGTATAAAGGGGGGTATACGTACCACGCTTTGGTAGATTCAGGATGTAACCAAACCTCCGATTATCAAAGCCTGATTCAACCAGATGCATTGTATAAGAGCCACATGTTTAAAGTACGATGCGTGGTGAACTACCTCTTAATGTCGCTGGCTATTCAATTTCGCGGTCAAAGGCATAATATAGAGGTTGCGGTTAGCCCGCACCTCTGACATCCGCCAATTTTAGGAACAAATTGGCCAGATTTTAGTGTGGGGTATTTATGTGCAGATGTCTCTTGGAAGAAGGGGGAGCGGGGAAGGGGGGAGGTCACTCAGGTAGGAGAAGCTGAGCCGGGACCAAATGGGAGATGAGCCAGGGGAACAAATCGTCTCTTGAAAGGAGAATACTTACAGAGTGCAATGATTTTCCCCTGGAACAGTCCCGGGACAAAACGCTCAAAAATGCCTTTGAACAGGTCCATACTATCGACGGACAGCTTCTTCAACCAGACCGACCACTCTCATATCCTTATTTTGCTATTTTTAAAGAGAAGTTGTATCGAGTGATCCAAGACACTCAGTCAAAACAAGCTCACTGATGTGGCAAATTTACAAGCAGAATTTGCCAGCGTGTTCTCATCCCTGCCTGGTCGAACAGACCTTATCCAGCACCACACTGAGACTGAACCGGGCGTGGTATTACCCAGACGGCCATATCGCTTGCCTGAACACAAAAAAAGGTAGTTCAAAGCGAATTAGAGGCGATGCTAGACATGGGAGCAATAGAGGAATCCAGCAGTGATTGGGCGAGTCTGATAGTTTTGGTGCCTAAAACGGAAGAATTGGTTCTTGCGTGGATTATCGCAAGGTGAACACTGTACCAAAATTCGATGCATATCCAATGTGATCACCTGGATAAGAGCCTTTGGGTTGTTCGGGGCTCCAGCCACCTTTCAGCGTCTCATGGACAAAATTCTCCTTCTGCATGCTGCATATGCGGCCTCCTATCTAGCTGACATTAGCATCCATAGCAATGACTGGCAACATCATATGCAGTTGCGGACTGTCCTGAGTTCGCTGAGAGGGGCTGGACTAACGGTCAACCCGAAAAAGTGTCCGGTTGGGCGTGTGGAAGTCAGGTATCTGGGCTTTCACTTGGGTCATGGACAGGTGCATCCCCAAATTGATACGGCCGCAGTTGCAACCTGTCCGAGACCCAAGAACAAAAAGGAGGTGTTCCTCCAAAAAGGAGGTGAGGCAGTTCCTGAGGCTGGCGGGATATTATAGAAGTTTTTTTTTTATTATATTTTTTTATTTATTCATTTATTTGACATGGACATTGCAATTAAACTTAGTACAAAACAAGTCTGTAACTGATGCTATGCAAAAAGAGTTTGTAGCTATTGCTAATTTTCAACTCCAGTCCATGGTTGGGCCTTTACACTACAACAATTACTATATCATCTTAAAAAAAACATATCTATAAACACACTATACAAATCACTTACATACACAAACCAGCTATCTACAAATGTTTACTCGAGAAGTAAACATTTTAAGCTCAGTCATGGTTTTAAATTCAGCGGGTAATGAATTCCACAACTTTGCACTTTTATATGAAAAAGCAGACTGACCAAATGAAGTCGTACGGTATGGAACTATACAGTTGTTATTGATAGAGCCTCTGGTGACTCTATTGATGCTTTGTCTCTGCATAAATGAACTGAGTGGTTCAGGTGCTATATTATTGAGACATTTGAAAGTTAATTTGAGAAAACATAAATCACTAAAGCTTTCAAAGCTTAGCAATCTATACTTCTGGAGAACATTGCAGTGATGGTAGCGAAATGGCTTCTTATCCATAGTTTTTATAGTTTGATTATATAATGACCTGATATGTTTAGATGCTCCAAGCGTGGCCTGTCCCCATGCTGTCATGCAGTATGATATATGAGAGAATATCATAGCATGCATGTACAGGAGGGCGGCCTGATTTGGAATATATTGTCTAATTAGTTTAAAAGAGTTTAGATTACTTTGTATAGTTTTTGAAATTTTCTTAAGATGTTTGTCAAATGTTAATTGGGGGTCAAGGATCAATCCAAGGTATTTAAAATCTGTTACCAATTTTATCGTTGTATCTTGCAAATGAATCTGAAAATTTTGTTCCACCTCTTGTCTTTTAATAGAAAAACACATTGCTACAGTTTTAGTTGGATTTAGCACCAACTGATTTTGAATGAGCCATTTACTGACCTCATCCATACAAGTGGTCAGTATCTCAGCTGACTGTTTCGGTGACTTAGCCGGTGCATAAAAAACAGCATCATCCGCATAAAGTTGGCAATTTACATCCGGGCAGATTTTTGGCAGATCATTTATAAAAAGACTAAACATCAAAGGTCCCAGCATAGAGCCCTGTGGTATACCCCTTTGAATGCGTAAGAGTGGTGACTTATCCTGACCAACTTAAACACACTGATGTCTGTCCTGAAGATAAGATGTAAACCAGCTAACTGTCTCAACAGAAAAGTTAAAGGATGTCATCTTGGATAGCAGTAGGCTGTGACTGACCGTTTCGAAAGCCTTTTTTAGGTCTAAAAACACTGCTCCTACCACCTGACTCCTGTCCATGGATTGTTTTAGGTTTTCAATCAAACAGCAGTTTGCAAGGTTGACTGGTTGACTGTTGGCGGTAGATCCTTTTCCTATCTAGCACCAAAACTTTGGAACAGTCTTCCTAACATTGTCCGGGAAGCAGACATACTCTGTCAGTTCAAATGTAGACTAAAACACATCTCTTTGGCCTAGCATACACATTACACATCATAGACTTCTGTAATTCAATGTTAGGCTGCATAGATTAGGTCAACTGGGAGCAGGGAACACTTCCCGTACTCGTTACATCATAAGAAGAATGCGCGTTTACGCTAATGGCGTCTAGGCTAATACTGGTCTCTCTGTTTATCCCGGGGTTTATCGCAGTCCTGATCCAGGCCGTATCCCGATCTGATGAAGGACCACGCCTGGACACGACGACAAAGCAATCCTGAAATCTGAACTAGTCTCTCTCCTGTGAATGCCTCCTTCCCTTTACCTCTGTGCAGATAAATCGTTGTCAGTATAATTCCGGTTCACGTGGCTATGCAGAAGCGATAAAAAATTCTGGATTATGAATTTTTCAAAGCTTGTACCTTGGAACCTATTTCATGGTTTGCGTTCTTGAGCCACAGGCACTGTTTTGAGCAAATGATCGTGTTAAGGGTTTTCTGTTAGAACTGTGTCATGTTAGCGGCCCCAAAGTTTATAACTAACGTTGCGACGGAAGTGAATCAATCAAAACTAACTTTAGCTGGACAATAACTTTATTCTAGAGCTTCTGTAAAGCCAAAACAATCTATGTTACTTTCATTTCATATTATCACTGTAAAACTGCTTTGAAACGATCTATATTGTTAAATATATATTGTCCCAGTCATGCTGACCCAGTCTTCTTCCTTCCAACCCTGAACCTCATCACAGCCAGCAATTTAAACTTTTCAGCAAATACACAGAACTGAGATATGACTTTCTCGAACATCTGCTCCAAGAGCAAGCTGCATTCTTAAATGGGATGTGTGTTTGTAGTGTGTTTGATAAGTAATGTCTCTAGCACAGGTCATAGTCTTCAAATGAGAACAAGTTATTCCAATACAAATAATTTAGGGGAAAATAACTGTACGGGGGCTTTGTTTGTGGTTCATTCTGACGTATGAGGTCCTTTGTTATAGGAAAGCATGTGATATTGCTCAAGGATCCTAAACCTAAATACAATGCTGGGTATCTTATGCCTTATATACACTTTATTTTGGCAGCATTGCTGTTTTTAAAACACTTTTGGAATCACTGTATGATTAGTAACGTTTTTGTGGTGTGTGAAGTGGAATAAAAATGGTCCATTATTGAATACACTCACTCAAAAGTGAGGGGACCAATTGTATGTTTGAGAATAATTTGTACCATTTATTTTATTCCTCAAATCATGGTTTAAGGATTGATGCTGAGCCAGCAAAGGAAATTGGTCTGATAATTAAAAATACACTATACGCAACTCAATCTGACAAGAGCATAACAGAAGAAGATGCGAACAAAGCTCCAATTTTATAATCAATCCATTCCAAGTCTATACAGAAACACTGGGACAGAATGTGATGACCCGAAAGCAAACAATAGATACTTGAGAGTTTACATCTGTAAATTCATAATGAATGAATGTAGGAAATCCAAGAAGCTTTAAAATATTATTCTTTTAATATATATATATATATATATATATATATATATATATATGAAGAGTTCAGATGCAAAAGCCTCTAAGTGCCATTTGAAATTTTCTTCTAAAATGATCATTTTTATCAAGCTTGTATATTTAAGTTCAGTAATTTCACTTAAATGGCAATGAAGATTACCTATTAATTGTCATTTAAGTGAAATTACTGAACTTAAATATACAAGCTTGATAAAAATGGTCATTTTAGAAGAAAATTTCAAATGGCATTTAGAGGCTTTTGCATCTGAACTCTTCATATACATTATGACAGTTGATACCTGAAAAAAGTATACTTTATTGTATTTGAGATATATTCCCTTTTTCAATCTTTAAATATATTATTAGCATCATGCTTTTATCTATTTTCACAATACAACTTTTAACACACTTTAAAATAATTGTACGTTTGTAGTATTTTGAATAAGCCAGATGTATTACTGCATACTTTTTACTGAAATATAATACACTCAGGTATTGCTTATGTTTTGAAGAAATATAATACACTCATGGTATATTGCTTACGTTTCGAAGACACTCGTAATGAATTTGTAATGTTCTTGTAACATAATATAAAATACACTTTAATATCACTAAACATGTAATTAGTCCTTATACAGGCATACAGTAGGCTATACTAAGTATACAATTTACACACAAAAGTACACTAAATACACTTTATTTAATTATTATGCTTACAGTTGAATTACAACTAAAACATACTTAGTACGAAATTCGTTATTCTAAAATAGCACACTTCAAGTTAACTAATCATTAACACAGTTGCAGTCTGGCTAAGTAACGTTATACTTATCATATTTTTATTTTTCAACCAGGTCGATTAATCAATCCCTTTTTAAAAAGTAAAGTAGTTACCATAGTATTTTGTAGGAATTCTGATATGGTACAATTTTGTAACGTAGCGTAGCCTACAAGCAAATATATAGCCTATATATTTTTAATAAGTTCTAAGCAGCCTTTATTGTGGTTGTCTATCCATTTTGCCTGCTGTCCTTACGAAGACTACTCGTGCTGTTTGACCACGAATCAAAAGTCTGTGCTAAGGTCGTCTGTTACTTAAGACACGCCCACCACCATAATCTGACGTCACTGAAAACACGCCCACCACGAGAGATCAGCTGTCAAGATTATTTATTTCACGTTGCAGGTCAGTTTTTAATGACAAACAAACCGAAAGCGACCGTTGCGCTGTATGGAAAACACACATGTACTGGACCAACAGTAACGTTATAACGTATAGCTACTGTGTTCCTCTTACAAGAGTAGTTTCTCTTTAAGAGCTCGACGTTAGCTGCAGTAACGTTAATAAGATTAGTCCTGTAAAGAGAGAAATCTAGGCCCATATGCATTAGAGAAACTAGCAGGACACTGACACCTGTTGCAGCACACTATGGTGAGTTACTCCATTTACTGCTCACTAACAAACAAACGTTACATTTGTGAAAGAGAAAGTGATTAACTTTGTGTTTAAATTTGATCTCTGAACTATAAAAACAACAACAAAATCGTTGTAACGTTCAAGAGCTATGCATATACGTGTTATCTGGGTATTATAACTTTCCGTATTGGAGAAAGTGAATTATTTTGCGTGCAAAAGTTTCTTGACCTTTGACAGCGTTTTATATTTTTTGTAAACTATACACAGTTTTTTTTAAAGAAAAAAAAATAAAACAACATAAAAGTGCCAAATACTTTATCATAAATGCAAATAGTTGACATTCCATGTATTTGATAACATACTTTATCATTTGACTGTACATCAAAGAACACATCAAATTATCTATACACATTTTGTTGTGGATATTGTAAAATTCAGTTGAAACTGACAATTTAATTGAATTATTGAATAAACAATAACAGGCAATGCAGAATACCAGTAAAAAAATAATCTGAAAGGTACATTAATTATATGACTCATGTACAGGTATTTATATATAGTTATGGTTGTAGATTTTTTTACTCAAAAAATCTAAAAACATTTAAAAATTTACACAAAAACAATTGTATTCAACATAATTCAGTTTTGCATATCAATTTTTTAACAGAATAATAATAATAATTAATGAATAATAATTTAATACAATTTCCTCAGAAGTAGACATGGCAAATGTTTCTAAATTTGCATTACATGATAAAATATTTTACAGGTGGTTTTATGTGATTCATTTAAACTATTATGGATAACCATCTACTTCACTGTTTAAGAGTAAAGGCATCATCATTATAATTAATTGGTCACAATATGAAAGAATTGTACGGTGGTATTTTTGTTTCAGGATGAAGAGAGTCCCCCGTCCCTGACTGACATTAGCTTGGCCTGGCTGTGTCACAACGTGGAAGTGCTTTGTGTTGAACAAGACAATGGATCGCTGCAGCTCCGCCACTGTCCTTTATTTGCTCAAGAGTTGGCTGATCAGCTGCTGCACAGGATGGCTCATGAGGGTAGCTAGAAATTCAGTATTTTTCCAAAAATCTCTGTATTTTATTATATTTTATTTGATGATATTCGTAATATAGGATATAGACATTTTCAAACACAAACAAATAAAGTTTTTCCAAACACAAAAGGAACATTTAATATTCAAATGTGCTTAAAGGTGCAGAAAGCGATTTCTGAGAAATACTGTTGATAAAAGGGTTAGTTCACCCAAAAATGGAAAAGTCTCTCAGGATTTTTTACATTTTTTACAAATTTGTACAAATTTTACATTTTAAATTTTAATATGTAGTTTATTCCTGTGATCAAAGCTGAATTTTCAGCATTATTACTCCAGTCTTCAGTGTAACATGATCCTTCAGAAATCACTCAGAAATAATATGAAGATTTGATTCTCAAAAAACATGCATTATTATCAATGTTGAAAACAGATTCAACATCGAATATAATTTTTTCATTGAATTCAACAAGTGTACAAGAATTCCAGAATTCTTTGATGTAAAGAAAGCAAAATCAGTATTTATTTGAAATAGAATTTTTTTGTAACATTATAAATGTCTTTATACATTATAAACTGTAACTTTTGATCACTTTAATTCATCCTTGATGAATAAAAGTATTGATTTCTTTTATTTCTTTCCCCCCAAAATAAAAGAAAATTTTGTACTGACCCCAAACTTTTGAATGGTAGTGTTTAATGTTACAAAAGCAGATAAAATGCTGTTTATATTCATCAAAGAATCCTTAAATTAAATATGTAAATAATTGTTATCAACATTGATAATAATGAGAGATGTTTCTTGAGCATCAAATCATCCTATTAGAATGATTCTGAAGGATCATGTTACACTGAAGACTGGAGTAATGATACTGAAAATTCAGCTTTGATCACAGAAATAAAATACACTATTACTATTTATTCACATAGAAAACAGCTGTTTTAAATTGTTATAATATTTTACAATATTACTGTTTTTGTTGTTGTTGTTGTATTTGTAATCAAATAAATGCAGCCTTGGTGAGCAGAAGAGACTTTTGAAAACATAAAAAATCTTACCGATCCAAAACTTTTGACTGGAACTAATGTGTCAAGTCACTTTTATTTCTATTTTAAAGCAGCTTTACAGAGATAACAGGAAAATAACGAAACAATGTTTGCACAGATGTGTTCAATTAAGTGTTAAATGTTCAAATATTTCAGTAATGAAATTTATAAAAAAAAGTTATAAAAATCAGTTATAAAATTAATATAATTAAAGGGTACATATCATGCTTTTAAATCATTAAATTTTACTTATAAATCATACATTTGTGGTCTATATAAAGCATAACTGCAATGCTTGGGTCTGAATTCCTCATTATTATAGCTCAACAGGCCCCTTTTCTACCCCTTTTCTGATGTGCTTCTGTGAGCAACCCGTTTCGAAGCGTCCCCTTTAAATAAAAAGGAGTTGCGTCTTTCCCCGCCCGCTCTCCAGGTCACTGAGTTCACGTTCGGTTCAACTCCCCGCGTTCGGCCATTATTGTAGTTTGATAAGAGATAAACGATTACTATAGTTTCAAAGAACATTTTTATTCACACGTCAACAAAATGTCAACAAAAGACTTGTCCATCAAGCATTACGTATTCGAGCCAGAGCGAGCGATTTGAAAAAGACGACGACAAACCTGCAGAACAACGTCTTCATATGGATGCAGTGGTATGTAAAGTTAAGTTAACTATGTTGTGTTATTAGTGAAAGTCGACTATTTCTCTTGTTAAAACAAGCACACTGACAAGATAAATGACTACAGTCTAATCTTACCACTAAAAATCTGTATTGATAATAATATGATAACTTACGTTTAGAAAAGCATCAGCAAACACAGCAGCTAAATGATAGAAGGAATTTACCCCTCATTCAGACGAAGTCGATCGGCAAACCATTCTTTATACTGGCGGAGGTTGTTGAAGTGGGAATCCTTGAAGTGCTTCAGGTCACTACATCCAACAACTGATCATTTTGACTTGCCCTCTCGTAACTTCTGCATCATTGAGCTTGGACTACAAAATCGGAGCGAGAAATAATAATGGCGGATTGCTCGAAGTGTTGGACCGGTAGTCGATGTCCTTATTTGGCAGTTCCGCTGCAAATCCTGTGACGTTATTGTTCAAAAAACGTCATAGAAAACAGAAAAATCTGAACAGGTTGAAAAATATGACCAAAACAGAATATAAAGATATAAACGAAGCACCTGAAGAGAATAATTTCATCTTTTCTGTACTTATAAACACTCCAAATATACAACAAAATGCATTTAAGGGCTTAAAAAGTGGATTTTGCATGATATGTCCCCTTTAAATGATAAATTGTTCAATTATTCACATAATAGTTTATTATTAATAATAATTAATGAACAGTTTATCAAGTGGAAGAAGTTATGTTCAGTTTGTTGTATGATGTTGTGATCAGTTCTCCTGCTCCACTCAGGGGTCCTCAATGACAGAACCGTCGGCATTTTCCAGAACCTGGAGCACCTGCGTCTGCGGCGAGCGCACATCCAGTCCTCGAACCTCTCGGCCGAGGCCTTCAGACTGGCTATCTGCCCTCACAAGCTTCAAGAACTGAATGCTTCACATATACACAGTGACCTCACAATCTCAGATATTCTCCACAGCATTACCTCTAGCAAAGCATGCAGACAGGGCCTTCAGACACTGCTGATGAATGGCCTGCATCTGTATGGGGAAGCAGGCGAGGGGTCCCTGCAGGCCTCCTTCAGCATGCTCCGGGGCTTAAAGAAGCTCTCTCTGGCCTGGACGGACCTGGAGGACAGAGGTCTGGAGGACATCTGCACAATGCCCATGCTGGAGAGCTTAGATATCTCCGGTACTAACGTCACAGATCTAAGACCTCTGTTGAACTGTGAGTCTCGGCTAGGGTCTCTAACTATTCATGGGCTTCAGAAGTTAGAGATGCCCACCTCCAGCCTTGTCTTAGTGCTCTCCAAGCTGCAGTTGCTGAGGCACCTGGACATCTCTAATGACAAGCTGGTAATGGATGGAGACAACTTGGTGCAGCAACTGCTCGAGCGCCCGGGGATCCTTCTGCATCTTGTGTCCCTGGATGTGTCGGGCTGGAGAGATTTAAGCGATGCTACTGTCCAAGCCTTTGTGGAGGTCCGGCCTGGGATGAGGTTCATTGGGCTGCTGGCCACGGGTGCGGGTGGCTCTGAGCTGCTGTGTGGAGATGGAGATCTGAAGGTAAGATGTTTAAGAAGCTGAGGTGTCTTTATTCACGCTGACTATGTTACACGCATACCTTTTGTTTCAATCGGAATTCGATTAAGTAATTCGAACGTTCTGTTTACATGAACAGTGAATAAAATGATCGGGTTGATGTGCGCGTTTATAAGCCACAAGCTTCAAATCAGAATAGATTTTTTGACATGTGCTCACTGCACAAATATACACAAAGAGTTTCCCACTGTTTGTGCATAACTATTCTCCTACATTGGTTTTTCATTTGTTTTAAACGGCAGACTTAATATCCATAATATTCTGGTCATAATTTGGAGACCAGGGCTCCAGACTAACTTTTTTTACTAGGAGCGCTGTTGCCCCTGACTGAAAATTTTAGGAGCGCAAGCAGAAAATTTAGGGGCACACCTTAAATCAGCTTGCAATGCAATTAATCAATTTTTCCCCAAAATAACTGTAATACTGACAAATTCTTTGATATTTGAATTCCAGAGAGAGATTAAGGCATATTCTATCACGGCGTATAAGGCGTATTCTGTCACGGATTCATTGACGCGCCCCTTCCACGCTTACCATGCGTTTAACGTGTGGCAAATTTGCGCCCATTTGGTCGCAGTCTGGAGCCCTGGAGACATATAAACCGTTGTGCCGTGCTGCTCATATTTATCACGCAGTTCGAATTTCATTCGGATAAAGCTCAATCGGAATCGATTAAGGTGTTTATATGAAGGTTTTTCAGATTGAGCCATCAATCCGATTACTAAAGGATTATTGGGTTGCATGTAAACATAGCCATTGTCTGACTAAAAAATCTTAAAGGGGCCAAGAATTGAGAAATTTAATTGCCCTTGATCTTTTGACATATAAGAGGTAATTTTATAATTTAAAAAAACTTGCTTGTTAGTTGTTAGTACAAAACAGTTTTTATTGAAACTCCGCTCCGTTCCCAAGGCTCACTCTTGCGGACAAGACAAAAGCCTGACATGAGATAATTAATTCAAGCGCACAGTGGACGTTATAAAAATATGAAAACGCTGGTGTTCCATTCCATTTTATTTTTGACAATACACACTGTTTCACGTCATACTTTCAACAAGCTTATTTCGATCGCTAAAAATGCACATCGTACTTCCTCATAACTTGAAATCGTCCATCACATTTGAATTGGTCACAGCTGGAAACAAAAATGCAATTCAAATCAAGACATACCGTGGCATGATGCGGCAGCTGTTAATAAGAGAGCAGACGGTGAAGCACACATGATCCTCTAGCGTTAGTTAGTTTTAGATAAAAAAATAATCCTGACAGTTTCTGACCACAATAAGCAGCAAAGTGGGCCAGACTTTATGATGCTATTCAAAAGTTTGTCTATGAAAGACTAGAAACAACATGATAGCTTGCAGAAAAAAATGCATTTGACTGCCATCTCATTGAGTATGTGGCAAATAATACTTCTGAAAAATAAAAAATAGATAGATAAAAGATATTTGTGAACACATCCAGGTGGCTGGAGAGTCCAATTTGACCCAACTGTGTGAAGCCTTGAGGAGATACAGCGACCGAGAGAGTTTCATGCTGGAGATTCTTAAACATCTTTACAGTCACACCAACAACTTGGAAAGACCTCAGCCAAACATAATAAAGGTACAAACAATTCTTCATTAGAAGTTATGCTGTTGTCTCATCATCTGTATTTGTGAACAAAATATGTTAAGCTGGTTTCTTACCAGGATCTGTAAATAAGTTTCATAAATATCCTTTCGAAGTTTTGAGGAATCACACCATATCGTATTTTACAGCCTGAACCAACCCTGCCTTGTTATAAAAAGTTCAAATTGAGATTTTAATGGGATAAAGCGCCCAAGAAAATGTAAATGCTGTCATCATTTACTCACCCTTGTGTCGTTCCAAACATGTAGGTCTTTTGTTCATTTTTGAAAAGCAAATGGAGATATTTTTATTGAATTTCTGTTCCTCCATTGACAGTCCAAGCAAATACCAATACCGTTCTGAAAAGTTCATAAAGAGATCGTAAACTAATCCATAAGAATCGAGCAATTTACTCCAAATTTTCTGAAGAGACTGATGATGTATGATGTACGGATTGAATTTAGACTGTTATTTACTTATAAACATTCAGATATGGTTAATGAAAGCTCAATTATGCTTTCTTGATGTTCGAGAACCAATGAGGTTCATTCTTGTGTTACTCAGCACGTTTGAGCTTCAGCAAGAACCAATGTTTGATCTTGTGTGTCAAGAAAGTACGGTTTAACTTCTGTTCGTTAATCAGCGTATGTGAATAAAAAGTTCATCATGTAAAGAGATCCAGTCTCTTCAGACTATTTTGACTAAACCACTCAATTCATATATGGATTAGTTTTACGATGATGTCAGGAGAGTTGTATCTCCCTGAGTTTTTTTTAAGATGGGAGAAAATATATAATGATATCAGCATAATAAAAGAAACAATCCCTTAAAACCTCCCTTTACTGTAAAGGATCTTGACTTTAAAAACATTTTTCAAGTGGGCTAAATGGTATTTACAGCCGATGTACATGTCATGTGGCTCTTCCTGTTGCAGTTGGTAAAGGCTGGAATGAAACACCACACTGATTCTCTCTATCTTCAGCTTTTGGCCAGTGCATGCCTGTTGAACCTGGACATAGGCCCGTACTGGAACACAATTTCAGGCCGGGAAATCCTATTCCCATCCAGGCCATCCTATGCACCCAATTAAAAAAATTTGAAACACGGACAACCCTGTTTTTTTTTTATTAATTTGATGATTAAAAAAGGAAATTTGTATTTACCTCATTAAATGGGTGCATAATCTTTTTCATGTCAAATTCTTACATTTGATCAATAAATTCAGTTATAATGATAAGACACTATACGCCTTATTCACAGCAGCGCCATCTTTGATTTTTAATGAGAATGAAAGCGAGGCTGTGAGGGGTAGACACGCATCTCTTCAATGGGCTGTACTGATATTTAATGTGTTTTCGGATTGTTCTGCTCATGAAACACTGGAAAAATATCTTTCCAAGAAATTTTAGTTGACAAAAAACTCCCGACAATATAAGCTGTGGAAAATTGTAAGTAATCTCGGAGCTTTATTCAGCTTTTTACAGCGGATGCCATTGGAAACACGGTAAGTCTATCCCTCACAGCCTCACTTTCATACCTGTCATGGCGCTGCTCTGAGTAAGGTCTATAGGGCTGTTGGTAACAGCCTGTTACCCATCAAATAGGTGGTTTGCAGTCACGTGATTGTGTTGACGCGCGGAACGCAGATGGAGGGCAAGGAGTGAAGAGCACAATGGACGAGATGGAGGAAAATCCGTACCCTACTACTTTAGACGCTATTACGAGAGAAATATATAAACAGAAAATCAAAACATATGTTGGACGTGATCCTTACGTTATGAAGAGGACCGATTTTCAACTGAATTGAGAAATTTGCCTGCCATCGAGGCTGTAGATATCAGCAACTAACTCGTCTTACAGACATACTTTGACTTTACAAAGTTCGGAAACTGGTACGTTACACGAACAGCCACATAAGTGTACTTAAACACCTGAATAATGTAATTATAAGATACATAAATAATGTATTAACTCACATTTGACAAAGTGATCACTGCACACACACAGGCATTTTCCCATTCGGCTCCTCCTGACCGCAGACGTAGGTTTGCAAGGCATTTTTCCTGGTGTTTTTCTGTCAATTTCTTGTATTTTCCTCCCTTATGAACAACAACTTTTGGCACACGATAAAAACTCCTCGTGGTTTGATCGATTTGAGCAACCATAAACAATGTAAAACATAGGCATTTTGAGTGTGTTATAGTGCTTCCTAAATATAGAAAATCACTTCCTGCCCTCCATCTGCATTTTGCGCAATGGCAACGCAGTGATATGACGTCACGTGCAAACAAGCTATTAAATAATATGCACTGCAAATACAACTGCAATAAATAATGTTTTGAGATTGATGTTTTAAATAAATGTTTGAATATACAAATAAAAAAAAATGCAATACTTAAACTTTAAACTAAACTGCCAATAGGTGGCGGCAAGTGAGCGTCTTAATTAGTGAGTCGTTCATACAAAAGATTCGTTCAAAACGCTGAATCATTCAGTAACAATACACATCGCTGCTGTCTGTGTTGGCAGATTGGGTGAGTTCCCGCCCAATTGGGCTCCTTTTGGTCATGTCTGACCTGAAAAAAATGCATTGGGTGAGCCTTTAAATTTTGGGCTGGTTTTTGATTCAACTGGTGGGTTTTTATTTTTAACAATAAACAGTATTTTTTTTTTAATTCATGAAAACAAACTATACAATAAATTGTATAATGTAGGATTACGTTTAAATTAGGTATGATTCATGTTATGATTCAGGTTAGCCAATAAGGTTCAGAGGAATCCAGTCCAATCGGACTTCAAGCTTGATTGGCAGGTTGTTGTAGTTCTATTCGTCAAAACTGCATTTATCATCATCATTTATCATCATCATTATGCCAAAGTGGGGTAAATATAAAAAGTGCTACAGAAAGGAATGGGAGAGCGACCCGTCTCTGAAAACATGGATTGCACCCGTGGTAGGGGATCTATTAATCTATATGGTTGTGAAAGTACAAAGTTGGTTCTATAATTTCATAGTTCTAATTGTTCTATAATAGAGACGTTTTCATCAGTTCTGTGGAGATTCTCTACATTAATTCCATATTAAAAAGTAAGTGTGTTTATGCTGTTATAGCACACTTTTGTTTTGCTGTAGCCTACAATTCTAATGTCCTTTGATCATTTCTTAATCCTAATAACATATAGGCTAGTAGCTGATGTAGTGTCTAGTGAAGATTCAATGTATCAATCAGTCATTATTATATTTAAAATTGAAAGAAGGGGGGGGGGGGGGGGGAAACGAGAATTCATCTAGATTCTCCCAGTGGTCTAATAGTTAAATAATAAAAATAATTTTAATAATAAAATAAAAAATGTAATTAGTTGTAAATAAAGCACACATTTTAAACCACTTATACAAAAAGTTAAGTGTTATGAAATGATTTGAGAATTGGCCTATTAGAGAAGAACTGTAGTTCTGACAATAGTAGCACAAGAACAATAAAACATGTTGTTAAAACTATTATTTATATTTAAAAAAAGATGCACTTGAAATATGGCGTGAGCATGGTTCTCTGCAATTTGTTAGTCTGGTTGTTTAATAGGAAAATAAATTTTGTGTGTTTTATTGTATAACAGTTTTTGATGTATTTTGGGCTGGTATTGTTTTAAATGGGTGGGTTTTAAGCTGTAGTTGGGCTGGAAATCTTTAGTCCAATCTGGCAACACTGGCTGCTGTAGCTTTCCCGTGGAACTATTTTAGTCGGTGAAATAGAACAAAAACAGGTAATATGGTTTGTGTCTAAAATTAAAGTAACTTACATAAATAATAATTATATGAATATATATATATATATATTTTTTACCTCAGTATATTTCTTCTGTGACTTTTCTGTGCCGTTTCACTCATTTGTCATTTGTTTTGATTTCTCCACGAATGTAACGTCAGAGGTTAGATGAGCGCTAGGCTATTGCTTACATTTGCTAGCAGTTCAATACTAAGTTAACGCAGAAAAAAAGGACAGTATATTTACAGATGAAACTGACCTGCACTTGAAGCCCTGTACAGGTCAGTAATTTTGCAATATTTTGCTGCTCCCTGCTGGAGTGCTGTGCTTTATTTCTCTTTGTCCTTTCCCTCTCTGCTCCACCTTGCCGTTTTCTCTCGATTTAAGATTTTTATAGATTTATTTTTTTTATTTTAATTTCTGATCGAGTATAAGGGCAGTCTTTTTAAAAAGATGAGAGAAAGTATGTAATGTTGGGCTGTCAAAACGATTTATCGCGATTAATCGCATCCAAAATAAAAGTTTGTGTTTACATAATATATGTGGGGGGACTGTGTATAATTATTTTAGATATATAAAAACACACACATGCTTGTATATTTTTAAGAAATATTTTCATGTATATTCTGTATTTAGATTTATATATAATTTATATTATATATAAATATAAATATTTCATATATAAATAATATTTTTTTCTTAAATATACATGCATGTGTGTTTTTATATATATACAAAATAATTATACACAGTGCACCCACATACAGTATATTATGTAAAAACAAACTTTTGTTTTGGATGCGATTAATCGCGATTAATCGTTTTGACAGCCCTAATGTAATGATATCATTGCATAATAAAAGAAACAATCCCTTAAAACCTCCCTTTACTGTAAAGGATTTGACTCATGTTTTTTTCTAGTGTGCTAAACGGCATTTACAGCCGATGTACATGTGGCTCTTCCTCTTGCAGTTGGTATTGGCTGGAATGCAACACCACACAGATTCTCTCCATGTTCAGCTTGTGGCCACTGCATGCATGTTTAACCTGACCGTACAGGAGCTGGTGCTGGGAATGTCCTTACACCTGGTGGGAACTGTAGTTCAACAGCTTCTCACAGCCATGAAGAACTTCCCAAACCACGAGCAGGTATAAAAACACTCAGGCTGCATTCGATATTCATCCATCGTCAAGTCAAGTCAGGTATATAGCGCTTTTCACAATATAGATTGCATCAAATAAGCTCACAGTATCAATCAAAACCTAATAATAATATTCGTTTCTTAGTGGAAAAACATCCACTTTTGGTAGAGCTGATCAAGGGTATTACTGATTGGTTAATTAATTTGAATATCCCCAACTGAGCAAACCAAAGGCAACAGTGGAAAGGAACTGAAAAACTCCATCAGGTGACCCAATGGAGAACAAAAAAATAATATAAAAAAACCTTGGGAGAACCCAGGCTTAGTCGGGGGCCAGTTCTCCTCTGCGGGAAAACAAAGACACTCAAATTAGCGTAGATGCTGTTCTTCTTATGATGTAACGAGTAAATCAGGATTTAAGGGAAGTGTTCCCAGTTCTGGCTGACCTAATCTATGCAGCCTAACATTGAATTATAGAAGTCGATAATGAATTATGTGTATGACAGGGCAAAGAGATCGAGCTTTGAACTGACAGAGTGTGTCTGCTTCCCGGACAATGGTAAGAAGACTATTCCACAGTTTTGGTGCTAAATAGGAAAACGATCTACCGCCAGCAGTCGATTTTGATATTCTAGGTATTATCAACTGGAGTTTTGAGATCGCAATAGACGTGAAGGACTATAATGCGTTAAGAGCTCGCTCAAGTACTGTGGAGCTAAACCATTTAGTGCTTTGTAAATAATCAACAATATTGTAAAATTTATACGATGTTTAATAGGCAGCCAATGCAGTGTTGACAGAACGGGCCTAATATGGTCATACTTTCTGGTTCTAATAAGAACTCGGAGCGGCTGTGTTGTGAATTAGCTGAAGTTTGTTTATTAAGCGTGCAGGGCAAACACCCAGTAGAGCATTACAATAATCTTGCCTTGATGGCATGAACGCATGAACTAATTTTTCCGCATATGTCAATGAGAGCATATGACGTAATTTAGAGATATTTTTAAGATGGAAAAATGCGGTTTTACAGATCCTAGACACGTGACTTTCAAATGAAAGATTGGCATCAAAGAGCACACCCAGTTTTCTAACCGTTGACGAAGACATCGTCCAATGGTTTGTATGATAAAGAAGCCAGATATTGTATCCATCCATTCATGCATTGGGGTCAATGTTTCCCACATGTCCTTTTGGGCCTGCTGAGAAAAAGTGCCATGAATCATCGGTTCTGATTTGCTTAGCTGGCTTAAACTGGTCTTAGTTGGTTCAATCGGGTCTTTCAGTTTTTCTAACTGGCTTTCCCTAAAAGCTCCCTTCCCATCTGCAAGACGGCCATTGATTGAGCCAATATTGCAGTTTCAACCTAGTCAAACAGAGCGTGGTTTTAACAGCGCCACAATTTTTACAACCTACATAATTGATTACTTTTATAGTTGCTTCTGCTCTGTGTTTTAAACTGGCATAAGCAAAAGTATAAATACACACAAAAAAAAGATAAGTTGCTATTTTGCGCTGCCATGTTTCTACAGTAGCCCTAAATGGACAAACTTCTCTACAGAATGCGTTTCGTCACTCTGTTGTTTTTCTTCTTTTTTGTTTTCCTTCTTCTTCTTCGTTGGTGTTTTTAATGGCAACTTGCACCGTCACTACGTTGAATTAGCACGAAGTAGTAGTAGCATTAACGTTAACATTAGTAGTAAATTTTGAACAAATGGAGGACCACACATTATTATAGTGTCAATCTTCATTGGCAAAGAAAAGAAAACCTTGTTGCTTGACTGGCTACTCTCTTGTGTCTCCGACGGCGACATGTTTGTCCTGTTTTGGCCACCGTAGCTTCTTTAAAAAGGAGGGGTGAGTGGTGGGCTGAGCCGTTGGTTGCAATTTGCACCTGAAGCGCTAGAGGTCGCTAAAATCTACACACTGCAACTTTAAGCAAGTACAACATTTACTACCATGATGTATAAATACATTTTATACATTTTAATTCATGTATTTGTAATACAATTTTGGAATCAGTGACATATTTTTTTGTTTCTTTATTTATATTCTGCCATTAAATATGACCTAAAATTATTATTGGCAATTTTTGTAAGATTCATCATTTATTGACTACCAATGTCTAATTTTTTTCTGCTTTTAGTTGCAGAAGAATTGCCTGCTTACCCTTTGCAGTGACCATATCTTACAGGTTGTCCCATTTGACAGGTCAGTCCATACACATTTCCTCAGTGCACTTCAGCTTGTTGTCGATGTGGCTTAACTTAGTCTTGACCCTCTTTTCCCGGATAGATACGAAGCTGCTAAGCTGATAATGATGTTGCTGGGGAATCACGGAGATCAGACGGTGCAGAGAATGGCGGTGGCTGTAGTCTCCATACTGGTGTCTAAGGTAATTACATCACCACCAGCATTCTGTTAAATATCTATCACCAGGAGAAGCTTTGATGCAGTGCTGAGCTGTTAAGTTCAGAGATACAGATCTCATTTTAATACTAGGTGTAAATGGGGTCTTAATTATAGAATATGGTCATGCTGAATAAGGCTTGACTTTTAAAATCCCTATAGGAAAAAAATACTTTTGTAACCATCGCAAGTTCTGCTAATATGAACAAAAATCATTATCAAATAATTTTCTTCTTTGGGACATTATTAATGTGTAAAAGGTTTTGAGGCTGGAGAATTTAACCCTTTCACACTTCATTGCAGTTGAGTACAGAGGAGATCTCAGAACTGGGTGCAGAGGCATTTATAATGAAGGTAAATATTTTCCTTCACAGGTGCCTTTATTTGCTGTTGCTTTTTTAAAGACCCCAATTAAATCAAAAGTTTTGTGGCTTTTGGTCCGTTGCTATTAGCTTTGAAGCCATCTAATTGCTAGTGTGCGCTATCAAGATAGCTTGTAAAATATACAAATTAAAAATTGTACAGCCTGTCCCATAAGGTTAAATGGAACAAAAATAATGACAACTCCTCTTGTACACAGTGTTGAATAAAATATACAATGAGAATAATCCTCCACCTAAAACTGCATGTCTATTTATAGCTGTCACAAACTCCCATCACCAGCCTAGTCACCTTAGCACTCTACATTTCCCAGCATCCCTCCTGTTCACCTGCACCTCCTCACCTCCTCCATCACCTCTGGCATATAGGCACACACTCATGATCTGGTCTACGACTTGGACTAAGGATTACTTGCCTGTATTCCCTACCTGTAAATATGACCTCCTACGATACCTGTCTCATTGCTCCTGCATCTGTTCCTCTTCTCCAGTGTTTGCTCAAGATCTGTAAGACAAAGACTTTGATTACTATTCAGCCTGCTAAACAGAAACTTAAGGTGTGTGTGTGGATTCACTCACCTGTTGAAGTCACAGTCTCTATCTTCACTTGCAAAAGCTTAGAACTGAATTTTAATACCCGCCTTCACCATCGCTGTGTTGTAATCACTCACCTGTGTTTGGAATTTGCTCTAATAAAGCAGTGTATTTTCACTGATCCATCTCTCTCAAGTCTGCTATCTCCTGACAGAAGACCAGACCAACACCGATTGCAGTATGAGCATTCCACTCCGTTTCAATTGACCTTCTGTATTCCCTCACTCAAAATGGCTACCCTATTGCAGAGTATGCAGTGGAATTCTTGGAGCTGTCTTCCACCGTGCACTTGGATGATGAGTTGCTAATGGCTATCTTTTATGGGGGCTATAGCATGCCTTGGGATGCTAAAAACTTGCACCTTGCAACAATATATCCTTTATGCACTTCTGCTTAGCTGATCCACCTCCAGAACACCACCTTTCCTCCCTGTTGCTCCAGAGCCCTCTCCAGCCCACGAGTCCGCCATCTCCAGCCCACGAGTCCGTCCCAGAGCCCTCTCCAGCCCACTGGTCTGCCATCTTCAGCCCACGTGTCCGCCCCAGAGTCCTCCCCAGGCCACTAATCCACCTCCGAGCCCTCTCCAGCCCACGAGTCCGCCCCAGAGCCCTCTCCTCCGCACGAGTACGCCCCAGAGTCCTCTCCAGCCCACAAGTCTACCCCAGAGCCCTCTCCACCCCACGTGTCCACCTCAGAGCCCTCTCCAGCACATGAGTCCACTCCAGACCTCTCTCCAGCCCACGAGTCCGCCCCAGAGCCCCTCTCCAGCCCACAAGTCCGCCCCAGGGACCTCTCCAGCTCACGAGTCCACTCCAGAGCCGTCTCCAGCCCATGTGTCCGCCCCAAAGCCCTCTCCAGCTCACGAGTCCGCCATCTCCAGCCCACGTGTCCGCCCCAGAGGCCTCTCCAGCCCTCAAGTTTTCCCCAGAGCACTCTCCAGCCCATAAGTCCGGCCCAGAACACTCTCCAGCACACAAGTCCGCCCCAGAGCACTCTCCAGCCCACGAGTCCGCCCCAGAGCCCTCTCCAGCCCACGAGTCCATCCCAGAGCCCTCTTCAGCCCACGAGTCAGCCCCGGAGACCTCTTCAGCCCACGAGTCAGCCCCGGAGACCTCTCCAGCACACAAGTCCGCCCCAGAGCCCTCTTCAGCCCACGAGTCCGCCCCAGAGCCTTCTCCAGCCCACGAGTCCATCCCAGAGCCCTCTTTACCCCACGAGTCAGCCCCGGAGACCTCTTCAGCCCACAAGTCCGCCACAGAGCCCTTCTCCAGCACACAAGTCTGCCCCAGAGCCCTCTTCAGCCCACGAGTCAGCCCCGGAGACCTCTTCAGCCCACGAGTCAGCCCCGGAGACCTCTCCAGCACACAAGTCCGCCCCAGAGCCCTCTTCAGCCCACGAGTCCGCCCCAGAGCCCTCTCCAGCCCACGAGTCCATCCCAGAGCCCTCTTTACCCCACGAGTCAGCCCCGGAGACCTCTCCAGCACACAAGTCCGCCCCAGAGCCCTCTCCAGCCCACGAGTCCATCCCAGAGCCCTCTTTACCCCACGAGTCAGCCCCGGAGACCTCTTCAGCCCACAAGTCCGCCACAGAGCCCTTCTCCAGCACACAAGTCTGCCCCAGAGCCCTCTTCAGCCCACGAGTCAGCCCCAGAGCCCTCTCCAGCACACAAGTCTGCCCCAGAGCACTCTCCAGCCCACGAGTCCGCCCAGAGCCCTCTTCAGCCCATGAGTCAGCCCCAGAGCCCTCTTCAGCCCACGAGTCAGCCCCAGTGCCCTCTCCAGCCCACGAGTCCATCCAGAGCCCTCTTCAGCCCACGAGTCAGCCCCAGAGCCCTCTTCAGCCCACAAGTCAGCCCCAGAGCCCTCTCCAGCCCACTCCAGCCCAATCTTCGCTCCGGCCTGAGTGTGCCTCAGAGTTTGTGCTTGTCTAGGAGTCTTCTCCCTAGTCCGCCCATGAAATTCGTCCAGCACCAGTATCCCCTGCATCCTCCAATTTGAACACCACTTTGAGCCCCGCAAAGAAGAGGGGGCAAATGAGGAGGATAAGGATCCTGCGGGAATTTTTAATCCAGAGGTTTCTGCCCACTCAAGTGCTCTGTGCTGCCAAACCAAATGGTCTCAGCGCTAGCCAGTCCGGTGGTTTCCGTGCTGCAAAGTCAAATGGTTACAGCGCTGTCCAGTCCAGTGGTTTCCGAGCTACTTAACCCAATAGTCTCTACACATCAGAATCAGTTAGGTCCAGAATTAATGCCACAGTTATGTTCTTTGTCTGTGATGGCAACTGTCTGCTAGTGTGTTGGACTGTCACACCACCATCCCAATCACCTTAGACACCCAATCACACTACATTTCCCAGCATCCCTCCTCTTCCTCATCTGCCCTTACTCAGCCAACACCTGCGCCTGCACTGATTTCTTACCTGTATTCCCTACCTGCGAATATTACCAATTCCTAAGTTCCTGTCTCCTTGCTCCTGTTCAGCTTCTCCAGCATTCCCTTCAGCATTTCCTCAAGATCTGTAATACAAAAAAACTTTGATTAATTTTAAGTCTGCTTAACAGCAACTTAAGGTGTGTATGTGTGCATTTACTCACCTGTTGAAGTCACAATCTCTATCTTCACTTGCAAAACCTGAGAACTGAAGTTTAATAGCCACCTTCATCATCGCTGAGTTGTCATTACTCCCGTGTTTGGAATTTGCTCAAATAAAGCAGTGTATTTTCACTGATCCACAGATCCATCTTTCTTGAGTCTGCTATATCCTGACAATAGCAAAACATGTCAGACTGTGATGCAAGCTAAAGAATGTTAGTTATTAAAAAAAAGACAGGCCTTTAATATGCCCCACCCCTTCTGTTTCAATAGCAAATACGTCAGAAAAGGAAAGACAAATTCTTCTGAACATTTAATGGGGTCTTTTACACTAACCATACTGTTCACTTAAAGTTGTATATGTAAATGGCTAAATTCTTAAGCTTCTATTGCAAATGCCTGAATGGACAGATGATTACATGTATAGACCAAAACAATAGATTTATTCCCCTTTCTGTGGAACTTCAGCAGTTGCTGAGCATCGTTCAACAGAAGGCCTCACTGGGTGTAGTGGATTCAACTCTGAAGTTTGCATTAAGTGCTTTGTGGAACTTGACAGATGAGACACCCACTGCTTGTCTACATTTCATTCAGTGCCAAGGACTGGAACTCTACATGGAATTGCTAGAGGTACACAGACACGCACTCATGCACAAACTAACATGCACAGTGGGACACATTTGAAGTCAAGTCACCTTTATTGATATAGCGCTTTATACAATACAGATTGTTTCAAAAAAGCTTTTACAGTGATAAACAGGAACAGACTAAATTAAACAACAGCCATTATTCAGTTGAAATTAGTTCAGTGTTGATTCAGTTTGGTTCAGTCACTGATGGCATAATCCAGCTCTCATCCAATAGTGTCAAAGCATTCAAGTCAATAATATTGTCAAATATTAGGTATCCACAACTAAGCAAGCTAGAGGCGACAAGGGCAAGGAACCCAAACTCCATCGTTGAGAGAAAAAACCTGAGGCGAAACCAGGCTCAGTCGAGGGCCAGTTCTCCTCTCGCCAAATGAATGAAGATGGTGTGGTTTAATTACAGGCTGCATCACAAGTCAGATTATAGAGTGATATCATAACAAGTTTACAACAATGACATAGATACTTGAACTTAGTAATACTTATCCCAAAAATAAATTTGTGACCATTATATCACCCTCTTGCTGATCCAATTCAAACTAGTATGACTTTCTTTCTTCTGTGAGACACAAAAGAACATGCTTTAAATCATGTTGATGACCAAACCATTTTTGTTACCATTTGACTTCCATTCTATCGACAAAAAATCACTGACACATTTCTCAAAATGTCTTATTGTGTTCCACAAAAGACAGAAATTCAAACAGTTTTGGAATAAGTTTGAGTTAATGATGAGTAAAATAAGTTTAATTTTTGGGAGAAAAATGGCTTTTAAATGGTTGTTAATTTTCTGTATCTTCTCATCACTCTCTTCTCTCCTCCACAGTCATATTATTCCGAGTTCTCCATCCAGCAGAAGCTCCTGGGCCTTTTGGTAAATATATTGTATATGTAAAAATTAATTACAAAGCAAACAACTTACCCACTCTGACATGGTCACACAAAAATCTAAATAAACTCAAAATGAGTTTGCAGAGGAATTGTTGACTAATGGTCCAAAAAAAAAGAGATTATTAGGAATAATTTCTGAACAACTGTTAATTGTAACAAATAATCTACCTTAATCTATTCACAATGTGATTCTTTGTTTTATGCTTGTAGTTGATATCCTAGAAGTAATTTCAAAAAACTTTCAGAAATGCATAAATGTGAATAGGCTTTAATGTGATTTGGTTTAAATGTATAGCATGTTAACATTACAGCATTGGCTGCTTGTTGATAGTGTTAGTAAATGGTATTTGATATGCTTTCCTCTGTATCTTTTAGTGGGATATATTGATTCAAACTCCTGTCAAGGATTCTTCTATTCTCGAAATTTCTGGCAGGTTTACACGTTATATTAAGTTACTATACATTATCATTAGGTAACAATGACAAGTAAAAAGTTATTGATAATTTTTACTTTTACAAATACATTTTAAAATGTATAGGTGTTCAGATGAAAACACTAGTTTATGTATTATGATTCCAAAGGGATAGTTCACCCAAAGAATGTAAGTTTTGTTCCAAACCTGTATGAATTTCCTCCTTCTGTCGAAGACAAAACAAGATATTTTGAGTTGTATTTTTAACAGTTGACGGGCCCCATTGACTTCCATAATATTCTATGAAAGTGTCATATCCACCAGGAGAAAGCTTCATATCCACCAGCTGAAGTGCCCTTAATCTCCACAAGAGGGCAATCCTTCCTAGTCCTTTACTATTGCTTCACAAACTACGTTTCCCATAAACCTTTGTCTGGGCTCAATGTTGTGTGATTGCATCCACCTGTGCATCATTACCTTGTTAGCCCGGCTGAACTCGATATCGCCCCCTAAACCTTTATTCACTATTCCCTATGTTAGTCCACTAATATTGTTCACTTGAAGGAGTGAATGAAAAGAGTGAACAAATTACGACAGCCATTGAGCGTACATCGGTTGTACACTCGTTGTTGCAGTGCAGTGTGTGATTGAATAAGTGCACTCAATAACGTCCACAATGGATTCGGACAACACTACAAATGGCTGTATCCTCAAATAACGCCCTATTTGAGGATATAGGAGACGATTACTGATTTTCGTCAATGGGGCCCATCAACTATTTGGTAACCAACATTTTTCAAAATATCTTTTTTTCATACAGGTTTGGAAGAACTTGGGGGTGAGAAAATGATGACAGCATTTTAATTTTTGAGTAAACTATGCCTTAAACAATGAATCACAGTATATTTATAAATGAACATTAACCTAGACTAATGCAGTTCTTCATTATTAGTTGATGACACCTAATGCATGAACTAATGGTGATTAAATTAAGTGTTAGCAAGGAAAGTTTGGACACCTTGAAATCTTTAGAAATGAAATTTCTTCATGCAGTTTGTTAAAAGAGTAGTTCACTTTAAAAAAAAAAACTTTTGCTGATAATTTACTCACCCCCATTTCATCCAAGATGTCCATATCTTTCTTTCTTCAGTCGAAAAGAAATTAAGGTTTTCGATGAAAACATTCCAGCATTTTTCTCCATATAATGGACTTCAATGGGAAACGGTTCAAGGTCCAAAAGACAGTTTCAGTGCTAACTGCAAACTGTTCGAAGGGCTTTAAAAAATTCCAGGCAACGAATAAGGATCTTATCAAGTGAAATGATCGCTCAGTTAAAAAAACAAACAAACAAAGTTTGAGTTTTATAAGCTCAAATGCTCGCCTTGCTCTGTTCTGTGATGCGCGTTCGTGACTCTCCTGTTTGAACTCGTTTATCAAAACGAGCAAATCTTTTTTCTGAGTCATTTGGTTCATTCAACGAACGAAATGAACGAATTGACTCGGACAAAGATTTGTTCATTTTGTTCAGAGCAAGGCGAGCATTTGAGCTTATAAAACTTAAACTTTGTTATTTATTTATTAAATGAGCGATCGTTTCGCTTGATAAGACCCTTATTCGTCACCTGGAATCGTTTAAAGCCCTTTGAATAGTTTGCAGTTTGCACTGAAACTGTCTTTTGGACCTTCAACCATTTGGTTACCAATAAATTCCATTATATGGAGAAAAATCCTGGAATCTTTTCATCAAAAACCCTAATTTCTTTTCGACAGAGGAAGAAAGACATGGACATCTTGGATGACACAGGGGTGCGTAAATTATCAGCAAAAGTTTTTTTTAAAAGTGAACTACTCCTTTAACCTGCAAGGACAATCAGATCATGTCCTTATTCAATATTCTGTTCTAGAAGCGTATCTACTTCAAATGACGAATAGCTTGCTCAACAACACTGATATCAGCGAATCTCCTCTGTGCTCCAGAATAATGTAGCAGAGGTGGAGGAGCTGCGGACGGAGCTGATGGATGAGGACCTGGTGGAGCACATTATTTCACTCTTAATCAACCCAGAGGTGGAGGTGGATGTCCGTTATTTTGCTGGAGGGATCCTGGCACATCTCACCTCAGTCAGGGGGCCTGAGTGGGGTCTGGATGCTGAGCTGCACTGCAAAGTGCAGGAGAAACTGGTATGTGTTCTTGTGCATATGGATTATGAGGATGGAAATGTGTATAATGACACTTCCTGTGTCCTTGTGAACCAACTGGCTTAAAAAACATACTAAACTGTGCTTTATTGAAATAAGAAAATGCAGAAAGGTTTAGGGTTAGGGGGTAGAATATACAGTTTGTACAGCATAAAAACTATTACGCATATGGAGAGTCTCCATAAACCGAGTGTGTGCGCACATTAGTTCAAATGTAGTGTTTTTATGTGCTAAACTCTGTACCTGAAATCTCTCACTTTTAGCACTCCTCTATCCTGTCATGGAGTTCTCCTGAGCATGCAATGGTTTCCTACCGGTAAGTGTTCTAGTATTTTATTGATTATTCTGTATTTATTTAATATTATACTGTACAATAATCAGTCAAAAGACTGGACACATCTAATCACTCCATATTATTATTATTATTATTATTATTATTATTAAATGGGGGGTTGACTGCTTTTTTTCTTTGCATGATTGTGTTTATGGGGTGCAATATAACATGTATTCGTGTTTTTTCTTTTTTAAAATGTCTTATTTTTCATAAACTTCACCTTTATTGTCAGCTGCGCTCTCCTCTGTCCCCTGAATGAGCGGTTGACTTCCTGAGTCTATGAAAACACTCCCTCAGAAACACGTAGTGGGCTCAGATTGGTTCGTTTGGGCAGGTGTGTTGTGATTTGCTAAACTGTCACTCACGTTGTCCAGAAGGTTAACGCCCATTCCCTTTACGGGTGAAACGGGCATGCCAAAGGTGGATACCATAGACATAGACGGTGGATACACGTAAATAATGATGTCAAGACTACAGTATCAGTGAGGCAGAATCAGACCGAGAAAGCCGCAATGAAGAAAGTCAAGCAGAACCACACCACACACGGTTCTTACTAAACGTTTCTGAATGATAATTTGCCACATTTTTTAACCATATACACGTTTGTTTTACACTATAGCATCTGACTGGCAACGATAGCAACTGACTGGCTACTAATGTTAAACACAAACAGCGTTGGCAAGTTTACGTTCTTGATCAAATCGAAAATAACGTCATAAAGCATATACACATGAAAAATACATTTACAACATTAGTACTTATACAAAATTCAGGTCCATAATGTTTGTACGCGTTTGTCGTAGACACAAAACACTAGCATAACTAGTAGCCTAGTGGCTATAAAGCCAGCGCTGGCATTTGAAAAAAAAAAAAATACACAGGCTAACGTTACGCCTGGAATTATACATGCAAATACATTTTAAATGATTAAGTCTTAGCCTACTTACAGGTTGTGGCCCAACAACTGCTGCCTCTGGTTTTAAAGTTGGATCTGGTTCATGGTTTATTAACAGTTTCTTGCTGCATTGAATCCTGCATTGAACTCGTGGAGATTCTGAAAGCTGTCTTCCGTGCAGCACAGAGAGCTAGATTACGATCGTCACTTTCAGGAATATAATCAAACATAAATTGTATCCATTGTTGACGAAGTAACATCCGTGGGAAGCTCGAACACAGAAGACCTGACAGCTGGGTGAACACAACTCACTCGACGTGCTGCAGAAATATGCACATGCCCTTTCCTGCATATTCCGAAGGGAGTGGTTGATGCAAATGTGCGGGTTAGTGACGTACCATAACCCAGCTGTTGTCCCAATCCAGTCGTTTTTGTAGGCGTTTACACTTCCTGGTTTTTAAAAGACGATATCTCTGCTTACATTGAACTTTCAGCGCTGCAACTTTGCAGATACTGTTCATGCACCATCAGCAACATTACACACTATTTTAAATGAAAAAAGTGAAATCGCAGTCAACCCCCCCTTTAAGTACCAGATTTCAGAAAAATAGTGCAACTATTATATAATAATTATGAATAATATATATAATAATATGAAGTGAACAAAGTTTAAGTTCATTTTTATTTATTTTTTAATTTTAGTTTTGTATTTTTAGAAAGAAATTAATTTGTAGGCACACAATTTATATTTATATGCGTCTACAAGACTGATTTTAAGCACTTAGGCAGAGGCTCTTTGATAAAAAGGATCATGAGAAGCATAAATTCAGTCCGTGCTTCAAGACATTTTTGATGAACTATCGGGTTGATTTTCACCAAAACTATTTAAACACTTGAAAAATAACCAGAGCTGCATTTTTTTTTAGCTTACTTTCACACTTATTAAAGCATTCAAAAGTATAAATCATGCTTTGAAGAGTTCAGATGCAAAAGCCTCTAAATGCCATTTGAAATTTTCTTCTAAAATGAGCATTTGTATCAAGCTTGTATATTTAAGTTCAGTAATTTCACTTAAATGACAATTAATAGGTAATCTTCATTGCAATTTAAGTGAAATTACTGAACTTAAATATACAAGCTTGATAAAAATGATCATTTCAGAAGAAAATTTCAAATGGCGCTTAGAGGCTTTTGCATCTGAACTCTTCATATATAGCCATTGCAAGCTTTTTGATCTACAGGGCCACTTTACTGACGCCACCTACTGGACTGGAGTGTGTAGCGCTAAATGGTGCACAGGAGAACAATGGCTGTACAATGTACAATTATGGGATAGTTTGGCCAAAAATTTAAAATCTGTCTTCATTGACTCACTACCTTGTCATTCCAACCTTTTATGTATTACTATTTTTAACCATCCCTTTAAATATCAAGTTGTTTTTCACCAACACAATAGATGCACTTAAAAGATAATCAGCAGGCCATTTTTTATTATTAGTGAGTCGTGATGTGCAGCCATTGTGTTAAATTCACCCAACCAACTATTAATTAAAATCTTTTCTGTTTCTTTAAAATAAGAAAGACTTTGTCCAGAAGAAAGAAGGAGAAAATCCAAAGAATGAGCTGGTCACTTGTTTCCATGCAAATGCACACTGTTTATCGTATTTAAATCGAAAACAGTATAGGAACAGTTCTCAAAATTTAACACAGTCATACTAATTTGTAATGGAACTCTTAATTTAACATTGCAGTAGCACTGAAAGCTTTTGATGTCTACCTTTCTCTCTGTCTTCCAGGACGTTCCAGCCCTTCTATCCTTTGCTACACATCTCTCAGTGTTCTGGTGTTCAGCTTTGGGCTCTCTGGGCCATACAATTCGTCTGCTCTCAGAACGGTAAGAAGAAATCCAGAGACTAATTTACACGCTATCCACGCTAACACGCATCCGATTAACATGCTAGCACACACAAATACACTTTCTGGTTGTTTATGTGCTCACTAGGGTTGGTAGTAACCCATGTGATGTGGTTGTATGATGTTTGTATGCGTGTATATTGTATGAATTTGGAATAGGGGAGTGCCTACACACTTTGAGAACCTTACTGAGCATGTCCTGAATAAATGTCATCTTATTTGGTGGTGATATTTTGAGCCACTTACTGAAATGCTGCTGTTGTAGCTCCTCAGTACTGCAGTATGCTCCAGACGGAGGGAGGAACAGACCGACTGAGCGTCCTGAGCACCCATCCAGACACCCACAGTGATGTGAAGCGTCTGGTAGAAAACATCTTTAAGATCCTGGAGCGAAACCTTCATTCCACCAGCCCAGGTTCAAAATGTGCTAACATCTCTCTGCAATGAATATGTTCTGTTAATGTTGTCATTATTTGTGATTTAATCATTTTAGGAATAAGTCTTTAAATGTCTGTATTTTCAGAATTTAAAACACTCATGTTATACAAATGAAAAGCACAAGCACTTCAGGTGGTTGAACATAATATATATATATATATATATTTCTGCCTAAACTAAGTGTTTTTTTTTAAGTAGTTTGTTAATGAAGTGTTTAATTTACAAACTTGGGAAACACGTATTGCTGCCCCAAACTCACACCATTGGTGGAGTCTTGCTGTGTATATTGACCTGGATCCTCAAACAACCAGCATATGAAAAGCAAAACGTGTATTTGATACATAAGTTGTACTGTTGGTTTAAACTTCTTCAATTCTTTAAAATTCATGTTTCTGGATGAAAAACGACACTACCATAATCCATGTATACACAGATACCTTACTGCTGTAAGCCATCCCCCATGTTGGAATGGTCAAAGCTGGTTAGGGAGCACTTAAACAGTAATAGAAAAAAATATATAAACACAAGAAAAGTGTTGCTGTTTCAAATTATTATGCAAGTGACATCAGGATTTAGGTAAAATAAACAATCAGATTTTAGTTTTCCAAAGAAAGTGTTTGTTTTATTTCTCATATCTTGCTGAGATAACTGGTATTAATCTCAGACAAGTTTGTTGAAAAGTTTTCCAGATCTTCTTGGATAAACCTACTTAAAAAGGTTGTTCCACATTATTAAACAACTCACATTTCTCATGCAATATAGGGCGGAAGAAAGATCTTTCTGAAGAAAAGTATTAAATAATGAAGTAGTGCAAAAGGCATGAAAACTACACTCACCGGCCACTTTATTAGGTACCCCATGCTAGTAACGGGTTGGACCCCCTTTTGCCTTCAGAACTGCCTCAATTCTTCGTGGCATAGATTCAACAAGGTGCTGGAAGCATTCCTCAGGGAGATTGGCCCATATTGACATGATGGCATCACACAGTTGCCGCAGATTTGTCGGCTGCACATCCATGATGCGAATCTCCCGTTCCACCACATCCCAAAGATGCTCTATTGGATTGAGATCTGGTGACTGTGGAGGCCATTTGAGTACAGACTCGACCCTTCAAAGACTCGGTCTTGAGACGAACTTGACTGTATTTGAAAACCAACGGACTCGGTCTCGACTCAGACTCGACCCTTCAAAGACTTGGTGTTGACGCCCACTCGACTGTATTTGAAAACCAATGGACTCAGTTTTGACTCGGACTCAACCCTTCAAAGACTCGGTCTTGACTCAGACTCGGCTTAGGCGGTCTTGTCCCCATCACTAGGTAGCAGGCATAAGTAACTAAAGTAAGATTCACCAGAAGTCAACGATGATTGCTGTTAAGTCCTTCAGATAAAAAAGCAGCCATCTAGATGACAAGTTTAAATTCTAACCAACTGAATCTTCAGATTATGGCATATAATAGTCAGGTCATCCTTCTGTTTAGGGATGAGATTTAACCACACAAAGATGAATGACGTCAAGCTGACATGTCCAGCGACCTGACAGCATGGTGGCTCATTCGGTGTTCGATTCTTCATCCTTCCCAAAAATAGAAGCAAGGCTGCAAATCTCAAGTAAATCATCAAGCAAAGTTGAAGGACTTCAAATTGAAGGATCCTTGTTAGGCAGGCTTTGTTTCACTTCCTTCATTCGTGTATTTAGAAGAATGCATCAAGTATTAAACCTTCTAGGACTATAGATAAGTCCAATGAAGAAACACAGGCAGTGTGGAAAGTTCTTATCCATCTCATCTCTCGCCTGAAACGAGAAACAATTGAATGCCTCTCCAAAGAAGCCTGATGTCTTTGCTGCAGTCAGCGCCACATACTCCAAAGTGTGGCCCACAGAGAAACACTGAAAGGAATGCCAGCATTGAATCAACAGGATAGTGAACCATATCCAAAATTGCACTCTCTGCACCATGACTTAACCTAAAAAATTTTAAAAGAGTAAATGTTACCAGGATATTTTTTATATCATATTCATAAAACTTTCATGGACCCAAGAATATTTAAGAATATGTAAACAGTCACTATATCAAAAGAAAGAACAGAGCCTTTGCTTTAAAAGAATAAATAAAGTTAGAATAATTTTTCAATCAACAATTTTTTAAAACATTTTGAGCAAAACTCTTAAGAAAATTGCATTTTTGTTAAACAATTTGTCTGGATTAGATTCAGAATGATGAGTTTATTGAGTTCATCAAAGCTTGCACATCTCTTAGGGCTAATCCCAATTCTACCCCTTACCCCTTCACTTTCCCCTTCCCCTCCATTTTGCGCGTCCACGTGAAGGGGTAGGGCTGTCCCAATTCTCTTTTGGTTGGAGGGGGAGGGCTAGGGGGAAGGGCCAGATAGCCCTTCAAACGAAGATTTTTCGGGAGCACACTTCAAACGAAGGGTATGAGAAGTGTCACTGCTAACCCAAGCTACAGACTCAAAATGGCTGCCCAAGCAAAAAAGGAGACCCATAAATGTAAGTATTTGTGGCTTTAATAAGTATTGTAACGACAAATAATGATTTGCTTTATGTTACATTCAATATTGTGTTCATATTTACGGTCAGTTTCTTCACAGAAACGTTTGTAAAAAAATCGCTAAAATTACTGTGCTAACGATAGTCCCGCAACATTATTTTCATGTCTGGCAACTGGTGAATGTAATTGCTGAAGGGAATTGGCTTTATTTTACCTTACATCTGCTATGAACGCATTGTTTTCTTTTGGTTATAGCAGCTATGTGAACACGACAACAGTGCTTACAGTTTTGCGCTCTTTGCAACACGATCAGATCAATCAGTCTTGTATGGTCTTTATCAAACAGGGACACCTGAGGAAACACGGAGGATGATTCGCTTTCAAGCTGAAAATGAGATAACTGCAGCTGTCGACGACATCTTGGAAGTGATAAACATCGGCGCATCTCCTGTGACGTAGGCGCTAGCGACGACTTATAATGACGTTTAACGGAGGCGTAGTGGTGTCCCATTTCTTAGGGGAATATTTTCACCCCTACGCATTGCCACTCTGTTTCAAGGGTCAAGGGGAAGGCGAAGGGGTAGGGCTAGGGGAAAGTGAAGGGGTAATGGGTAGAATTGGGATTCAGCCTTACACTGCTTATATCTCTTTGTGGGTTTGACATTTCATTAGGTAGTTATGATTTATGTGTGCTGTTGAATGTTTGATGATCACGCTAGGTTAATCATGCTAAAGCAACTTCTGTCTGCTCCTGGTTTTATGCAGTTCATCTTCTTCAATTGGTTTTGGATGCTGAACTCTTTCAAAAGATCTGTAGCAGGGCCCCCTACCATATAACCGTGAAAACACGAATGCCGTAAAAACTTGAAAAATGCGGGGAAAGTGCTTAAAGCATAGTTAAGGAGGTTCAAAATGGACTGTAACTATACATAATCAGAGGACTGAAACAAAAGGTTTTCTGGCCAGGGAAGCCACATGGAGCCCCAAGCCTGGGAAAGTAGATCTACTCTCATCGGGATCTTCTAATGAAAACTGGCAGCTAATCCGAATAGAGTTATCAAAAAGTACCGACTTTGGTACCAAGTTAGTATTGAAATTGAAAAATGTGACGATACCAGCAGTTCCCTCTAGCATTTTGAGCACTGTTGAATGGATTCTGCTAGAGGGAAATGCTGGTATCATATTTTTTTAATTTCCAAATTGGTACTGAAGTCAGAACTTTTAACAAATGCTGGAAGGCCAAAACAGTGCTACCAGGAGATGACACACACTGTCTTCACGCACTCTTACAAGTTCTGCTGGGAACTTCCATGTGGGGCATAATTGCATTCCCCCCGGCGTACAAGACAACCGATTTGGTGTCTGCCATGATGACCACATGAGCCTCGAAAGTCAGAAATACCACCATCATCTCCAGGCAATTAGTTTGAGCCTCCAGAGACTCTCCAGTATTCATAGGCTTGGCGTCCTGTGCTCTAAAATGCAGCGACATACTCCACCCAGTAAAACACCCAGAGTTAAAACTGGTAACAGAGTTCAATAGCATCTGTAGCCCTTAACCAGTGATGTTGCAGACGGACAACTTCCTCCACTGCTGACCCACCACTGAAGCAGGGCCAACGGTACACTGGTGAAGCCACTGCCAACACACCACCAGGTTGTGTTGGATGCTTTCAACGACTGTTTCATGAGGCTGACCACACAAGGGTGCGTTTCATGAAACCATCATTAGCCAACTATGGTCGCAAGTTCTGTCGCTATAGTTCAACGAGTCTGTTTCCTGAAACCACAGATCCAACGATCATCCGCAAACATCAGCACAAAGTGTTTGAAGCGACAGCTCTCGACCTGTGGTTAGAAGCAGTTTCTTGTTTGCATGTGTGCTCATCTCATCTTATCTACATCCTTGTCTCAAGCAAATTAAGCAAGTTAAAATTCAGCACAATCTATATCTTTTATTTCGAATATATGAAAGTTTAAACCAGGGCCGGAAATCGTCGGGATCGACCAAATTGGGAACAGTCAAATTCAAAAACAACACACTTCAGGACTACACAGAAGTCATAAAAGCAAAAAGGCCTCTAGTTGCACCCAAAACACTGAATCCACAAGTGACTATCCCAGGCTTGTGGTGCTGCTTGGCCAAGGTAACAAGCTGATGGTGAAAGTGCCGTTGATGTGGCCCACCAACCCATTGCTTTGGGGGCGCAGGGGTTAATGCTGGCTCTCTCGATCAGACACCTTGTTGCTATGCAGTTTTGAACTGGCAGCACATCTCCTCCACCAGCTTTCCATCTGTCATTCCCCTTAGATGGATATTTGTCACCGTTACCGTCTGCTTAGGTTGGGGTGAACTACAGCAGTACCTCACAACAGTCCCAGTGTTATCAAAACAAGTGTCACCAATTTAAATCCTACTCTTGCTACACTCGTGACTGTTAAAGCCACGTTACTGCTATGCCTATGTTCTAAAGTTCCAGCCCCGTTCTCATCCCAAGGTGTCATATACTGACGCTTTTGACATTTCGTCTACATCCAATGCAGATGGCACCCTTTAGTGTCAATATGAGACGCAAATATATATGGGCCAGAAGGCGCCTCCTAGTGGTCTAACCCTAACCCTACCCCAGAACTAAACCTACCATAACCGAACAAAGCTCTGTGCGCGTTATATTGACGCTAAAGGGTGCCATGTGCGTTGGATTTAGACAAAATTTCAAAAGGGTCACTATATGACGCCCTAGGATGAGAACGTTTTGAAACGTCTTACAATGTTTTAGAACTCACTGCACTCTCCATGATAAAAAACAATCTGCAAACTATATATAAACAACGTTTGTATTGTTTTAATGCAGAGTTGGGAGCTAAACACTATGGGAAAATATTTCTGGATCCAGCATTAAGAATGTGTATTAATGTGACTCGTGTATAATGCTGCTAAGGACAAATTCAACAATTGTATAAAGAAAAGGCTTCAGAATATGGTCTTAATTCATCTATTTTACTGCATGCATTGACTGAACAAGAGATCCTGCTGGTATTCTTGGGACCAGACAAACCGATAACAGAGAGAGACAAAAGCAGAGTATTAACAAACCGGAAGCATGGACTCAAATATAGTGTCGTCTTCCATTTTATTGTCCCTCCTACGAATACAGAGTACATCGGCCATCACACTTGGAGGTCTTGCTATTTCACATACACAAGAAGCTGGTTCCAACTTTTCTTTTGCAGCACACTGTTGTCCCACCCTGATTTACACATTTTTCAGAAAATGCAAGCAGTAGTGCCATCATAATAATAATTAAAAATAAAAACACAGCAAAGATCACAGAGGGAATAAAAATAAAACAAAATGGTACTGATGCAAATAGACCACGTGCTTAGTAGCTATATTTCAAATGTCACCAAAAATCTAAGTGCAAGATATGTCGACAACCTTAGCTAGAGAAAACTCACTAAAGTCAAACAAAACTTCATGTTAAGAGGAACATGACTTGCTGAAACTTACCATCCAAGCTCAGGAAAATAAACGTATGGCAGATGAAATAAAACAGGTTATCTTTCTCTCTCTCTCTCTCACACACACACACACACACACGCACAACACATCACTTATGTATACAGTTCTGAAAGTGGTCCTAAGGTTTCTAAGAGATGAACTTGTATGACTTGAGGACCAGCCTGGATCTACATCGAGCCCTGGGTGAGTTAACAAGATAAGAAAGTAATCTCTCTTGAGGAACAAAGACAACTATGCATACTAATATCACAGGTCCCGCAAAGGACGACAAAACACCAAAGCAAGATCAAGACGACGCATTTGCTTCTTGCTACCGGTCAAGAAAATAAAATAAAAGAGGGTAGCTTGACCGTGGAGCTTTCTTTCAAAACATTTAAAATAGTCAATATACATTACTCATGTATATGTTAATAGTAAAATCATCACTACAAGTCTTGTATTCTCACTTAGTGGTGAGAGATGGAACAAAAAAAAAGAAAGAAAGAAAGAAAAATCTGCTTTTGGTAGAGCCATTGAGAGAGTGAGTGCACTCAATTACACGCGGACACCGCCGTGTCCCGAGGGAAGCTTAAGCGTTCACAACACACTTCAACTTCTATCTTGAAAATGCATACATTCAAGCAGCAATAAAAAAATATTTATGGCGAATGCATAATCTCTGGAAAAAAGGGAAAAAAATACTGTATGAACATCCCTGCTATCATGTCTCTAAATACAAAACCTCTACCCATAATTTGCTTCAGTGTAACAAGAAGTCCTTTTTTGTGTTTTTCCGCAGGTAAAAGTCAGTTCTCAGTGTATGTATGGATGACAGTCTCATGTATTTCTATTTTCCGGTTTCTATGGTCGAACGATCCATAAGCATGCAAGCGTCAAAGAGGAGGGGAGCCTGAAGGAAGGTTAGGTGGCGGGGCTGAGGTTTAAGCCAGGGCCGGAAAAGCCTCGGGATCGTCCACGTTGGGAACAGAAACGCCTCCACCCTGTAATCAAATGTAAAACAAGTATTAACTGTAGAAATCTAGATTAATCATTGTTGAAATTACAGATGTCATTTCTTTTCTTTCTATATTAACATTGAGGACGAAGACAGCATCAGGTTTATTAGGCTGCTGTCACTTTAAGAGCTGCATATATCCAATATACTGTAACACGCATTTTCTGTTCAGTCTCAACCGACTGTTCCACAAGGATACTTGCCTATACAGGAATTGTGAAGTGTTTTTGTGTGAATTTGTCCAAGAACTCGATTTAATAGATTAGTCAATGCTGTGTGAGAGACAGCTTTTCTGGGCGTGTGTTTGGGACTTAAAAATGGCATGTGATTACTGTCCCGCCTTCCAGTGATAATGTAGGAAACCGCTTGTTCTACATAATTCATGTAATTCATAGTTCATGTTTTTATTTGCACATGATTTAATTTTGATCTAAATGACGCATGTGTGCTGGGTGAATGATCAGCAATTAAAGGGTTAGTTCACCCTAAAATGAAAACTCTGTCAGTATTTACTCGCCCTCATGTTGTTCAACCCCGCAAAACTTCGTTCATCTTCGAAAACACAAATTAAGATATTTTTTATTAAATCTGAGAAGACATGCACAGAGCGGCTGCAACGATAGTGTATGCCAGTTATTATAACATACCACAATAACTGTTGAGAAATATGACAAAAACAATATGTTTATCTAAATTATGTCGCATATCACTAGCTGACAACATAGTACTATTTTCAGAAATCATAGGCTATAATATTGCACAGTGACACGATGCAACACAGTGCAATTTCAGTGCAAAATAGTTAGGTCAAAACGATTTAATACATTACTGCAAACTGCCTACCAGCTTTTATGTTTATTTATAATTATTCATCATTTATCTATAATCATTCACTGTTTGTTGTTTACCTTCTCAGATCTGCCTCCGCCTCGGCTCGGGCGTCCACCACCGCTGCCGCCTCCTCCTCCGCCTCCACCTCCTCCTCCTCCACCACCTCCACCACCACGGCCTCCACGTCCTCCACGGGACCCTCCACGGCCACGTCCTGGTCGACCCAAGTCTCCGAAGTTTATCTCCAGCTGGGATGTGATGTCATTGGCTGGCTTACGGAAGTGGTGTTCTCCACCTTCTTCAGCCTTTAAGAAATAATATTACAGGAAACAAATCTATCATTCCCAATTTCACATGATGAGAATTTAAGCAAATAAACTATGACCACAGAGCTGACCTCTCAATTAGACATGTGCCAGTATTCGGTAAAGCGTAAAAACGTGGTAATGAATATGCACGGTATTGTTATCGCGGGCACTTCAAAATACCGTGAAAAATAATAGATTCGAATTTAGTCTTTTAGAACGCGCATTAGCTTATTTTCCATCATAAGCATCACAAGCACCTTTCAGACAGGATGCGGGACTATGCGCATGGAACTTTTGTTGCTTTGTCACCCAAAGCACGCTGTGTGATGCATGTGACGTACAACACAGAAGATATGTGCAGTTACACTACTCGGACTATTTTAACGATGTCTTTCAAAACTTTTGGGCCAGCCAGTTTCAAGGAGGAGTGATCCAGCTCTCAGAAGCAACTTTTCTTTCGAAAATCATATTTCATATGTTACAAGGACAGCCTTTTTCCACCTTAGAAACATTGCTAAGCTACGCAACATGCTATCTCTCTCTGATGCAGAAAAGTTAGTTCATGCATTCATGACCTCGAGACTAGATTACTGTAATGCTTTATTAGCCGGTTGTCCTGCATCCTCAATAAACAAGCTACAGTTAGTACAAAATGCAGCTGCTAGAGTTCTTACTAGGTCAAGAAAATATGATCATATAACACCGATTTTATCATCTCTACACTGGTTACCTATTAAGTTCCGTATCAACTACAAAGTACTACTACTGACCTATAAAGCCTTAAATGGTTTAGCTCCTATGTACTTAACGGACCTTCTCTCGCCCTACAATCCACCGGGTTCCTTAAGATCACTAAATTCAAGGCTTCTGGTCATTCCTAGGATATCTAAACCCAGTAAAGGAGGGAGGGATTTAGCTCCAAATTTAGTATTTAGCTCCAAAAAATTTAGCATTTAGCTCCAAAACTCTGGAATAGCCTTCCCGATACGGTCCGAGGCTCTGACTCGCTGACACAGTTTAAAACTAGACTAAAGACGCATCTCTTTAGTCAAGCATTCACATAATGCATACCTTTTAAGCCTGTTTTATGCTTCTGCGTCGAATCGACGGTGTACCCCCGCAGACCGCTATCCGTCGACGCGAACCCCTCTCCGACCCCTCCGCCGTAGCTCGACGTGCACCTCCAAAAATTTGTAACTACGCGTCGAGGCGACGCAGACAGCAAGGGCTTTGATTGGTCAGATTATACATCAATTCAGGAGTTTAGCTTTTCTGGTTTCCTTTTAAACATTTGCACCCTCGTACTGATATTGATAATAATAATGCTCTTATAACGATAGTAAATAAAGAATTAAACCTAAATAAACTGTTGTTTTTTTATTTCATTGATAATATATGTCTGTAACTGTTATTCCTTTCTTTCTTTTTTGCTCACAATAAACTTCAATCAACCAATAAATCAACGTTTGTTTTGAAACACAGTTTGTTGTTTATTTTCAATACAATGTTCACGGTTAACTTACATCATTGATAATACATTACTAACCAAGTCTGCCACGGGACCTATTATCCTGCTATAGCACAGTTCCATGTGGATACTGAAAAAAATCCCTCAAGTCATTCCGAACAGCTATCGTTATGGCAGCTCGGGTGGAACCTTTCTTTTACTGTCTATGGGTGGAACGGGCCCTGGACATCCGTGTTGATTCTGTGGGGATAAAGTTTGTGTCGTCTTGTTATTCAATGTCGATTAGCTCCAGCTGTTAGCTGCAACAACATTCTCGCTCTTTCGCTCGCGGCGGCAGCGCACGGAACCAAAGAGATTCGCGAACCACACACCCTCTAGCGTTCTGGCGGTGAAATGCACCGCGAAGCACCACAACCTCACGCAGAAGTATAAAACGGCCACGACGCCGTAGCAGTGACGACGTAGCTACGCCGTGGAGTTGACGCAGAAGCATAATGGGGCCTTTAGTCCTCTGTTATGCCATACGGAACCGTTTGCCACTGAAACTGCTTAACCCACCAGTGGGGCTCGACAGCCTTTTAGACAAACGGGTCGGCGCGTATGGTTGGGTTGCGGAGAGTTTGTGAGATAGTGGTTTTCTAACACCAACTCCCGTATAATGGAAATCATTATGAACATCAGCTATGCTAATTATTTCCCATCTGCCTTTCTGCTGTTATCTCGGGACGCTTGTCCCACAGGGATTTCGGATGCCCCACCGCCTGTGTTGAGAAGACCAACGCCTGTGAAGAGACGACTCAACGCCTGCGATATGTTATGGCGCCGTTTTATACATAAACAATATTTATATTTAATATTTATATATAAACAATATGAATGTAAGCCAGAGGAGAACTGGCCCCCAACTGAGCCTGGATTCTCCCAAGGTTTTTTCTCCATCCAATCTGATGGAGTTTTGGTTCCTTGCCACTGTCGCCTTGCTTTTGGCTTGCTTAGTTAGGGTTATTTAATATTTAACAATATTATTGATCTGTGTTGTACTACTTTCATGTTACCACTGTAAAGCTGCTTTGATACAATCTGTATTGTGAAAAGCGCTATATAAATAAATGTGACTTGACTTGAATTTTGGTTTCAAAAAGTCAGCATGACATTGAGTGTACATGGCCTTAGATTCTTGAATTCTGGCAAAGTACTAATTTAACGGAACTTTAGTTTAGGATAACCATATGTACAAACTGAAAAACAACTTCAAAAGGTGACTGAGAGGGTGACCTCCAAACACAAATCTAGACAAATACCTTGTGGAACGAGTCGGGATCAACATCTCCAGCTTCAATCACAGCTCCAGCATGCCGCTGGAAACACAAAAGAGCAGAAATTAGTCTTGATGTGTTAAATGAATGAGATGCACAAAGAAAATGGGCTAATTCCACGTACCGTGCCAACTTCCTCACTCTTTGACTTGTGCAGTACGTAGCCCTTCTTCCACTGGCCGTCGTTACCTTCGTTGGGCTTGCGGATGTTGAATTCGACTTTGGACCGTTCTTTGTCTTGCATGGCCTTCCATTCATCCAGTGTCATCTCCTTAGGGCCTTCCTCCTTCACCTCCTCTACTTCATTCTCCCTACACATACACACACAACCATCCAAATGGCATGCTCTTTGTACATGAAGCATTTCTTCACATCAACTTATCGTGAAGAGAATGACACTCACTTGTTTTCAGAGTCGACGGGGGCGTGTTCTTCACCTTCAGGAGCAGGCTCAGGTGCAGCGGACTGATCAAGCTCACTGTCAAATCAGACACGTACGGTATTAGATCTGGTGGACCCTCTAAATGATCAAACTAAACCTTTTAAACATTTTATACATGTACCCTGAATTTGGCAGTGTTCGTTTACCACACTATGGTAATGATCACATTCATACTATGGTAATGATTAGGCGTTACTCATATCTAGAGCACAAGCGGGACAAGTTTCAAGTAAAAATGTTACACTTGGGGTTGAATACATAAAAATGATTTATTAGCCTTACCAAACACCACTAATTAGAATCAACAAGAGTCACCTCACATAAGCGGTTGAGGTATTTTAGACGATCTACAACAGGCGGCCCTCGGGCCAATGCCAGAAATCATGACTGTCCCGCGCCCGCAGCCAGATTATTTTGATATCGCCTGGTTCTGAAATAGATCTGTCATGACAGCAACAGTTACTCACAATCACTTCATCTTTAGTGATTTTGCCTTCAAAATAAAAGTATGTGAACGTTTTTGCAGAGATGAATTGAGAACTTTCAATTTGAAAAGTTCTGGAAGATATTCAAAAGAGTGTGTGGATCGCTTCGTTGCAGACAGACACAGCAGCTTTGCATTCAAAAAACTAGGTAGGATGAATGAATAGTTGCCTTTCCACTCTTCATTACATGCCCTATTTTCACTTTCAACTTTCGTCTTTAGACTCTTTGTTAGTACTGTTTTCTCTCACCAGCTAGCTTAAATTAACATCACTCTGCACACGACGTAACAGTGTACCTCCAGCACACAAACAACTAAAAAACAGTTTAGTCCGTGAGGATGCCAAGGAATAATTCTTAGAGTATAAGTAGTAGGGCTGTAATCAACCAAAGAAATCCTTAGTCGACCAAAGTCTTGTCCTGCGCAACGATTAGTCGACTAAAAAAAAAAAAAACGTGATGTTTTGATTGAACATTTTTAAACAATTGTCATAGAGCATTTATAAAACAAAAACGAAAAAACATCACAAATAAATAAAACTATAATAATACAATTCCTTGAAAATTAAGTGATTTTTTAACTGCAAAAAGTGAGGAGCTCTGTCCTAGGTCTATAACAGTCACAATCGCGCACCTGACCACATCACACGCTGCAAAAAATATAACCGACTGACACATAATGAAAAATCCTAACAAAAGCTCTCGTTTATACAGGCTTTATATTCTTCTTTACTTTCAAAGCTATGGGTTAACTTTCGTCCTGACGATCAAGGGGTTTTAAAACAACACATAAAAAAAACCAAATAGCCTAAAAAACAATCCTAATAATTGGCTGTAGGACCGCGTTTAGATTTATTTTCGTTTTGTTGCATTATTTAGGCTATTTTCAAATGCGTCAAGTGTACAAACGAAAACATATTAAGAAAACACAATCTATTGAGTCAGCGTGATATAGCCGTTAAAAGGCTGCTCACGTTTTTTGCGCGCTCAAGTTCGATTTCAAATGGCGCGCGACTTGCGCGCTCATAATGGAGCAACGCGGTTGCCTCCCTCCACAGTCTTGTCGTCTTTTATTTAAAATGCAGCCAGACAAAAGATTTAGATTTCCTGGACATTTTGTCAACTAAAGCCAAAACAAGCAGCGTTCTAACTGAATGAATACAGCATCGCTTACCGAGCGCAAAGCAGCAGCGCAGCCGACAGGTGTGGTTCCTGAGTGTACTATGTGTGTGCGTTAAACTGTGGCGCAGTTACAAAAATAGCCTAAATTAAAGCATTTTAAAGTTGGGGACAAAACATAGGCTAATTATATTTAGAATACAGAAATAAATAACTGCTTAAAAAGGAATAAATATCAAGGAGTAAATCATTGAAAAATTCTTTCTATTGGTAAAAAAAAAAAAATGCAACTGGTCAACCAATAAGAATGTCAGTCGACCAAGACGGCATTGACCGATTAGTCGACTAAACGACTAAAGTTGACAGCCCTAATAAGTAGGCTACGTCAAATAATTATTACAATTAGTTAGGCTCTATTGTGTAACACGCATATTAAAATGATACAGACTGAATGAAGATACTTGCCAGGTAACGTGTCATTTCTGCTTTATTAATGTATCCAGTGTAAAACCCGGACATACGACACAAATGTGGCTTTTTGTTAATGACTGTCCTACTCCAGGATTTAACACAGAGTAACAGCTCACTACCAGTTACCAAAGACACTGTAACAGTCAGTCACAGGCAATTCTAGTTGTATTTTTCATCAATGCATTTCTTAAATGACTATGTTTTGGCCCACCATCTAGTGGCAAATATTTTTTTTGGCCCGATGCCAACCTTATTTTCCGACTCCTGATCTACAATAATTCTGTATGACACTAGGGGTGTGACGGTTATTATATAACCGTGAGACCGACGGTTATAGTTGAAAACCGTCATTAGAACTCTATAACCGCCAAAACCGTGTAATATATATATTTATTTATTTTTTTCAAAAAAAAAATCGTCATAGAGAATGTTTAAATACTAATTAAAAAGGACAATTAACGATCCAACAGACCACTGAGGTGGGGCTATTTTTGGTGCCCATAAGCACAGCGTGTGATCGCGTGGTGCATGGGACGCGCAGCCTGCTGCAGGAGTATACAGGAGCCGTCACTTTACACGTGAGAACTTTGTGAAGAAAGGTAAAACAGATGGATCTCGTTGCGAAAAATAATGTTAAATCGCTTATATGGGCACGTTTCGGGTTTAAACCAGATGGCAACGGAAAACCAGAAAATCTTGATGAGCTTGTGTGCAGAATATGCGGAAAAACGGTATTTGTTACAAATGCCAACACTACCAATCTCTCTTATTAACAATAGGAGAGTGCGGGACTATCTTTCGCGTGGCACATATTTGCAAGGTCTCGTCTCGTTCACTTCATCTCTGCCATGCACGCGCCGCGCGCTATGTATGTGATGCGCAGATTCTGGGAGACTTTAACTAATTTGCGGCCATCAGGGAGACGCTATCAATATGCGGGAGACTCCCGGAACTTCCGACGCGATATGACGATCACATCACCTCAGATCTGAGCCCCTATTTATCAAGCCAATGCGCCGCAATCTATCGCAAATCAAAGTGAAAGTAAGTCACAGACGCTTAACACTACCATCTTCAATAAAAATAAGTTAAAGGAATGACATGATATTACCAGGGCTGTTGCCGCTCTCCCTTATTGCTGTCTTTGCTGATTTTGAAATTAGGCTAGCCGATGATCAATAATGCAGCTCAAATCTTTTACTTTCGGTGACGTGCACTCCATTACATCTGTATATAGCGCGGGGATTGACAACAGCAGGCTATAGTGGCATTGACGATCCATAAGTATGTGTAATGGCGTAAATATTAATAATAGAAAAATAATAGGATTAATAATAGGAATATTATTAGAATATTACATAAAATAAGGAATGGAATTCTAATAGCTTTAAAGAGGAAGACTTTTTCCTCCGCAACACCCCCCCCCAAACGGCGACGGTTATGTGACGAACCGTCACATTTGACTCAAGTCATAACCGTCATCACCAATTCTGAAACCGGCACACCCCTATATGACACATTGGACGAGTTTGAAAGACAACTTCCCAAATAAGCTGCTATAACCCCGAGCGTCCAATAGTTCCCATCTACAATCCTACCTGGTTTCTTCCTTCACATTGCCCCAGTTGTGCGGGCCACTCCCTCCGCGCTTCTCCTCTCCTTTCTGTCGACTAAGACATGAAGAACATTCCAGTGAGACTAACGCAACAAGAACCCCTTAAGCATTTGTTATTGCTGGCTTCTCACACTTACGATTTGTCATTGCCGCTGTGTCTATCAAAGTCACGTTTGCCCCGGGAATCAAAACCATCTCCGCGTCCCATGCCTCGTCCACGGCCACCTCTGGCCCCGCGTCCTCCTCCGCGCCCTCGAGCAGGCTTATCCCCGACCGGTCTGAGGACAACATTTACGACATTTTATGACAAAGAACACTGGCAATCTTAAAACATGCTTAGATGTAGCTATTCATCACATGGGGTTTCAGTGGATTTATTTACTTTAATGGTTAAACAACTTTTTGAGAATCTCAACCAGACAGATCCTGCAACACTGGCTCGACCAATGGCATGAGTTTGGGGAGTTTGACTTCCTGTCGGTCTAACCAACGGCAGATGCAGGACTTGAACATTTTGAAAATCTATTTGGTGATATCAGTTGTTTTGATGTTTTTTTTTTTTTTTTTAGGTTTCTTAGGTTTATCTAAATGAAATGACCCTCACTCAGCAAGAACAATCTCTCAACTAATATTGTAAGCTATGCAGGGAACCCTGTCTTTCAGTACATTTCTATAATATTAAAGTTAAAAATTAACAAAAAGGCATCCACATTTAAATGAAGTTTAAGCTTTTTATTTAAGTTTAATTATATAATTGTTTCTAATCCAACTTGTTTTCATGAAAGAATTATTCAAAAATACAATGAATAAGACATTACTAACAAATTAAGTACAAACAAACAAAAAAACAAACAAATGTAATACAGTGCAATCCATATATTAAGCAAAAGTTGTTTTTTGTAGCTGACAAATGAGCAATTGATATTGAATGGCTATCCTGAAGTAAATGTTTCCTGCCAGTGTTTACAAGCTGTTTCACTGATTGAGGGGCTACATAAAACAGAATTAATTTCAGTAAGTTGTACGGTTTTTCAACATACCTTCAGATGTTCATTCATGTTTTTCATGCTTTAACTAACACAGGGTTTCTGCAGGGTTTAGTCAGTCAAATTTAAGACCTTTTTTGACCATTATGATTAGATTTGACCTACATGAATTACAAAAAATAACTTCCTTTAAAAAGTTTTTTTTTTTTAAATTGACTTTCATTGACAGTAAAAACTAAAAAGTTTCATTAGCCTATTTAAAGGTTCCATTTTCGAAAGAGTAACAAACCAAAGGCTCCCTTTTCCTAAGTATCAATAACACAGGAAAAGCACTTATCAAAACAATTATCATGATAATATATCAGTCAGTCAATATCAATGATTATCACGATAAATGTCAAGACTTTATTTCTGTCAAGTTTAAAGGCAGATTGCTCCTAACTGGAAGTTGTAGAAACCAGAGCATTAATTGTGGTTTTAAACTACTCTTTACATTTCACAAATCTAGAACATACAAACATTTGTCATTTTTCCCTAACAAAATTAATATCTTTATTGGAGAATTAATTTCTGCATGTGCTAATGGGAGATATTGTTTCAAGTCTTGAAACAGGTTTGTGTTGCCTGACTTTGATGGCACGTATCTTCATGAAATGTGTGAAAAATAGTATAGCCTCAATACATTAAATACTGTAATAATATTCCATTAGTCTACATTAATAATATAATACAATTCAATAGGTATATCCCACATTTCATGGTGCAGTTAATATACTAAGCTAACGTTACAGTAAATCTGTGGTAAATGATGGGAATTTGTAGACAGAAAAGCCTTCTTACTGTATAGTTGTGCACAGTGTTTCTCCTGTTTGTCAGCACTGTTTCATCTGCCTTTAAACTGGTTTAAACCACTGAGACATTTGTGTTCTTCGCTGAATTCACACGCTTCGCACAGGATCTCGTGAGCTAGGCCGATCAGAGTAAACGCTTCTGCTCTAGTGAGCTGAGCTCACACTCGCACGAGCTGAATGCCGTAAACTTTTACTTTGACTTTTTATGACTCCACGGACACCTTGTAATAGTTAAGTGGATCTTGAATTGAGGTTGCTACAGTGATCTGTCACGACACATTTAAGAACTTCATAATTAGTGATCAACCGATAATCGGTTTTACCGATATTTTAACTTGCCTCGCTCATTTGTAAATTTGACAAGAGCCATTAATGCACAAATGAGACGTTGCATGCTTGAAATGTAGTTTAAACTTGGCACTAAATAATAGAGACGAACTCACAGTCACATCATGTCCCAATAAAATACATCTTGGACTCCAAGACGTGAGTCTTGTGATTTTCAAAGGATTAAGTAAAACAGCCATAAATGAGTGTTGGAAATAAAAGCGCTGAATGCAATTCTCTCTCTGTTATCCATCATTAGTCTCGTGAAGTCACTTTCCAACGCATTACATTTGCTTCACTCCTTAAACAACATAAACCTTTTAAAAATTAATTAAAAAAAATGCTTACATTCATACAAAGTTCAAAGACTCCCCTGTCATTTATTAATGTTCTACATTTGAAAACAGACTTTAATTAGACAAATTTATTTTGCCCTTTGTTATATTACTGCTGCTGTTTTAAAAAAAAAAGATCCAACTGGGAGTACTAAGCTACGCTAAAGCAGCAATGTTTTTTATTCAGGATGTTTGTGTGTGTGTGGGTGTTTATTTCGCATGCTATATTTGCATCTGTTTGTTCACCTGATCAAAGCTTTCATTTAAAAGAGTAAATGTGTTTTTTATTTTTTGCTCGCTTTCAGACCTCTTTATTTATTGATGTAGAACTGTGTTGTGTTATAATTGCAAGGAGAAAGTGTTCAAACTGTTTTGTTCAGCACCCTTATAAATGTCAAAAACAGAAATAATAAAAATATATCAGTTCTTTATTCAGTTGTCGGGTACATACACATGCAAGTTATATATAGTCAATATCAGTCGATCTCTATTCAAAATGGCATTTACTCTGTGAATTTCATTATAAAACTAATAGAATTTGAAAACTGAAACTTTGTTTTATATCAAAAGTAACAGCTTATTGGGAGTATTGGACGGGAGGCAAGTTATAAACAAATGTTTAGTGAAGTTTTGTTCTCGCATCACTTGAAAACACCATTGACTAAAAGATAGATTCAAAAATCTGCAATAGTCAGCATTTGAAGAGGATGATCAAAACCTTTCATCAAAGTTAAACATGAATTTTGAACAATACCAGTTCTTGTCTTAAAAAGCGAATAAAATTGTCCTATACACTTCAAATGTTGACTGCTGTAGGTTCAATAAAAATGTTGATAGAGCGTTATAGTCCACCCAGACCTAATGCTGTCAGTTACATTGGAATGATAATAACAAAACTCACTTGTCCACAGAGAACTCGCCCCCCTCTGGCTTTTCATCAGCTGGTTTATCAAAGCGTCGCTCACGAGGAGGTCGTCTCTCTGGCCGCCGGTCACCGGGACGTCCCTCTCCTTGACCTCCTTGACCCCCAGGGTGCTGGGAGCTGGCCTGACCCGGCTGGCCCTCCGGCCTCCGCCCGACCCTCCTCATTCCTAAAACAGTGATTCAGACGTTCAATAAACACGGGTGAAGAAGCCTGTGAATTTGATTTGAACAACTCAAAGAAAATGAGGAACTGATTTTATGAATTATGCTTTTTGATCTGACTGCTACATGTGGCGGCAAACTGTAATCCATACATCTATTTCTGAAGCTCTAGTACTTAAACAGCACAATCATTTAAGAATATAGTGCACAATTTGCGGGCTGGCGGGGACCTTGAAAGAAGTCTACAAGTTCACTTCCACTATATGTAAAAAATAAAAACACTAACCATTATATGCAAACACACAAAGGTGAGCAGATGATAAAGGAATAGTTTGGTTCATGTTCACCCAAAAATGTAAATTGTGTCATCATTCACTCACATTAAGTTAAGTTGCCAATCCTATAACGTTATGGGTTTCATTCTTCCGTTGATCACAAAAGAACATATTTTAAAGAATGTCGGATAACCTGACGGTTGACATCTGGCACCGACTTCCATAGAATTTGTTTTCCTACTATGGAAGTCGATGGCTTTCTTCTGTTAGAGAAGAAAACTCGTACAGGTTCGTAACAACTTGAGGATGAATACGAGATGCCAAAATTTTCATTTTTGTGTAACCTATCCCAATAAAATGTGGGTGAGTTAACTGTTACTAGTTTTAAGTGTTTTGCACGAGGTCACAATCGTTCATGAATCAATCCTAGTGATGTTTTAAGACACGTTTTCACTTACTAGTCAGGTCTTAAGCACTTAAGCTACATATATTGTCATTTCAACGAGATATACAACAAATAATAACAACCTTAAACATGACAATAAGAAATGACATCAGACAGGTGAACACTAGCCTCTCTCCTTTCCTTTACATTTTCTCCATGTGCACATCAGCACGCTATGAAGTAAAACATCATCACATTATATATTCACATAGGGCTAGCACAATTAGCATGTAGCTATGACAGCTACGCAGTTATAAATAAAGTGAGGATGATCAAATCACAAACAAATAGAGATGTTGACATGTCAGAGGAAGAAAGCAGGTGAAAGACACGTATGCTGAACCTCATTGGGGGCATTTCGCTCTCAAAACATGGTGTTAGTGCACATCAAATGTCGACAACAACAACAACAGCAGCAGCAGCAGACGCTCCATGTTGACTTCACTGCTGTGTTTATATGCACGCGAGCGCTTCCTCGATTGCCCTGTCCCATAACCCACTGAGCTGCCTACCTAGACAGCATTTTTTGGCCACCACATGTGCGTTACGAACTCGTTTATGGCGCGTTTGAGAGGTTCGCGTCAGCATTTATCAGGCGCGTTGCGATTTGTGGGTTCTATTATACCCAAATATGTTGTCTTGGCTCATTCGTTTTTTTATTTAGAACTGAAACTTCTACATACCCTCCTTCTTAAGTGGCACGGGGGCCTGGATGTCTTCTTTCTTCTCCTGCGTTGTGTTTTTCCTGTCTTTCTGGGACTCTTTCTTCAGCTGTTTAGCGGCTTGAGCTGCCGTCTTCGAGCCGCCCGACGCGGCCGCATCTTTCTTCTTGTTTTCGGCCGCCTTTAAAATCTCGAACGGGTCGGATTCGTCGTCCAATAGCTGGTCGAACCGATTGGTAACGACGCAGCCGAAGCCTTCTTGCAGATGCCCGGGCATGATGGCGCCCCAACAACGGGATTCTCCTCCGATTCTTCGAGCAAACGGCTCACGGTGGACAACCACAAGATGGCCAAGGAAGACACACACACCTGCTTCTCTTCCGGCGCTCTCAGTATCCGGGACATTGCAGCTCTCGCGACACATGGGGGGTGTAGTTCTACATCTATCTATGTGCAGTGTGCAGTCCACTCAGGCAGAGTGATTATGGTTAGGGTGATTATGGTTCACCATGGTTATGGTTATTTTGAACCGAACTGAATCAACACTGACTGAACTGCAACTTTGTTACACCATTTTCCCGTTATCACTGTAAAGCTCGGTATTATAAAAAGTGCTATAGAAATAAAGGTTATTTGACTTGACTTTGGCTGAACAATTGCAATTTTGTCTTTTTTTAGAGAATTGAACATGCAGAATTGGCTTTATGTACAGCTGCACTACTTCCTTAACTTAAGTCAGCTCCTTGTTTCCTGTATGCCATTATTGGACAAATTGATTAATTCAGTTGTGGTTGACCTCAGTAGTCATGGCAATAATAATCAGACACGCCTGAGTTAATCAAATTTGGCTGATAATAGCAGACAGGAAACAAGGAGCTGGCTTATGGTGCGTTCACATGCTATGGTAATTATGGTAAATACCAAAAAAAAAAAAAAAACGATGTGGAAAATGCACATGAACACCCCCTCATGTGGTATTTTCCACTGGGCAACTCGTAGAATATTTTGATGGACGAGTTGCAGAGATGAGTTAACCTTTGACCTTTACATTGTACACAACTAAATGTTTTTTGCTACAGTTGGTAGATAGCTTTTGTAGCCTATACAATGTGTGTCACAATTGTAATATAATGCTTTAACACTCAGTGTCAGTTTTAAAAATACCGTTATGGTTTGGTGTTACTGTTACCTACCCAGAGCAGATCCCAGATAGCAAACTGACATTGAATCAACGTGGAAACATGACATCGAAACAACGTTGATCCGACATTGTTTTGCTCATCGAATTAACGTTGAACCAACGTCAGACGCGTCGTTCTTTCAAAACTAACGGGAAATCCAACTTGAAATCAACATTGTTTCAACGTTATGAAAGCAAACCAATTTTCGATTTTCATTTAGCTTTGAAGAATGCCGCGTCTGACGTTGGTTCAACGTTAATTCGATGAGCAAAATCAACGTTGTTTCGATGTCATGAGAGACGTCGTTTCCACGTTGATTCAATGTCAGTTTGCTGTCTGGGATGCTAGCTAACTAGCAGTTAATAGAAGCCTCCTAGCTGGTTGGAAAGATTAGGCAGTCACTATAATGTAATTAGACTGAAGAAAACCTGAAATCAACAACAATGTACTGAGAAGAGAAATTGAGTGGTTACAAAAAATTAACTCGGCAAGTGTCCCAAGAACATGTTGAATTTTCTCAAAAATACCTTTAAAAATAGCCTGTGTTGTCTTGCTATAATCTATCAGATGGTTAATGATTTACATTAATAAATTGTTTCTCAGTCCTCATTACCGACCTCCCAGAATGTCTAGATGTCTATTCAACACACTAAGAAGCAGATGAACTAAATCAGGTGGGGTTTTTTAGTGCTATTTCATTTCAGCTCAATGGGAAGTCATCATGATGTGAGCGACACTGAGGAGGATGAAGAACCTCAGCTGAAAACAACAGGTGAGGTTGCGGCAGCGAAAGAAGCTCCACCTTCTGTGGCCGTAGGACATTTTGGGAGTGTTGTTGGAGGTGGCTTTACTCACTATTCAGGGGTATGTTTACAGGCGACAACGTTTAGCTGCAGCCTGGAGATCTCCAAAACAGGGTGTGGCTTCCTCCTATTGACAGAAAGGCACAATACGCATGCGTGTTTTTCCCCCCAAACCAGTTCAGTGCAAACTCCACCCTCCAGCCGACTCTAAAGATTTTTGATCATGTCAATCACAGCAGGAAATATTGAAGGTGCACAGGTTCACACATATACTAAACACCCTCATGGACACATGACAGAAAAGTAATTCAATAAACATTTATTTAACATCAGCTATAACATAAAACCCTAATGTACATTACAAAAACTGAGAAACATGGTTATTTCAATGGAAATACAAGTAAAGTGTCACACAGGGAACTCTGGGAATGTAATGTGTTTTTTTCTCTGTAAATTATTCAATTACTTTTTTTTACTTTCACCAAAAGCTGTGAATTTAACAGTATTTTATTCAACAGTATTTTACTGTAAAAGTAAGGTTAGATCCAATACATTTTCTATATTTAGTAACAAAACTTACTGTTAACCAATTACTGTTTTTACATTCATTTAAGACTGTATTTTTTTTTAATAATTTTGGAATACACGATATTAAACACTTTTTCAACTGAATGATATTACTTACTAATTCATTGGTCAGAATTTGTTAGTAGTTGCTAGAGTGTTAATGCGATACTCATTTGTTCCTTTATTTATTAATTAATGTTGGACCATTCTGAAGTATTACAGTTTTTCTCGATTGTTTACACACATTTTCTGGTACTTGAGACACAATGACCACAACATGTAACTCATTCACCAACCCCCTGAACCAATTCTGCTGAACGACAAGCACAATTCCTGCTTTACACTCAAATTGCAGTTCTAAAACACACGTTTTTCAAAACACTACACACAACTCTCTGCTTTTGGCACAATTTTCATGCAGAAAATCTCTTGTTTTCATGAGGAACACACTGCCATTCAAATATTCACACTGACTCGTCACATGGGCAAACACATTTCACACAGTTTTACAATTAGCAATCAGAGCTTTAGCATAAAATACCAAAACCAAAGAGAGGATGCAGCATAGATATTTTTTTATTTCTTTTTTTTTTTTTTTACTGTAACAGCATAACAAATTCTGTTGTTTTGTATGTAGACCACTGTATGTGCAACTTTGTGTTGGTTGGGGTGTACAAAATGTGGGATCTATCTCCCATTGATTTTGTGGGAAAAATAAAATATATTTGTTACCGTGTATTTGTGTGTTCTGGGTATAAAAACAATATTCTCAAATATTTTGCAACACACTTATGTATGTAATGTCTGAAGTAAGTGTAACACTGCAAAAAAAGGCCTAAGTCATTATGATGAATGGAGAAGAAGTGTTTTCCATTGATCATAGTGTTTTACATTGAGCACATCAGTGTTCAACTGGTTCTTATAAATGTCTATTCATATGATGGTTTGTGTGTGTCATTTGAAAACAAAATACCATTTTGAGAAGAAATAACATTGTTTTGAATGTAAAGTTTCATTTTGCAGGAGAATTGAGGGGTTTTGCCGATTGTGTGAGTGTTTTTAGATTTGTGTGAAGAGTTCTGAGAATATGAGGCATTCTTTCAGAAAATGTGTGTAAACAATCAAGAAAAACTGTAACTTTATTATTATTATTATTAGAATGTGACATTTGTTCTGCATGGTTGTACAACTGTATTTTCATTTATTCATTTTGGAGATGCTTTTATCCAAAGTGACTTACGAGGAATGCAGTGATTCAGAAGTGAATCAAGAAGGCAAACAAGAAGTGTTCAAAATACAGTTTAAGACATTGCTTAGAATAGCATAAGCTAGAATGGGGGGATTCAAGGAGAGTGAAAGCATATCATTTTTTGGGAACAGTTTATTTTACAGTGTCCTTGATACATATATGTACTTATAGTAAAAAAATGTGTGTTTAATTTGTTAATTCCTTGTTCCAGTGGTGATTCATGAATTATAGAAATGGGTGAATACATCTCATAAATAAAAAGATAATAGTAAAAAAAAACTTCCGAAATCTCTGTGTAAACAATGAGTGACGTACACACGCAAGCGATCACTTCCGGCGCATACACAGACCGAAGCGACCCGTGTCTTCAGATCAGTTGGACATGGCTGTGGTTACATGACGTAAAAATTATATAAATACTGTTCGTTTTCTCACATAAACCGCTTGTTTCGTGTCTTAGGCCATCAATGTGTGCTTACATTTACGAGTCATTAAATCATGTTTAATTTGGACTTCTCTGTGCATGCTCTTCGAGGTGGACCCCATATACCTGCATTATGACAGATAGACAAGAGCGGTTTGACCGAAAAATATCAAAATCGAAAATAATGTGGAAACAAAGACACCTACTGTACATCTTGGATGCCCTTGAGGTAAGCTAAAATATACCAAAAATTACTTTCAAAGTGAACTATCCCTTTAACAAATCCCTCTGAAAATATCTTCCAAATCCTGCTTAGTGTAGAACTGGAAAGTTTGGTGTACATTGGTGCTACATAGGCTGAGATATTTGTACTGGAGAATGACATAAAAATAATTTTGAGAAAAGGGCATTTAAAGATTTAAGTAGGGAATTTAATAAATTTCTATTGGAAAAAATGCTCAAAAACAGACTGAATGCTCAGGCCCTTAGTAATAGTAATATATAATATTTCAAGCTCATGAAAACTGATTATTTAAAGTGTACCTATTATGGCATTTAAAATGTTCCTAATATTGTTCTGGGAGTCCCCAACAGCAATTTTACAAGCATGCAATGACAAAAACACTTTTGTTGTCTTATAATATGCATTTTATTTTTACCTGAATTGCCCACCGACTCCCATATGAATCGTTTTAGCGAGTCCTTTGTCAAAAACCCGCCTTTGCGTGACGCTAATATGCGGTGATTGGTCGGATGACCTAGTCAGCAGAAAAACGGAACTCCTATTACCTTAAATGGGTTCTCAACTCCGGTCCTCGCGACCCACTGCTCTGCATATTGATCCTCAGCTCGTTAGGATAGAGACGGCTCGCGAATCCACACTTTATAGCGTTTAGGTTTGTGAAGCAATCATCTTCAAAATGACGCGAACACAGAACAAGGTTTGGGCTATACTTGTGTGGTATAGCAGTACTTGTATATATGAACTGCAGCCACTTAGTCTTCAAATATTCCTCACTTGGCAGGTTAAAAAAGTTCGCTTTTGCGTCGCACTTCAAAACACAGCGTCTCGTCGACATGATTGTTTTCCGAAGCCCAGATCTCGAAAAACGACAGAGTCCAAAAAGCGGTAGGTCCAAACCTCCATGCTCTCAGACCTCCCTGGCCAGCCCAGGCAGGGTGGCCCGTCCTGGGCCAGTTTTAGATTTGCCCGCCACCCCTGGAGCTCCGGTTTTCCCTGGCGTCTCCGAGCGCAATAAGTGGGCGTTTCTTATTCAAATAACTTGTCAAGTTGACGTCAACCAGACAAAGGAAAAGCATCGTTTTTCGAACGATTCATATCAGCGACTCAGAGTCGACTCTTGTTTTTGAGAGACAATAACTTTGTATACGATGAACTTTCATGTTTAAAACTTTGCTGGATGTTTTTGTTCACTTAGATCTATGTTAAACACTACATGAAGGGCAATTTTCAAAAACCCAAAATAGGTACCCTTTAATAATATGGCAGACATTTAAAGGGGTGATGAACTGAGAAATCAAATTTTCCTTGAGCTTTTGACATCTAAGAGGTCATCATATAATAAGAATACACTGTAAGTTTCATAACTGAAAACATCCATGTTAGTCCAATAAAAGCATTTATTCACACCAGCCCCAGCAAACGACTCATTTTTAAAAGTGGGGAACTATGACGACAAAGAGGATAAAACACCACCCCCTAAGAAGAAGATCAACGCCTGCTTCAACACGGCCGGTTTAGCCCCGCCCACCGATTCGCGCATTACACGCATAGCAAAGCTAAATAACATAGCATAGCCTACCTCGTGATGACAAACCGGATCGAGCTACCTAGGAGTACAAAATATTGTGCAGTCAGTGTCTGTTTGTGGAAGAAGACAGTCACTGCATGCTTCCTCTGGATTCCAATAGGACTGCAAAACTTTATTTTTCATGACGTACCAGCTGATGAGGTTTCACTCTTCATTTCACTGAGGACTGTAAACAAGACTGGATTTGCAGACCAATTAAGAGTAAAGAACGGTGGCGTGCCATCTATATTGGATCTGACAGGAATGGTGCAACACACGGACTCTGGGTCGAATATGTAACTTATGGGCGAATCATTCCGGTTGCTATTATTGGACATTACCGATTTTCAAAAACAATTTCCCCCACGTACACTGACGAGGTGAGTTCAAACTCATTATAATATGCAAAACTGTTATCCACTCACTGCAGAGGGCGTTTACTTCCAGGTCTTCAATGCGAAATGCCCATAAAAATCCAGCGTTTCTGAGCTGGGGTGAAAACTAGTGTAGAAAATAGCGTATTAGTTATTCATTTTGATGTTTTTGAATGCAAAAACCAAGCGAAGGTCATAATTTCACCTCAGACAACAATATAATAAAATTTAAAAAGCCAGTTCATGACCCCTTTAAGGCCTACAACTGCAGTAACTCAATGAATTAACATTGGCAGAGTACACCATGTGATTGCTTATGAGCGAATCACGTTAGCAGAAACCAGCAGTAGCCAATGAGATTTCATCATTAGCTTTAAATCGCCCTTTGGACATTCATGATTAGCTACTGATTGAAGGGGAATGCCCATATTTGGGTTACATGGCATTGTGCAGGAGACTCGAGCTTTACAACAATACCGGTCATGACTGACTTCAGTAAACAGACGGACCATGGCATGCAGACATCCTAACCTGCAAGAATTCATTTCAGGGAGGTATATCTCGGTGACTGGATTGTTGATTAGGGGGGGTTGACTCGCTTTCGGTCTCACCCTCTCTGTCGTGGACGCGCCGCACGCTATGAATGTTATGCTCTATCTCGCTCTAAATTCCGGGAGATTATAACTAATGCGGGCATCAGGGAGACGCTATCAATATGTGGGAGACTCCCGGAACTTCTGGGAGACTTGGGATGTCTGGGAATGACATGTTGGAATAGTAACTTCTTGGTAAATTCAGGAGAAACTTACTATCACAAGTAAACAAAATGTAATAATATAAACATCTTAATGTACATTTTCAATGTTTTCTTTATAGCAGCTTGAAAGAACACATATTGAAGGAGTAAACTAGCCCAAAATCTCAAAACTGATCCCTGCATGAAAAAAAAATCGATGTTTTTGCCTGCCGTGTCTCCTCTTAACACAGTATAACAGTCAGGGCAAACGAAAGTCAGCCTGAGCTGCATAGAAACAGAACTGAAACAGTTTGTCAGTCAAGAGTGTTTCTACACTGAGAACAGTTTAGCCTGTTGGGCAAGAACTTCCAGGTTGTAAACCTTAGACATGTAGGCGGAGAGGCCCAGTCTGCCGCTCTAATGCCTATAGGGCACCGAAGGCCTTACACTTATATAAGCCAAAGCGACGGCATCAACTATCCATCTGGAAAGGCTCTGTTTTGAGGTGGCCAGCCCCTTAGCATGGCCACAGAATGAAACAAAAAGCTGTTCTGCATGCAAAGCGCACGCTCTCTACACACAGAACACATTTCATGTGTATTAGCCGGACAAACAGACAAGCTCTTTTTGCGATTTATCTGGATAGCCGTTAAAATGGCCTTTGGGTACAGGCGAGCGGGTCGTGTGACAGGCACACTTGTGTGAAGTGTAAAGTACACTTCTCCAGCCACCTCTGTTGAGGGATGTTGAGTGTCTTTGATGGTGGCTTGGCCGCAGTGGGACTCAACCATCTTTGTCTTCTCTGGATGGTCAGGAAGACTTTGAGGGCTCAGGCATCGGCACAATCTTGGGTCTGGGTCCACGGGGGAAGGTGGCCCGTGGCGGCTTGAAGAACATGAGCACTGCTGAGAATCCCTGCCTGCACGCCACTCGATTCTTGCAAGGAAGGGGCGGGGTCCGGTTTGGGGCCTGACCATCCCTCACTCTCTGAGGCGGTAAGAAAAAAACAGACTTTCTCTTCCGTGTTGTCCCCATCAAACTCATGATGCATTGCGGGAGCTGTAAGGCAACCCAGAGCCCGCTTCAGTCCATGAGTCAACTCCAGAGCCCCCTTCAGTCAAAGGACCTACTCCAGAGCCTGCTCCAGTCTATGAGTCAACACCAAAGCTCTTGCTAGTACATGAATCAACTCCTGAGCCAATTCCAGTCGAATAATCTGCTCCAGAGCTCACCCCAGTACATGAGACAACTCCAGAGCCCACTCCAGTCGAAGAATCCGCTCCAGTCCATGATCAGCTACAGAACCCACTCCAGTCAAAGAATCTGCTCTAGAACCCTCTCCAGCCACAGAGTCAACTCCAGAGCCCTCTCCAGTCCATGAGTCAACTCCAGAGCCCACTTCAGTCTTCGAGTCAACTCCAGAGCCCACTTCAGTCCACGAGTCAACTCAAGAGCCCTCTCCAGTCCACGAGTCAACTCCAGAGCCCTCTCCAGTCCATGAGTCAACTCCAGAGCCTGCTCTAGTCTATGAGTCAACTCCAGAGCCCACTTCAGTCCACGAGTCAACTCCAGACCCCACTTCAGTCCACAAGTCAACTCAAGAGCCCTCTCCAGTCCATGATTCAACTCCAGAGTCCGCTCCAGTCCATGAGTCAACTTCAGAGCCCACTTCAGTCCACGAGTCAACTCAAGAGCCCGCTCCAGTCCACAAGTCAACTCCAGAGCCCTCTCCAGTCCATGAGACAGCTCCAGAGCCCACTTCAGTCCACGAGTTCACTCCAGAGCCCGCTCCAGTCCATGAGTCAACTCCAGAGCCCACTTCAGTCCATGAGTCAACTCCAGACCCAACTCCAGTCGAATAATCTGCTCCAGAGCCCGTTCCAGTCCATGAGTCAACTCCAGAGCTCACTAAGAATCCGCTCCAGTCCATGAGTCAATTCTAATGTCTCCCTAGTGTATGTGAGTGAGTGAGTGAGTGAGTGAGAGAGAGAGAGAGAGAGAGAGTGAGTGAGTGAGTGAGTGAGAAAGAGAGTGAGAGCTCTGTGGCTGCGCTTCTTCCTTTCATCACTAGGAAAATCGTATTCCTGATGTGTCTGTATGTAATTATGTGAAGAAGAAAAGGAATTAAAAACATGTGTTAAGAGTTCTTAAGTAGAACTGTAAGGTTTCTGGTTGCAGCAACGAGGAAAAAAGATCCCACTTTATATTAAGTGGCTTTAAGCTCTATGAACTTACATTGAAATTAATAATTTGATACAATGGACTTATTGTGTACGTACATGTTTTTACATTGTACTTATATTTTTAAAATTCCAGCATGTAATACCAGCTATAATTAATTTATGTAATTACATTTGTAATTACACAGTTAACCCTTCCCTACCCTTAAACCGACCCATACCACCACACCTGTCCCTAACCTTACCCGTATCACACCTCAATAGCAGCAAAAGTGTTTTACAATACAACAGGAACACAATAATACATTGTACTTATTGTTCGATGTAAGAACATAGTGGGACCAAGATTTCTGTGCAGCACACTTTATTAACAATAAACCTAAACTTACAGAAATGCTCGGGAGACTAAGAAAAAAGACAGATAAACCAGCTTAACATTAACAACGACAGACAACTGAACAGGACAAAACACAGTGCTCAAATACACAGGAAAACAAGAGGAACTAATGACACATTAACATTAGACAAATTAATGACACACCTGAATAAAGGAATCTAATTAATTAGTAACTAAGGACACAAACAGGCAGGGAACAGAGGAAAACGGATTAACCGACTGGAAGATTAACAAAGAAACTCAAATATACACTGAACAGAAAAGCAGGTCAAAACAACCTCTAGACATGATTAAATAAACCCAAAACGTGACAAGAACTGCAAATATTCCTTGCTTAAGAACTCTTGACACATGTTTTTAATTCCTTTTCTTCTTCACATAATTACATACAGACAGGAATACGACTGTCCAACAGCGATGAAAGGAAGAAGCGCAGCCACAGAGCTCTCACTCTCTTTCTCACTCTCTCTCGCTCGCTCACTCACTCACATACACTAGGGAGACATTAGTGGGTCTTGTTTTTTTCTGTGGAGGTTTTTTGGCGTATCCATAACCTGTGAAGGCTTCATGAAGCTCTCAGCCACAGCATGTGTATCGGAACCCAGATATCGCTTATGCTTTTAGTGCATGTGGTGTCCTCGATCCCTTCTGGCTGCCCAGAACGCTGTGTGTGTGATGACCAGCATGTTGTCCAGTGCGTTGAACAAGATCTCTGCAGATTCCCAACAGGACTCCCGCTGACCACCCGCCAGCTCATCCTGTCCAACAACCGAATCTCTGATTTACCTGCACTTGAGCTCAATTTCCTATCAGACCTTATGTATCTGGACTGCAGCAATAACTCTCTCACACACATATCTGAATCGACATTTGCAAACCTGAGGAAGTTGGCATATCTGGACCTGTCCTTTAATTCCTTGGTTAAGATTGAGGAGCAGACCTTCAGAGCGCTGGAGAGCCTGGTGATGTTGAGACTGACGGATAACCCCAGGCTGTCAGAATTTCACCCTCAGGCTTTCCCGCACACCAGTGCTATTCAGGTGCTGGACATCAGCAGGAACAACCTGAGCAGACTCAATGTGAGCTCCCTCATGGCACTCGGCGGACTCAGGTCTCTCGGGCTGAGCGGGAACCCATGGCTGTGCGCCTGCGACGCGGAAGAGCTCTGCTTATGGATGCACACAGACACTGTTAAATTTCAAGGTAGGCTATAGACTTAGGTTACAGTTTGGGTCTTAGGTTACAGTTTGTCATCGTTTTGCCTATTTAGGCACATTGGGTAATTATTTAAAAATAGCTTAAAAAATAACTTTATTTGGTAACACTTTAAATAAGGATCATTAGTTATGTAATGTATTAACTAACATGAACTAAACATGAAAAATACATTTGTTGCTGTATTTGTTCATCTTTGTTTAATAAAAATACAGCTGTTCATTGTTTGTAGATGTTAGTTCACCGTGCATTAACTAATGTTAACAAGATTTTAAAAAAGTATTAGTAAATGTTGAAATTAATGTTAAAGATGAATAAATGCTGTATAAGTGCAGCTAACTAATGTAGTTAACCGATGTTAACTAATGAACCTTATTGTAAAGTGTTATCCTTTATTTATTAGTGTTACTATAGAATAGATCACTTTAACAACAATATATAAATACAATATAAAACTTAACAGATTTATATCAGATTTATTCATGGAGATTGGCTGTGCTTGAACTTGGTTTTCTTTTAGCATCTATAACTCACTGACTATGTGCATTATGTGTGTGTGTGTGTGTGTGTGTGTGTGTGTGTGCGTGTGTGTGTGTGTGTGTGTGTGTGTGAGTGCTTGTCACACACAGATTTATAATACTGTCACCCAGGAAAGCAGTGGTCATGTCAGCCCTGTAGTTCAATTATGAAATTGCAAAAGACTTCGGAGTGGCTCCAGAAAAAAAGAGACTTCAACCGGACCCATGATAAATATCGGAAGGGCATTAAATGTAATAACGCAATGTTGTTAACATTAACAATTTGAGAACAAAGTATAATTTGGATGGTTTGACGTGATATGAAAAGCAATCTTTAGATTTAATCATTTAAATGCTTTTTATCCCCCTTAGTTGGTCAGAACAAAAGTGGATGTTACTTACTTGTTCAGATTACATTTTCCGGCGAAAATACTTATGTTGGTCATTCTTTCAAAAAGAAAAATTTGTAATTGCGAATGCCAGTATCCACACCAGCACGGTGACTGACAGCAACATATTCTCCTCAAAACATTGGATTCATCCGCGCTGTGCCATGCCGAGGCACAACTCACGTAAAGTTGATAACTTTAATGAAAGTAATGCATTATGTTACTTTTGCGTTACTTTTTTTGACCTGGGATTGGCTTGCTTGTAACTATCATGATCACACAACGTTTGTTGTACATTTAAATGTAAATCATTACTTTACTAGTACTTGAAAAAGTAGTCTGATTACGTAACTTGCGTTACTTATAATGTGTCCCTAAACACTGGTTACTGACAAGTGCCAGATCAGTTGACCACCAGAAAAAAAAAGTTTCATGACATTTCTAAACATTATGTACTAATCTGCTATTTGTTAATGTTTGTAATTCTTGCTTGTAAGTATTGCTTGTTATTGGACACTATTTTAGATTTAGGGCACAGTAGCCCACTGCTAACAATGCATCACCCAGTCCTATTCTGTCTTCAGGGCTTGATAAAGAGGGGAAAATAGACTAACAGCTGGCAATGGATTTGTAAAGGCCATCTGATTGATACGCAAGAATGTGATGCTTAGAGAATGAATGGATGGATGACTAGATAGAGACATAGAGATAGACATATATATATTTAGACATACATATCTATATATGCAGTGTATATTCTATACTTTTTCTGCAGATCATTGTTTAAGCTCATCTCAAGTTCATCTTTTTGGTCCAGTTATAACCAGTTATGTTTAGGCTAAGGGCCTCTAGTGTGCAAAGCCACACTTAACACTCATACACAAACACACATAGTGTGAGGAATAATACAGAGACATCTCCTGCTTTTAATTGGCACAGATGTATTCCCTCAAGTGCTGCTAATTATTTTTCTCTACAAATGAACATGCAACTATTCACATAGAAATGCAAGATCAAACGCAAACAAAGTCTCTCCCTCTGCTGGAAGCTTCTCTAGCCCCATATATGCTGGCCTATTTTTTACCTTTTACTGGCTTTGTAGGGGCTTATTCTTAGAGACCATTGTAACATAAACTTAGCTGTTCTCAAAGCATGGGGCACGCCTACCAGGCATAGCACAGTTAGCATTATTATACATCTATATAGCTGTCAATGCACATTGGCTCAAGAGTCAAGGGCTTGTTAAATAACGTATCAACTATTTGAATATTTATTTCAAAGAAAGTGAAAAGCTTTGAAGACATATTCAAAGAGTGAGGATAAGAAAATATGGCGCAAGTAGCCTACAAGGGTATTGGATGAGAGAAAGACAAAGGAAAAGACAGACCATACAAGTACTGCACGTCAGATGGGTTGTGGGTATTCGGTCACCATAACTAGGGAGAAAGTAATTGCAAGGATAGAGACAGTGGAAAATGGTGAGATAACTGTAAGGAGGTACATTGCATTCCTTGTGCATTTCTTTCCTCATATTCCTCATTTATTAGTGGTGTTTGTTAAGGAGTGAAATCCCTACTATTTTACAGTGAAGGTATTCTGAAGATAAAATGAAGAGAGAATTGGGGCAGAAGAAGACGTGTCAACTTACAAAAGCATAAGTACAAAGAGTAAATGACTCAGCCAGAGCAGAGGCCAACCATAGGTTTGAATTATTCAGTGTGTCGGTGTGTACGGTGACATATTATCCATGTATGAAAGGATGCCAAAAGGCACTGTTTTAATTTACACCTAAATCAGCAACGCTCATTTCCAGAGCTACTCGTGAATTAACCTTAACGGAAGACATTAAATCTCATGTATAATGTATGGAACTGACTGCAAGTAATTACACTATTGACTCTTCCCTTATCTTTTAACCTAACCTTAAACCCAAACTATCAAACCTGTGCCCAACCATTAAACAATGCAGAAGACATTTATCACTCAGTTTAGTGCTTTCAAATATAACAATTTAGGGAGAAGAGGACGGTGAACGCTGCCATGGTCAAGGGTGCTTCTCAATACTCAAATAGATGCTTCCTCGTTTCCTCGCTCCTCTGTCCTCTAGCCTGAGACCCAGAAACCGATCAAAGTTAGCCATCTTGAAGAACATCTTAATTCTATAACTGCACCAAAAGAAAGCAAAGAAAGAGGAGTGAGGAAGATTCCGGAGGAGATATGAGCGAGGATGCACAAATGTATGCTATGCGGAAGTCTTTATTGTTGAAAAATCTTACGTACTTAATAATGATGTAGTACTCGAGTTCAGTCTAGAGACCGATTTCTGCTTTCTCGGACTCGTCTCGGACTTGTTCCTTGAAAGACTCGGTCTTGACTCGGTCTCGACCCTTCAAAGACTCGGTCTTCTTGACTCGGACCATAGTGGGAGGAGAAGGACTTGTTATTTTCAGACCGAGTCCTCAAGATTTTTTTTCCAGCACATTTTTTTTTATGTTCATATAAAAAAAAACACACACACAACACATAATAACAATAATTAATGCAACGTTGACTGGCATTATTTGAAAACGACATCCCATGGTGCAATGCAAAGATACTGCTGCAAGGGCCATCAGTGTCTGCAGTTGCTACCTGGTGTGAGCGGCGGCAAGATGAGCAACGAGTCTGCCATCATCAAATTCGCCTTTCAGAACCACAAACCGTTGGTGACTATACACCTGCATTATATGTCTGACAGACAAGAACGGTTTGACCTAAAAATATTAAAAATTGAAACTACTGCAGAAACAAAGACACCTACATCTTCGATGCCTTTGAGGTAAGCTAAAACATACCAAAAATTAATTTCAAAGTGAACTATCCCTTTAAGACGTTCAGACGACTGCTCTAAACAATTCCAATCTAGCTTAGTCTGTAGGCCTTACTGTTGATTATTAACTGGGGTGATATTAAATAAAAAATATCAAAACTGATATGTCAGGAAAAAATCTTGACTCGGACTTGCTTCCTCAAAGACTCGGTCTTGACTCGGACTCGACTGTATTTAAAAACCAAAAGACTCGGTCTTGACTCGGACTCGACCCTTCAAAGACTCGATCTTGACTCGGGACTCGACTTTATTTAAGAACCAACGGACTCAGTCTTGACTCGGACTCAACCCTTCAAAGACTCGGTCTTGACTTGGACTCCACTGTATTTAAAAACCAACGGACTTGGTCTCGACTCAGACTCGACCCTTCAAAGACTCGTTCTTGACTCAGACTACTTAATAATATCTTAATAATTCTCTTCTTCCTTCACATCTGTCACAATAATTTTAATTTATGTTTCTTAAATAACCAACTTAAAACTATAAGGAAAACGGCAGTTTTCCTCTGGCCAACGAACGAACAGTGTATGATTATGATTCCGGCAGCATTACAGGTCAGAAGTCAGATTGGATTGGAACAATCAGAATATCATCCAGTTCCATCTGGTTGAAGATCAGAGTCACGCCGGTATGGAGATGGGGTTTTTGAGGATGGCTGTAGTGTTGATGAGGCCTTCACAGGAGAGAGTCTAATAGACACAACCTCTGCTGACACTTCAGGGATGCGTCGTGGTCGTGTCGAGATGCAGGTCCTCCATCTGATCTGGATCCGGCCCGGATTCGGCTGACTACATCATGCGTCGTCGTGCATATTCATTCAGTGCATTTATACACGTTCATAATTTGCATCAAACAGCAATATACAGATTTAAACAGTACGCCAAATCCAGGCACTATATTATCCATTAATTACTTACATAGTTTCTTATTCAGTTCTGAAAAATGACACAGTCCCAGAGTACAGCAGGGATGACAGCCCTTGGTGGAGTCGAGGGAGGAGTCATGATGTCACTGTGAAGGAGAAGGAGCTGATGGATCCCAGGGCACAGACGGAGAGCTGATGATACCTCAGCAACATTGCTGGCACTGGAGACCTGGGCAAAGCCACAGCAATGAACATCTGAGGGCAAGCCAGAGTGCCTGAGGACTGAGGCGGAGCCACTGTGATGGAGGACTGAGGCGGAGCCGTAGGGAAGGATGAACCCACTGTAGCTGTAGGGGTGGAGGGACTGAGCGCAGCAGATGAGGCTGGTAGTCGCACGACCTGGGGATTTAAGTCACAACAAGGCGTTCCCAGGGAATGGTGATGGTGAAAGAGGTAATGATGTGATCAATAACGGTAACTCCTATTCCTAACAAGTCAAAGAAACAGTCTCAGTGCTGTCTTGAAACAGAGATGATTCCGGACCAACAGATAATTTTGGGTAGGCTTTCCACCTATATTCCCTCAGCTGCTGATGTCACTGGCTCACACCCCTGGTCAGACTCACTCTGGCGCTCTGATCCGGGGTGATGGTTGGCATTGTCCTCTTCTCCTCGGGATCTGGCTCACTCATCACAGCGGGCGATCGCTCATATTCTGCGAGGTGCACTCTCGAATTCTCCACGGTCGAGGGTGTAGGTGGGTTGGGCTCTGAGTCTGGCTGTGTCCTGGATTGGGGATATAAGAACAACGCCCGTTTCTCAAAACCAAGAATGCAAAGAACGGACTTGTGTTCTTGGGAAGAAAGCTCTTGCTAGTTGTTCTTGGAAGTACGAACTCACGAGGTGACGAGCACACAGAACGCTGCTGACAGTTTGAGACGATGTGTTCTCTTGCTGGTATTGCGCAATAGTAACGTTATCCGCACAGACGCCGTCTGCAGTGCCCAAACACAACGAGAATTTTTATACAGCCAGGCTTTATCGCCCAAGCCTAAGGGATTACTCTACAGACACTACAATGTAATGTAAATTCACAACAATAAAGCAACACGTGTCTCATTTTAATTCTGCTTCTGTTGTTTGTTTGTGTACATCACTAGCCAACAGCGGGGAACAATGCCGGTAATATTCGGTAATATTCAGGTAACTTTTGACCTGCCTCTCTCTGCTTCCCGCTCCTTCCGCGAATGCCGAAATGAATTATGGGATATATCTGCCGTCAAGTTCACACAAGTTACCAACCGATGCATCCTCGGTAAAATGGGAGTGTCAAGAACACATCCGGGATTTTTAACCGTTCTTGCCTAAATGCAAACTTGTGTATTGGGACAGTACTTGGGCCACAACTGATGACGTTTTACAAGTCCACAAGAACACAAGTACAGACAAGAAGGCATATTGAGAAACGGCCAACGACTTCAGGGTTTCGGCGTAGGGGCAGGGAAAAGCAATAGAGCATAAGCAGCAAACTTTGTTGCATATTCCATTTTAGGTCAGTTGTTCGGTTGACTAAAGAAGACTGAAGAATTATGACTGAATACGAATATTTCAACAAGGTTTATTAAACACAAATGGCAATAAGGTGTAAACCGACAATGAACTCAAGAGACAGTGGCACTCCCAAGGCTGGGAACAAGATAGCACACATGGAGTACGACTGAACTGACACAGGATAGATAACACAGAGAGAATAAATAGGATAACAAATTAGGGGGGTAATGAGAAAGAACAGGTGGGCCAAATAAACCAATAATTGGATTTTCTTGGAGTAGGGTAGAGTTAAGACAATAGACAGGTGTAGGATTACAAATTTTATATGTCACAAACCTGCCGGATTCTTGTCATTACTGAGACTCCCAGCCTTTGTCTCAATGATAATGTAAAGGTTTGAGCAATCTAGTCAGGCTGATTGGATTAGCATCTCAAGGTTCGAATAACTGCTATGCTGATGAGATCAGGGCTGGGGAACCAGCTGAATAATACATTTACATTTGCTTTGTTTCAAGAGTCCCCTCCTCTATATTATAGCCCCTTTCACACTGTGCGTTGATCCCGGGAAATTGCCGTAAAATTGCCTGAACGCCTTCTATGTGAATGCAAACACGACCCGGGATTGGTCCCGGCATCGATGTCGGGTTGGGGACCTAGTAACATTGCCGGAATCAGTCCTGGACGTGCGCTGTGTGAAGCCAGGACCAATGCCATTAGGGGTGTGTCATAGTGATGACGCTCGTGCCATCGTGTGACTGTTGCTCTTAGAAGAAAGTTTAAGTTCATCATCAACAAAGAAAGGACGAACAAATGTCTGCAAACTGGAACGAAGCAGAGACCAGGAGCTCCTCACTATGCGTGCTGAAGCTGAGATTGTTCACCAGCTTTGTGGAACGGTACACGCGTGTACATGTTTTCAACGCGTACGTTACACGTCTCATCCTCCTGACGTCATGTGTCTCTCCGTGATCTTTATGGGTTGAGTGTGAATGCACTCACAGATCCCGGCAAATCACTGGCAGTGCAATGAACCGAAATCAAACAATCCCAGGACAAATGGCGGGTCACATTATCCGTGTATTTTCCGGAATCTCTGTGTGAAAGGGGCTTATGTAATTCCTACCCGCTTGAAATGTATAAGAACAGTTCTGTATTTTAGTTTAGTTTGACGATTCTTTAGATGACTACGACGCAATAAAGAACTTCTGCATGAAAGATACCTCAACGTCTCCTGGTCTGTTCTTCTGATGTTTTTCCACTTTGGAAGAAAAAGTTCACTACACAAGAGACAAACATGACACAAGAACGCCAGACAAATGAAAACATACCAAGTGCTCTAAAAACCACACAAGACAAGAGTGCACGGTAAACTAGACAGGAGTGCCGCGATCTGAGCACCATGCTCTGCAGATGAAACAAAGCATGTAGACAAGAGAGTGCACTCAAAACCGCACACTCACACAAGACCATAGTGTCAGGGCCACAAAACTAAGAATAGACCAGACTGGGGAGTCACGTGATGCGCTCGAGGTAGTGAGTCGCAACCAAACGAGCTCTCTAGAAATCGCCTAATATCTGTTAAATAAACACTGGAATATTGCCCAAATAGTAGTAAATAGTCTGCCGGGTACTTGTGTGAAACATGGAACTATGGAGCGTCGACCAAAATCAAGGAAAGATGAGCATAAAACCGCCGAAACAACTGAGATGCCGAGGGGATCGCCTCTGAGGAAGAAAGCACAGCGGGGGTGCTCGCCAACGCGATGAAAGAGTTTCGGGAGATCATTGGGAGTTTTAAGCAGGAGCTGATCTCTGAAATGTCGGACCTTCGCAACTCTATTCAGGGATCAATCGATACCCTTACCCTGTCCGTATCATCTATGCAAGGCCGGATCACTACGGCCGAGCAAAGAATTAGTGATGTGGAAGATGCAGTTTCGAGAAACGAGCGGTCCCTCAGTATCCTAAAAAAGGACAATGAGGTTCTAAGGAACAAACTAGAATATATGGAAAACTACAACAGACGAAATAACATCCGCTTGATTGGATTGAGTGAAGGAATTGAAGGTCGGGATACTGTCGAATTTTTTAAGACTTGGCTGCCGAACGTTTTGGGAGATGAGAACTTCGGCGCTCCAATTGTCATCGAGCGTGCACACCGCGTCCCGGCAGTTCGAATCCCGGGAAAGGCTCCACGACCCATTCTGATTCGACTTCTGAGATTCCAGGACCGGGAAAGTATCCTCCGTATCGCCCGAGATAAAGCTCCGATTTCAGTTGATGGAAAAAGAATCAGCTTTTTTCCAGATTTCTCATCAGACGTGATGAACCGTAGAAGAGGGATGATTCCAGCGCTTAAGGCATTAAAGGAGAAGAATATCAATTGCCACCTCGTTTATCCCGCTCGCATTCGTATCCTTACGGAGGATGGTGGAACACGGTTCTGTCACACACCCGATGAAGCCCTCAAGTTTCTGTCGGAACGTGACTGAGCTGTAGGCCAGATGACGACGCGAAAAAAGTTTGCAGCGCTTCGGGATGGATCTCATACTTGCTCCAGATTGATCTAACTCAACGATTAGTTGTTAGATCTGGATGGGTGAGTGACTTTGTTGAACAGATACTTTGGGAACTTACCGGATAATCTTTGGTCACCCGCGATTTATTTATTTTTATTTAGGCCTGTATTCTTTATTCTAAATGTTTTTACTTTTATTACATATTTTTTTCTTATTGTTATTACAATTATTTATCTTATTTTTCTGGTTTCACTACCAGTGAGGGATTTCATTTGATTATGGACTGAATGGACTTTTTTTTCTGGCGGGCGGCTGCACAGGATTGGATTTCCAATTGAGTTCAATAAGTTTGGGGCATTCTTCTTGTTCTTATAAATGACTGTTGCCTATATCAGTGTTTTATGTATAAAGAGAGCTCGGGTTAATCCTCCATTCTCGCTTGGGAAGGAAGTGCGAGCTAATCGTTTCTCAACGTTTTTTTTTTTTTTGTTTCCTTAGCTGCTGACAGTTCTGGTTTAGCAGTTTTAGTAGGACCTTTGTGTTATACGTTGTTGTTGTTGTCTTCTTTATGTCATGTCTTATGTCAGTTATTGTATTTGAAAAAAGCAAAATAAAATTTTCAAAAAAAAAAGAATAGACCAGACTGAAGTGACAGAACCATGACAGTATTCTATGTGTGTGCATCAAATTCTCCCAAAACTGTTCGCCAAGCTTACGATTGAATTTCATATTTGAAATCACCAACGAAATCTGAAAACATTTGTACCATAATTTTTGTTTCTACATGCTCGGATCATGACAGAAAATGAAAATATTCAGGCTGGATCAAGCTAATGTGCAGTGGAAGCGCGCATCATGACTGTTTCTATAGGAACCAAAGCGTTTAACGGCAGCTGCAGTGAAGCATGGTCACTGAATGGTGATTGATGACTTTACTGATATTTCTTTATTGATACTGTTTTACATTGTGACAAACTTTTTTTGAGCAATTTTGTGTCTGTGGTTATCATGCTAGACTTACATGTTTATTAAGTTGCTAAATAATGTATGTATATATATATATATATATATATATATATATATATATTATACCAGCAATGCAAATGTTTATGTTTGTCTTTTTTTCTTGTGTTTTATGTGACTAGAAGAGGGACAGACAGTGTGTGAAGGTCCTTCATTCTTACGGGGGCAGCATCTCTCGGAGTTGGGCCTTTGGCTGAGAAGACATTGCCATCCAGGACTGAGTCACCAGGACTACCTGTTCTTTGTGGCCATTGGTTTTGTCATCTTTGGAGTAGGCACTGTACTGGCTTGGGTAGCCGGCATGGTGATAGTGCTCTGCCAACGTTGTGTTAGATGGAGGAAGGCTAGACCAAATGTGGAAGCAAACGAAGGGGAAAATAAAAGTGGGATATCAGAGAAAAGTGGTTAAGGGGACTTGAGAAATACCTGAACTAGTATAAACCTGAGTCCGGTCCTGTAACAAGTGTTGACTGGGAACATTATGACAGAAAGTAAGGTGACAGTTGTTTTCCTCATGAATATGAGCCAGTTGAAATGGCGAAAGCTGAGGTAAAAGGAAAAATGAAGGCATCAAGGCACATCCGAATTGTATCACATCCTGTTACTGAGATACCTTCATCTTCAGGATTTCTGAAGGCAGCATATATGTATCCTTCACTGCCTTTGATATCCCACAATCCTGTGCATTCGATTCAATGACAGTAGCAAAAAATAAAAATGGCATCTAAAAGTTGCAGTTTTTTAGTTTTTGAACATTTCAGTTCAGTTCTAGTGAGAAAGTGAGGCAATGGCACAGAAGTACAAGACAAACAAATATTGTTAAGTCAACAGCGCAAAAAAACAAACAAAAACAACAACAACAACAACAAAAAAGCAGTATTAGACCGTGACAATCGAAATCTGAAAAGGAGTGGGAAGAAGACATATTTAATCTTAATCTTATTTAATCCCACCCCAGTTCCCCATTTAGTAATTAATATACCGAGCTTCATTATTACTTTGGTCACGGATTCGGTAACACTTTAGAACACAGTTCCTTTGTTAATGAATAACTACCAATGAGTAACACAATATTAACAATCTAGTAACTATTATTAACTAACAAGAAACTCTGATTAACGAACTAGTAAGTAATTGCGCACAGATGAAAGTGGTAGTTCACTTTTAACTGATCAATAACAACTATTTTTAATGCTTCCCAAAGAACTACTAAAAAAGTTTTTCTTAACAGTCTAGTAACTTCTATTCACTAAAAAGAAACTCTGATTAATTAATTAGTAATAATAGTGCACAGATGAAAGTGGTAGGCCTACTTCATACTTCTTTGGGAATTACTAATTATTTGGATCCGTATTATAAAGTGAAGATCATGGGAACTAACTGGTAATGACTCAAGTGTTACTACATGTAATGATTTGTGCAACAAAACAAGTCATTTCAAGCGTTTGAGATGTTTGGTGAACTTTAGTATACTTTTAGAAAATTTCTTTAGAATATGTAGTAACACTTGAGTCATTACTATAGTTAGCTCCCATGAACTTCACTTTAGAATACGGGTCCAAATAATTCAGTAAGTTCCACAGAAGTATGTAGTAACACTTGAGTCATTACCAGTTTGTTCACATGATCCTTCAGTTACTAATGAAAAGCCAATAAACTGTACAATCTTCTCACTCACAAATTTACACACACACATAGGGGAGAGCGGGGCACAACCTAATGCTTTTTGACTTTCTCAGTTTGTGTAAATCTGCTAAGGGTTTAGAGCATTTATTTTTTTTTCCTGCATTAATTTCCCACATGTCTAGTACAATTATGTGGTTTTGTTTTATTAATACAGTGTATACTTTTTTCTTGAGAATGGAAGTGAAATGTGACAACATGCCCCCTTAGGGGTACATTGTAACATCTGAGGGGCACATTGTAACATCCCCATATGAAAGCTTAAAATGTTATCTGATCTAATCAAAAATATATACAAGTCAAACCAAAATATTTTTTTTTAATAAAATACAATTATTAACGTTTTCATATAAAATGATGGGATTTTTTAATAATTAAAAATAATCAAAGTTTTGATTTTTACAACAATCACGCTGGAAAAGACAGCTATACAGCATAGTTCAAAACAAAATAATAATGAATAATTTCTGAACATTGACTCTCAGTCATTTTCTACATGGTTTGTCATATTTTCTCAGTAGAATTCACAAAAGTATAATATAATATCATATTTCTATGGGGCACATTGTAACGCAGTGTTACAACATGCCCCACCTGCACAAAACCCTCAACCCGATCACACTAAATGCGTCTTTATAGCACGCATGTGTATTGTCGTGTAATATATACGCTAAAGTGAGTTTTTACGTGCATATAATACGCATTGGTTGGTTAGGTTAAGTTTAGGTGTGGGGTAGGGTGCGTGTGTATTGTACGATTAGTGGTGTGGGGTGCGTGTGTATTATACGCAAATGAACTGCGTATCAATTGCACGCGAAAAACTGCGTCTCATATGCACGTAAAAACTCATTTTCGCGTATAAATTACACGATAATACACGATGCGTGTTATAGAGACGCATTTACGTGAGAACAGGCTGAAACCCTGCTAGTGTCTTCTGCTAGTTAGCAAAGCATTAAAGAACTATATCAACTGTTAAACAACAGATTGGAGATTAAAATAATATCAGATTTGTCTAAATTTAAATAAATACAAAAAATAGACATGAAAAATTAACTAAAGTAAGAAAAGTACTTTTGCTATGTTTAAATAAATGCTCAGTGATATTTTACAAAGATTTCGGATTTTTGCCGCATTTTTTTTCTCTGTATAGTGTTGAAATGACAACTAGTAAATACACCAAGTTTTGTCATGCTATAGCATGTGTGGAAGTATTTAAAACAGGCGTGTTACAACTAGCCCCACGTTACTTTGTGCCCCGCGCTCCCCTACACACACACACACACACACACACACACACATATATGTGTGTGTGTGTGTGTGTGTTTATGTGTGTGCAAATCTTGTGAGTAAGAACACCTCCCCAAAAAACGTTTTCATGTTTTTCTCTTTGCTCATATATAAATATATAGATAGATAGATTATTACTAAACTTTTTTAGTAGTTCTCTGGGAAGCATTAAAAAATTGTAGTTATTGATTAGTTAATATGACGTACCACTTTCATCTGTGCTCTATTACTAGTTCGTTAATCAGAGTGTCTTGTTAGTTAATAATAGTTAGTAGATTGTTAGTACTTTGTTACTCACTGGTTCTTGTTCATTAATAAAGGAACTGTATTCTAAAGTGTTAGCGTTTATATAGCAGTTTAAATTGATGAATTGTTTGGCATTTCTTTTGTTGCAAATCCAGTGATGGGGTAGGTTTAGGGGTAGGTTTAGGTTTGGGGTAGGGTTAGGATCCGATAACGTCATTTAACCGACGTTAAAGGGTACCCTAAAACGGCGTATGTTGACGTATGGTCAAAAGACATCCCAAGACGTCACTTATATGACGTCTTGGGATGAGACTGCGCTGGCTCAAGCCCCGGAGCTCAGTCAGGAGTCCGCTCAAGCCCTAGAGCCCATCATTATTTCTGCAAGGGCACAGAGTCTTGAGTCTACTGCAGCACCCCCAGAGATGCCTGAATCTGTTACAATATCCCCAGAGACTAGTCTTCATTGACTACGTTTACATGCAGCCAATTTTCGGGTTATGGTCGGGTTAAGGTCACTATTCGGGTTTCTGAAACATTAGGGATAACCCGTTTACATGCGTGAGCAGAGAGAGTTTATCCTGTATACATGGAATAGGCTCTATGCACAGCTCCACTACTTCCTGAACTTCAGCCAGCTTCTTGTTTCCTGTCTGTCATTATTGGACACATTGATTAATTCAGGTGTGTTTGATTATTGTTGCCGTGACTACTGAGGTCAAGCACACCTGAATTAATCAAATTGTCCAATAATGATAGACAGGAAACAAGGAGCTGGCTGAAGTTCAGGAAGTAGTGCAGTTGTGCATAGAGCCCATTGCAATATCCCGATGTAAACTGCGACGCGCGGTTAGCGTCTAGACGTACGGACAACCTTAAGACGCAAAATGCGTCATTTCCGATTCTCCTTCCTGTATCCAAAGTCAAAAATAACAGCAGTATGCGGATAATGAATCGTTCGGGGCAGATAGCGATCGCCTTTGTTTGCGCTATGATGCTGGTAACGTTACTGAGCTCGCTCCAAAAGTATGCTGTGCTGTGTCTCGCCTCGTCTCGCCATGTTTACTTCCGGTATACTGCACGCGGATTTTTGTATGCGCCGAGAAGTTTCTCTACTCAAAAGACCAAGATTCCTTGCGAATAGAACATGCGCAGAACACAAATCACTATGGGGATATGCCGATACGCGTTTACATGACCAAAAATTCGGGTTAGAAAAGGGGTACCCCAGGTATAATATCCCGGTTTTTAAATTCCGGGATATGAGCATTTTTCGGGTTTTTGCCGGTGTTTACATGGACGTTCGCGACCGGGTTATTGCTAATATCCAGGTTTTGAACGGGTTATTGGCTGCATGTAAACGCAGTGATTGTTGTCTCTACAATGCAAATGGAGAAGGAGGGTTCTCTCTGTTCTCCCAGAGCATCATAAATCCTATCATGAACACTGTGGCTGTTTCAGAGAAGCCAATTTCTTCTGTCATGGATAAGAGTGCCAGTCCTGAGCCACCCATTCTGTCTGTCATAGCCACAAAGGACATTCCTGAGCCACTCACTCTTCCTATCATGTCCACAGAGGCCACTCTAGAGTGTCTCGCACCCTTTGGTGATGATCATTCCAAGGCCATTAATTCTACCTGTTCCAGACACAGAGGCCATCGAAGAGTCGTCTGAACTACTTGTCAGGGCCAACAAAGGTCATTCTTGCCAGTCATGTCATGCCCACAGAGGTCGTCCCAGAACAGCCCTCTCTTCCTGTAATGTCCATGGCGGTCATTCCCGAGCAGCCTGCTGTCATTGCCATAGAGTCCTGTCCAGCCACAGAACAGCCAGAGCCCGCTTCAGCCCCACAGAGCCACCAGAATCATCAATTATTTTTGGCCTTGAACAGAGGCTGTTCCCAGTGTAACTTTAGTTTTAAAATCTTCTGAACCATTTTCCCTGCCAGTGCAGTCAAGTCAACATAGTTTGTCCCCAAGTCTGCTCCAGAGCCCACTCTATTGGCCCCAGAAGGCATTTCTGTGGCCACAATGGGCATTCCTGAATTAAATTCTTTAGTCCACAAATATGTTCTAGAGTCAGTCCCTGAGTTTGTTCCATCAGCCCCTGAGGACGCTTTTTGAATTTAATTATGCGTCTCCCAAGGGCTTTCCAGAGTCCAGTCCAGTAGTCCTGGAGGGTCCACCCAAGTCTACCTTTGTAGCCCCCGGGGGCATTCCAATGTCTGTTCTTGAGAAATTCACCTTCCCTACCAGTGTGATCATGGCTCCTGATTTCATTCTTAACGCCGCCTTCACACTGGCAGTTGAAATCAGCTCCGATGCGGCTGCGAAACGACCGGAAGTCATTCATTTCCTATGGAGATTCGCAGACCGCATGCGAAAGGGTCCGAAACGGGTCCGACCGAGTGCGGTGCGAAGAAAATCGTGTCCGTTGGTCATCCGCATGCGTTCAAAAATTTGAACTCTTGCGAAAAGCTACGGACGGTTCCTATCCGACAATTCCAGCGGAAGTTGAGCGTTGCTATGGTACTGATAAACAAACCCGAATTATTAACTTTTAATAAAATAAATAATGATTTTATAACGTTAAGTTGTCATGTCATTTTTTATTTTCATGACTTTCTAACGTTTATAAGGGCAGTTAATACAATTAAATTGAAGGTAGATATTAAACTATTGACCACTATATCACATTTTTAGCCGACCTGACATGTCAACGTCCTCAGCAACTTTCCTCACGCAGCATAACCCTCTCATCAGAGAGATCATACAAAACTGTCAGAATAAAACTTTAATCTCTCCGCCATTTTTGTTTTCACTGTGTAGTACGACGTTCGTTGGGAACGTATTGCGTATTACGGAGCTGATTTCATCTGCCAGTGTGAAGGCAGCGTAAGTCCTTCTCTAGTCAAGAGTTTGTTTCTGAGCTAGCCCCCAGCCCAAGAGCTACCCATGTTGGTCATGTTTCTCAAGCCAGATGTGGTGCCCTGCCGACATCCAAGTTTGGTCCCTCATCTATCCCACTGGCTGGCACCGGTGGATACTGCACCACTCCAATACCAGTAGCACCACCTTCAGGCAACCAGGCTTTTCCAACACGCCAACTACAGTTGTCTCAGCCAGGCCGGCATATGCCTCTGGACCTATCCCCAACCTGTCTATCCCATCCTCTGTGTTTTCTGGCAACTGGACCCTCAAATCTAACAATTGCCCTACCCTCCCAGTTGTTACCCCGTTGGTCCCCTGGTGTCAGTGCACCCCTGGACTCTCTTATCTAGATTGGATGCCAGGAGGCATCTGTTGGAAGATATTTTGAAGAACGATTGGAACTTTGGCACCATTGACTTCAGTATTTTTCTTTTCTACCATGGAAGTCAATGTTGCCCCACAATGGTTTGGTTCCAATCATTCCTCAAAATATCTTCCTTTGTGTTCAGCAGAAGAAAGAAACTCATACAGGTTTGCAACAACTTGAGGGTGAGTAAATGATAGAATTTTCATTGTTGCGTGGAGTATCCCTTTAACACTAAATCATATATGTAGCATGTTTAGTCTCTCTTTGTTCCCCATTTGTTAATTTACATCACATTTTGCTATCTTTATGACGCATTGGTATTATAAGAATCTTGTAGATTCTTTTCGTAAACACCCCATGAAATTAAACATTCAAATGCCCTGCTAGGGTCTTAAAAACTCCCTCCAAAGGGGCGGCTTTGCTTTGGCTCATGCACCTCCAGAGGGTGTGGCATTTTCACAATTTAAAAATCACTTATCATCAAGATTTGCTCTCTTGTCCTCTTAGCTTTTAGCTTGTCCTCTCTGGTCCTCTTGCTCTCTGACTCTCTTGGTCCTTCTAGAGAAGTCCTAACGTGAAGATGAGGCTGAACTAGAAGGCCCCCAAGGAACCCAAGCTTGTGCCAGGCTGTGGCCTTGTCTTTCCATTCACTAAAGATCCGCTGACTCCCTGATTCTCTCTCATCAAGACCACATCAGCAAAGATCAACTGGAGCCTCAACAAATTGCCTCAGGACAGTTTAATGCAATGGACGAGACATGCAAGTATCAAACTTAGACTCATTATTGGATACATATTAAGTATCCTTACCTCTTTTCAAGAAGGGCATGTTAGTACTTAACTAATAGCTTGCTCCGGCTGTTGATCTGCTGAACATTAAACAATGCTATAACTTCTTGCTTTCCTGTATTCTGCTTCGGCTGTCTTTCCCTTGGGAAACTGTATGCATGTATGTATGTGTATATTAGAGCAGTTTAAATGTTTAGTCTAGTTAATAAAGTCTTGTTCATATCACACGTAAAGTTGTCCGTGTCTCAAGCTCATATCCGGAGTCAATAATCATAGGTCTTGACTACTTGCTCTTAGTAGTACTTAGTAAGAAAGACATTTCTCATGCCCTGGAAATGTACATTTCTATTAATGAATCAATAACCATCAATTGTAACAAGTTATGATTGATTATTAATATTTCTTAGAGCTAATTTGCTACAATAGCTAAAAGCAGACTCTCCATGCGTGAACCCTTGGTATTTCTAGCTGATGTGATCCTAATGATCTGAGTGATCTGTTGGGTTTATAGTCAGTGAGCATATCTGCAATGTATTGAGGTCCTATGCCATTGAATGATTTATATACCAGTAATAATACTCAAACCTAGTAATCAATCCTAATAATAATCAACCCTAAATGTAACTGGGAGCCAATGTAAAGACCTGAGGACTGATGTGATATGTTCATATTTTCTGGTTTTGCTCAGAATCATTAGTCTAACTTCTCTTTTTTATTTATCTTTCTTTAGTTGTCTTGTTATACTTTAACTATTTTTTTTCTTTGGTTTTGTCTTTCATATTAATAGATTTGGTTACTGTTACTTTGATTTTCTCTTTGATTTTATTATTTAGCCTGGGTTTTCTCTTATCTAATACCTAGCTTTCTCCTGTCGTGGACTTGTTTTGCTAAAGTTATTTACTTTTCTTTCTTATATGCATAGGTTTATTTCCCTTTCCTGTTGGTCTCTTAACAATGTGTCACTGTTGGCGCTACGGGGTTATCCCTCCTTCTCCGAAAGTACTGAAGCCTTATGAAATCTCGCAGGTGATTAACATCACTTATCTCCTAGTCTTAGTATTGACTAGCTCATGGGCTCACAGTTGTCGTCGCTATGCCTGCTGTCGCTGTGCTCATGTGCATACTGATATAGCATTATGTTGCCCAGTATCCTTCAGTGCAACTGGCTATTCTGATCTAACTGTGTTTGCTCAGTTGTTATCACTACGGCGTTCTTTATGAGTTATTTTAGCTAGGTCAACTGCTTGGCTTGTTGCCGATCTGGACCTTCGCTATCAACATGGTGGAACTTCATAGGTCCCCGTAATGCCACCTGACAGTGATGTAGTGTCGAGAGACCGACTAGAAAGGGAACGTCTCCGGTTACCTAGTGTAACCTCGGTTCCCTGAGAGGAGGAAACAAGACACTGCATACGCTGCCATGTTATGTATCTCAAAGTTTTTGTCGGCTGCGCTCTGTTTCAGTCCAAGATTCTGTAGGTGCGGATCCATTTGTCCGTGCGACACTTCTGTCGCGCCGCACTCCATTTTATTCTTAGGAGTGACTTTAACGCACCCGCAAAGGAAGGCGGCGCTGCATTTGGAAAATTGCTGCTTGTCAAAAAAGTTGGCAGATGCTCATCTTTATGCAAATTAATCAGCTGAACGCAATGGGTCCATCCAATAGAAGTAGAGCAAATGGAGACTGGGGAAGTCTCTGGTGGGTCCAATATGTTCTAGACGTCCTACTACAAATGCCTACCATGCGCATAGCGGTAAACTTGAGGAACGCTCGTCAACATAAAAATGAGGCGTCGTGACACCACGCGGCAGTAGTGTTACAAAAGTGGATCTGTACCGTGCAAAGGGGGTAATCCACCAGCCAGAAACTGAAGTCTGCCTGGGGCCCGCCATTGGGTAGCAAGCCTTCACCTGTTGTTAGCATTCCATTGACTCCCATTCATTTTGGCATCACTTTGACAGCGAGTAACTTTACATCTGAGTCGTTTAAAAACTCCATTTGTCCATTGTTTATTTCTAAAGAAACACGACAATGTATAAAAGGCTCCATTACCTTGTATTTTACCTTATGGCCCTGTAGAAGCAGTTTTTGTAAAAAATAGGTTAACAATTGCGTTATAACATGCGACTCTCTGTTGCACAGTAGAGAAATTACCGTATAGACAGGAGGAGAAGCTCGCGGGCAATCGGAGGGACGTGGAGCATAAAGTCAAGGGAGAAGCCTATAGAGACAGCTCCTACTCACACTCTCAGTTTCTGCAAGATTCGGAAGGGAATGATTCAGTTTTCTCTGACGTACAGGTTGCTCACATCACATCTAATTCTCCAAGCTCAGTTTAAGTCTGTGCAGTACGCTCGGCCATCAGGAAGTGAGTGCTTCTAATTGACTTAAAATTTTCTATGGGGTCGCTGTGTCCATTTCTTTTGCTTTTGATGGTACCATGAATGAGGTAATGGCACTCAGCAGCGCCCTTAAGTGCAGGGGAGCCCGCCTCTATTTTGCATGCTTTAATGCCATTGGCAGGTGTATTCTTGCGCACAAACACCCTTTTTCTGCAATTTTAGACTATTAAAATTTAATAAAATTTCGTTTTAATGCGTGTACAACTGTTCAGAACTGTGCTAGCTAACCATGTGCTGATTACTTTTAAGTAAACTTTTGTGTGTATTTGTGTGTTTCAGTGTTCTTATCAGCAAACATGAATAGAAAGGTACATCATAGTTTTTTTGAAATATTATGCAATGATAAATCCAAATCCAATGTCCTTACAATGTCATTGATGTTTTAAGGGTTAATTAATGCTTTTACCTGAAATGCAGAACAGAATATTTGTTCTTCCTTTTTTGCATGTTAATATAGTACATGATTGTCCTACCAAAATAGCTTATAATCATAAACTGATTACAATTCCCAAGTAATCTAACCTGCATTTAATGTAATGCCCTGGAGTTGTTGGCTTGTCCTCTTTTGATTTTGTTTACCAGGACTAAAACATTACAAATATTATGATGTTATTAAGTCTCATATATTTCATTCACATCACTTAAACAGAAACTATTGTCCAGTGGAATGGATAAGTTCCTGAACTTTTGTTGTCTGAATTTTTGGTGTCAATAATTAATCGAGTTGACCAATAAAGCCGGTGGTGGGGCGGGATATGTGCTTAAATGTTTCCATCTAACTGCTGCAGAGCCAATCGGTTGAACTCCTCCTTTTTGGATGTAAAGGTGGAGTTTGAAGGTCTGGCCTTACCCTATCCTTAAACCTAATTAGAATTAAAGTCCCGATGAAATCAAAATTGAATTTTTTGGGGCTTTTGGTATGAGCATGTTAGCCTTGAGACAGTCTCTCACTTCCGCCAATATTGATCAATGATTTTGATAACATCACCAACTTTTTTCTGTCCAATTAAATGCTCTCTAGAATCTGTAGCCCCACCTCCTACATTATAAATAGACAATGAAGCTGCTGAAATCTGTCTCTAGTTCACACATTTACTATTTTTTACATGGTGAATGACACATAGTGCACTATAATGTGTACATGTGCTTTCCATTGGGGTGAATGAAGTTTTATGTTAGTCACACGAAGCCCGGCCGCTCGCACAGTCTACTCCATATGGAATGCCAAAGCTGACTAAATTAAAAATAAATAAATACATAAATAAATGTACAAAGAAATGTAAAAAAGCAAAAAAAAAATACATAAATAAATACATAAATAAATATACAAAGAAATGTAAAAAAGTGCAAATAAATGAGTATTTATACTTTTATTTCCATATTTATGTATAATTGTATTTTTTCACACATTTGTTTATTTATTTATTTATTTCTACATTTATTCATTTATTTATTTCAACTTTTATTTATTTCCACATTTATTTCAGTATTTATGTTTTTATGGCTACATTTATTTATTTTCACATTTATTTATTTCTATATTTATTTATTTCCACATTTCATCATTTCCACATTTATTTATTCCAACATTTCTTTCTCCGTATGTTAATGAGGGGGGCGTGTTTTAACTCAGACCTCAGCAAACAAGCTCAGAGTGGCAGTTCTGAAGCTTGAGGCCACAGTGACACCTTGTGGTGTGTGACCAAACGAACCGCAAGAGCTGTGCAGGCAATATAAAATTTTAAGTCATGTATTTCACCCTATATGTAGGGTAGGCTATATAGGGTTAACACACATAGCACACATGAACAGGTCTGATAGCAGAGATAGTTGGACATGAAAGCCCATGAAAGTATCCACAATTAATCCACCTTTTTCTGCGCCCGTTCTATTTCTCATGATTCATAGCGGATTCAACTGACTTTACGGTTTTCTACTTCTCGCTGTCTTTTTTTCACTGATTGTATCTTAATTTCAATCAATGTTTCGTTAACCAATCGCCTGGTTTTAATAAATAAGAAGTATATAGTAAACAATAGATGATCATGACGGAGGCGACAGCGCGCAAACTGGACTTTGGTCTCATGAATGAAACTCGGTGTAACGTAGGCCTAATGCCTAACCTCACAGGCCCGAGAAATATATAGACTATTCATCTTTGAAAGCAGATGTAGACAGGAGTCAAAGAACTAACCAGCCTAACCTTTTAGTACTGTTATTCTGCAGCAGTCGGGGTGATAGAAACTGTCGGATGTTTTAGGGAGATGCATCATCAGCTATCCTTTGGAAGTTATGAAGCAAAGAAAAACATTAATTTTGTTTTTTATCTGTGATTTAATAAAAAAATAACGTGATCAGATCACAGTTGAAATAAATAAATGAATAAATGTAGAAATAAATAAATAAATGTGTGAAAAAATACAATTATACATAAATATGGAAATAAAAGTATAAATACTCATTTATTTGCACTTTTTTACATTTCTTTGTATATTTATTTATGTATTTATTTATGTATTTTTGCTTTTTTACATTTCTTTTTACATTTATTTATGTATTTATTTATTTATTTTTAATTTAGTCAGCTTTGGCATTCCATAGAGAAGGATTGTGTCTGTCATATTTAATAAATGATCAACCTTTGCACTCTGACTTATAGTTCATTTATTTGAACCGCCTGTGTTTAAAAAATCATTGTTCGGGCCCCCTCTTCCCAGAAAGTGTGGGTGGTGGCGTTGTCGATTTGGTCGACATTTCTAATAGCCATGTTGTCAAGATTACATAAATAAAGGTGACTTGACTTTCAAAATTAAATGGTTGATTTTTGAAGAGTTTTTGAAGAAGATAAAGTCTTTTGAACGTATTTCCAAATTAATACTCTTGGAGGCATAGATTTTTTTGTTGAAATGTTATCTTTCTGCTGACAAAATTCCTGTCTGAGGTTAAAAAAATAAATAGCCAAATTCTAGTTTTCCCTTAGAATTTCACTTTATAACTCGCAATTGCAAATGTATGGCTAGCCTAGGCTATCTTACAATTCTGAGAAACAGAATTGGGAGAAATAAACTCGCAATTATGTTATTAATTCAAAATTGCGAGAAAAAAGTCAGAATTCTGCCTTTATAGCACACAATTGCGACTTTATTTCACGCAATTCTGACTTTATAACATGGTAAATGGACTGCATTTACAGTAGGCTATATAGCGCTTAGCCTAATGGCACCAAAGCGCTTTACATTTTTGCCTCACTTTCACCACTCATACACTCGTAAAAGGCGATATATTTACCAAGTAAATAAATCGGCATTAAATAAAAGAAGAAGAATAAAGGAGTAAAACGGCGCGCTTTTTCTTGAAGTCCGTTAACAGTGAACTAGGTTGGCTCAGCTGATGTTATTCACGGACGTGTATTTAAACTTGTCACAGTCTATGATTTAATTTTAAACCTATACTTCGAGTAAGTAAGGTTTGGTTTAATCAACCACGAGTTTTAAGTGTTTGACGGTATAATAACCAAGCTTTATTCAGCGGCAGCACATGATATGCAGATGTTTGATCGCGCTGTGATAGTAGCCCTATATTACCTTAATGGTCAATTTGTGTCAAATGTTTAGTCGTTGTCAAATGTTTTAGACCAAAACCTTGTCAAATGTTTGTTAAAGTAAGATTGTGTGTTTGTTTGAATCGAGATATCTTTTAATTATTAGGCTAATAGTGCTGCTTAATATATGTCTCTCTCTTATCAGGCTAGACATCATTATTTAAAAGAGTTTACATTAAATCCGATTAAACCTGTGTATTTCACCAAAAGTATCTCTATGTGTATTTCAGTATTTTCATAGACACAATCGAATTTTCAGTTACGCATAAGCCCCGCCCATAGAGTGACGGTGGCCCGTGATGCAGAGCCTGCAGCTGGGGAATTTTATTTTTATTTAATTTTTTTAATTGCCTCAGAGAAGCATACAGAGAAATTTAAAAGACAGTTCAACTCACAACAGAGACTGCTGCTGTGGAATGAGTGGAGCGTTCTATAGAGCGTGTGACGTCACAGTCGAGTACTGCTCGCTTAAAAGCTGACTTTCACAGACTTTCAAACATTCTCTTCGTTATTTTGCTAACAACTTTCTACTGGCATTTATTGCAGCGTAGTTATTTAGCATTGCAAAATGGGAGCAAACTTTTCTTGTGTTAATTGTGCACATGATTCTGACAGTGTGGACAATTTACCCAAAAAGGAGAAAGGCAAGAAGAGGAGGAAGGCAAAAACCATCAAGACCCGCTCGAGTCAAGGTGAGTTAAAGGACCAGACATGTCTATGTAATTGGTATATGTAGAATATGTAAAGTTCTGTTTTTAAAGTCTTATAAATAATAAAAACTTTTACTAGAGAATCCAGTACACTGTAAAAATGAATATGCTTTATCTAATCAATAAAATTGTGGCAACAGATTACAAGCAATATTATTTATTAAATTGAACAAATTAGAATTGAGTAATAGTTAATCAAATTAATATTCTAATTAATTTTAATTTGTACAATTTAATTAATAATATTCCTTGTAATATGTTGCCACAATTTTATTGATTAGATAAAGCATATTTTTTTTCAGTGTAACATATTATGCTTGACATGGAAATGCTTTATCTATAAAATTGAGGCAACAGATTACAAGCAATATTATTAATAATTAAATTGAAGAAATTAGAATTGAGTAAAAGTTAATCAAATTAATATTCTAATTAATTCTTATTTGTACAATTTAATTAATAATAATGCTTGTAATCTGTTGCCTCAATTTTATTGATTAGATAAAGCATATTCGTTTTTACAGTGGGAAACTACACATCTTTGATGACAGATGTGTGAATGCATTTAAACAGACATTCAAATGTATTACCTCAAATTTTATTGAGTGTGAAATTGCTCATAATTTATAAATTATTACAAATTATGTCCAGTTGGCCAAATTCATTGTCTGAAAATGAAGATGTTGTGCTAATCAGGTGGAAAATCACTGAATTCTACATTTGCATGTATGATTCCCTAAAGGGTTACCAAGCAACATCTGGATGGCCAAATTAAAATTTGCACACACACAACTAAATGAAATTTAATGCAGGGGTCTTGGTGTATGTTTTGAAAATTTGAACTATATTTAAATTTGAACCGAAAACTGAGGAAGCAGATTGCACGAATTAGACCTGTGTGAATGCCCCCCCCCCCCCCCCCAAACTCGCTTCATTAATTACATTAGCTGCACCAATATTAGTGTCTAGTAATGAATATGGTTTTGGTTAATCTTTTCTCATTAAAACCATCTTTTGTTATATCATTTCCCACTTTAGATCAGACTTCTCAGCTTGTTTCCTGTACCATCGAGGCGGATGTCCTCAGCGTTGGAGAGGAACCTGCTCATGCTGAAGTCAATGAGGAGTGGAGTGAAGACGCCTTCCAGGACTTGGTGGGAGATTTGTCAGAATGGGTTGCAGACGTCCTCAACTCTTTGAGCTCTGTCTCCATTGTTGACATCCTCCAACCTACAGTCTGTGGCACTTCTGACTGTAGTGTTCCAGTCCTGGATCTTGCCTTCTACAGAGCCAACGTCCGTCGTGTTCCTATCCGCGATGTGGCAGACTCCAGTGTGGACGTCCCCCAGGTCCCACTCAGCACCACATCAGCTCCAGGATTGGAAATGGCTGACAGTTGTAATGACGTTCCTCCAGTTCCAGACTGTGGAGATGACGTCCCTCCAATTACAGTCTGTGCCACATCAGACTGGGGAGATGATGATAATGTTCCTTCAGTTCCAGTCTATCCCACGTCAGACTGGGAAGATGATGTCCCCCATCTCGGACCGACAGGGGACACTGTATCTGAGAATGACATTATTTGTAAGTTGACTGTCTTGACTCCGACACAACACAATACACACAAACTTGTGTTGTGATATTATATCTGTCTTTACTCATGTCAACTCAGGCAAAAAGCAGTTTTCATGTCAACTCTTCTTATGTTTCTTTTAACAGACGTCGGTTGCTGGAGCTATGAAGTCGGCAGGAAGCTCGGGGAAGGAGGCTTTGGAAGCGTTTATGCTGGGACTCGCTTGAAGGATGGCCTTAAGGTATCACTTGTTTTACTTGCATTATCTATCAAAGTGTTCTTGCACTATCGTATATTCGAATAACTCTTCTTTTCAAGCATTCTCAGTGTATCTTATGTTCACTACTTAGAGCACCTGACCTCTCAGATCTGTTTAAATCGTTAGTCATGCTCTACATGATTAGAATTTATTCATGAAACTGAACATGTCTTTTTTTTGTTTTGTTGATTAGGTGGCGCTGAAATTCGCTGATACTGCGGGTATTAAGTGGATCTACATTGTAAGTAACGTTACTCTGTTTCTCTCAAGTCATTTTTCAACTGCTGGACAAACTGCTATTGTCTGTAGTTTAGTAGTGTTCTACATCTTTTCTCCATGTACAGTACGATTATAAGAATTGTCTTTCTTCTAGGAGGAGAATCCTGAACCCGTTCCTATGGAGATCGGTCTGCTAATTCTCGCCAACAGAGGCCCCAGGGTTCCCCAGATCATCCAGCTTCTGGACTGGGACGAAGAACCAAATCGTTACATCATGGTTCTCGAGTTCCCTACACCCTGCGAGAGCTTGATCGATTATCTAGACCGGCACGACTACTACATCGAGGAGAACATCGTAAAGGTCATCATGCATCAGGCAGCAGTCGCAGCTCAAACATGCTGCCAACGTGGAGTGTTGCATCGCGACATAAAGCTTGAAAACCTCCTGATCAACCCGGACACCCTGGACATCAAATTGATTGACTTCGGATGTGGCGAAATCCTGACCGATAGGGGATACACGTCATTTGCTGGTGTGTATTATTCCTCAGTGCTGTAATTTGGGTCTCAAACTTAGATGACGGGTCAGAAGCCGTCAAGGTCTTACAAAGTATCATGTAATGGGATCCACCATTGTGAATCAATAGCATCAAATCATTTCTTGCATGCTAATGAATGTTTTTTTTTCTCTTTTTTCAGGCACAGAACAGTACTGCCCTCCCGAGTATAACTTATTCGGCTTATATCACGGGAAACAAGCGACAGTGTGGTCACTGGGGGTCCTCATGTTTACTCTGGTGTGTGGAGAATTTCCAACGGCAGAAGACTTGGATATGCTAAATTATAACATCTGGACAAGAGATGGCGTATCACAAGGTGAGATCTACATTTCAACAAAGAACACTTGCAATTCTAAATCATACAAAGTCATATAAATGGTTGTGTGGGTAATGCAGTAATATTTAGATATTTCAGCGTAGACTCTTAATCAAAGAGAGCGAGTGTGGAGATTAAGGTAATAATACGACTTCTCTTCTCTTTCTTCACAGAATGCAGCAATTTACTTTGCTCTCTCCTGCAAAGACACCCATCGAAGCGGCTTAAATTGGATGCCGTCTGTCTCCACAAGTGGTTCCAGTACTTCATATATAGATTTTATGAAGAAAGATCAGAAGACCTTCTACAGAAAGACTTGCCATCTGACTGGGAAGATGATGTTCCTCCAGACTGGAAAGATGATGGCCGTCCACACTGGGAAGATGATGGCCGTCCACACTGGGAAGATGATGGCCATCCAGACTGGGAAGATGATGGCCCTCCAGACTCAGACTGGAAAGATGATGGCCCTCCAGACGGGGAAGATGATGGCCATCCAAACTGGGAAGATGATGGCCTTCCAGACGGGGAAGATGATGGCCATCCAGACTGGGAAGATGATGGCCCTCCAGACTTAGACTGGGAAGATGATGGGCCTCCAGACGGGGAAGATGATGGCCTTCCAGACGGGGAAGATGATGGCCTTCCAGACGGGGAAGATGATGGCCTTCCAGACGGGGAAGATGATGGCCTTCCAGACGGGGAAGATGATGGCCTTCCAGACGGGGAAGATGATGGCCTTCCAGACTGGGAAGATGATGGGCCTCCAGACGGGGAAGATGATGGCCCTCCAGACTCAGATTGGGAAGATGATGGCCCTCCAGACGGGGAAGATGATGTCCTCCAGACTGGGAAGATGATGGGCCTCCAGACGGGGAAGATGATGGCCGTCCAGACGGGGAAGATGATGGCCCTCCAGACGGGGAAGATGATGGCCCTCCAGACTCAGACTGGGAAGATGATGGCCGTCCAGACTGGGAAGATGATGGCCCTGCAGACGGGGAAGATGATGGCCCTCCAGTTCCAGTCTGCCACGTAAGACTGGGGAGATGATGTCCCCCACGTCGGGCCGACAGGGTCCAACTACATTGTCGACAGAAAATCTAATAAAACTTAATTTTGTGAAATGATAACAGTAGTATTTTAAATTTCACGGACTTTCTCCTTTGAACGTTACTATTACTAATTTCGTCATGACCAAATACAACCAGAAACAATTGTTCAGTCTTGTTTGTAAAAGTTAATTCCTCGCGACCTGTTTTCAATCGTGTAGTGATTTGCACAGCCCGGCCGAGCAGCGCTCGAAACAGGCATTTTTCTCAATTCCCACTATGAGAGGAAGGGGAAAGTTGCCCTCTGCATTATGGCGGCGCCTGAAGAATTGCCGTAAAGCAGGTCTCTGGTCGTACGACGTGTATGACGTCATTGACATTTTTTTAAAGATTTTTAAAGCAAAAAGTGACTAAAAAATCCAACACCCAGCAAAATGTAATTGCTTTGCATCTCTTTTCGAATACAAAATTCAAATTACTAAACAAAAAATTATATCCGTCCTGAGAAAAGTGGATTTTAAGGGCTATAACTCCATAGACCTCCATTTTCGTTATGTGAGCGCCCTCATATGGAACCAGAGTTGAACTGCAACCAGTTCTCCTCATACTAGTGTTGTCAAAAATATCGATATTTTTCAAGGTATCATATCAACGTTAAAAATTCTAGTATTGTGCCAACACTACACCATACTAGACATTTTCTGGTTTGATCTTCAATTTCACAAAAATCACTTGTAATTCTGTATCATAAAAAACAGAACAAACAAACAGTGCACATCCTCTCCTTCCACAGACTCGTGACGAGTCATCCGGACCTAGGTTGAGACATCCTTTCCAGTGATGTACTAGCAAGATGAACTGCTGCAACCTAAGAGTCCACCGGGTCAATTGAGAGGAGGTTTTGGGACTATTGAAGGCTATTGGTCTCTGTAGATATCAAACTGCCTCCCATCAAGGTAATTCCTTTATTTTTCCACCACCCAGACCACAGCCAGACACTCTTTTTCTGATGTGGAGTAATTTAGTTCTGCTCCTCGTAATGTCTTTGAAGCATATGCTATTGCTCTTTCGCCCTCAGGTGTTTGCTGGGTGAGAATAGCTCCCAGTCCCACATCACTGGCATCAGTATTCACCTGAAAAGGTTGGTTGAGGTCAGGCTGCATCAATACAGATGGGTCTTGCAACAGAATTTGCCAGGACCTTCTCCATGAGCCTCTGGAAGGGGCTGCGGCATTACAGCAAAAGCCCCTGGTTGGTGATAAATGTGGTTTTCTCTTTACTCTCCAGATCCACCTGCCAGTATCCTGACTGCAAATCCAATGTGCTGAACCAGGTGACGCCATCCATGGATTCCAGGATGTCATGAATAAGCAGCATTGGATAAGCTTCAGGTATGGTCTTTCTGTTAAGTCTCCTACAGTATATACTGATGCCAGTGATGTGGGACTGAGTAAAACAAAGTTTATGATTTGGGGTAAAAATAGTGTGACTGAAGTGAAAGTAAGAATAGGGGTGGAGGAAATAGAAAGAGTGAAGGAAATAAATTTTTTAGGTGTTATATTAGATTGTCAATTGGGGTGGAAAAAGCATATTGATTATGTAAAATCTAAAATTTCAAAGACAGTTGCGATATTAAATAAGATTGGGAACTTGTTAAATAAGAAGGCATTGTTTATGTTATATGCATCATTATTTGTTCCATATTTAACATATTGTCTGGAGATTTGGGGTAATATGTATAAGACGTACACCCAACCACTTTTTATTTTACAAAAGAGAGCTTTACGTATTATTACAAAATCACAATATAGGGATCATACTAACGATTTATTTTTTAAAATGAAACATTCTAAAATTTTATGATTTAGTGGATTACAAGGTGACATTGATAATGTATAAAGTATATTATAAAATGTTGCCTGATAAAGTTTTGAGTATGTTTGAGAAACGGTATTGTAAATATGAGTTAAAAAAAATATGTTTGTTTAAAAAACTGAAGGTACGAAGAAATATTAGATGTAGATCTATCTCTGTAAGAGGAGTGAATTTATGGAATTCTTTGCACACAGATCTAAAATTGACACAAACAATGGGTCTCATTCATGAAACATTCGTAAATATACGAGTAAATATGAGAGTGATTTGCGCGTAAAGAGAACTTCCCGAAAACTCTTCTCCTGATTCACAAATACTTCGTAAATGTCAGATGTGATAGTAAAATGTGTGTATGTGCTAATGAATTCCAACCAATCGTAAATGGGATGCGCGTGCACGTTCATTCTCAATTATACCATTAATCAGGCCCATTATATCCGCCTGACATTTATATGCATATAATAACATGAATGCGAATGAAAAAGAAAGATTTCTCGGATGCAGAAATTGAAGCTTTATTACCACAAGTTCATACAAAACGCCACATTTTTTTTAAGCGTAGCCTACATAGTGGCGGATCAGGTCCTAAAAAAGGAAGCAATTGGCAGCATATTACAGATGCAGTTAATGGAGTTTCATCTGTTAATCGGACAGTCCCAGAAGTGAGAAAAAAATGGTTTGACATTAAGCTTGACAGCAAAAAACAAATTAGTTGACTTCGGAAAAATCGTATTCAAACTGGAGAAGGACCGCCATCACCAGATCTGCTATTACTGACTCTCATAATAAAAGTAAAAAGAAAAACCGCATGTAATTACTATATAAAATATTTTTTTTCAAAATGCTGTTTAAATATGTACCCGATAAGGTGAATTAAAATGCAGCCTTATTAATGAGCAACGTTCGGATGTTAAGCGCACCATTTACGCGTGGCTGGGAGCAGGTGTAGATTTCTTGCGTACCAACTAACATTTGGAAAATACGAAAATTTTAATGAATCCGAAAATTTACTCCAGAACCTTTTTACACACGATTTACACACAAATTCGTTCTGCTCGTGTTTCATGAATGAGACCCAATAAGTGGATTTAAACGCCTCCTAAGAAACAAGATGATACTTTCATATAGATAGTTGTGGGTAATTAAAATTTATGACTTTGTTGTTTCAAGTGTTGTAAGAAAGAATTGAGCACTGTTTGACTGTTGCAAAAACTGAGAGGGATAGGCGTCAATAAGCCTGAGCTTCAGCCTATACCCTTTGGTTTAATCAAAGTTATGTTTATGATGAGCTGAATATTTGTTGCTGTATATTTGTTAATGATAAACCAAATAAAAAAAATGAAATGAAATAGTCCACACAGAACCTGGGGACGAGGACTACGGGTGATGACCATAGAGAGAAGGATGGCTCAATGATGCGGTCTCTTGCTGGCTCAATAATAACTGGAAACCATCAGATCTCCTTTGAGGCGTGTCATGATCTGTAGAAGAAGGAAAACTAAATCATCATGATTGTCTTTCACGATAATGAAGTATTTTTTTAGTGAGACACTGAAATGTCGGCAACTAAAAATATTCAGGATTCAACAATAGACCCTGACACATTTAAAGGGATAATTCACCCAATAGTTAAAATTCATAACTACCACCTTTAAAAAGTTCATAAAGAGATCGATGAGCGGTTTAGTCCAAAACTTTTCTGAAGAGACTGAATCGCTATGAATTTAGGCTTTTATTCTGAAGATCTTTTATTTGGAACGTCATGAGGGCGAGTGATTCATGACAGATTTTTGGGTGAACTATCCCTTTAAAACGTGTCACCTGAGAGGCGCTAATGAAATGTCACCTATGGTCCTTGATTTTGGCCCTAAAAACTATTTTGTCCAAAACCAAAAATGAATCTTTACCACTTTACTACTTGTTACAGCACAATATAAATATCAAAAGATATGTAATCGCTCAGTCAGTTTCTACAGTGGAAAAAACGTCAATACAAAACAGCTTATAAACAATTTAACGAAACATTAGTGATCTTAGGAAAATCATTAAATGTCCACAAACTCAAGAAAAAAACTGTGCAATTAAAGCTGTATTGGTATTTATAGACGTAAACCATTGTCGGTAACGATATAAAAGTGTTCGATATAGTGCTCAATATTTTCATTAAAATGTGCACGCTTCGCCCGTAGATCTTGGTTCATTTGAATTTGCCACAGAAGTATTTCTCTGTTATTAACCGTAGATCTCTGTTAGATCAAACAGCGCTGGCGTGGAAACCAGGAGAAACATAGTGTTGTGAATAATCTAGGTATAGGTTTTAAGTCCACAGATCAGCATTCACCATGGATTTAATGTAGTATCACTCACTGTAACCATTAAAAGTTTGGCAGAAATAGTAAAATGCTTTCAAGTACGTGTAACATCTTTTCCAGCACTTCAAAACTCAAATATGATCATATTTACATGTTATTTTTAAAGTGATGACCAAAGCATAATTTGTTAATCCTTCAAAGGTTACCCCCATTCATTAAACTAAAAGTTTCAAGACTCTCACTTATTTACAAATCATTTTTCTTTAAATAAATGATTATTTTTTTAAATCAAGGAAAAGTCTCTGGCATTTCTTTCTTTTTGCTGTTTTGAAAACGTACGAACCGCGACACCACTGTGTCCTATCAAACCGAACCGCGACACCACTGTCCTATCAAACCCAACTGTGAATTTTGTGAACTTACACCCTTACTTATTACAGTAGCTGATCTACCTCAAAGTTTGCCATTGTTCTACGTTTACACTTTTTTTTATTGCACACATTTTGTAACATTTTAAGTTCAAAAGTTTCTTTAACACATACTTTTTAACACATAAAGAACTTTTCTACTTCTCTTTAAAGGAATACTCCACCAGTTTTCATATTAAACTATGTTATTCCCTTAATTAAGACGAGTTGATGCATACCTCTCTCGTCTCAGTGCGTGCACTCTATCGCTCTGTATTGCCGCAAAACTGTGTTAGCACTTAGCTTAGCCCAGTGCATTAAATATGGGCCCAAAAGAGAAGCGACCAAACACTTCCTCGTTTTCCCTATTTAAACACAGTTACTTGATTAGTGTAACTCGACCTGGGCTGGTGACACAAAATAAAGCGTTGTGTTTTTCTAAGCGTTTAAAATTGATAACTATATTGTATGGCGGAATACCATGAAAATTGCTTTAGAGCACTTCGACTTGGCGCAATAATACCTTCACTCGTGAAAAGTCCTCCTACCGGCTCGCGCTTGTCGCATGTCACGTTGGTTGTATTGACCTATGGTATTGACGGAAATAAGAGGGAGGGGGAGAGGAAGCGGGAGCCGGTAGGAGGACTTTTCACGAGTGAAGGTATTATTGCGCCAAGTCGAAGTGCTCTAAAGCAATTTTCATGGTATTCCGCCATACAATATAGTTATCAATTTTAAACGCTTAGAAAAACACAACGCTTTATTTTGTGTCACCAGACACCAGCCCAGGTCGAGTTACACTAATCAAGTAACTGTGTTTAAATAGGGAAAACGAGGAAGTGTTTGGTCGCTTCTCTTTTGGGCCCATATTTAATGCACTGGGCTAAGCTAAGTGCTAACACAGTTTTGCGGCAATACAGAGCGATAGAGTGCACGCACTGAGACGAGAGAGGTATGCATCAACTCGTCTTAATTAAGGGAATAACATAGTTTAATATGAAAACTGGTGGAGTATTCCTTTAAAAAAAAAAGAAATTAAACATTATAACGTGATACATTTTTTAGCTATGTCGCACAGCCCTACTCTATAGAGACGTGCATTTTGATATGCTCTATTATATATTTAATATATATTATTTTACTTAAACTGTTGTCTTTATCATTTAATGTATGTTTTAATAAATCTGCCACTAAAACATGTTATTGCAGCCGTGTCTAAATGTTTAAATGCCTAAATGCCGTGTCATCTCTCTCTCTCTCTCTCTCTCTCTCTCTCTCTCTCTCTCTCTCTCTCTCTCTCTCTCTCTCTATATATATATATATATATATATATATATATATGTTTGTGTGTGTAGTGAATATGTATATTTATATTTATTTCACTTAGTTACCATCCAGGGTATATGCAGGAATCTTGAAGTTAATTTTAATACCTTTTCAAGACTTTTTCAAGACCTTCTCAATATTTTTCAATACCTCACCGCCACTTCAAGCTATAACCATTTACATCAGTGATACTTTTAACTTAAGAGTTTTAGTTTAGATTTGGTATAGACCAGAGCCGTTAAATATGAGAGTTACGACACTCTTTGATCTCGCCACCACGCGGTCACGTGGTTCGTGTAGCTCTCAATAGTTCCAAACAAGCCAGCGTTGCCAATGATTTTAAATCGGGGCAGACAGCAGAAACGGTATTTGCAGCAATTATCGGGAAATATTGACGCATAATGAACATTGATTTTTTTCGTTGACACTTAAATGGCTTGCATATAATAGCATTTTTTTTCTGGGGAGTAGCAGAAACGGCATTAATACGTTTTTGTGTTTATTTTTTGGAGGGAAATGGGGCTCTCGCATAACGTGGAATACATTAACACAGCATAGCAACGACCATTTTCAGCACGTTTCTGTAAATATGATTGGGAGACGGCATTAACGTTAACAGTGTTATCGGTTGAAATTAAAATGAATTATGGTTACTACTGATATATATATATATATATAAAATGAATTATGGTTACTATGCATTTGTGTGTTCTGATGAATGGTTTGAAAGGATGTTGAAGTATGATGCCATATTAAAATTAATCCTAAACGTTAATGCTAGATCGAATTTATATTTATTTCACTTAGTAACCACCTTTCCAGTTACACACACTGGAGAGATGGTAACTAAGTGAAATAAATATAAATATATACATATTCACTACACACACACACACACACACATATATATATATATATATATATATATATATATATATATATATATATATATATATATATATATATTGTGTGTGTGTGTGCGTGTGTGTGCATACTCTACACCAAAGTATTGGATCAGTAGGACAGGCCAAGATTTTTAATGTTTTTAAAATAAGTCTGCCCACCAAAGCTGTATTTATTTGATTAAAAATACACATCCAAAAATAAAGTTTTATATATATATATATAATGACAATTTCAAAATAACTATTTTCCATTTTAATACAATTTAAAATCTCATTTATTCTTGTGATCAAAGCTGAATTTTCAGCATCATTACTCCAGTCTTCAGTGTCACAAGATCCTTCAGAAATCATTCCAACATGTGGATTTGATGCCCCAAAAAACATTCATTATTATTATTATCAATGCTAAAAACAGTTGTGTACAATTTATTTCAGGATATTTGATGAATAGAAAGTTCAAAAGAAGTGTTTATTTGAAAAAGGGTCTTTTGTAACATTATAAATGTCTTTACTGAAGAAAAAAAACCCAGTAATGTTGTCAAATATATATATATATATATATATATATATATATATATATATATATATATATATATATATGACAATATTACTGTTTTTTTCTTGTATTTTTAATCAAATAAATGCAACTTTGGTGAGCAGAAGAGACTTCTTTTAAAAACATAAAAAATCTTACCAACCCAAAACTTTTGATTGGTAGTGTATATACACATTGTTCTTGAAACTTTTATGTCAAAGCCATTTGAATTAAAAAAAAAATGGTGTGTTTTGAATTTTGGAGGGAAGGGGTACTGCTCCCATAAGGTATATTTCCAGTATTTAGCCACTGTATATATTTTTCTTGTGCTTCTATGGTCATAATTAATAACATCCTTATGTTATGTTGAAATACATTCCCATAAAACTGCACAACAAGCAAATATCAATTAAAGCTGCTCAGTTTGAGTCAAGAAAGAAGTTTGGTCAACAATAAAAAGTATACAAGGCAACCAATCACATTCAACAAAACATTTAATTATATATCTATAGCGTGAGGGTAAGTAAGTTTCCTTGAATGTTTGTCTTCAAAGAAACTTGTTCGACTTCCCAGAGAGAGCAAGATGGCAGAAATCCAGTTAAGGAATACAAGTGTTCACAATAGCCATAACACTCTGTCCCCGAAGCTGATGATCTGGAGACCTGCTGGTGAATCGAGAATCAGCCATACAATGATAACAAAAGCATTTAAACTCCACGCAATCAAGTAATGCTATCGTTACTTGTATTTGTGTGTGACAGCATTCCCCTGCCAGAAGCAAAGCGTGTCATAGGCCCCAGAGGAGACAGGGTCTAGAAGAAAAGCCTGTTGCTGTTGGAGAGAACTGGTAGTGGTAAAGTAAGGAAACGGAAGTCAATACATTGAAGGACAGATTAAATAAATACACATTTATATTATATACAAACCACTATTGTTATTAAAATTGCTGTTCTTACAACAACGTTATGGAAGAATCTGGATGATTATTTTATCAACTTAAGGAAAATGTAATTTTATATTTTCATTGCGTTATGATGATACCATATAAAGCTCAGCCATACATTCTGCTTTTCTGTGATGTTCTGGGTCTTTTTTTATCCTGTTATTGAGGTGTAAATTCCTTTTCACGTTTTAGCATTGAAGAATTAGGCCTATGTGGGGGTGCTGCTGTACTGTTGCTTTATATCCAGATATATTTCTAATTTTCTGACCACCTTATGTATGTAAATAGGTTTATCAAAAAACTCTGAATACAATCTAGTGCAACATCACATTTAACTATGACCTCAGTATTGAATTTACACATTTCTGACTGGTACCTAACGTTATAGTGGAGTGTTGGTCACGTTCGCTAGCTTCAATTATTTGTTATCTTCCAATAAACATTAACTAAAGTTGGCTACATCAATTACAACTACTGACTAGATTCATGAGAGCACGGCTAATGCGTTCAAATATAAAAAATACAGTAATTTAATGAACTTACCAGCGAGCGTACGTCGGAAGCGCTGAAAATGAATGGGGTTCAATGCTGGAACTATCAGTGTTTGGAACTATTGGCGGCTCCACGATAGGCGTTAGGCCGTGTGTCCACCAAAGCGTTTTTCCACGCGCCTGGCGTATGTTTTCAATTGTTTCCAATGGCAGCGCTGCGTTTTTTAAACGCTATGAGCGTGACGAGGCGCTGAGCGTTTTTTTCACGCTGAAGCGCCGAGCGCCCGGCGTTTTTTACTGGTCGCCGAGAGTTGAAAAATGTTCAACTTTGGAAAAAACGCAGCGCTCATCACTGTCAGTTCTTGCCCAGCCGTCCAATCACAGTGGAGGAGGGGCGGGACTAAACCACACCGACCAACAGTCACAACGTTTAAACTGCTGCGGATATTCTGTATCATAGCAACGAAACGTATAAACGGAAAAAACGCTGCGCTGCCAAAACGCTCTCAAGCGCCCAAAGTACGGCGTCTTCAGCAGAGCGTCTAGCGTTTTCAGCTGGTAAAAAACGCTTTGGTGGACACACGGCCTTACTTCCGCATTCCAAAGTTCCTATGGCAGCCTATGAGAGTGTCTGAACTCTGTTTTTAGACGGCTCTGGTATAGACCATTTCACAAGATGTAAACAACACTGGTCCAGAAACACTTCCTGTTTCAGTTTGTAACTGTTTTCTTTATTTCACATGAAAAGAAAACATCTTAAAGATGTTTATTTAACTTTTTGATTCAGTTTTAAATGTTCTGTTGGTTGTATTTTATCCCAGCTTTAATGTAGTGTTAAAAAACTGAAACAGGAAGTGCTTCTGGACCAGTGTTGTTTACATCTTGTGAAATGGTCAATAGAGAGCCTAAGTCCCTCCCCTTCCGGTCGACCACCATGGGACCTTATTTCGGAAAAATATTGAATGGTAGTCAATGGCGAGTGACAACAAATATTTTGATCTGGTTTGAATTGTGCCCTGAATTACACATATGATGTTTGTCAATTTAAAAGATACATTTTAAAGTAAAGAAAGTCGCAGTTTGATGTAAAACCGTTGAGGTATAAGACTGTGAAAATACGTAATTACAAAGACTACAAACCCCAAAGGCGCACATTTTCTCTCAATGAATAAAGCTAACTTTACCGAGGCTGTCTGTCATTGTTTCTACAGTCTTACGTTATAATCGTAACGTTACGCCGTCCTACCTGAGTGTTTTGTACCAGACTGCACACACACGAGCAGCGGATCTCGTTTCTCTTCCCGGGAGATGTAGTTCACAGAGCGATTTTCACACAAAACTAAATGTTACTCTTCTGTTGTATGACAAACTGCGACGTTTTTGACTTTCAGAATCATCTTTTAAATTGACAAACATCATATGTGTAATTAAGGGCACAGTTCAGACGGAATAAAAAGATAAGTTGTCTCTCGCCATTGACTACCATTCATATTTTTTCCGAAATAAGGTCCCATGAGCCGGAAGCGGAGGGGCGGGACTTAGGCTCTCTATATGGACAAAGAAATGTTGGAATAAATAAATGTGGAAATAAATAAATGTGGAAATAGATAAATGTGGAAATAAATAAATGTGAAAATAAATAAATGTAGCCATAAAAACATAAACACTGAAATAAATGTGGAAATAAATAAAAGTTGAAATAAATAAATGAATAAATGTAGAAATAAATAAATAAATGTGTGAAAAAATACAATTATACATAAATATGGAAATAAAAGTATTTTTTACATTTCTTTGTATATTTATTTATGTATTTATTTATGTATTTTTGCTTTTTTACATTTCTTTGTACATTTATTTATGTATTTATTTATTTTTAATTTAGTCAGCTTTGCCATTCCATAGCTCCAGTCCAGAGACATGAAAACAGAGAGTGGATCATACGCACAAACCAGAAAATATATCGGACCCACTTGAATTCTGCACAGAATACTGTCTGTATTTTAAAGCGATATGGAGGAGATATGATTAGAGATTTTAGGAAACTGTGGCTTTACAACGGTCCTGGCCGAGCTGTGATATAAGCTAAACGCTATTGGTTATTTAAAAAAGGGGAGGAGCTGTTCGATATGTCCCGCCCTGTCTTCCTGTTTCAATGGAAAAATGTCAACATATTTTGAATAATGCTGTGCGTTTCAAGGCACGTCAGTGGTTCTTTAAACTCTTGTCCATACGCCTTATTCACGGCAGCGCCATCTTTGATTTTTAATGAGAATGAAAGCGAGGCTGAGAGGGATAGACTTGCATCTCTTCAATGGGCTGTACTGTTATTTAATGTGTTTTCGGATTGTTCTGCTCATGAAACACTGGAAAAATATATTTTCAAGAAATGTCAGTTGACAAGAAACTCCCGACAATGTAAACTGTGGAAAATTATAAGTAATCTAGCCGCTTTATTCAGCTTTTTACAGCGGATGCCATTGGAAACACGGTAAGTCTATCCCTCACAGCCTCACTTTCATACCTGTCATGGCTCTGCTCTGAATAAGGTCTATGGAGGGAGGGTGTAGCTGGACGTCATGTTGGCTCAGTGAGCAGCTTCAGGCCAGAGGTGCACACTGATATATTATTATATATTATAATAATTCATCACATTTATATAGCGCTTTTCTCGGCACTCAAAGCGCTTTACATAGTGAGGGGAATCTCCTCAACCACCACCAGTGTGCAGCATCCACCTGGATGATGCGACGGCAGCCATATTGCGCCAGAACGCTCACCACACAACAGCTTACTGGTGGAGAGGAGACAGTGATGAAGCCAATTGGTATATGGGGATGATTAGGAGGCCATGATGGACAGAGGCCACTGGGCAAATTTGGCCAGGATGCCGGGGTTACACCCCTACTCTTTCGAAAGACATCCTGGGATTTTTAATGACCACAGAGAGTCAGGACCTCGGTTTAACGTCTCATCCGAAGGACGGATTATTGGATTATTAATTATTATTATTATATATTATATTATAAATCAGTGGTGCAGGCCGTAAGTGTTACGTGCATTGGAAGCATGATGGAGAATACAGTGAAGAGTGAACTAACTAATTTATCTGCTAAAAATACTGAAAATGTGCTCCTTCTATATCTTTGTCATTTCACTATTGAAGCTTAATTAGTTTTCTTTGTTTGTTTATTTCTGTAGTCGGTTCAGTTATTTTTGTTTTTAATTAGATTTTTTAAATGGGTTAAGTTTAAGCCACTATGTTTTGTTTGTATTATTTATGAAGCTATTCTTTATAAGCTATGGGAACAACTTTTATTTGTCAAAGTAGAAAGTAGGCCTATTATTAATAGATATAATATAATTTAATTTTCAAGGATGACATTGAGGTCTTTGTACAGGAATATCATGATAAAATTGGCTTGAAAGCAGACCTTATTCACAATCGGTATCGTTAAATAATATCAGTCCAAACAAAATCCACGTGAAAATAGTTTATCTAATAAAAAAATGACGCCCTTGCCTTAAGTTTCTGAATGAACGGTTATGAACGTTATGAACAGAAGCTCTTCCGGTCTGTGACTGTGGAACACTACAGAGAAGCGAAGGAAGACCGGAGAGTCGCTTCCGATTGGTATTTGTGTTTCAGTGGGAGTGTTTTGTCTTTTTCACAGCCCTCCTGTGGACACACACGTTCACAAGTGCACCTCAGATGACGACGCTTTGGATGTTTGTATAATAAACTTCAGGTGAGGAGGAGAATTATAATGGAGAAAACCATTCAACGAGCAAATTCTCAAGATCGCAGTAAATATAATACATCATATACATGTAGTATAATCTAACTAGTGCTTATAGTACAAGTTTGAATAATTGCAGCCGTTGTTTCCTGCTTCATCGTAAGCGACTCTGACATGTTTTACTTAAGCTGAGTTTCATATTTGTCTGCTCGTATGTTGTTTTACCTATTATTATGTCGCGTTTGTTAATGTATCGTTTCAGAGAGACGTCAAGACAATAAATTGTGATTTAGATTCTGTTGTTGTGATCAAGGTGGATTTGCTCACAAACATCCCGTGAAATGAACCGAAAACAAAACTAAATTCTAAGTTACCTGAAAACAACTGCTGGTTGGACACTTTGGACAGAAAGTGGCTTTATTTCCTTGTTTGATCTAACTTGCAGCTTTAAATAACGATTAAAACTCTGCTTAATTGTGTCTATGTAAAATCATTTTAAAAACCAGACCCTGTCACATTGATCATTTTTTGCCATCCCAATTGCTATTGCTTGTGCGGAAAAGTAGGCTACTAAAAAAAAACGAATCGTAGTTTTATTATAACAAAAGAGTAGAAAGCTTGTTTTATTGGTGGATTAATTATCATTTGTATAACCACAGGTTTATTGTATGGTTAGTGTAGCAAAACCATGTTTTATTTTGTGGTTTCCATAGTTTAACTGTAATAAACATTTGGTTTCATTTGCAGTAAACCATGGTTAATTTCCATAAGGGACGGATTACCATATGTTTACTGCGTTTTACAACTAAACATTTGTGACAAGCTCGTCTGTCTTTCTCCAGAGCAGAAATGAGTGATCCTCTCCTTAACCCACTGACCGTCATATGTGCAGGATCCTGCTTTGCATTCTCTGGACTGTTTTATAAACTCTACACCGAAAAAAGACAAGAAATACAGAAGCTGAAGGTAATAATGATTTGCCCCAAGTAACAGAACGTTTAAACACGGTTGTAGTGAAGCCGCTTGTAGATACGAACCCTGACGCTTATTCTCAGTTTACTCTTTATATGAAAGTTTACTGCAAGTCATGTATGCTGAAAGTGGAACAGAATGAGTCAGCTAAGTTGTAATTTTTTATAAATGCTTGCTCGTCCAAACATTGGCCTGTTTCCTTCCCTTTGCAGGAGATCCCAAACTTTCAAGCAGACCATCACCTGCTCAGGATTCTGAACGCATCGTCCAACAAGAGACTTAATTATGTTGCTGTAGAAGGTAGATAAAATACTAAACAACACCTCATACTTAAAGTCTCAGTTTATGCATCTTTCTTTTGCCTCCATTGCAGGACTGGTGCAGGCCATCGGAGAGCCCATTTCCAGCAGGAACGTGCCGCAGTGTTACGGTGTCGTTCAGAAGATAACCGTGCAGGAGCACTGGAAGCACTGGAACTCTGTTCTCAAGTCATGGTAAATGCTCCACTGCCAATCATTTAGCTGCTTTAGTTCACTTCAGAACTAAAATTTCCTGATAGTTTACTCACCCCCACGTCATTCAAGATGTTTGTCTTTCTTTCTTCAGTCGTAAAGAATTTTTTTTGATGAAAACATTCCAGGATTTTTCTCCTTATAATGGACTTCAATGGGAACCAAACGGTTCAAGGTCCAAAAGACAGTTTCAGTGCAAACTGCCAACTGTTCAAAGGGCTTTAAACGATTCCAGACGATGAATAAGGGTCTTATCAAGCGAAACGATCGCTCATTTAAAAAATAAATAATAAAGTTTAAGTTTTATAAGCACAAATGCTCGCCTTGCTCTGTTCTGTGATGCGCGTTCGTGACTGTCCTGTTCGAACTCGTTCATCAAAATGAACAAATCTTTTTTCATGTTCATTCAACGAACGAAATGAACTTGGAGTTGACTCGGGAAACGATTTGTTCATTTTGATGAACGAGTTTGAACCCTATGGTTTGAACAGGAGAGTCACGAAGTGCATCACAGAACAGAGCAAGGCGACCATTTGAGCTTACAAAACTTAATCTTTGTTATTTTTTTTTATATGAGCGATCGTTTCGCTTGTTAAGACCCTTATTCATCATCTGGAATCGTTTAAAGCCCTTTGAAGCTGCACTGAAACTGTCTTTTGGACCTTGAACCGTTTGGTTCCCAATGAAGTCCATTATATTGAGAAAATCCTGGAATGTTTTCGTCGAAAACCTTAATTTCTTTTCAACTGAAGAAAGAATGACACAGATATCTTGAATGAAATGGGGGTGAGTAAATTATCAGCAAAAGTTTTTTTAACTCCTAGAGTCCTAAAGTTTCGTATGCGTTTTTTCGTATTCGTCATTGGGTGTCAAAACACCTCTCAAAATACGAAAAACACAGCAAATCAAACCCGATCTGGATTTTTTGTTGACGGAGGATGCATTTATTTTTTAACATGCCAAAATTTCGGAGGACCTTTACTCAGTGTAGCTGAAACTCAGTATTGCTTCGTTGTCTTCCGCACAGGGTCCCCAAAAAATTGAACAAGAAGCAGAGCACCAACACGGTGCCCTTCTGCCTGATCCAGCCCGGGTCCTACACCAGTGAGGTTTCGGTGCGTGTGGACTCGCCCCTGGAGGCGTCCGGCGATTACCTGGAGCAGGTGCACAAGCGCCTCAGGACCGCCAAAGAGGGGCTGGTGGACGTCGTCCTGCATGAACTGAGCGGAGAGAAGCCTGTGGCCCAAGAGGAGTGCGAGGAGCTGCTGCGTGTGGGGGCGTGTCTCACGGGGTTCGGGGAGCTCGTGCTGGAGCAGGATAAGACCATGAGGTTGCAGACACCCAGAGATGGACGCAGCTTTGTCCTGATCCCTGGAGATCACCGGAGCTTCATGCAAAGACACGAGAACAGCGCTAGCATGTGGAAAGGGCTCACGGCTCTGTTTGGAATAACGGGCTCTACGTTATTAGCGGGGTTTATCCACAGCAGTCTTAAGGATAAAAAGAACTAACGCACTGGGTTATGCATCAAAATCATGCTACAGTCTTTGATTTTATTTCGGGGTTTTGCAGGTGATTCAATTTTCAATGTGATTCAAACTATCCTTAAAATCAGGGTTTCTCTTTTTATATGAATCTAATATTTCAGATACCTTGTGTTTGACTGTGTCACCGAGATTAAAAGCTATTCACAACTCACGGGTGAACATGTTGACTTTAATCTCTAGAATTCTGTCGTGGACAATGAGGTCCAATGAGTTCGTTCTTAAAAATACCTTCCGAAGAAGGAGGAAATGGACGAGGGTAAATGACAGTATTTCAATTTTCACTTTTGGCAGCAAAACAAGTCATCACATGGAGAAGATACCATGGCGTGTAGGTTTGTAAGGTGTATGGGTCGCACTTGTGGTGGTTTATGTTCATTCATCTTCCTCTGAAGACTCCTCAGCCTCCTCGAGCCACTGAATGAACTTCAAGAGCTGTGGAGAGACGAGTCAAAGTTAACAGTTACCAGAAACACTGATTTTGATCATTCACACTTTCCCATGCTCTTTCATTCACTCGTCATTGATGGTTTCATGAAGAGGTAACACTTTACAATAAGGTTCATTAGTTAATATAATAAATACATTATGACTACATTAGTTAATGAACCATTAAGTGTAACCCATAAAGACAACGATGCGCCATCTAATGAAGAACTTGTCAAGAAGCTCCACTGCCTCAGCTTAGTCCCATCCCACTAACATTACCAGGGCCTGATACTGGGATTGCATTTTCAGTCATTCTGTCTCTGGATTGCGTTCATGCACACAGATTTCCGGCAGTTTTTACAAATCAATGTACAGTAGTGATCAGTTTGATTTCTCAGCAGATCAATCTTTGAGAATCGCACCCCTTGATTCTGGCGGAGCTGTTGGCTCTTCTCTGTGGCGGCACCCTGAGTGAACCAGCGCATGATGACGTCCTCCTCCAAGATCTCCAGCTGGTACATGCTCATCAGCACCTGGAGAGGACAGGCATTACACACAATCAGCCAGCAACAGACAGAACTGGTGCTGTGGTCGACTGCAGAAAGAGAGGCGGCTCACTTTGACCAGAACTGCCCAATGAGTGTCGCATTCAAGGAAAACCTCCTCCATGGAAGTCAAGCAGTCCATCTGGTCTTGAGCTCTCTTCACATAGTTCTTGAAGACTGGCGCCCACTTCTTTAACAACTGTGAGGGAAAAAAAAAACAGAAGCATCCGATTTAAGATTAAAGTTTTCCATGAATTGGATTGCAGAGAACCCATGTCTGAGATCAGTGCAAATCTAGGTTGGATATAGACGAATCCGACGAGCGTCCTTGTGTAGGCTGCCATCTTGTGGCGACGCCATTACTGAGCTGTTACACCGGCATAGACATATGCACCGGTATGTAAACAAACCTCGGAGATAAGGTGATAACGCACCATCGATGACAGCTACAGCCAGGCAGACTTGTTGGGTTGATGATGTTGGACATTGGCCTCCAGTCACAGATGAAGGTACAAACGATCTTACAGATTATTTATGAAAATAGCATGGCAAGCTAGCTAGGCTAACGTTTGCTACCGAATAAACTAAAAAAAGATCTGTCCATTTGGCAACAATAAATAAATGAAATCAAATAAACAAATTCATGTTTTTCATTTGTGTCCATTATTTATCTCATTTTTACATTGCAATGGGCATGGGTAAGGTAACGTTACAGCTAGAAAGTATACACAATATCGACCAACTAGTGTTTTTAAACCATGGAAAGAGGTCAATAACAGCAGGAGAACAATTATGTCAGATAACGTTACATTTAGCTCAGGAAAGCCATTTAATGACCATAGCATGTTAATTAAATTAAAATAGCAAGAGAGGAGATTTTGCAGATCACTATATCACACATTTATTATATTTTTTTTACTTATGTCATTAAATAATTGTTATTATACGCGAATGTCCACGTCTTGTACTCGCCCAGGAAATCTGTGTAAACCGTACGGCACCAGACAGGGGCAGTCGACCCGGGGTATTCACAATGTTTTCTCTTCAAAATTGAAATTTTACTGCCACCATTGAAACTATTTATAACGGAAACTGTTTACCCACTCGACATTATACAAGGGCTAACGTTGTAACGTTAGTGACAGTCGTAAATCGCGGGCTGTTTATTCCTGTGGACGCAAGTTGCAACTAAAGGCAATGGAGCAACGCTACCCAGCAATAGCTCAGTAATGGCGCCCGCTTACTTCCGGTAGTTTCGCCGGATTCGTCTATTGACGGGCTTGTGGTGAAAGTGCTCCCAAACTAATTCTTACCTTAGAAGAATATGACATGCCATGGCATGCCTTTCACACAAACTATATTATTTAACATTAAAACAATTATTATTAAAACATCAAGGGTAGTAACGTAAAAATGTACACCATGGCCACACATTAACAACTTGTCCCCACAAATCATGTATGTTTTACTAATTAGTCCAACGGGCCCACGACGTAGTAAAATGAGGGAACAAATTAAGACATGGGAACAAATTCTTAACCCATGGCCAAGATTTAACAAAAATAATTCTTAATTTGTGGCTACGATTTTACGAAAACAAGAACACATTCCTAATTCAAGGCCATGATTTAATGAAACATTTACGATTCAACCAAAATAAATTCCTAATTTAAAGTCACGATTTAACAAACACAAGAACAAATACTTAAACTGAACAAAAACGAGAAGGAATTCTTAAGGCGTGGACAAGATTTAATGAAACGAATTCTTAATTTGTGGTCACAATATACATTTCTGTCTGTAAATGGCTGATCATTTGTGTAACTGAAGTGTGTCAAGCATTGCACACAAAGGTATAAGGTTTATTTAACCCTAATACCGTATTCTGGACAAATGTGGGCAAAATAGTTTTGATTTATTTTTTAAAAATACTTCTACTTCCCTAGATCTGAGTGGTACAAGTCTTGGCTACTTTTCCTAAGTTTGCCTCCTGAACACACAATCTACAATGTTAAGTGGGTGAAAAAAACCTCCTTAATCTTGTATTTGGGTCAAAAATGGGCACCCATAGAAATGAAATGAATGGGAAAAACTGTAATTTAGACCATTCTAAAATAAGCAAAAGTAAGACACCAGGAGACAGCAAAGTCACTTCATCTTTAGGTTTTAGCTCTAAGAACTTATTGGAATATTTTAATGTAGTTAAAAAATAAAACATAAAAATAAGCATAATTTACAGAGAAAATTTGGTTCTTTTTGAAGTTAATAAATTCAAAAATAGCCCCAAAATAAATTTAAAAAACACCATAAATGGATAGACAAAACTTTATCGAAGACAGTGATATAACATTTATAACAAAGAAAAATTAGGATCACACCTGAGTCCTCTGCGCCCACATTTGTCCACAATTACAGGATTAAGGGCTATAAAGTGAATATGGTTTGAGGGCAACTAGATTAAAAACAGCTTTGAAATGATGCAAACAGGCAATTGAATAGCTGTTCTAAAACATCATCTTTCATTAAAATGTTATCGGACACAAGTATTTAAATTGATGGGTGATGCAGCCAGAAAAAAGTTCTCAGTCAGAAGATTTGTTTTATTTGAATTGAATCCCTGTACATATGAAACAGACATACTCACAGGAAGCAGGTGTGACGAATACTGAGCTGTGCTTATATGTGCCCCCTGCTGTTGGAAAGGAAACTCGAGCACAACTCTCATCAAGATCTGCATTACTTCCTTCAGAGTGATGTTGTAGGCATACCTGAGAAGTGACAATGACATTTAACCGATTGCAGAGCATCTCCTCGTGAGCCATCTTGGATTTGCAACACGCAATCACTAATTGATCTCTTCATTTTTGGAAAAACAAAGAGCTAATAAATAACTGGATAACTTACTTGAGTGAGTTAATCTCAAGGACCAGATTGTCACAGCCTATGTTCTCATCCAAGCCTCTCTGTAACGTACCCTGGACCTCGTTCTGAAACACTGAGGGCAAAAGAAAGGCTGCTGTAAAACTGGGAGTTCTGGAAAATACGCATGCAACAGATATGATTCAACAATGTGGTATTTCACGTTTACAATTCTCACCTGTGACATCATCCAATTCGGGTGACGCAGTGCGGCTTCCCAGGTCGTGTGATCCCTCGCTGACCTCACTTTCGCTGTCACTCTCTGGGTCGGGATTCAACACTAGGCCTGGACACATGACATCACCATCAATGCCTGCATAATTCCCTTTTTGAAATGAAAGTTCACCCAAAATTATAAATGGTCCTTATTCAGACTCTCACCCCAGATGCCATCCGCAAGCTCATCTTCCTCGGTGTCATCAAGACTGCTGCTTTTCCATCTGTATCCTTTACCCTCTGAACCCACCTCTGCTGGGTTAAACACTGACAAAACACCGTTTGCTCATGTCAATCATGCATTGAACATTTTTAGTGGCAATAACGTTCCTTGTCAATATAGAATGACATCGTTTTAACCCTTAATAAGAACACATTTTATTTTCATGTGTCTTCGTAACGGTGTTAACAAAATGCACGTTCAAGCTGCTTGTAATTATGCATCATTTACTGTTACTGCTATAATAAATACATGTAACATATGACAAATAAAAATCACATAAGATTTTCAAAATCTACAGCCTGCAAATTACGATCATCCCCGTGATCATCCAGCATTTAAAATCACTGTCAATGTGAACGACGGTCAGTTATCTGCATTTCACAGAACTTATCAACAATGTCCACGTAAGGAAATTAAAAAAGGACAAACCTTTCTGTTTGATTTTGTCTTTATTGTAGCCAACATCATGGTCATCACTCAAGAACTCATCATCATCTTCCTCATCCTCTTCATCTGGATGGTGCATGGACAGAACTGTGCCTTCTTGAAGAGTAATATCTGGACCCACCACAACCTGCGTGACAAAAGTGGATTCATTTTATACACACAAGATGGAGAATATTCAGCCTCTGTAAAATAAACTAAGATCAAGTCAGGTGTAGAGACCAAATACTCCACTTTTAGTAGGGATACTCCACTTTTTTTGGAAATAGGCTCATTTTACAACTCCCTCAGAGTTAAACAGTTGGGTTTTACAGTTTTCGATTTTCTGATATTTAGACGATATTTAGTTTCTAGTCCCATTGACTTCCATTGTATATATTTTTTCCTACTATGGAAGTAAATGAGCCTGTTTCCAAAAAAAAAGTGGAGTATCCCTTTAAGCATTTGCCTATTAAATCCAAACAGCGACTTTTTTGTGGGGCAGGCAGAGAATATTAAACGTATATAATGCAACAAATGAGTTTCTTACGTTGTAGGCGAGCACACACTGATCGTTCAAAACGACTCCATGTTTCACCTCCACACAATCACAGATAACGGACTGCTTGACCTTCACATCGTTGGCTATGTGGACTTTATTCCAGATGTAGGCTCTTTCCAGAGTCACGTTGTCTCCTAAGTAGACAAAACAGCAGTTAGCAGGGTGTCAACCAGATAGATTTTCACATTGTCACAAGGCATTTCCAACCATTTCAACAATAAAGACCGTACCGATGACACAGTTTGCTCCAATCACGGTGTTTGATATGGTGCAGTTTGCTCCAATCACTGTATTCCGCCCGATAAGCACGTTCTCCTCCATCTGGCTGCCGTGACCCAGACTGACCCCGGGCTCACGGTACACGTTATGTCGAGAGTGTGTACAGCTCTGGCCTTCTTGGTCCACAAAGTTGGCCTCAGGTGTGATGGGATAGATCCAGCGTCGGATCACGTCGGAAGAGACCGTGTCGTACATGAGGAGGTTGGACACACGAGCCCCGTAGCCATCTTTAGTGACATGCATGTGGATCTGGTTTCCCAGGATCTATGGGAAAAGAAACCCTTGATAAGATCATTCACGAATTCTTAAAGGGGGGGTTGACTGCTTTTTTTCTTTGCATGATTGTGTTTATGGGGTGCAATATAACATGTATTCGTGGTTTTTCTTTTTTAAAAAGTCTTATTTTTCATAAACTTCACCTTTATTGTCAGCCGCGCTCTCCTCTGTCCCCTGAACGAGCGGTTGACTTCCTGAGTCTATGAAACCACTACCTCAGAAACACGTCGTGGACTCAGATTGGTTCGTTTGGGCGGGTGTGTTGTGATTTGCTAAACTGTCGCTCACGTTGTCTGGAAGGTTAACGCCTATTACCTTAACGGGCGAAACGGGCATGCCAAAGATGGATACCATAGACATAGATAGACGGTGGATACACGTAAATAATGATGTCGAGACTGCAGTATCAGTGAGGCAGAATCAGACCGAGAAAGCCGCGATGAAGCGAGTCAAACAGAACCACACCAAACACGGCTCTTACTAAACGTTTCTGAATGATAATTTGCCACATTTTTTAACCATATACACGTTTGTTTTACACAATAGCATCTGACTGGCAACGATAGCAACTGACTGGCTACTAATGTTAAACAAAAACAGCGTTGGCAAGTTTACGTTCTTGATCAAATCGAAAATAACGTCATAAAGCATATACACATGAAAAATACATTTACAACATTAGTACTTATACAAAATTCAGGTCCATAATGTTTGTACGCGTTTGTCGTAGACACAAAATACTAGCATAGTGGCTATAAAGTCAGCGCTGGCATTTGAAAAAATAAAACACAGGCTAACGTTACGTCTGGAATTATACATTATACATGATGAACTCTTAGACTACTTACAGGTTGTGGCCCAACAACTGCTGCCTCTGGTTTTAAAGTTGGATCTGCTTCATTGTTTATTAACAGTTTCTTGCTGCATTGAACTCGTGGAGATTCTGGAAGCTGTCTTCCGTAAAATGCGCAGCACAGAGAGCTAGATTACGATCGTCACTTTCAGGAATATAATCAAACATAAATTTATCCATTGTTGACGAAGTAACATCCGTGGGAAGCTCGAACACAGAAGACCTGTCAGCTGGGTGAACACAACTCACTCGACGTGCTGCAGAAATATGCGCATGCCCTTTCCTGCATATTCCGAAGGGAGTGGTTGATGCAAATGTGCGGGTTAGTGACATACCATAACCCAGCTGTAGTCCCAATCCAGTCGTTTTTGTAGGCGTTTACACTTCCTGGTTTTTAAAAGACGATATCTCTGCTTACATTGAACTTTCAGCGCTGCAACTTTGCAGATACTGTTAATGCACCATCAGCAACATTACACACGATTTAAAAAGAAAAAAGTGAAATCGCAGTCAACCCCCCCTTTAAATAAGCAAGTCATTTGACAGTGTGTTTCATACCTCTTCATTGACTAGAAGCCCACGGACAAAGTCGTGTTTTGTCTGGTAGTCGAAGTTGTCTGTGAAAAGCTCCGCAACCTACGTTACACGATATTCATCAAGCAATATGTTTATGAGTTAAAAAAACAGACAGCGCTGTAAACACAAAAAGCCACACTCACCTGTGGAGAACAGATGCTAATATGACAATCCAAAAGATCAAACCTAATTTCAAATTCGTCACTTCCACTATGGAAAATATTCTGGGTGAAAAAAAGAAAGAACAACTTTCACAACAAAGAACAAGAGTCAACACACACCAATGCTACATTTTTATAAATGTCATATTCATTTGTTAAAGGGATACTCCACTTTTTTTTGGAAATAGGCTCATTTTACCACTCCCCCAGAATTAAACAGTTGAGTTTAACCGTTTTTGAATGTATTCAGCCAATTTTCTGATATTTAGAAGAATATTAGTTAAGTTGACAGACAGTTTCTGGTCTCATTGACTTCCATAGTATATTTTTTTCCTACTATGGTAGTCAATGAGACCAGAAACGGTCTGGTTACTGATATTCTTCTAAACATCAGAAAATCGGCTGAATGGATTCGAAAACGGTAAAACCCAACTGTTTAACTCTGGGGGAGTTGTAAAATGAGCCTATTTCCAAAAAAAGTGGCGTATTCCTTTAACAAACATTTATTTAATACTTTGATGAGCCTTAAATTAATACATTATTAGCGAACCGTGTCATTTATATGAGATGTATAACTAAGAGAGTTACCTCTAATAACAGATCACTCTAAATTGTAATGTAGAACGCTGTAAAGCTGCTTTGAAACAATACGTATTGTAAAAAGCACAATAGATAAACGTCAATTGAATTGAACAGCGACAGTAGTCAACATTTGAAGAGGATCAAAACCTTTCATTAAAGTTACACATGAATTTTGAGCACTGATTTTCAGATTCAGGAACCATGATTTGATTTCATTTATTCAAAAACAAGGCAAGGACGGCCTACTAAATAACTTTCAGCAATAGAGCAAGACTGCACGTCCATATCTTACATTTTCCTAATATCTTAAACATGGTATCACGTGGATTAAAAAGCATATGTAAATGATATGCAGATGAGGATATGCATTGTAAGCTCCATATATGGTTATTTCGGGGTGGAGACGCATGTATGCAATCTTCCGCTGACTAGGATAAATAAAAAAGTGAATTCTGCACAAATTCTGGCGTATGTACGGTTTTACAAGTCTCTTTATAAATATTTTTTGGCGTACGCCATTTATACGTACAGAGACCCCAGGAGATTCCCCGCAGTGCTAAAGGAAAGCCCGCTCACCATAGGGAACTGAAGTCTCTTCATTGCCTGAGCTCTCTGGTAATGGAGAATACGCTTGCTCTTGCTGTCCATGGCCAGTATGACGTCATCGTCTTCAGAGCGGGTCTTGTGGCCGGGCGAGGACTCTTTAAAGATCATGGTCATCACTGAGACGTTCTTGTCCATTTTGCGCCGCTGTCTTTCAAAAAACAACAAAAAACAGGTTTAATGATGTATAAATGCGAAACGATGGGCTGTTTCCTGTGGAGAGAAGACACTCACTTGTGTTCCAGTAAAGCCTGGGAAACATCAATGTTGGAGACCACGTCCCCGTACACCAGCAGAAAGTCAGAGCGGACTAGAGATTTGGCGTCCACGTCCCTTAAAACATCTCCGAGGGACCGGTACAGATCTGAGGTGATGATGTGGACTACATTGGGAGATGTGGGGCGACACCATTTTGACTTTCTGTAAAACAAAACAGCAGATACCAAAACTGAGTCATCAGGATCACAGTCCTCCTCCAATATATCAACATACGACGTCACAGTGTCTCACTGTAAGTGTTCCTTGATTTTGCTGGACATCCAACAACAGAAGACAAACGTCTCTTGCACTCCGGTGGATGTCAGAAACTCCAGTGTGTAGTCGATCATGGAGACGTTAGCCAGAGGCAGAAGGGCCTGATGGGAGAACGCAAGAGTGGGAAGTTAGTCTAGAAATCAACATCCCTTCAGAATCTAAAGTCATCTGGTGATACCATGGCTGATTACCAAGTGTACTTTTATACATTCAATGTTACTAAATGATTACTCTTTTCACAATCTAAATTAAGCAGGAAAAAATAACTGCATTCTCTAACCAAATTCACACTTTTTTTTTTCAGAACACACCCGCATCTGTGTGAACGATTAGAAAAGCTTGATTCATATGGATTATATTTACAATTTATGTACTTTTTGAAACTTTCAATGGATAGAAAACAGTTGACAGAATATAAGAGCATTCTCAAACAAAGAAAAAAGTAGAAATAACAATATTGTACTCTATGAAAACTTAATTTCACACACAATAAATTCCTTGCTATTCCGTAATCTTTTTTTTTTTTTAAAAAAATAATGAGTAAATGGCAAAGATTTGGATCTGAAATTTATCTTTCGATAGAATGCATGCAGTTGCAGATATCAATGTTAATGGACTTGTTGTGAACAATAACGACTTTCTTAATAACATTCTTATTCTGGTAAAAAAAAATATACATGATTCAAAGTAGCTTTCTTGAAGGTGAAACATATATGAAACCTATATATGTTTTGTCAATTTCACAGTTTATTTCTAATAACAAAAAACAAAAATGTAATACTTTCAGGAGTATTTCAACATTATCGACAAAACAACACTGATACTGTTCTAGTGCAAAGACCCAGTTGTTTCCATGTTAATTATTTTTGTACATGACAAGTTATTTAATAAAAAAAAAATCAAAATTAAAGTAAATATGTGATGCTTTATACATAACATTAGCTAAGTTTCTATTATAAGAGCCCTTTCTATTATTACCATAGTGCATGTCCACAAACAATATGGCAACATATTGATAACGATATGTACCAATATGTACTTTTGTGCCAATTAGCGATTTCTTGTATAACGTGATTGTACAGTATTGTAGTGATGAGTTAGCAGAACAGAACTGGACCCAGAGCCACACACAACAAACACACATGTGCTCACCCGCGGCTGGTCTTTGCTGATGGGGAAGAACCTGCGGTTGAAGCTGTCTGCTATGAGAACTGCCTGTAATGGATGCTCCTCTTCATCCTTATCCGACACTGCCTTTCTAGGGCGATTCTGTTTCCCTGCTTTGCCTGCCATGTTTGTGTCAACTGTCAAGTGTGTGTGTGTTTGTCAGTCTGTCAAGCAAACGCAATACAACGGCAACAAGCTTGAGTTTAGTGACCCGGAAGTTGTCTCTAGTCGGTATAATCAGAGAATGTCTGGTAAAGTTATAATGTTTCTAATATCAATTAGCCTTAGTAATAATCATTAGCTGCGCAACATCAGGTTAATGTCATAGTTACAATTATTCTCCAGGTCATTACTCAGTTTTAAATTATTATCCAGGTTGCGACGGAAGAACAAAACAACGTAAACGGCGTTGTCACGTGACACACGTTACTTTTCTCAGCGATGGATCAGAATGACTGGACCAATCACAAGCTAAGTTTTTTTTATTTAAATAAATTGATACTTTCATTTAGCAAGTATGGATTTAATTGATTTAAAAAAATAATAATAATCCTGTAACACTTTACAATAAGGTTCGTTAGTAAACATGAACTATAATGAATACTGTCTTTATTAAAATCTTGACAACTATGAACAAACAGTTAACTAACGTTAATAAAGATTAACAAATACAGTAACAAATGTATGTAATGTTAATGTTAGTTAATACATTAGCTAATATTAACTAATTAACCTTATTTAGAGTGTTACCAAAAATACACAGTGATTTTTATTGTGAAAGACATCTTCTATTTGTGATTTTTAGTGTTATAGCCTTGGTGATGTTAAGGTTTCAGTAGGGGACACACATGTCTGCCATATCCCGTTGCCCCTAAGTTTAAAGGGGTATTTCACACAAAAAAAAATGGATATTCGGTCATTATTACTCACCCTCATGTCGTCCCAAACCCGACACACTTTCGTTTATCTTCAGAGCAGACGGATGGAGATGGTTTTGATAAAATCTGGAAAACTCTATTTATTCTACTAATTATACCGCATAAGATGGACTCTTTGAATCATGTTACATTTTGTGCTAAGACAATTAAATTAGCAAATGTTTCTTATTATTTTACACTGGCAAACTATCGAAACAAATACATTTTTCTTAAAGGGGACATATCATGCAAAATCCACTTTTTAAGCCCTTAAATGCATTTTGTTGTATATTAGGAGTGTTTATAAGAACAGAAAAGATGAAATTATTCTCTTCAGGTGCTTCGTTTATATCTTTATATTCTGTTTTGGTCATATTTTTCAACCTGTTCAGATTTTTCTGTTTTCTATGACGTTTTTTGAACAATAACGTCACAGGATTTGCAGCGGAACTGCCAAATAAGGACATCGACTACCGGTCCAACACTTCGAGCAATCCGCCATTATTATTTCTCGCTCCGATTTTGTAGTCCAAGCTCAATGATGCAGAAGTTACGAGAGGGCAAGTCAAAATGTTCGGTTGTTGGATGTAGTGACCTGAAGCACTTCAAGGATTCCCACTTCAACAACCTCCGCCAGTATAAAGAATGGTTTGCCGATCGACTTCGTCTGAATGAGGGGTAAATTCCTTCTATCATTTAGCTGCTGTGTTTGCTGATGCTTTTCTAAACGTAAGTTATCATATTATTATCAATACAGATTTTTAGTAGTAAGATTAGACTGTTGTCATTTATCTTGTCAGAGTGCTTGTTTTAACAAGAGAAATAGTCGACTTTCACTAATAACACAACATAGTTAACTTAACTTTACATACCACTGCATCCATATGAAGACGTTGTTCTGCAGGTTCGTCGTCGTCTTTTTCAAATCGCTCGCTCTGGCTCGAATACGTAACGCTTGATGGACAAGTCTTCCGTTGTTGACATTTTGTTGACATGTGAATAAAAATGTTCTTTGAAACTATAGTAATCGTATATCTCTTATCAAACTACAATAATGGCCGAACGCGGGGAGTTGAACCGAACGTGAACTCAGCGACCTGGAGAGCGGGCGGGGAAAGACGCAACTCCTTTTTATTTAAAGGGGACGCTTCGAAACGGGTTGCTCACAGAAGCACATCAGAAAAGAGGTAGAAAAGGGGCCTGTTGAGCTATAATAATGTGGAATTCAGACCCAATCATTGCAGTTATGCTTTATATAGACCTCAAATGTATGATTTATAAGTAAAATTTAATGATTTAAAAGCATGATATGTACCCTTTAAGAGACGAAAAAATAGTAACACTGAGCACTATAACTGATAAATGGTCTATTCACAGAAGACAACGGACACTGAGTAACCAACGATAACAATGGGAAACAAAACTATTGTCCAGCAATCGAAGGAGTCACAGGAAAAACAGGCAAACTGTTGAAGAAATAGGTAAGCTATCCAAAACAGTGAATGGGGTTGAAAGCTTTCATCTCCAAAAACATTTTTCTCTTAAATTTCTCAATGAACTCAGATAAGCTCAGTGACGACTTGTTTTCAGTCAAGTCCTTATTTTCGTGAATTGAATGTTTGCAAAGGATTGTGGGCGATTGAAAGACATGAAGGATACACTTGATGCATCCTTCAACGTGAGCTGAACATAAGACTCAAAAAGAAGGCTGCCTAGGCGGAGATCACGTGACCTTTCGGCAGCAATGCACGCTTAGTTCTTCGCTCTGCTCACTCAGTCAAATTTTGTATAATCCTGTCAATATAGTTTGAATCGCTCATCATTTAGCCCATTATGAGCACTACAGCAGTCAAAGACGGTCGTAAAAGAGAGGTTGAGCAATCGCCAATAAAGAAGAAATTTAAAGATTCTGCCATCTCCAGAGAGGAGCTCGACGATGCTATAGCTAACGGCATCAAGCTAGCGCTTAAAGAGCAACAAAGTGCTTTGGATTCGGTTGTGGCTTCGGCAGTAAGAGAAGCGATAGACTCGGCACTGACCCCAGCACTGCGTGACCTGCGTCTGGATATACAAACTACCAATGATTCTGTCAAACAGCTAAAAGCAGAGGTGGGAAAGTTAGCCAGCACGGTAAAACAGACACGTGACCGCGTTGATTCCGTTCAGGTAGCTGCACGTGAGGATAGGAGGGCAGTTACAAACCTAAGAAATCAGTTGGAACAACTTACCGAAAAAATGACAGACATGGAAGACAGAAACAGGAGAAATAACGTACGCCTGGTGGGTTTGCCTGAAGGGGCGGAAGGCCAAGATGCAGCGGGCTTCCTGAGAGCTAATCTTTCCAAGTGGATCCCTTCACTGAAAGGCCGGGACATCGAGATTGACCGTGCCCATCGTGTTTATGATGGACGAAAAAATTCCGACCGGGCACGTACTCTCATCTTCCGTGTGCTTAGATGGAATGACAGATCGGCGATCCTGAAGGGTGCTCGGCAGGCTTATCCGGTGAAATATACGCAGGACAATGTCACGCTTTTATTTTTCCCAGACTTTAGCCCTGCCACAACTACCAAGAGAAAGAGCTTTAATTCAGTCTTGAAAAAAATGACTGCACTCGGTCTCCAGCCCTTCCTCATCTACCCGGCGGCAATCAAACTACGGTACAAGGGTGAGCAGATGATGTTCGACTCTCCGGAAAAAGCGGAGGATTTTGTCAGCTCCTTGTCAGAGAAGAAAACGTACTCTGCAGCTCTACAAAGCAACGGGAATACAACGGCCAATGTCTCCATCCCTTCAGCTCCACTAAGAGAACCCTGTGACGAGGTCTGTGGTGATCCTAAATGCCCTGAGGACAACAGTAAGATGGACATGGATACTTGTTGAAATATGCTTTCTGAAGTCTTGTCCGTTGAGTGGTAAAGAACAATCAATGCAACTCCGTTGCTTATTTTGATTACTTTTCTGTTTCTTCTCTCTCTGCTTCTGGCTAATAATGAGCAGGTTCGATCATTAACGTTTCGTTTTGGCTTTGCGAGCCTAGGACATGTCCTGCGTTGAAGTGGGTCGGTCACGCATCCAGATTTGTTTTTGTTGTGTATGCAGGCCTACATTCTCGGTTATGTGCGGTCTGTGGTTTTTGTTTTTTTTGTACATAGTTGTTTGTCGTTCTTTTTTCTTGTTATTCTTTATTCCCTTCAACAGACACCAGTACTTTTATTTACTTAGCTTTTCTTTTAAAATGTTTACGCATCTTGATGGGTTACAACCTAGGATTCGTACCAACGTTTACATGTCACTTATTGTATGGCAGTACTTTTGTTTCTCTTCACTTAGATATAATATGCTTAACATTGAAAATATACAATGCAGGTTCTGAATATTTTATCATTGAATGTGAATGGCTTAAATTCTCCTATAAAACGTACCCGTATATTAGAATATCTGCACCGTAAATCAATTTCCTGTGCCCTGATACAGGAGACCCATTTAAAACAATGTGATGTGGCACGTTTTCAAAACAAGTATTATAAATTGGCAGCCTTCTCTTGTGCTCTTAACAAAACTAAGGGGGTGCTTATCTTAGTCGATAGGAAGTTGCATATAACTATTGAACTTACTGGGAATGATGATGAAGGTAGATTTGTTTTTTTACGTTGCAAAATACATAATGACAGTTTAATACTGGCCTCCGTTTACTGCCCTAACGAGGCAGACAGTGCATTCTTCGTTAATACTTCAAATACATTGCTTGAGCAGACTGGGTGTCATCTAGTAGTGGGTGGTGATTTTAATGCCGTTCTAAATCCTGCATTGGATAAATCTCACCCTGATACAACAGCTAACCCATCTTCTAAGTTGCTGAATAAATTTATCACTGAACTTAATATAGTCGATCTTTGGAGAATTCAAAACAATACAACTAAGGACTTTACATTCTTTTCTAACAGACATAAGACTTTCTCTAGGATAGATTACATATTCCTCAGTCCATCTCTAATTTCATCAAACTCCTCTATCTCTATATTACCAATTTTATTGTCTGACCACTCTGCAGTGTTGTGTAATGTTCACCTTTCCAACATTAAGACCAAGGCCCCTAGATGGCGTTTTAACACATCGATACTAAGTAATCAGATGTTCATTAATTCATTAAAAGATCATATAAAGGATTTTCTCGAAATTAATGCATCTCACGATACGGACCCTCAAATATTATGGGAAACAACTAAATGTGTCATACGAGGATTCTGTATATCTTTCTCCTCTACTCTTGCCAAAGTGAAAAGCCGCCAGTTTACACAATTAGAAAATAAGATCCAGTTATTACAAAACTTGCAAAAGCAAAATTTTTCTGATCAACAGGCTACACGATTGTCCTCCTTAAAAGAAGAATATGATTTGCTCTCACATTCAAAGGCTGAGTTTATACTACATAGAACTAGACAAAAATATTATTTTGAATCAGAGAGACCTAGCCACTTATTGGCCATCAGGTTGAGGGAATGCGAGTCCAAGGCATTTATCAGTGCAATAAAATCTTCAGATGATCAGGTCACCACGAATCCAGTAAAAATTAATGACATATTTCGGGATTTTTACATAAATTTATACAAAACTGAAACCGATTTGAATGAGTCAATCTGCAAAGAGTATCTAGATAAATTAGAACTGCCTCGGATTTCAGAGATGGATAAAGACTCTTTGGACGCCCCGTTAAATTTGGAGGAGCTCCACGAATCACTAAAAAGTCTTCAAAAGGGCAAATCTCCAGGCCTAGATGGCATCCCTCCTGAATTGTATCTAGAAATATGGGACTTGGTAGGGACTCTCATGCTTGATTCATTTAATCTAGCAATTGAGCATGGGGCGTTTCATAGAGATCAGAAAACATCTTTGATATCATTACTTTTGAAAAAGGGTAAAGAGCCGCTAGATTGCTCCAACTATAGACCAATATCACTCATCTCATGTGATCTAAAAGTTTATGCAAAGGTTCTTGCCTCTCGCATGGAGAAAGTAATACATAGCTTAATTAAGGAGGACCAAACCGGGTTCATAAAAGGACGTCACGCATCTGATAATATGCGTCGACTTTTTCATGTTCTGGATTTTGCAGACACCCATCCCAGCCCCTGTGCGGTTTTTTCATTGGATGCGGAAAAGGCCTTCGACAGGCTAGAGTGGAATTATATGTGGGTAGTTCTGCAATGTTTTGGCTTTGGTGAACATTACATATCTATGATTAAGACACTTTACCACTCACCTGAGGCATCAGTCCTAACTGGTAATATTATTTCCACCCCATTCCCTCTACAGCGAGGAACGAGGCAGGGATGTCCACTTTCCCCCTTATTGTTTTGTTTATCCCTTGAACCATTAGCACAAGCCATTAGGAAATCTGAAATATCACCGATTAAGATTCACGACCATAACCATATTATTTCGTTGTATGCAGATGACATAATTTTATATTTAGATCACTTTGATATGTCAATAACCGGTATAATTAAGGAATTCAACATCTTTAGTAGTTTATCGGGTTACAAGATAAACTGGACCAAATCCACTTTAATGCCAATTAACAATGTTAAGGTCAATTGTCCTATCCCTTCATTCATTCCCATTAAAGATTCTTTCGTCTATTTGGGTATCACTATATATAAAAACATCCTTAAGACTGCCAGGGACAACTTTAATAACGTTTTAGGCAAGATCAAGAGTGATACTCAAAGATGGAATAATCTTAAAGTCTCTCTTCAAGGCCGAATTTCTACAGTGAAAATGAATCTGTTACCTCGGCTTAATTTTCTTTTTTCTATGCTGCCGCTTCCCCCCCCTCCAGGTTATTTTAAGGAGATCAATTCCATGCTCTCCCAGTTTATCTGGAATGGTAAACGACCCAGAATTAAACTAGCCACATTACAGCATCCTATACTTTCGGGAGGATTGGCTGTGCCAAATTTTGAGTTATATTATTGGTCATTTCAACTTAAGGCGCTTCATATTTGGGTTGACTCTCAATCCAAAGTTCCATGGAGAGAAATTGAAGCTGACAAGGTTAAACCACATAGGCTCCAAGATATTCTGTTTGCTGGTACAGGAAATAAAAATAAGTATAAATTCGGCCCAGTTGTGGCCAATTCCATTAGGATCTGGAAAAGGGTTGAACGTCTAATGGGAGGACCATTCAAATTTTGTAGCAACACACCTTTATGGCACAACTTTAATTTTCTATGTGGAAATCAGCCGTTTGTCCAGCCTTCTTGGTCTTCGCTGGGTATAAACACATACGGTGACTTATTTGATAACCAGGGACTCTGCGCACTTCAAGAACTAAGAACTAAGTTTTGTTTACCAGCATCCTCATTTTTTGTCTTTTTTCAATTACGCTCGGCTCTCAAGGCATATGGGGTTCCCTGGGAGTCCCCTATTTCCCCCCATCCTATGTGGGATTGGATCGCACCATCTTCTGGTCGGCCCTCTGTTTCTTTAATATACAGTAGAGTTAATGATCACACAGCAAAGCCTCTTTCTATTAAATCCATCTGGAGTCGTGAATTATCTGATTTTAATTTATCTCTCGACTGGGAGAGGGTGTGGTCTAATCTAGCTTTAACCTCTAAAAACTTGGCTCATCGTCTTATCCATTATAAAGTCATCCATAGAGCATACATAACTCCTTACAAGAGGTTCAAAATGAAACTGCAATCAACTTTTAACTGCCATATTTGTAACACTCTATCGTCAGGTACTTTTCTTCATATGTTTTGGGAGTGTCCAATTGTTGCCGACATATGGGATAATGTAAATTTGGTTTTATCCTCCTTACTACAAATTGATTACCTGCCTAATCCAGGTTTATGTCTTCTCAATGATGATTCTGACTTCTGTATAAGTTTGCTGAAAAAAAAAATGTTGTTTGCTGGGTTTACAGCTGCGAAGAAAACAATAATACAGAACTGGTTTACTCCACACATGTGTGCAAAAACATATTGGATCCATAGCCTCCACAAAATAGTGACATGTGAATGTACAACAGCGCGAATTAACAAGGCTAAACCCAGTACCGTTGGTGCTTGGCAATGTTTTTCTTCAGAAATTTTGGATTATATAAAGGAATGATTGTATAAAGATCTCTTATTTTATATTGCTTTTTATTTATCGGTATTATGCTATGTTCTCTGTCATGTTGTACATGATGTGTCTGTTGTTTCCCCTTCCCTGTCAATTTTTTTTTTTTTTTTTTTTTTTTTTTTTTTTTTTTTTTTTAATTTTCTTGTAGATGTTGTTTTATCTTTGTTTTTAAAGGCAATAAAGAGTTGATCACAAAAAAAAAGAAGGCTGCCTTCCAAGGATCCATCAAATAGAGATGGCCCTAAAGGTGGGCTTGATGACGTTGCAGATATTTAGATACTCAGGGAAGTGGCTGTGACAAGAGGGATGAAGGAGCAGGATGGAGCAGGGGAACACCAGCAAGGAGAGCCGCCGGCGCAGAAGAGCTCTGGAAAAGGGGAATGGGTGGGTGACCTCTGGAGTGCCGTGTTGTGCCGAATCCTGACTCTAGGCAGGTTTAGGATTAGGTGTGGGACCTAATAATTTTCGAATAATTTTCGAAACCCTAAAATTATCCTTCACTTTTTTTTTCCCCCAGAAAACGTATTTAATTTAATTTTGATAATATTGTTTCTATTGTTTTTAATGCATTTTTTAAATTTACTTTTACATTACTAGATTTGATTAATAAACAATAAATAAATAGTAATTTCAGCACATTCTTTCATCTTGAATTCCAAAATAATTTACAATTTCACGAATAACCCTTTTAGTTCAGCTCAAAATACCTTACATTGGGTGACTTTGCCGACCTCTTGTGGAAAAATAATAACTGAACATGATATTTCATGACTCTTGCCACTAGCTGAGCTTATAGCTCTATATGATGCAAATGATAGTCATTTCACTTCAGTGTGCAATATAAAATATTTTGTTGTTAAAATTTGTGTTCTGAAGCATTCCTTGCACTCTATTCATTCCTATGGGGGTCAAATTGACCCGTGAGGGAAGGATTTGTGACTTAAATTTCAACCACAAGACTCCATTCAATTTTATGTGTATTCGTGGTTCAAGTGCGAGAAAAGTCCTGGGGTCTTGGCCCCCTTTGATGAACACTACATATTTCAAAGTATGAGGGTAAAACATGCAATTGAATGCCAAATAAATAACAGGTTTGATATAGAACCTGTATTGTATAACCTAATATTGATTTAAATAGGTTTTCATAATGTACATTGTGATAGATTCCTTATTAGATCTCACACTGGTAGTTTGTTAGGTTGGTGCAACAATAAATACATAAGTATGTGCAAACAATTATCTCTCACACTCTCTCTAACTTACACACACACACCCTTTTAATCTAAGTAAACTTTTTAAAAAGTATATCCCGCATGTCATGATAATTAGCCATTCATTTAGGTCAGCTGGAGTTGTGAAGTCCCCACCAGACCAAACATCAAGAAAGATTAAACCAGGTATATGCAAGAACAGGTAAAACACACTCAGGCGATAGATAAAGATATGTTTATTGACACATATCCATCAGTGCGGCCTCCAATGCAATTTAACATGCAAATACATCCACATCAAAACAGATCATTGTTCCAGTGCTTATTTTACTGAACACATTTGTAAAAACCATGTTGGAATATCGAGGAGGTATTCATCATCTTGATTCACGAGTATGTACACTGACGGAAACCGTTTTGACGGGGAGCTTGGGATGTTAAGCGGTCTTTTTTGATATTATAAAAGAAAAAAAAAGGAGGGCATGATGCCTTCATCACGGTTCAACATGCAGAACTTGTGAACTTTGGTTGACAACATTGAAGACATGCAATAGATGGTCCGCTCTGTCTCGAACTCTTTAGGTTCTGGTAAAAATCACACTGTAATAGATACGTTTGTTTTCGAAGTATGATAATAGTAAAGATTTGTTTGGAGAGGAGCGCAAACAGATATGGCAGTAAAATTGTTATCCAAAAGGCACTAGGTGAGCCAAACGCTACAGATGTTTAGTTCTACAAATAAATTACAATTCAAACAGTGCAGTTACATTTGTTAACTTAATGTTTTCCTTTTTGAAACATTTATCTATGAATCAAATGTAAGGCAACACATTACAAAAAAAAAAAAGAGAATATTACAGAAACAATGTACCCAATGAACACACACACAGACACAATTTCTTTTCAATGGTTTCTGTGACATTTTATGTCTCCCGATGCCATTCTGATGGTATCCTATGGCTTGGAGCCTCCAAAAACAATAATAATGATAATGACAATTATGATAATATTATGCATAGACTGTAATGATCTTCCATGCTTCCATAAAAAAAGCCCTCAAAATCTCCCCTCAGAAACTCTCAGTACCCAATACTTTGCAACCAAACCCAATTCATTTTGAGGCGTAGAATAAGGCAACCAGAGTCCATCAGAAGGCGGCATCAGAGTGGATCGAAGTGGAAATGGTTTGCAATCAAAAAGACTGTCCCAAGACCCTTTTACGGTTAATTTCCCCAAATTTTCCCATTTGCCACGGTGCCAAGCTATAGTCCCAATCCCAGAGGTTTCAGAGTCCAAACAGAAAGACGTGGCCATGAGAACAGCCTATAGTTTCCTTGCCAAGCTGTGAAAAGATGCTTTCCTCTGGACAGCAGGATATATGGTGTTGAATGAATGGAATCTGAGAAAAACCCGTGTTATGGGGAGAAGAGGGCAGAAAAAGATGATGCCAAAGAGTGTCCATGATGCCTTGCGGTAGGTAAATCCTGAATTTCAGCACCAATTACAGTCTGCTTTTTCACTTGTGAAATGCAACTTTAAAAAGGTTAATTACATGTTTGTTACAGATTTTTTTGTATACTTTTTTTTTTCTTTTTCTTTTTTTTTTTCTTAGAGAGGAAAGTACAAAAATCCCAATTAAATCCAGAGGTTCAGATGGTTAGCTGGAAGAAAGAAGAAAAGAAGATGTCCAGTGTTTGAAAGTTTAAATGTAGGATCATTCACTCCACGTTAAACAGAACTTTTCATAGTCATCATCGTAATATGATTCACACGCATCTCTCAATGTGGGCGAATCGAACAAAACAAACGCTACATTTGACTGCAGAAAACAGAGAACAACAGTAGTAACTTTTAGAAGTTATATATTGCAAGAAGTAAATAAAGGCTGAAGATATTTGTATGCAATATTTATATATTTATGGGCATTTATCCTTAAAATTACAACAAAGCATCTGGATGTTATACTTGAAATCTTGTTTATTTTAAATGAGAGTAATAAGAATAGCTAACTGTCATCACAATACAGTGGCCACAATATGTATTGAGTTTAGTATAACAGCTGGTTACTGAACACTGTATAACAGTGCAGGGTACATTTACACAGTAAATTGTCCAGAATTGTTCGGGCCATTTACTGCCTGATCGATAAAGAAGCAGCTTTAGTGATAATCAATGTCAATAATGAGTCTATACAAAATAAGCCTCATTTTCTTCAAGCAAAACATAATCACTTCCTTTGTCAGGTTTTGTGCGATTGACAGTTTTTTACCATCATAGAAATTTGAATAACAGAAAACGAAATCCAGCTCCCCCTCTCTGGACATAATGGGTGGAGTTTAGTTTCGTCAAAAGTACTGAAAACCAGCATTTCCCTCTAGTGTTTTGAGTGCAGTTGAAACCAACATATGTATTCCCGATTGGCCATGTGTCTCTGATTGGCCATTGTGTTCACAGGCTCAACATATAGTATATGTCTCTGACAGGCTTAACATGTGTCTCTGCTTGGGCATTGTGTTCAAAGGCTCAACATTTGCATCTCTGATTGGCCATTGTGTTAACAGGCTCAACATATGTGTCTCTGATTGGCCACTGCGTTCACGCAGTCGACATATGTGTCTCTGATTGGTCATTAAGTTCACAGGCTCAACATATTTGTCTCTTACTTGCCATTGTGTTCACAGGCTCAACATGGGTTTCTGATTGGCCATTGTGTTCACAGGCTCAACATATGTGTCTCTGATTGGCCATTGTGTTCACATGCTCATAATACATGTCTCTGATTGGCCACTGTGTTCACAGGCTCAACATATGTGTCTCTGATTGGTCATTGTGTTCACTGGTTCAACATACACTATATGTCTCTGACAGGCTTAACATGTGTCTCTGCTTGGGCATTGTGTTCACAGGCTCAACATATTTGTCTCTTATTGGCCATTGTGTTCACAGGCTCAACATTGGTTTCTGACTGGCCATTGTGTTCACAGGCTCAACATATGCGTCTCTGATTGGCCATTGTGTTCACAGGCTCAACATATTTGTCTCTGATTGGCCATTGTGTTCACAGGCTCTACATATGTGTCTCTGATTGGCCATTGTGTTCACAGGCTCTACATATGTGTCTCTGATTGGCCATTGTGTTCACAGGCTCAACATATTTGTCTCTGATTGGCCATTGTGTTCACAGGCTCAACATATTTGTCTCTGATTGGCCATTGTGTACACAGGCTCTACATATGTGTCTCTGATTGGCCATTGTGTTCACAGGCTCTACATATGTGTCTCTGATTGGCCATTGTGTTCACAGGCTCAACATATGCGTCTCTGATTGGCCATTGTGTTCACAGGCTCAACATATTTGTCTCTTATTGGCCATTGTGTTCACAGGCTCAACATGGGTTTCTGATTGGCCATTGTGTTCACAGGCTCTACATATGTGTCTCTGATTGGCCATTGTGTTCACAGGCTCAACATATGTGTCTCTGATTGGCAATTTTGTTCACAGGCTCAACATATGTGTCTCTGATTGGCTATTGTGTTCACAGGCTCTACATATGTGTCTCTGATTGGCCATTGTGTTCACAGGCTCTACATATGTGTCCCTGATTGGCCATTGTGTTCACAGGCTCAACATATGTGTCTCTGATTGGCCATTTTGTTCACAGGCTCAACATATGTGTCTCTGATTGGCTATTGTGTTCACAGGCTCAACATATTTGTCTCTTATTGGCCATTGTGTTCACAGGCTCAACATGGGTTTCTGATTGGCCATTGTGTTCACAGGCTCAACATATGTGTCTCTGATTGGCCATTGTGTTCACAGGCTCATAATACATGTCTCTGATTGGCCACTGTGTTCACAGGCTCAACATATGTGTCTCTGATTGGCCATTGTGTTCACAGGTTCAACATATGTGTCTCTGATTGGCCATGTGTTCACACAGTCAACATTTGTGTCTCTGATTGGCCATTGTGTTCACAGGCTCATAATACGTGTCTCTGATTGGCCATTGTGTTCACGCAGTCAACATATGTGTCTCTGATTGGCCAATGTGTTCATGCGCTCAACATGCACTATATTGCCAAAAGTTTTGGGACGTCTGCCTTTGCATAGCCTCGTGAGACCATCCTGATCTCGCGAGCTTTCAAGGTTTCACTCGCAGATCAGTCTGGACACTTTCCGTTAGAGAAAATTTGGGAGCAGTTCACCAAACGAACGTCCAATCAGCGTTGGCTTTGAGGCGGGTTGAGGTGTGACGCAACGAGAAGCGCGACAGTTCAGTCTAAAGAACATGACGGCTTCAGCGGACGAAACTAGCATCAGCGTGGCTATCGAGCAAGTTTTATCGGAATTACAGAGTATTTCTTCACTGAAAGAAGAGCAAAACACTGCTCTGGAGGCTTTCCTCAGAGGAAAAGATGTTTTTGCTCTTCTCCCGACTGGTTTCGCTCTGTTAGTACGTCATATGCTTCGTTGATCTGATTGGTTGATTTGGCCCGTCTATCATCAACATAGGCCAATCAGGTAACCAGTATTTTCGCCCCTTACCAAAACTACTTCAACGGAAGGTTTCCAGATGGATATGCGGAGCAAATCCATCTGGCGGAGTCAGGTTAGCCTTTGCATGCACATGAATTTTAATGACATCCCACTAATAATCCAAAGGGTTTAATATGGAGTTGGCCCACCCTTTGCATCTAGAACAGCTTCTGGGAAGGCTTTCCACAAAGTTTAGGAGTGTGTTTATGGGAATGTTTGAACATTCTTCTAGAAGCCCATTTGTGAGGTCAGGCACTGATGTTCTATTGGGTTGAGCTCAGGAATCTGTGCAGGCCAGTCAAGTTCCTTCACAACTCGCTCATCAATGTCTTTAAGGACCTTTTTTTGCATTGGTGCTAGTGTTACTTTTGTCAGCTATTTCCATTTAGTCTTAAACCTGTGTCAAAAGTACTTTTTAGCTTTAATCATATTTGGTCAACCTTGCCCTGTTTTCCTTCAGTCAAGTTTTAGTTGACTAAAAGCCTGGGGATCAATGAAAAATTATTTTCATATTTTCGTCATGCTGCATACTGGTTAAATTGATAATAGGCTAACGATTACTCTGCTTAAAGGGGCTGTGAAATGAGAAATCAAAATTCCATTGATCTTTTAACATATAAGAGGTCATAAACGTACTATAAAAACATCCTGCAAGTTTCAGAACTCAAAACGTTCTTGCTAGTCTAAAAACAGCTTACATTGGAGCCAATCCATCATGAACACAATGGCCAATCAGAGACATAAATGTTGAGCACGTGAATGGATTGGCCAATCAAAGGTGTTTAAGAATCCGTTCAACAGCGCTCAAAATTCTAGAGGGAAATGCTGGTATCGTCACATTTTTACAAATCTTGGTACCAAAGTAGGTACTTTTGACAACACCAGTGGGGTTATGTTTAGTGACAGGGTTATGGGTGTGGTTGGACCATCTAGTTCAGGGGTGTCCAAACTTGGTCCTGGAAGGCCACTGTCCTGCAGAGTTTAGCTCCAGCTTGCCTCAATAAGTTTCTAGTATGCCTAGTAAGACCTTGATTAGCTAGTTCAGGTGTGTTTGATTGGGGTTAGACAGTGGCCCGCAGGAGCAGGACTGGACACCCCTGGTCTAGATGCACCCATTACGCCTAGACAGGGGGAGCTGGACGTCAATCTCCACCCATTGTCACCTGCAGTGGAAACAAGACACAAATGGCAGAACATAGGGGGAAATTTCAAGTTTTAAAGCCAAGACCGTAGAGAGCCTCTGTCCAGATAAAGGAAATTCCCTTTTAATTGGTTAAGTTTGTAACAGAAAGAATTTGTCATTCTAGTAAACAAAAAAACCCAGAGTAAACATAAAAGGACAGGCCTCTAAAGAGCAACTGACCACAGTTGACCTCGACCTTTAAAACTGTGAATGAAGGCACTGAACAAACACAGGAGCAGTGGACTACACCATTAGACATGTAAGGTGTGGAGAAGCTGTATGATGTTGTCAGCATGTACTGGATGTTGTGTCTGCCGCATGGAGACTGGACTGCGCCCTGCTACAAGACAACAGCAAATAAACAGCCCGTCACGAGACTAACCTGCCTCTACAGCCAGGAACTTATGGCCTTCATTAGCAATAATTAGATCTCAATCATATAAAAACAAGTCCCAGTCACATTTCACCCCAAATGTAGTATATATTAATCACTGTAATTAGAAATTATGTTAGCATGACATTTATTTTTTAGGACCAAAGGTTTTTTTGAACTAAGACATTATTTTCATGACAATCAAGCACTTCCCTGACCCATTCTAAATACCATACTGCATCTAAAGTCAAGTTTATTTACATGCTTTGTACAATAAAGATTGCTTTATAGTAGCAACCACAAAAACAGCATCATAAACGTTTAAAGCAATCATTTCAGCTTGGTGTGTGTGTTGTCGCAACAGTAGCTGATACGTCGCAAACGTAACTGATGAGTTTAAGCTACAGCATAAGTCAATGTTTTGTCATTTATTTTTTTAAATCTAGCTGTTATATTTTATTTACCAATATTTCCAACAACGAAGAACAAAAATCTACTTTAAATCAGCACCGCAAATACTATGAAATACTTTTTAAAAACATATTTTTTATTATTACGCTACAAAATTTATTTTGGTTTTATTGTAACAATACCAAAATTTCAGTAGTGTTTACAATACGATTAAACACTACTTTTGACCGTTTAACTACTTGACAACAAATTGAATAAAAGCAAAGATGCACGTCAATCAACCGAGAACTGTTTAAAGATCAGTATTTTTATTTTTCCCTCAGCATTAGCTTTATTTCTTTTTGATTGGTATAAATGATAGCACAGACAGTAGGGATGTGACGGTGGCAATTTCTTTCTTTTCAAAACTTCCTTTTTAAAAATATATAAAAACACTGCTGTGGCGAAGGGCCATCGACCACCAGACCACCATGTTTGAGGTGAGACACTATAGAGTAACACAAGACACATCACTCATATTGTGCAACACTCAATATGGTGGAATAATTCCCTCCTTCTAAATAAGAGCCAATCAGCGATTGATAAAGTCATCGCGTCACTGCACCTGCCATTAGAAGCTCTGGTTCCTATAGAAACAGTCAGATGCGCTTTGACGATTCGAGCGTTTACAAACAAAACTTATGAGACAGTTTTTGTCAGATTTCATTGGTGATTTCAAATATGAAATTTAATCGTAAGCTTGGCGAACAGATTTGGAAAATTTGATGTTTCCTCATTCAAAGAGATAGGAGCTGCATGCCCGTGAGGTGTTTCAAAATGGTCGCCGAGTGAAATGACTTGTCTTAAAGGGACTTAGGAATGATCACTACTAAATGGAGAGACCAGAATCTGCCAGTGCTGCAGGAAGATTATTGCATCATGCTTTTTTATTTCATCACTACATCACAGTAATGAGAAATGGGGGAAATCTTTAGCTTTTTGTTGTCCTGAATACATTTTATTATTTCTTTTGGAGTGAAATGTGACTTGCAATCAAATCCAGAGAGAATGCTGTCTGGTTAAAACTATACTGCACTTAAAATCCTATTCTCTGCTCCAAATGCATAATGTGCTTTAAGATTGGTGTGACACTGTATGGTTGTAGTTACCTTGGCTTTCCTGGCATGTTTTTGGGGTTCTTGCGGAAGGACTGGTTTACTACGGAGCGAGTGGACATTGTGCGTGGAGACGCCCTTGTGAAGGTAGAAGGAGGGGTCTTGGGAATCTTCTTGCCGAGATGACCAATCCATTTCTTCTGCTCATCTTGGGACAAGGCCAGAAGCAGCATGTCTCGAGCTGATGTCACATCATAATTAACTGAGGGACAAGAACAAAATGAGTGTTGCTGTGAGATACGGTTTTGCTGTAGATTAAATGTAACCTTTTGATTAGAGGGCCTGTTACCTACATTTTTTAAAATCAGCATTTACAGGTAAAAATCTCTGTCAAACAAATAATCAAACGTGGTGGAACAAAGAAGTGCAACAGAAGGAGAAAACCACATCCCCGCCTCGTCAAGTTCTGCCACCATCGGGCCCAAGATATCAGTCACGTCATGAAAATCATAGAGACTGACAACCAGGTCTTGTGAAACTCTGATTTACATTGCCGGCATTTGAAACAAATTACCGCTACCGCTAATATCAAGCCCACCTTTAGACCCGCATCACTGATTTCAACTATGGAGGCAAAGTCGTCCAGTGAGATGTAGAATGGGAATTGGCCACGGGGACATACCAGCTGAGATCTGGCAGTTTTGAGGAACTCCTTCGAGTCATAGCTGAGAACAAGCCCCCCACACCTGAACAACCAGCACAACTGTGCCAATCAGGGAAGGCAAGGGCAACTACCATCCAAATTCGGTTACTCAAAAGGTATTTCAGCGGGTACTGGACCAACACCTCCAAAACATCACTGCCATCACATCCAATGTGTGACTTCATCAAAGAATGTGGCACAATGATTATGATATTCTTGGCACCTGGTTGCTGATGGAGAAGCACCAGGAGAAGAACGGTGCACATGGCATTCCTGGACCTGGAAAAGGCGCTTGATTGAGTTATGTAGCGAGGACGTGCAATCTCATGACATCCCTTGACGTGTATATGGTCAAATTTCTTTACTGTAATGTCATAAGCATGGTTTGATGCCCAGTTGGGATTTCACCTAGCCTGGTTAAAAAGAACAACACTCAGAGATGTTTCTCCGCCGGCCGCCGCTCTGCATGCGTCATCTTCTTCATTGCTCTGATTGGTTTTAGGTCTACCCGCGACATCCATTGGGGACGACCCTCTGGAAATGATTTGTCTATGGCGCTTTGCAGAGCGGCGGCCAGTGGAGAAACATCTCAGAGTGTTGCTCTTTTCTCGGTTTTTAACAAAAAGGAAACGTTTAAATCGCTTAAAACAGACGCGACAGCTGATTCGAACGAGTGATGTTCGACGGCGGCATCCATCTTTGTAATGTAGGCTACAAAATCTGCTTCAAAATCCCATCGCTGTCGTCATCGTGTAAAGCCCGCCCCAACGTTTCTGATTGGTGCCGCGATTTTCAGCGGATTGAAGCTCTTTGCCAGACAAACTTTCAAATATCTAAATTTCAACATCATTGTCGGTGTTCAACAAGGCTCAGCCCTCTCACCTCTTCTGTTCATCATTTGCATAGACACAGTGACAGCAGACCTCCAATCACACTCTTGTATGCAAAGCATTGCTTTTGCAGGAGACCTGCTCTGTGCTTCAACACCCAAAGGCTTAAAGGAAGCAGAATGCGGCTAAACATTCAAAAGGTTTAGGACCTGGAGTTAGTTCCCCCCCCCCCCCCCCCCCATAGTTGAAAATCAACTATTTTAAACACTTCGCATCCTCGGTCATATCAGATGGTGACACCATCCTCGATGCCCGGGGAAGAATTGATGAAGCATCGCTCAAGTGGAGACAAGTCAAAATCTATAAGACCGTAGTGCATTCAGAGGCCCTTTATGGGGCAGAGTGCTGGGCAACAACAAAGCAGCACGAGCAAGCCCAAGGATATGAATGTGCTCCAGGGACACTTGGCATGACCCGCCTCAAAGGCTTGGAATCACCTCGATCATGGAGAATATGCGGGAAGCCTTGTATACGGCTATAAAATGAGCAGTAACAACCCAAGTTTCAACCCAGGAGGCCACTGACAGCATGGAAGGCCAAAGAAACGGTGGATGGACAGTTTTCCCAGTATTTATGTGGGTCGTGGACCATGCCCAGAAAATGCTAAGGACTGGGCAAAATGGAGAAGATAAAGCTGAATAGCAAAAAACTTGTAAAACTATGGGAACTATGTTTGCATGTTGTAATCCTTTATGACAAGAAGGAATTCAAGTGAAATCAAAATTTTGCAGTTCTACAATTTCAGTCAATCATTATAAATGTAAAAAAATATATAATAAAAGAGTAAACACACAGAGGCATTTTCTACTCGTGGCTCACCTTTGCAAGGGGCGATAACATCCTCCTTCTTGTCCAGATGGTCCTTGTGGCACTTGACGTGGCAGCGGCGACACTCCAGGGCTGGCGGGGGCTTGAAGACGTGCCACAGGGGTTTGGAGCAAGCCTCACAGTTAGACGGGAAATGGTAGAGGGTGGGGATGAACTCATGGCCTTTGTGGGGCAAGCAGTTGGCCTTATCACCCTGAGGAACACTCTCCATGTCCGCTTCCTTCCTGCACTCACCCTCATTAGCATAAAGTATCTGAAAAACAAAAACATATTTTTCAAATTCTACATTTAAGTAAAAGTTAGAGGGTCATCAAAACATTTTTGAGACATTAACAAGCATGCATATTGCACAATGTATCACACATTTTTCGTACAAAACCAAAAATAAGCCGACGAGGACTCTTTTCAGCTGACGGCACGGAACCGTGTGGAACACACCGAGGAAACAAAACGCACAAAAACTACCCGACGGCCGACCGTCGGCTTGGTGTGTTCCAAGCTTAACACACTAATTTTATGTTTTGGCCTTTGGAACAAAACATTTATTTCTGTGTAATGTAATGTGAACGTCTCTGGTTACTTATGTATCAGATGAGGGTATGAGATATTACATCAGTAGCTGATACTACGGGGAAACACCTTTTTCCAAAAATACTGAAGTTTTATTAAAAAACGGCAATGTAAATCACTGGCCAATGGGTTTGAGTGTGCCTAATTTTCTCCACCTATATAAAGCAGTGCCGAATTGCTGTTCTCATAAAATCAAGAATTAGAAATGGAGCCAGCTTACGCAATATCGAGGATATGCAAGTAGCTGAATACGTTTCCCTTTCCATTTTGCTTCACTAGACATTAAAGGGTTAGTTCACCCAAAAATGAAAATTTAGTCATTATTTACTCACCCCCATGCTGTTCCAACCCTGTAAGACCTTCGTTCGTCTTCGGAACACAAATAAAGATATTTTTGATTTAATCTGAGAGCTGGATCACTCTTCCATAGACTGCCTAAGGGACTGGCTCTTGACGGCCCATAAAGTCATTAAAGAAAAGGTTTAAATATTCCATGTGCCTACAGCGGCTCAATTATAAGTTTATCAAGCGACGAGACTACTTTTTGTGCGAAAAAAAACATAAATAACAAATTTATTCGACTATTCCATTACTTCCTTATGGGCGCATGTGCGAGAACTGAGACGAGGACGTTCTCTTTCGACTACCGGCTGCTCACCGCTTAGGAGTATTACTGTCACCTACCGTATAAGATGATGATAAGACACACTGTCGTTTTTTGAGAAGATTGAAGGCTTTTAAGTGCACCTTGTAGTACGGAAAATACGCTAATTGAAAAGCGTATGTACAGCGCGCATCTTCCTCTGCTTGTAAACAGAAAGTTTTGCACTTCCAGCTATATCAGCACATCATCTTATACGGTAGGTGGCGGTAATACTCCTAAGCGGTGAGCAGCCGCCGGTCACAAGACGAGGTCGACGAGGAGAACGTCCTCGTCTCAGTTCTCGCGCACGCGCCCATATGGAAGTAATGGAATAGTCGAATAAAGTCGTTATTTATGTTTTTTTTCGCACAAAAAGTAGTCTCGTCGCTTGATAAACTTAGAATTGAGCCGCTGTAGGCACATGGAATATTTAAACCTTTTCTTTAATGACTTTTATGGGCCGTCAAGAGCCAGTCCCTTAGGCAGTCTATGGAAGAGTGATCCAGCTCTCAGATTAAATCAAAAATATCTTTATTTGTGTTCCGAAGACGAACGAATGTCTTACGGGGTTGGAACAGCATGGGGGTGAGTAAATAATGACTTAATTTTCATTTTTGGGTGAACTAACCCTTTAACTCAGTAACTGATACTATGGGGAACTGTAGTTAACTAGCTAACAATAGCAACTAGTTAAAATAATTGTTGAAACTGTAGTTGAAATAACTAGTTAAAATAAATAACTAAAACAATCCAGTAGATTTTAAGCTATCCGGTGAAGCGACCAGACACACACATCAACAATAGTCCACTAGTGTAAAACTCTTTGGCAAAGCAGGCCCAGACACACTTAAACAGCAAATGTGCGGTTCTAATGGCTCGTTGGAGCAGAAATGGTACATATGTCATGGTGATAAATCTGCTTGTTTGATGCAGCAGCACGTTCTACATTCAACAGCATGCACATATCGGCTTGTATAGGCCTATGTAACGAAAAAATTGAAGACCGGAAGTACGTCTTTTAGAAGGGATACGGCTCTTCCGGTTAGCTTTTTACAATTAAATGGTGGAGTCCGATAAATACAGCTGGACCAAATCTCTCCGCAACCTGCATGAAGTCACATATGACGATGTGGTTTGGATGGGAAATGAAAACTCTCAAGTGGGAGAGCGTGAAAGCAGATGTACAGCTGTCTACGTCCTGATGCAGAGCAACCCGGTACACTACAACAACAGCCGCGGGTAGCTCTAGCCATTCGCCAGAAAGGTAAACGTTTCTATGGTAACATCGAGTTCCAATCAGCAGATTTTGCTACTACGCTTAGGATTGTGGGTAGTGTAGTTTTTTTTGTTTTTTTTTTCATAAGATCATGTATAAAACTTGTTTTTCTTTAAACAAGGTCGATTGATTTCATACAAACTTGTAGATTCTACAGGAGCAAAAACCTTCGTTTCACAACCTCATGGCTCGTGGTCGGTCAACCTCGGATGGTTTAGACATTAGGGCTGATAATTGAAATCCTTATCGAGAAATACTGTTGACCGGAAGTTCTGTATCCCTACTCCGGAAGCAGGAAGTGTGACACAGGCCTATTGTTCATCTTTCACACAGCAATTAACCCCGGGTTATCATTGTACTAAATCTATAACCCTGCGTTAGGGTACCAAATGTGTCCAATGTGAAATGATACAGTGTAAGAATTATGCGGCTAGAGGTTTAGCAAAGGAAACCCAATCACGTGCCTCATGCTTTGGTTAGTCGCAGAATTGCCGCGTGTCGTATAAAAAGTAGGCTATGTTTCAGCATTTGAGGAAAAAAAAAGTCAAATGGTGACAGAAAATGTGAGATTTACAGTCTGAAAAGTCAGTACAGTTGTCAATATATTATAAGGATGAACAATGCTAGAGCCTTTTCTGCAAACAGGTCGTGTGCGGTGTTCGTCCAATCAAAGACGCTGACATTTCACATATGGAAATAAGGACATTCTTAAGGACACGTCAGCTTATGAATACCTTGCAACAAACTTGGAATGACTTCAGCTTCCCTACAATAGTTTCCCCAAACATGATTCGGCGCAGTTTTTGAACTGTCTATTTATGCATACAGCATTGATACGGTGATACATCATTACAGGGAACTCCGCGCAAAACATTGAAAATAAGTAACTGACCTGGAATATTCGTGGAATTTCATCCGTCTCAGCTCGATAAACGTCGCCTTGCGTGACAGGACGTACATGGAAAAGTTTGCTGTTTTGAAATAATGCACTTTCGTTATTTAGCAGAAAGTGTAATCATTCAATTTTACATACACAAATGATTCAAGTTAACATAGAGAGTTATTCATCAGAATACTTACTCAATATCTAGTACCATAGAGGGGTTGGACTGCTCTTTGTCTTGCTCGTCATTGTAAAAGAGAATCTTTTTACTGCTCACCACAACATACTGAAGGAAACGAAAATAAACATTTAAAAAGGGGCAAAGAGCAGCGTCTAAATGCATGGACAATAATAGTTTAATACATAATTCTTCATGCAAGTACTTACCTGCTTTTTCCAGCCATATCTTTTTATATTAACCCTATTAGGTATTGCGAGCCAGCCTTCGAGCCTTGATTCTGAAAACAAATAAAGTCCATTACATCCAAGTCAGAATTTGAACAAGCAATAGAAACAGACATGCGGGAACACAAACCAAGGTTGTGACACAATCTAAAAAAGAACTGATTGGCTTTTACTAACATGCGTAAACCAGGTACACTTTAAAACAACTGCCCACATCACCGGGTTTTAGTTGTAAAATCCCATGCTGTTTTGTTAGGTGAAACTAACAAGGAAAACAGGGCAGGCCTTTCTTTTATAGATCAAGGTAAGATGGTGAAAATTAGATGTCCCATATGTAAACAGATCCTGATGTTGTTGTGAATGTGAGAAAACAATGGCCAAATAGATATTTGACGCATTACCCAATCAGTTTTGACTATAATAGCTCACGTGGACCAAAAGAAGAACACCAAGTTATTACATTGTCATTAACATTTGTATTTCTATTTGGAATAACGGGCACGTTTGCTCAGAACAACAGCAGCAACAGTACTAGCTATCTGTCTTGACTAATGAACAAATAGGAGGAGATTCTAATTTATTACATTTAGGGCTGTCAAACGATTAATCGCGATTAATCGCATCCAAAATAAAAGTTTGTGTTTACATAATAAATGTGGGGGCACTGTGTATAATTATTTTGTATATATATATAAATACACAAACATGCTTGTATATAATTATATTAAATATATTAAATAAATTAAATAAATAAATAAAAATTTAATAAAAAAAATATATATTAAATAAATATTTTCATATATACTTTATATAGATTTATATATAATTTATAATAAATAATATTTTTTTCTTAAATATACACACGTGTGTGTATTTATATATATAAAATAATTACACACAGTGCACCCACATTTATTATGTAAACACAAACTTTTATTTTGGATGTGATTAATCGCGATAAATCGTTTGACGCCCCTAATTAAATTAGTACATTTGTACGTTTTTCTGATCGACGTAGACTGAAATTTTGCATAATAAACCCAGGAATGTGTGTCACGTTTATAGCAGTATTAGTAATTGGCTCAATACAGCAGTTTGTTGTACATTTTATCATCAACGCATGTAATTCTGCCCCTTTTCTGGAAATATCAACCAAACTAAGAATGCAATTAAATTAAAATGTTACTGGTTTAAAGGTTCACGCAGTGGTTGTGAGGGAGACAGGTAGGTCACATTAGAATTGTTTTAAAAAAATCATGCAAAAACTGTGTGACCACAACTGAGTTTGAAAGCTTAATGTCATTCCTTCTGTAGTGAGCATGCTTCCAGCGCAATAGATAAACCAGCCATACACACACTCAACATACAGGCACACGTGTGCTTCACAGGGCTGGGGATTGACATGGATTTCCCAATGTGATTAGATAGGTTCATTCTTTTGGGTATATGTTACTATTTTCAATTAAATTTTCAATTTTAGGGTTGGATAACTTAAATCATTTGGATAAATTAAAGGGGTCATGACATGAGAGATCATTTTTGACATATGCTAGGTCTTTCTACCATTAACACATCCAAGTTTCAGAGCTTAAAATGATGCCCTCATTATAAACCAGGCATTTATTTAATCAAACTAAAAAAAGGCTTGTTTTGATTTTGCGGATTCTGTTACGTCACAGTCAAATACATTTGCATATGAGCAAGACGAATAGTTATACATCATCGCACCATAGACGATAGACTAATGCCTGATTAGTCTAATGCCAAGATTTTAGGAGTCAAAATCACGTAATTCGACATAGTGACTATCGTAACAGACAAACTTTTTTTTGTCTATTACGATAGCCACTGTGTCAGATTACGCGATTTTGACTCCTAAAATCTTGTTGTGTCTTCCTGACCAGTCATTGCATGCCGTCTTTAACGGCGCGCGTGATGTCATCGAGAAGGCGAAACTAGTAGCGAGTAACTTCTGGAGACAAACGTAAAAAAACAATGGATGAAGCGGTGAGTGTTGTATTGGCTGTCCTGTGTTCATAAAAAAAGTAAAAAAAGAAAGAAAACTCGACAATGGACACGTTCCTGGATTGCTCGAAGAGGACAGTATGGGCTGCCAATCCTCCAAAGAGAACTTGAGGTAAAATATTGTTTTCTTACATATTTTTACTTTTAGTTTTAACGTTAGCACCATCGTCTCTCTTTCGTTTCGCCATTTTTGAAAATTGTTTTCGGAAAAGCTTCTGTGCTCCTATTGGTCAACCTTCATACATGTGACGGAATCCGTAGAGGACGAACGTTAAAAAAATTAAACATGCTAGTCTTTTTGTCGTGATGTCGTGAAGCATCGCAGAAGCGACGTAGGTTGTCGCCCACTATGACACACGAGATGATACGATCAAATCTTGCGTCCCGACACCCATTGTTGTTTACGAATCCCCATGACACCCTGCGTTAAACGGATTGTGCCAAAATTGGACTAAAATCGTGTAATCTGAATCAGGCTAAGACCTTTCATCGTGATTACGTACTGTGTGGCGCATCACATCATATACATATATGCGCACAAAAAAACTTTATACATTATAAGTGATCCCCAATGAACACATTAATATATATATAAATCTAAAGAAAAAAAACATGTCATGACCACTTTAAGAGGTTTCAACCTTTACAGAGCCAGGGAGGGACAAGCCATGCTAAATGAAGAAACTATTACTTTTGCAATTATTACATGATCTTCTGTGCATTACTTGCAATTTGAAGGCAACGCCAAGTTCCACATCACATTCACTTATTAATATTTTAACCCAGGCCAATAGGAATACAAAGAGTAAAGCTATCACACACACACACACACACACACACACATTAAAAGAGTGTGCCTTGACCTAAAACACCCCTGAAAGGTGCTCAGAGCAGGTTAGTCTAAATGATTTTAATAAGCAAAATAAGTTTGGCTAATTTCAGCAATTTCGTTTAAAATAAGTCTATTTTAGCATTGCTCTATCGGTAAAATCACTCTGAGTAGCTTATTTCTGAGGCATCACCAAAACACATTTGACATTCAGTAAGATGCGTTCATTAAAAAAAATAACAAAAGTAACAAGAAGAGACAAAATGCCACCCAAGAGCACAATCCAGGCATAACAGGATCCCAATCTTAAAGTTACTCACAGAGGGAAAAGAATAGAAGATACACAGATAAGGAGAGCAAGAAGAACTGACTATATATGAGGGAGAACAAGAGATTAGACTTTAAACACAGACATTAGAAGATGATGATTGTGTACACCACCTGGCAACATGAAACATCATCACTTTCATCCTATCATCACAACATTACAAGTCATAAGGACTATTTGTATGCTAAATCTAATGAACATCATAAATCCTGACAAATATACCCAAACAAAATGACATTCATTCGCCTAATAATCACTATTTTTTCACGTCTATTTAAAAAAAGTATCCCCACACACGTCTTTTTTCCAGTATTGTGGTAATAAAAATTCAATTTGTCTATACTGTCGATTTTACTTTCGGAGCTTTACCAGTGACTTTCATATTCATTTTGCGTTATAGCATGATGGAAGTAGGAACAATACGAATGACTTCTGCCAATAGGTGTCCACACTGCTTTCAGAGAATGGAATCAAACTCAGTTTGAGGTATTAGGATTAAGGGTGTGTTCACACATGTAACTCGCGATTGAGCGGCGAATGTGCTCTATCGTTAGGGGAGAGATCAGCCTCAGTGCGTCATCAAGTAGGGGTGTGTCCACGAGCTCAGGGGCGTCATCGAGCCCTGTTTTAGCCCCGCCCAAAAAATCCGTAAAATAGCAATAGTGAAAAACTGTTTAAAGGTAACTCCGCATTTCAGTACTTCACAGTCTTTGTAATATGTTTTAGCAATACTTTTCTAACATTTATAATGGGTTTAGAATTTTTTTGTAGAATTGCCTTTACAGGGACTTCAAGGTCCGATCTTGTGACATAACGTCCTGTCTTTGGTCTGTATTGCGTTAAAACTCCGCTAGGGATGCACGATATATCGGACGGCCACCATATCGGTATCAGCCGATATATGTATATTTTTATGTTATTGTTATCGGCCCAATTACAAAATCAAGCTGAAATATTACGGCCGATGAATAATGGATTATTTTCTTTCGTTGACACACTTTAGATGTTCAACATAAAGATTTCAAATTGATTGAAATCACTTCAAAAAAAAAAAAAAAAATTTATGTTCAACGTGCAGCGCATAAAATTCTAATGAAAACATAATTGTGTTCTCACTTTTGTTTTTGTAATCAGGCTCTCAAAAATTGTATTAAAAAATATTTGGATTTAGATTTATCGGTCAATATATCGGCTATAAGATTTCAAATATAAAGAATTATCGGTATCGGCAAAAATGTTCATATCGGTGCATCCCTAATCTCAGCTGAAAAAAAAAAACCATCATATGCATGCGTCCATAGTTTTGGATGTTCGGTAAATTCCGTAGAAAAATATACATTATAAAAGCAGTTGTTTTGTATGTTTAATTTCGGTCTTAAAAATAACAACGTCTAACGAATCAGGGCAAAATGTATTATTTTCTTTTTTGGTCTGTGAATCGAACTACTTAAACTTTGAACACACCGTTAGTCACACCAAACTTGATGCGAACATGCCTGTACGGTTTGCTTACTGTTATTTAAGTATTATACAAATAAATACAACATAAATATAATACAAATGAGCATTGAGAAATTTGGGTAAATTGCTTCTTATTTTTTGCATTTCACCTGCTCTGTGTGTTTGTCCCCCAATGAAACGATTTTAAATCCATTCCTAGCTATTGTGGGCTACAAATGCTAACCACATTACTTAAAACTCTATTCCTTAATTTACCTGACATTTCTATAATAGAAACATTCATGCTTTGTGAGCGTTCTCTCACCAGCAGTGTTGCTGTCCAGCTCGTCCGTCTGCAGGCTGGTGACGCTGGAGTTCTCCACGCGGAGCTGCAAGTCGTTCAGCTTCTCGTGGAGTTGCTCGATGTCGCTCTCTTTGCTGTCTAGTTGCATCTGTAGCTCATTGCGATACGTGCACTCCTCGGCCAATTGCTGCAAAGACACACACAACATCATTATCATGCTGATGTGGAGCGTCCATGCATGCCTTCACTAGAACAGATTTCGCAAATTCAGATTCAGATTCCACGGATGTTGGCATCCGTTTTGTCCCTGTGAAAACAATTAAACGTGAACTTGCCGCTTGCATCTCGTTGAGCTCCTTCTGGTACTTGATGGCCATGTGGTTGAACTTCTCCTTCTCCTGGTTCAGCTCCAGCTGCAGTTTGCGATTCTCCTTCTCTTTCTTGCGCAGGTCAGTGGTGCTGCCTCTCTTCTTCTGGTCCAACTTCATGTCCTTCCGGTTCATAATCTCAGCCAGCTTATTCACCGCCTGCAGGGACATGATGAGGTGTCAAAGTTTGAGCAAAGGCAGGCAAACATGCCCCTGTATGAGTTGTTGTCTCATATTTAAATATAAGATATAACTAAGCTATTTCACATGAGTAACGAGCGCAATATCACACAAGTGCCGTTTTCATTTAAAATAGCACAAGAGCAAATGTGAGAGTGATTTTATACAACATTTCAATAAATAATAAGTTGATATTGTTATGTTTTAGACACAATATTGTTAGTTTTTGCTGAACTTTGCCAACAGAAATATTACCTGTGAAGCCAGAGCAGAACAGAAACACACTGTGGTGTTTCGTTCTGAATGAATGAGTGTTTTGAGCGGATCAAACGGGTGAACCAATGATTCAATGACTCATCCATAAAGAGAGCCATTTACTTCACTCCTGAATAAATCAGCTGTTTGAACGAATCAATCAGGCGAACCAATGATTCAATGACTCATCCATAAAGAGAGCCATTTACTTCACTCCTGAATAATTTCGCTGTTTGAGCGAATCAATCGGGTGAACCAATGATTCAATGACTCATCTATAAAAAGAGCCAGTTATTTCACTCCTGAATAAATCCGCCGTTTGAGTGAATCAATCGGGTGAACCAATGATTCAATGACTCATCTATAAAAAGAGCCAGTTACTTCTCTCCTGAATAAATCGGCCGTTTGAGTGAATCAATCGGGTGAACCAATGATTCAATGACTCATCCATAAAGAGAGCCATTTATTTCACTCCTGAATAAATCAGCTGTTTGAGCGAATCAATCAGGTGAACCAATGATTCAATGACTCATTCATAAAGAGAGCCATTTACTTCACTCCTGAATAAATCAGCTGTTTGAACGAATCAATCGGGTGAACCAATGATTCAATGACTCATCCATAAAGAGAGCCATTTACTTCACTCCTGAATAATTTCGCTGTTTGAGCGAATCAATCGGGTGAACCAATGATTCAATGACTCATCTATAAAAAGAGCCAGTTACTTCTCTCCTGAATAAATACGCCATTTGAGTGAATCAATCGGGTGAACCAATGATTCAATGACTCATCCATAAAGAGAGACATTTATTTCACTCCTGAATAAATCAGCTATTTGAGCGAATCAATCGGGTGAACCAATGATTCAATGACTCATCCATAAAGAGAGCCATTTATTTCACTCCTGAATAAATCAGCTGTTTGAGCGAATCAATCGGGTGAACCAATGATTCAATGTTTCTAATAATAACTTGTCCACCATCTTGGATGATTTTTCTTTTACTGAGCTTAATGTTTATACGTCTACATGGTGTTTCTAATATGCTTTAAGACAAACCATGTGTAAATTCATAAGTCGACAGCATTACTGAGTATTTTCTGTCTCAAACACACGGTTTGAAATCGCTGGTGTTTCTGACGTCACAAACGACCTTGTAACCAATCAGATCAACGTGTGATCGTCAACCAGTGAATCTCTGAGCTGAGTGAGTGAGTGGAGGCAGAGCTCATTTGCATATTCATAGAACTGCGTAGACTAAATTATGCAAGGGTTATGGAGATACATTCAAGCTATTTTAAGGCATGAAGGATTCTTTTCAAGGAAAAAATATTTAAATACATCATTTTGGTGATCAAAGATTATTGACTACTGGTGTTTGCACATGACTCTCAAAAGACTTCCCGAGTTCTCATATTCTGTTCACTTTCACACATTCAAATCTATGGTGATGACGACACTGGCCTTTTCACTATTAGAACGTACATTATGTATACAAAGTTGCTGCATGGTGGTCTTACCTGGATCTTCAGAGTTCTTTCTATATTAAGGATCTTCTCGTAGTTCACCTTTACCGAGTTTTCCACCTCCTCCTTCTCTGCCGCGAACTCTAAAGGAAGTCATTAGAAAATCCGTGTTAATGCGTAAAGATAAACTGCAGTTAATCACTTGGATTCAAGATTACCTTCTTCTTGAGCTCGGAGCCTTCTGTCCAACTCGGTCTTCTCCTTGCTGAGGATGTCCACATCTTTGGTAAGGGTTTTGATGGATTCCTCAAGCTAAACGAAAATGCATTATACTCCAATTAAAAGCTACTAATATAACCACACAGTTGTCAATAATGAGAGATTAAAATTGCAGGTGGGATTGAGTTTTAACCCTGAAAATGTGCTGGAGGTCAAACGGACTATACAAATGAAATGGTCAGATTGAGAGAAGGAAGCCTGTCCTCCGCTAATAACAGACCTGTGCGATGCTGGAGTCTTTCTCTGAGATCTCCAGTTTGTAACGTGACACGGCCTTCTTGTTCTCCTGAGAGAGTTCGAAATACTGCTCTTCCTGAAGCGCACGGGCCAGCTGCTCCGACTCTGCTTTCGTCATGGTGAGGTCCAACTGAGCAGAGAGCGACTCCCTACACAAAACATTTATGAAGGAGAAGTTCACAAGAACGTACAGCAGTATTTCTAAGTCACAAGACACTCTTTAGTTCCTTTAACGTTTTTTTTTTTTTTTAAAAGCCACAAATTAATGGAGGACTTTTACTTCTCTGAGTACATGTCCTGGACTTTTTTGAGAGCGTCTTGAGTTTGTCGATTCTTCTCCTCGATCTCCTCCTTTAGCTCCTTCACCTGAGTTTTATAGAGTGTCTGAAAACAGTAAAACATGGCTTGAGAATATAAGCAATGCTGATTTCTTCTCATGATATGAACATGACACCCTAACACGGACGTAACTCATTAAGCTGAGAGACTAATGGCGTTTTTCCATTACCAGTACCAGCTCGACTCGATTCGGCTCGCCTCGGTTCGACCCAGCTCGCTTTTCGCTCCGTTTTCCATTGCAGAGATTCGCTCCGTTTTCCATTTCCAAGTACAGCCCAACTGATAAAGGATTTTGAAGGCCGATACCGATACAAATATTTGTTGGTTTTAAAATCAGATATTCCGATATATATCGGCCGATATTTATTGATTTATTTATTTTTTCAGAAACGCTCAACAAAACATTAACAGATTTCCCTAACATTAGTTATTTGTAGTTATTTATGAGTTTTAACTAAAATAATATGATAATGGATTTTAAAAAGAAACTTGTTTCTTTTAGTGTCTTAACAGAACAGAGGAACATCAAAATATATTAAAGTTCTGATAAATAAAATATAAGCTACCTTATAATTACAATGTCAGCTTGCTTGGCGTCATTGGTTTCCACACACGTGTAAAAGAAAAGCTAACTTTTATGCACAGGATGTGTGGCGCGTTATACACAAGTGTTGACAACAGGGACGATGTAGAGTGCCCTCTGGTGGACAAACTATACAACTCCAACACTCATGACATGGTTGAAGTGTGTTTCGTCCGTTTTTATTTTATTTTGAAATATTCATTTATCGGCCATTATAACTGCCGATACCGATAGTTTGGAAAATGCCTAATATCGGCCGATAATATCAGCCTGCCGACAAATCGGTCTGAGTACCGCCACAAATAGTACCAGGTCGTCATAGCAACGCCTTTCGTCCCTCGTTGCCCTATCAATGTCTCGCAGGATCCTCTCTTCGGCCACCAAACAAAGGAAAGTCTGCACCTCCTCGTTTGACCACGGCGTATTCTTCCGAGTTGCCATAATAATAGTAGTCAGTTTAGTAGCTATCTCTGGGCAAACTATTTAAAAATGGCGGGGTTATTCTGGATACTCCAACTGGCGCGTGTAATGATGACGCAGTGAATGGTGACGATTCTCTCTGACCAATCAGCAGTCGACATTGTTTTCACGTGACATTTTAGTATCGTCTTAGCTCGCTCAGAACCTCGCCGGAGGTGGTACACAAAAAGTACCCGAAAGCAGGAACAGGTACTACTTTTACACAGTGGAAAACCAAACAAAGGCGAGCCGAGTCGAGTCGAGCTGGTACTGTGTAGTGAAAAAGCTCCATAATACTATAGCGTTGTTGATGTTTTTAAAAGTGTTAAGATACTTTGTATTCAATTTCCATTTCCATATCACTTTGCCAAACTCCATCAATTCCCCCCTAAGCCAAGGCAAGTGTCAAGTTAATCTAAAGTGTAAAACAAAACAGTTCTAAACAAAAGAGTGGCTTGAGGCCAAAAACCTGAGAATGTAGTATTTTAGACTTGCACATCTGGTAAAAGCAGAATAATTAACTCTGCACCACTTAATTGGTGTGTTAGAGGTTTTTAATTCAGGAGATGAGATTGGAAGTGACTATCATATGACCGGGACACATCGTGCCGACGGTTTTTGAGCGTCGGACGGCTTAGTTTGCGTCACTGTTGGCTTTAGTCGGACGGCGTCAGGGTTTTTTGGGGGAATATTCAGCATCTTGAAACAGCGTCGGGCTGTCGGTGAGAGGGGTCGCTCTGATTGGCTGTTAACCTTACCGAATGAATCAGTGCACAACAATAAAAGAGAAAGTGGTGAAAATCAGCAAAGTCGTCAAGACGGTATAGACAGAAGGCTGTTATAATTTGACGCCATCTTTGGCCCTGTTTACACCTGGTATTAAGATGTGTTTTGGTCGATCGGATCACAAGTAGTTAAGGGAGACACATGACCGTTCACACCTGTTGTTTTATTCCGTCTCTACTGTCCACTTTCAACCTCTTCTGACTGATTTCTTCAAGGGGAGGGTCTATAGGCGGATGAATATATGGACTTTTCCAGACCTTTCCAACTAATGGAGGAAATAAGCTCACGCAATTTACATATGAACGTGAAAGGAGAAAACATACGATGAGCAGCAGCTTTCGTTTGTTTGGTACGTTTTTCATCTTCAAACAAAACTTGGGTCTTCAGCCGACAAAGTTTAAATCCCGTCTGGGTACACACTTCCCATGTTTACACATTAGGTCAGTTGGCGTACAGAAGACGTCATTTGTGGCAGTTTGGACACATTCGACCACATGAGCGTTTACACTTCGAAAGCAATCCATGCGGATGAGTTTTCGACTCCCTCTGGAAGTGGACAAGCTCAAAATGTTTTAGACCCCGTTTACTCGTCGTTCACTTGTGATCCGATCGACCAAAATTATTTTAATGTCAGGTGTTAACAAGGCCTTACCTGAGCATTTGAAAGCACTAATATTTTCATAATAACATGAGGCGCCTGGAGTGAAGAAAGTGATCAGCATGATGCTCAACAATCACTGTTTGTTTATGGTTTGTGTTTCTGCAGTCCTTAGCTGTGTCTGAAACCGCTCACTCGTTCACTCATTCACCAATCCCTATATAGTGTATGGCATTTGAGTGCACTATATCTGCAAGGAGTGAATGAGATGAAGTGAGTGAATTCGGACGCTGACGTTTACACTGTGCGTCGGAGAGTTTGAGCTGTCGCAGAAGAGGCTTCGTCACACGTACTTATAAAATTCCTTTTATCTTACGTTCCTTACATTATAAAATAATATTAACAACAATAACAATCATAATGACTTTATTTTGTAATTATATATACCTCCGTGGCAGCTTTGTAGTTTCATCAACTGAAATTGTAACGCTCGCGCTCACAAATGACGTGTCGTCGAGCGCCCTCCGGCGACCGTTATTATATCCGAATGAATACGCTTCCTGACGACGATTAACAGATATTTTTCAAATCCTCCACTGGATGTGATGTAATGTAATCTCTCACTTAAACTTGCTCATGCCGCACTTTCATGTGCGCTCAGTTCTCTTCTCATTGGATTGTGGGAAATAGTGCTTCAGCAAGCGTACATCGAATGTACACTCGAATTCAGAGAGGATTGTGGGTAAAAGTAGTGAATGAATGTACTCAGAATTCGGACACCACTAGAAAATGGCCGACACCCGATATAGTGCACCATATAACGGATAGGGAGCGGTTTCAGACACAGTTCTTGTTTTGGTTTCCCTTTTTGAAGGATGAAAAAATAGACTATTCAAACCTGCTGATATAGCGACATGACATCACGACTTTTGCGTAAACATACACGCCACTTTCGAGTCAAGTGGCGTGTTATCTCTACGCATTTTGAGCTATCCGCGTGTATGCGTGTATGTCTACGCCATTAACGTCCGCGTCATTCCGCGTGTCCGCACACGCCGTCAAATGTCCAATCATAAATGCCATTAACCCCAGTGACGGTTAAGTTTAGGGATAGGGTTGAGGTAAGTCATATCTTTTTTTTCACTAGGATGGTAAGGGAACAGTCATAAATGCCATTAACCCCAGTGATGGTTAAGTTTAGGGACAGGGTTGAGGTAAGTCATATCTTTTTTTTCACTAGGATGGTAAGGGAACAGTCATAAATGCCATTAACCACAGTGACGGTTAAGTTTAGGGACGGGGTTGAGGTAAGTCCTATATTTATATAACGTTAAGTCAACGGCGTTCATAAACACGCTGAAAAGCGATTATGCGTCTTGATAGCACGCCAAAAATGCAAATACGAATTGGCGTGTCATACACACGCTACTTCATGAGATCAGTCTGGATATAGACAGATATTTACTTACACTACACATGGAGCAGAACGCATGTGATAGTTGACAGTCGGCATTAGTCGTGTTACTGTGTTCAACACAGCTTTTTGACTGAGAGGCGACAACAGTCAGTGTTCATCATTGCTAGTTCTTTGACGTCGGCTTGGTGTGTCCCGGGCTTTAGTCTGGTTACTGATAAATTTGTTAAAAAATGCTTGTTTGGGGGGGAAATGTTTTTTTTGTGCACAAGATATTATGGATACTTTGCCTTAACAAGTCCTGTGACTGAAACATATGCTCAGCGTCTGCCTCTGTTGTGAATTGTGTTGGTGTGTCTGTTTGCATTAAGCCAAGTTATTTATTATATATTTTTTTTTAAATAAGAAGCCACGGTAGCTTCTTCTGTATCTACAATGTCCATTTCCGTTGATATACTGAAACATTTCTCGTGCACATACTAACGGAAATGTAGCTTTCTTTGCAATCAGTTTTTTCAAGATTCCACTTTTTTTTTTTTTACATAAATTGAATTCGCAACTTGAATGGAAACCTGGCTCATAGAAAACATGCCTTGAACCTAGCAAGTTTTATGTGACTTTATGGGCACTTTACACCTAAAAAAGGTTGCAAAATCATTGCTAAAGTTGAGAGCCATGATTACTTTTTTTAACCGTGATGCTACAATATCAGGATTAGGAAGTATTTTACCTCTGAGAGGCAAGAATTGCCAAGTAAATAATGCAATGAGCGATATGATGATCACACGCACGAGGAACGATCGCTCGAGATGCGTTTTCACCTCATTAACAAAAAGGAAACATGAAATATGTGCAGCAGTCTGTGATACTCACTGAGAAATACTGCTCAGCCTCCAGCTGGTCCTGAAGTTCCCTCATCTGACCCTCATTTCCTCTGTACTGCCTGAGGAGACACGCTTCCATCAATCACAGTCACTTCAGCTTCACAAGCGCTATTTATTCAGACTCCACAGCTCAAGCCAAGAGAAATGAGTCCACCCACTAGCTCTTTTGTAACAGTAGGGCGAGTTGTTTCAAGCAAAACACATTTGAGAGATAAACCAAGTAAATATATTTTGATAAAACATTAGCCTCCTGAGACCCGAGAGTTTGCCTGGTGTGCATTTTATAATTGTTCTTGCTATTTGGGATAAGTAGGACCTAACAAGTATAATAACTAAAATTTGTTATTGTACAGGAAGTAGTTTTTGCATAAAAGGATGTCCTCATACGAAGACAGTGGGTCTAATTTTTTTATTGGAATAATGTAAAATGATGCATAACTCACAATAAGGTCAGGAACTTAAGGAAGCTTGTTTCCGCCAAGCAATGTCTTTTTGTCTCCAATATAAGCTATACAGGTTCCTATGGGAACTTGTTTCTGCCACAGAAAAGATAATTGCGACTCATTATCTCGCAATTGCGAGAAATAAAGTCAGAATTGAGAGATAAAAAGTCGCAATTCTCTTTTACATCTTTTTTAATTCCATGGCAGGAACAAGCTTCCATGGGAGCCTGTTTAATATAAATCAGTTAATGATTTTATGCAGACTTTGAGGAACGAAACCGTCTGGTCAAGATCCACTGCCAGTTAATCTTTTAACTTCCCCTCTGTCGGACTGAGGTCGATTCTTAATCCACCCGTGTAAATACTGGCAGCCAATTGTTTTGGCCAGCTTTAAACATAATCTGCAATAATAGCCTTTTCTACGACAGAAAAGCCTTCTAAATATTCATTACAATACTATTGTATAATACTATTTTATGTAATAGCTGTTGCCAGTAAGGCATTTTATGGACAGAACAGTTACAATTAGGGTCAAAAATGACCAATAGAAATGCTTGTACAAAAAAAAAAAAAAAAAAAAAAAAAAAAACATAAGTTAAAAGGATGGTTCACCCAAAAATGGGAATTCATGTCATTCAAACCCTTAAAACTTTGATTAATCTTCAAAACATATGATAAGACACTTTAAATGAATGAGAGGTTTCAGTCACTTCATTTAAAGTCCAGGTAATCAAAACTTAGAAGACCCTAAAAGACCGTGAAGGCAGAATGGTTTAATCCAAGTCTTGAAGAGATATGACTGCTTTATATTAGGAATGCACTGATATGGACATTTTGGCCGGTGCCGATTACTGATAATGCTTTATATATGAAAGGCGATAGCCGATATATTGGCCGTTAAAAATCTAAATCCAAAGTTTTATGTAATTTTTGAGAGCCTCATTACAAAAACTAAAGTGTCACCATTAAAAGAATGTCGTCTATATGTAGCCTATATGACAGACTTGCGCTGCACATGTTGAACATAAAATGTATTTTCCTTTTTTTTCAGTGATTCCAATCATATATCAAGCAAATCAAAACCATCATGTTGAACAGTGCGCATCTGAAGTGTCTCAGCTAAAGGAAATAATCCATTATTCATCAGCTTTAAAGGAGCTGTATGCAAGATTGTGGCCAAAACTGGTACTGCAATCACTTTCAAATTAGGGTATATCCCCGCCTTCCCCCATGGCTCGAGGTTGCCAGACATGCTGCAGGTTCCAGCAGGAATGTAGGCTGCTACAAGAAGCTTCCAATGGCAAGTGACGAGTACTACACTGTTTTTTTCCTGTTAATCATTTATTTCGGACTTTGTAACAAAGTATTTCGGATTCATATCGAGTTTTTGGGGGGGTTCGCAACGTTAGAATTTTTTTATTCGACAAGTTTGTATCTGCAGCTGTGGTAAATAGAGAGGAGCTGGCAACCCGAAAGCCGCAACACTACTGACTCTGTGATTGGTAGATCGGTGGAGGGAAAACACAACTTGAGAACATCAACATCAGTCAAGGGCTGCGACTTCACTTTTTAAAAGACAATATCCTGGCCGGACTACTGTTGTCAGTGATACAAGTATGTGAAATGAACATTATTTCTTAATGTCTAGTGCCATATCCAGGGTATATGCAGGAATCTTGAAGTTAATTTTAATACCTTTTCAAGACTTTTTCAAGACCTTCTCAATATTTTTCAATACCTCACCGCCACTTCAAGCTATAACCATTTACATCAGTGATACTTTTAACTTAAGAGTTTTAGTTTGTGATAAAGACTATAGACCACTCTGATACAAAAAATCAAAAAGGCTGGGATAGTAAATCAAAGCAAAGTTTACTAAAAAACTTCCCCATTCTGTTTGTGTGTTCACCAACCTTCTCTTAAAACATTTTGGTGCGTAGTAATACTGCTCTCAGAGGCAATTTACGAACACACCCACAATAGCCCAAAATAGTTTTTAAGTATCTGTTCGGGGTTTTTTTTTTTAACAAAAATGACTAAATTCGAATTCACACACTTTTATGATGTTTTTGGGACTCAAACTGTTGGACAGCTAATTCAGAAAAAAATAGGGATGTAACGACTCACTCAACTCACGATGCGATACGATTCACGATATCGGTTTCACGATACGACTTTCTCATGATTTTTTTTTTTAACAAATGACATTTAAGACAAATTATTATAAATGAAAAAGTGTCTCTTTTATTATTTCTCTAACAAAATCTGCACTTTTTTCATTTTGAAATATATTTTTCAAATAACAAAACTACATTGAAAAATAAAATTCCCTTACAGGTTGTTTCTGTCGGTCTAGTCAAGAGGCTGGACACTCAGGTACCTTCGCACACTAAGTAAAAGGCTGTAAAATTTTTACCACATTGACAGGAGTTTTACAATGTAATAAAGGAAAGATTTTAATTTTGTCATAATTTGTATCATTAAAATAGAAAGAGTTAAAAAAGAACACATTTATCAAAATATGCCATAACGCTCAACAAATTATTTTAAAACTAAATAAATCCATGTACACGACATAGAGAGAAAGAGATATTAAAATAAATACAACACGTGGTTGCCATGGAAACACTGACGCACCTTGTGATCTCCGTAGCTCTCACACTTGTCGTATTAATGACTTTTACGTCAAAACGGAGGTGATGCGCTTCTCACGGTGGTGATTATTATTAGTCCACGAAGAGTCAAAAAGCCGCCACAGCTCCGAACTGAATTAGTAAACATCTAAGCTTGCCGTCGACAGCGCGTGCACAAATGGCACACTTTTGCGCGGCGCGAGCGGAGCAAACCAAACGTTTTCAGTTCATTACTATGAGTGCTCACACAAGCTCAAGTTCCTTAGGAATGAAGTGAAAACACTCGCTAGGTTCGCGCGGCGCCAGGGTGTGCTCACTGCCTGAAAAGCGAGGTTCACAACTTCACAGTAGGCTATTCAGTAAACGCTCCTGCTGTTTAAAACGTGTATCGCGATTCATTTAACATCTCAACCGACTTGAATCGTCACACATTTTTATCGATTTTCAACCGGTTGCGAGTGAATCATTAACGTTATATCCCTAGAAAAAATACTTTCAAAATTTAAGACTTTATAAAGCTGTGATAAGACTTTTTAATACTTTTTAAGGGTCTTAATTTTCCCAAAATTGATTTATCACCTTTTAATACTTTTCAAGACCCCGCGGATACCCTGATATCAGAGAAAATTTATGATTAATTGAAATAAATTTCTTGCATACAGCTCCTTTAATATATCAGCCCAATTTTCTTATCAGGTCAATAATGATAAAACCATAAATGAACATATCGTCCGATACCGATACGGGGGCTGATATATCGCGCATCCCAACTTTATACAGTGAACAGAATATTTTAGGCTTTTATGGATATCATTTGGACCCTGTTTAGAAACTAGATCATTTTACTATTGCTGGCTAATAGTTCCAAAGTTGTCTTTTATTAAAAAAGGGAGATTTGTACATGAGCCTTTGAGGGTCGGAGAGAGCAAAAGAGCATACTTGGTGAGCTGTGCCAACTGGAACTCGACGGAGCGCTTGTTCTCGAGGGCCGCGTTGATTTCCTGTTTGAGCTGCTTCTCTGACCCTTTCAGGCGTTCAGCCTCCATCGTCCAGCTTTTCAGCTCGTTTTGGCACAGCGAACGCTTCGCGGACTCGTTCTCCAACTGCACCCGCAGCTCCTTGACCTGGTGGGGTGGAGAGAAGACGAAAGATGCCCAACTCGTAACACCTTTAGCGGTTTGTAATCTTCTCGAGCCGATCCGTCGACACTCACCTCGTCCTCCAGCCTCTCCTTCTGCTTCATCAGCTGCTCCATCTTCTGCACGGACTGCTTGAGGTCGAACTCCAGCATGGAGCACTGCTTCTCCACCTCCACCACCCTGCTCTCCGCTCGCATCCGCAGTGTGGTCTCCTCCGACACCTTCTGCTCCACCGCTGATGGAGAAACAGAGTCCATCAATATATAGGTCGATATTTGGCACATCGAAATTTCAACAAATATGCAATTCATTGTACCAGTTGTATTAATTGTACTTGTCCAAAACGTATTTTGTCCCTGGACATGCACGAGAGAGCAACTTGATGTTTTGCTCATAAAATGGGGAACATGGCTTTATATATATTTTTAATATTATCTCATAATTCGGGAGCAGGTTTATTATGCTGCTGTCACTTTAAGACCCTGTTACAAATGCGATTTCCTTCTCAACTGTTTACGTTCTGTAAAAACATAACTTTGTTTATGTGAAAACTCACCAAGACCAGCATTTTGACTTTATTTTCTTTGTTTTGTTTGACTGTTTAAGCACAATACGCAGCAAAAAGAAGTCAATTTAGTTCAGCGAGGTGGCTTTATGTGCGCGCACTTTGGTTTTGAGCGCAAAATCTGCAGGAATGACTTAAATTATCCGCAATCCCACACCGAAATTCCAGCCCTGTAACACCAACAATATTCATCTGGAGCAAATTAAAGCAGTGAGTGAGGGGGTGGTGTCCGGGCATGCAGCTAAACAAGACGCCGTGCAGTTCTGGACATGCAGTAAGATGGCATTTGTGCATCTTACACACACACACATACCGTGCATAGCAGCTGACTTGGCTTCCTCGATAGACTCGTATTTGTCTGTGAGTTGAGCCTTCGTGATGCGGTGCTCGGTCGATTCCTGGTCTAGCCGCTGCTGGAGAGTCTTCAGCTTGTAGTTCAGGTCAATTTCCAGACTGTTCTTCTCCTGAGGACACGGAGAACATAGAAACACCGGTTACACAAAACACAGTTATTGATATATTTCCAAATCAGCTTAAATGTCAGAAAGCTTTGTATTTTCCAGCCCAAACTCTATTACCAAAATAGTGCTGACTGACCAACAAACCATGTCGAGAGAATGGTTAAACACAAAATTAAAGGGTACATATCATGCTTTTAAATCATTCATTTTTACTTATAAATCATACATTTGTGGTCTATATAAAGCATAACTGCAATGCTTGGGTCTGAATTCCACATTATTATAGCTCAACAGGCCCCTTTTCTACCCCTTTTCTGATGTGCTTCTGTGAGCAACCCGTTTCGAAGCGTCCCCTTTAAATAAAAAGGAGTTGCGTCTTTCCCCGCCCGCTCTCCAGGTCGCTGAGTTCACGGTCGGTTCAACTCCCCGCGTTCGGCCATTATTGTAGTTTGATAAGAGATATACGATTACTATAGTTTCAAAGAACATTTTTATTCACACGTCAACAAAATGTCAACAAAAGACTTGTCCATCAAGCGTTACGTATTCGAGCCAGAGCGAGCGATTTGAAAAAGACGACGACAAACCTGCAGAACAACGTGTTCATATGGATGCAGTGGTATGTAAAGTTAAGTTAACTATGTTGTGTTATTAGTGAAAGTCGACCATTTCTCTTGTTAAAACAAGCACTCTGACAAGATAAATGACTGCGGTCTGATCTTACCACAAAAAATCTGTATTGATAATAATATGATAACTTGCGTTTAGAAAGCGTCAGAAAACACAGCAGCTAATGATAGAAGGAATTTACCCCTCATTCAGACGAAGTCGATCGGCAAACCATTCTTTATACTGGCGGAGGTTGTTGGATTGGGGATCCTTGAAGTGCTTCAGGTCACTACATCCAACAACCGAACATTTTGACTTGCCCTCTCGTAACTTCTGCATCATTGAGCTTGGACTACAAAATCGGAGCGAGAAATAATAATGGCGGATTGCTCGAAGTGTTGGACTGGTAGTCGATGTCCTTATTTGGCAGTTCCGCTGCAAATACTGTGACGTAATTGTTCAAAAAACGTAATAGACAACAGGAAAATCCGAACAGGTTGAAAAATATGACCAAAACAGAATATAAAGATATAAACGAAGCACCTGAAGAGAATAATTTCATCTTTTCTGTACTTATAAACACTCCAAATATACAACAAAATGCATTTAAGGGCTAAAAAAGTGGATTTTGCATGATATGTCTCCTTTAAGTCTATTTTAGGACCATTATTTTTTAACATTTACTTTCCTGCACTGTCAGAATGAAAAAAAAAATGTAGCTTTAGGCATAAAAGTGCTTGTCACTGGAGCTGTATCCTTACAATTTACAATTTTGTACCTAATCTACCCTTAAAGGGAAACTCCACTTTTTTTGGAAATAGGCTCATTTCCCCCAGAGTTAAACAGTTGAGTTTTACCGTTTTTGAATGCATTTAGCCGATTTTCTGATATTTAGAAGAATATCAGTAACCAGACAGTTTCTGGTCTCATTGACTTCCATAGTAGGAAAAAAATATACTATGGAAGTCAATGAGACCAGAAACTGTCTGGTTACTGATAATCTTCTAAATATCAGAAAATCGGCTGAATGGATTCGAAAACGGTGGGGCAGTTGTAAAATGAGCCTCTTCCAAAAAAAAAAGTGGAGTATCCCTTTAAAATTGATAATGTAATGCATGGAAAAGAAAATCAAAATAGTCACGTTGCAAAAAATATCTTAAAGGGATAGTCCACCCAAAAATGAAAATAAAGTCGAGAGAAAATTAAGCGACGAGGATACATTTTGTGCGGAAAAACAACATCAAATAACGACTTTATTCGACAATTCCTTTTCTTCCTTGTAGGCTTGAGACGAGAGTTCAAGGCGCATGCGCGAGAACGTCGATCTAACTCCTTCTAGTTCAGTTCCCGCGCATGCGTGGTGGAAATTTCTCTCTCGTCTCAGGCCGACAAGGAAGAAAAGGAATAGTCGAATAAAGTCGTTATTTTTGTTTGTTTTTTTCACACAAAAAGTATTCTCGTTGCTTGATAAACTTATACTGTACTTGAGCCACTGTAAACATTTTCTTCATTGACATTCTGGGCCGTCAAGTGTCGATCCCTTAAGGAGCCTATGTGGCAGTGATCCAGCTCTCAAATTTAATCAAAAATATCTTCATTTGTGTTCCGAAGATGAACGAGAGTCTTATGGGGTTGGTACAGCATGGAGGTGAGTAATTAATGACTTAATTTTCATTTTTGGGTGAACTATCCCTTTAATAGCCCACAATTATCATGTAAAATATATTCAAAAATTGTATTTTAAAATACGTTTTTATTCATTTAAAAATAATATAAACACGGCAAACCTTCTCAAGAACGTTACATCTGTCTTGGACTTGTTTCCTCTCCAGCTCCACTTTGGACAAACTCTGCTTCACGTTCTTGTTGTCCTCCTGTAGACCAGTGATACGAGCTTCAAGAGACAAAGAACAGACGATCCCACTGGATTATCACAGTAGTTGCAGAGGGAATGTTTTGACATTATAAAAGAATATTATCGACACTATTTCCACACCATAGAAAATGTTTTTATTAATAAAGAATTCAGACCAGTACTTTTCCACAGTGTTGCAGCCTTTTGCTAAAATCTTCAAATAATTTTTCCCATGTCAAACTAAACCCCATAATTCCAAAAAAAAACAAACAGATGTGATAACTTTGCAAATTTATTAAAACGAAAAAACAAAACTGAAATATCCCACCGATACAAGTACTTAGATCCTTTGCTATGAAGTTGGAAATTTAGCTCAGGTGCACCCCATTTCTCTTTGAGATGTTTGAGAACCATTTTTTGTGGAATGCGTCAATTAAATTTGTTGCACTGGTTATGTTCCCCAATGTTGCAAGCTGAAAATTAGCCAATCTAAAGTTTAAGCAGAAATGTATTAAACAGAGACTGAATAAAGTAGGGCTTGAATATTTGAATGTAATGAATATTTTAACAATTTTCTTCCTGGTGTCCTTCGGCAGCTCTTTGGTTGAGTTTGGAGTGTGACTGAGGCTGTGGACAAGTGTCTTTTATACAGATAACGGGTTCAAACAGGTGCCAATAATACAGGTAATGAGCGGAGGACAGAAGAGCTTCTTAAAGAAGAAGTTAAAGGTCTGTGAGAGCCAGAAATCTTGCTGGTTTGTGGGTGACCAAATACTTAGGCTATGTTAACACGAAAACGATTCAGAAGAGAAAACGCAAAAGTGGCGTTGCGTCATCACTTTTTATTCTGCGTTTAGACGAGCGTTTTGTGTGGGAAATCCGCGTGCAAATGGTGACGCAAAAGTGTGTGAAATTCAATGTAGTATGCACTTCAGGCGGCTACGAGAGCATACTACAACAACACCAAGTCCACACGCCTGCGTACAACCTTCACTGTCAAGCAGACTTTTGCGTTTTTACCGTTTACACGGGAACGCGGCGGTGGAGCGTTTTTAAGATTTCCACTCCGGAGGGTGGTTTCAATTTTTTGCGTTTTTAAGCCTCAAAAACACTGTCGCCGTGTAAATGAAAGGCACATCCGATAAAATATTTTTACGTTTTCAACCGCGAGCGTTCTCGTGTAAACAGGCCCTTATTTTCCACCATAATTTACAAATAAATTCTTAAAAAAATCCTACAGTGTGTTGAAGTGTACCTAGGATGAAAATTACAGACCTCTCTCATTAGTAGGATAACGTGCACAACCAGTGGCTGACTAAATACTTTTTGGCCCCACTGTAAGTACGCACCGTCAATTGGACACCGACGTGTTTGATACTGTTGCCATGGTTACCAATATGATAACGTTGTTTCCCACATTTTGTTATTACAGCCTTCCTACAATTTTGAGGAAAATAATGAATTAAATCCATTTAGAATACGGCTGTAACGCAACAAATTGTGGAAAAAGTGATGTCTGAATACCTTACGGATGCGCTGATTACACACTACGTATATTATGTTAAAGGGATACTCCACTTTTTTTTTGGAAATAGGCTCATTTTACCACTCCCCCAGAGTTAAACAGTTGAGTTTTACCGTTTTCGAATGTATTCAGCCGATTTTCTGATATTTAGAAGAATATCAGTAACCAGACAGTTTCTGGTCTCATTGACTTCCATAGTAGGAAAAAAATATACTATGAGATGAGGAAAAAAATATACTAATGAGATAATATACTAATATACAAGAAATATACTGATACTATGAGAAAAAAATATACTAATGAGACCAGAAACTGTCTGGTTACCGATATTCTTACTGATACTCTAAATATCATAAAATCGGCTGAATACATTCGAAAACATTAAAACTCAACTGTTTAACTCTGGGGTAGTGGTAAAATGAGCCTATTTCCAAAAAAAGTGGAGTATCCCTTTAATAAAATCTTCCTGTGTACTCATCTGTGGTCTGTGTGTATGGAGTCGTCTGGGCCGTCTCACCTTGCAGCTCCCTGATCTCCTCCGAGCCCTGGCTGCAGGACCGTCTCTCGGTGTCCAGCGTGGTCTGCAGTTGCAGAAGCTCTTTCTCCAGCTGCTGTTTGACACTCTCTGCAGCGCGACTCTTCTCCTGCAGCTCACGGTTCACTCCCTCCAGCTGGCTCATGGACTTGCTCATCTCCGTGTGGCTCTTCCTCAAGCGCACCACCGTGTCCGACTCAGCCCGCAGGAGGTCGTTGGCTTCCCCCAGCTGTGAGAGATGATGTTTCTCAATTATCATGTGGCGTAATCACATTTTGAGACACAATTTTGATACCACAGCGAAAGCTATATTGGAAAACTTTCCCTTTAACTATTTAAAGGAGTAGTTCACTTATAAAAAAAACATCAAACTTATTTTTTAGATGACCGATCGTTTCACTAGAGAAGACGTCTGGTGTCGTTTAAAGCCCTTTGAAGGTGCACTGAAACTCTCATTTGGACCTTGAACCGTTTGGTTCCCATTGAAGTGCATTATATGGTGAAAAATCCTGGAATGTTTTCATCAAAAACCTTCAATTCTTTTCAACTGAAGAAAGAAAGACTTGGACAACTTGGATGACATGGGGGTGAGTAAATTATCAGCAAAAGTTTTTTTAAAAGTGAACTACTCCTTTAAATATATGAAAATAAAAATACTTAAATTAAATAAATTAGTAAGTCAGTTGTTAATGCTAATAATAAGTTAATAACACATTGAGGCATTAGCATGTAGCCTTCAAACAGTGCTTTAAAAATAATCACATTATTCAGTAATAGAAGAGAGTCAACTGTAAAGGCTTGAAGCTACGATATGTCTTTGTTTTCTTTTTCTTGTCAGTGTTGCGGCAACAGGATTAAGTCTGCATTTACACGACACAGATTTATCTGGACACTTTGTGGGTAATCTTTATTCTCAATCGTGAGCGGGGTTTAACGCTAAATCGTTTTTCTACTGCCAGTGGTTCCCATTTTTACTTGCCCTAAAAACATATTCACTGGCGCAACCCCCCAAAAAAATGATTGAAAAAAGTTGTATATATATATATCTCACCACCTTGTCTATCTATTAAAGGGGGGGTTGACTGCGATTTCACTTTTTTCTTTTTAAATAGTGTGTAATGTTGCTGATGGTGCATGAAGTTGCAGCGCTGAAAGTTCAATGTAAGCAGATATATCATCTTTTAAAAACCAGGAAGTGTAAACGCCTACAAAAACGACTGGATTGGGACTACAGCTGGGTTATGGTACGTCACTAACCCGCACATTTGCATCAACCACTCCCTTCGGAATATGCAGGAAAGGGCATGCGCATATTTCTGCAGCACGTCGAGTGAGTTGTTCACCCAGCTGGCAGGTCTTCTGTGTTCGAGCTTCCCACGGATGTTACTTCGTCAACAATGGATACAATTTATGTTTGATTATATTCCTAAAAGTGACGATCGTAATCTAGCTCTCTGTGCTGCACGGAAGACAGCTTTCAGAATCTCCACGAGTTCAATGCAGGATTCAAGAAGAAACTGTTAATAAACCATGAAGCAGATCCAACTTTAAAACCAGAGGCAGCAGTTGTTGGGCCACAACCTGTAAGTAGGCTAAGACTTAATCATTTTAAATGTATTTGCATGTATAATTCCAGACGTAACGTTAGCCTGTGTTTTATTTATTTATTTTTTTTCAAATGCCAGCGCTGGCTTTGTAGCCACTAGGCTACTAATTATGCTAGTATTTTGTGTCTACGACAAACGCGTACAAACATTATGGACCTGAATTTTGTATAAGTACTAATGTTGTAAATGTATTTTTCATGTATATATGCTTTATGACGTTATTTTCGATTTGATCAAGAACGTAAACTTGCCAACGGTGTTTGTGTTTAACATTAGTAGCCAGTCAGATGCTGTCGTTGCCAGTCAGATGCTATTGTGTAAAACAAACGTGTATATGGTTAAAAAATGTGGCAAATTATCATTCAGAAACGTTTATTAAGAACCGTGTGTGGTGTGGTTCTGCTTGACTCGCTTCATCGCGGCTTTCTCGGTCTGATTCTGCCTCACTGATACTGCAGTCTCGACATCATTATTTACGTGTATCCACCGTCTATCTATGTCTATGGAATCCACCTTTGGCATGCCCGTTTCGCCCGTTAAGGTAATAGGCGTTAACCTTCCAGACAACGTGAGCGACAGTTTAGCAAATCACAACACACCCGCCCAAACGAACCAATCTGAGCCCACGACGTGTTTCTGAGGGAGTGTTTTCATAGACTCAGGAAGTCAACCGCTCGTTCAGGGGACAGAGGAGAGCGCGGCTGACAATAAAGGTGAAGTTTATGAAAAATAAGACTTTTTAAAAAAGAAAAACCACAAATACATGTTATACTGCTCCCCATAAACACAATCATGCAAAGAAAAAAAGCAGTCAACCCCCCTTTTTTATTATATATCTAAATTCGAGAAGTGTTCTTGATAAGCTTACTTGGTTCTGTAGCTGGGCGATCTTGTCATTGTTTTGACTGTGTTTCCTCAAGTCTTCCAGTTGCTCCTTCAAAGTAGACACTAGAGAAAAGGAAAATGGCAACACACACACACACACAAAAAGGATTTAATACGGGGAGGGGGGATGCTTCATCTTTCCTTATAACAAGTTAACAGAGAAATGAAATGTGTATTATACAGACCTATATGGCACTTGGTGAATTATATTCATGTTAGGGCTATTGTCCTGTTTCCTTTAGCTAATTTACAGACTGTCATGGTCATAGATCAGACATATATCAGACTGCTCTGTGCTGGATGTGGTTTTCCTCAGAACATTTAATGAACTGCAGTGCCCAACTGAAAAGCCTGATTAAAGGGTTAGTTCACCCGAAAATGATGTCATTAATGACTCACCTTCATGTCGTCCCAAACCTGTAAAACCTCCGTTCATCTTCGGAACACAGTTTAAGATATTTTAGATTTAGTCCGAGGGCTTTCTGTCCCTCCATTGAAAATAATATGCACCAGATAATACGTCACCGAAGCGGAAGACAATACAATGCTGAATAAGGTCGTAGTTTTTGTTATTTTGTGGACTAAAATGCATTTCCGATGCTTCAAAAAATTCTGATGTCACATGGACTACTTTGATGATGTCTTTATTTCCTCTCTGGACAAGGACAGTGTACTGTACATACATTATCAATGGACGGACAGAAAGCTCTCGGACTAAATCTAAAATATTTTTAACTGTGTTCCAAGATGAGCGGAGGTCTGACGGGCTTGGAACGACATGAGAGTCATTAATGACATCATTTTCATTTTTGGGTGAACTAACCCTTTAAGGCTAAGCAGTAAGAATGAATATGCCCTGAAAATGTAGAAATTTTTACAAATGATGGAGGTTCTGCCATGGGGGAAACTCCAGAAAGCAGGGTTGACGTTCCTTCACCTAAACCCGAAGCTCTCAAGTCGATTCACATTTATTTGTATAGCACTTTAACAACACTAATGTAAATAAGTAAATATATGATTAGGTTATGACATCTGTGATGTTATGTTTTATGTATTGTGCGTTGGATGGTACCGTCCCACTGCCTAAAATGTGCTGAACGATCCTCGTGACCATCCAAGTTCGTTTTTTCAAGGCAAGACCTGGTCTTCCAAGAGCGCAAATCCGTTCTTGTCTTTACATTGAGGAATTTGTCTTGGAAACACGTCTACTCTGATTATCTTCACTGTGTACATATTTATAACAAAATGAAATTTAATATACAATACAACCTTGCCTCTTTTGGGCTTTATTTTTAATCTAGTAACCTATGAATCCTCATTAAAAGGTACGAAGCAAAGACACATCCAGAGATTTGAACTGGACTTGGCTAAATGTGAACTGTAAGCTGGAACAGTACTTGGGGCAGTGACTGATGAGGGTTCACAAGTACAGACAAGAATGCATTTTGAGAAATGGCTCAAGATCACCATAGCAAAAAGATGGTAAAAGAAGCGTGCCATACCTTTTTTTATATTATAGTTTTTTCTTTTTCTTTCACCATGTCATACTTTATTGATAATGTTTGATGATAAATAAAAATTCTCTTGTGTTGTTATATTACATAAATTTTTAACATTAGTTATATAAATGTGTTATTGAGCGAAACCTGAAGCCTTATCAAAATTAGAATGAGACCCCGACGACGACTCACCCTCGTTCTCCAGATTCCTTCGTTTTTCAGCCTCCTGGTCAGCCTTCCGTTGATGTTCTGTTGCTCGGTGCTGGATCATGATCTTGTCTTTCTCCAGTAAAGACATGCTAGCCTCCACACTCTTCCTTAGGTTACTCTGAAACACGTCAAGACAACAGAATGACTAGAAACCGAGAATTTACATAATATAAAATATAAAAGTTTCACAAGATGTAATTCAATTTAACTTTATCTGTCGGAGAAGCCTTGCATACAAAATTCATCTCCTCTGTATTCATTTAGATACACGCTTTAGAGATGAAATCATTTCACTCACCTCCTCATCTAACTCTTTCATTATCTTGTCTAGCTTTGTATTGGATGCCCTGAGGGGGAAACGAATCACAGAACAGATTTCAGAGGCCTGATTTTTTCATTTAACTTTAGGTTTGGATATAGGAATGAGGAGATTAAATTGGGGAAATTGATTGATTGTTGGGGATAGATGGATCTTCACATGGGTGACTGAGTTTGATTTGAGATTGAATGGTGATTTGGGATAGGTAGATGATGTATTGTGGGTGGACGGATGAAGTGTTTGGTTTGGTTGGATGTTTGATGAATAGATGAGGCGTTTGAATGGTTTGGATCGGGTGTTTGGTTGTAGGTGGATGGATGCAGTGTTTGGTTTGTTTGGATCGGGTGTTTAGTTCTGGATGAAGTGTTTGATTGGTTTGGATGAGGTATCTGGTTCTGGATGGATGAATGGATAAGGTGTTTTATTTGTTTTGGATAGGGCGTTTGGTTCTGGATGGATGTGAAGTGTTTGATTCTGGGTGGATAGATGTATGAAATGTTTGGTTTGGTTTGAAATGGTGTTCGGTTTTGGATGGGTGGATGGATGGATGATGTGTTTAATTAGTTCTGGATGGATGAATGGGTGTGGTGTTTGGTTCTGGATGGATGGATAAGGTTTTTAATTCTGGATGGATGGATGAAGTGTTTGGTTCTGGATGGATGGATGAGGTGTTTAATTAGTTCTGGATGGATGGATGAGGTGTTGTTTCTGGATGGATGGATGGATGGATGGATGGATGGATGGATGGATGGATGGATGGATGAGGTGTTTAGTTCTGGATGGATGGGTGAGGTGTTTAATTAGTTCTGGATAGATGGATAAGGTGTTTAATTAGTTCTGAATGGATGAGGTGTTTAATTAGTTCTGGATGGATGGATGAGGTGTTTGGTTCTGGATGGATGGATGGATGGATGAATGGATGAGGTGTTTAATTAGTTCTGGATGGATGGAGGAGGTGTTTGGTTCTGGATGGATGGATGAGGTGTTTAATTAGTTCTGGATGGATGGATGAGGTGTTTGGTTCTGGATGGATGGATGGATGTGGTGTTTGGTTCTGGATGGATAAATGGATGGATGGATGAGGTGTTTCATTAGTTCTGGATGGATGGATGGATGGATGGATGGATGGATGGATGGATGGATGGATGGATGAGGTGTTTGGTTCTGGATGGATGGATGATGTGTTTGGTTCTGGATGGATGGATGGATGAGGTGTTTAATTAGTTCTGGATGGATGGGTGTGGTGTTTAATTAGTTCTGGATGGATGGATGAGGTGTTTGGTTCTGGATGGATGGATGAGGTGTTTAATTAGTTCTGGATGGATGGATGGATGGATGGATGGATGGATGGATGGATGGATGAGGTGTTTGGTTCTGGATGGATGGATGAGGTGTTTAATTAGTTCTGGATGGATGGATGGATGGGTGGATGGATGGATGGATGAGGTGTTTGGTTCTGGATGGATGGATGTGTTTGGTTCTGGATGGATGGATGGATTAGGTGTTTGGTTCTGGATGGATGGATGAGGTGTTTAATTAGTTCTGGATGGATGAGTGTGGTGTTTAATTAGATCTGGATGGATGGATGAGGTGTTTGGTTCTGGATGGATGGATGAGGTGTTTAATTAGTTCTGGATGGATGGATGGATGGATGGATGGATGGATGGATGGATGGATGGATGGATGGATGGATGGATGGATGAGGTGTTTGGTTCTGGATGGATGGATGAGGTGTTTGGTTCTGGATGGATGGATGGATGGATGGATGGATGGATGGATGGATGGATGGATGGATGGATGGATGAGGTGTTTGGTTCTGGATGGATGAGTGTGGTGTTTAATTAGATCTGGATGGATGGATGAGGTGTTTGGTTCTGGATGGATGGATGAGGTGTTTGGTTCTGGATGGATGGATGAGGTGTTTAATTAGTTCTGGATGGATGGATGGATGGATGGATGGATGGATGGATGAGGTGTTTGGTTCTGGATGGATGGATGGATGGATGGATGGATGAGGTGTTTAATTAGTTCTGGATGGATGAGTGTGGTGTTTAATTAGATCTGGATGGATGGATGAGGTGTTTGGTTCTGGATGGATGGATGGATGGATGAGGTGTTTAATTAGTTCTGGATGGATGAGTGTGGTGTTTAATTAGATCTGGATGGATGGATGAGGTGTTTGGTTCTGGATGGATGGATGGATGGATGGATGAGGTGTTTAATTAGTTCTGGATGGATGGATGAGGTGTTTGGTTCTGGATGGATGGATGAGGTGTTTGGGAGGTTTTGAATGGTTGCGTGGTGTGGATGAGGTGTTAGATTGGTTTAGATGGACAGATGAATGGTTGGATCAGGTTATTTGGGTGGATGGGCAAGCAGACAGATAAACACCTGCACTTCTGCTCCATCTCGTCTCTCAGCTGCATCTCACTGTTAAGTTTTTCTTCTAGCTGATAAATTCTCTTCTGAAGATTCTCCAACTGAGTGATCAGAAAAACAAAATCAATCATCCTCACAGTTTAAGACACATATTCACTATTATAATGCAATAAACTGTTTTTAGAGGTCCTTACGTGACTCTTATCTTCCTTTGTCGAGCTGCGTTTGTCACTCTTTATAGGTGATTCCCGAGGAAACCTGATAGGGAGTAGATCATTAATCATTTTTTCTCACTTTTACAAATCTAACACAAACCCCTGGGATCTAAGCACTGACTGCCTGTACTCACTGGTTATTGCTGTAGTAGGTGAACCCCACAAACGGAAGCTGGTTGCCTACAAACGCTTTAGGAATGGGGAATGTCTCCTCCTCCCCTCGATCTTCCTCAATGTCGTCAAAGTTGCTTGTGTCTACGTCACTGCTTAACTCCGGCACCACTGGAGCAGCCGCTACAAGCAACGATGAAGTAGTACATTTTAATGAGAACAAACAAAGAATGCTACAAATGCAGAAGGTAAAGTCTGATGAAAGGATGGTACAATTTGTGTCTCTTGGTATATTTGTCTCTACTCAGAATCCGATGGAAAGTATGCCCAAAATAACAGCAAAATTACAAAAAAAAACATTGCTGGAAACTGGTGAATACGATTCCAATGGAGTAAATTTGGCCAGGACACCAGGGTTACATACCTACTCTTTTACGAGAAGTGCCATGAGATTTTTTTGTGACCACAGAGAGTCAGGCCCTCAGTTTAACGTCTCATCCGGAGGTTTATCGTCTCACCCGGTTAGGACCCACACAGGGTGAGCCGTACCCCCAGCTGGCCTCACTAACACCTCTTCCAGCTGCAACCGAGTTTCCCCAGGAGTCTCCTATCCAGATACTGACCCGGCTCAACCCTGCTCAGCTTCAGTGGGCGACCAGTCTTGGGCTACAGGGGGATATGGCTGTGGTATTTGTGACTGTTCTGTTTGTAACACTCCCTGCTACCAGTTGGTGGTGCTATGGCTGTGAATCGCTCACAATAGTCAAATCCATGAAACAAACCATCAATACCAAACCTACAGCTCAAGTTTGACGTAAATCACTCAATCCATGCCGAATATTTCATACACTCCAACAGGATTTCTTTTGTAATTTTGCCTGGATCAGTTACACAATTGTGGGTGGAGTTCGTGTAAATAGCCTCTGCCAACAAGGCTATTTACACTTGGTGTGAATAGACACCGTTGAATCTTAACATTGAGAAGCACACTAGACAATACGCAATGGATTCTACTGCGCATGTGTTTATATTTTCTGAAGGAAATGTGAGTGTTTGCCATGGACTTGTTATGCAGTTGCTAAAAGGTTCCCATGGGATTTGGTGCATTGCTTTGTTGTTGCTAAGGTGTTTTGGATGGTTGCATTAAAACTCAAGTCAAAGGAGCACACCACCAAACAAGTGATTTTTGTGGCCAGATTTACTAACAGCTAACAGATTACTACCAGATTTACCAGCACAAACGCTTTTTTGGCTTTAAAAAAAAAACTACTGTCAGGACTAAAGACAAAAATTTGTGCTGAAAAGGCACGGACAGGGTTATTTTTGTAAGAGTTTCTATTTTAGATGATGACGCAAGGAGTGTTGGGGGTAACGAGTTACAGAGTAACGAATTACAGTAACGATATTACTTTTTTGGGTAACGAAGTAAAGTAACGCATTACACTAAAAATATTGGTAACTACACTACTTTACTATACTAAAGGAATGCGCTTTCCTGCGTTACCCAAGCCGTGTTTGCCTGTGTGGAAAGTTCCGTCTAGTGGTGCGTGCGCGCCGTTGCCATAGAGACCGATTTGAGTGGAGAGAAGGTAGTAGAGAGACGGGTTTCGGCAAATGGCAATATTCACATTACTTTCAGTTTATTGCTCGAAAGCACAAAAATATTTGAGTGAAATGTAGGCTATAGTAAACCCTAAGATTATTATTTGTGACATTAGAACAAAATATGTTGATATAAAAACATGTATATAGGCTAGAGAACTAAATGAACGATCTCTATTTTCTAATTTCACTAAACATTTCATTAAGCTTCGTGGACATCTTATAAAACATGGATCTTAGGCTCATTTTGTAAACATAAATAACTGATTTAGATGCGCAAATTGGGTGCCGTTGCGGAGATGTAGGCTCCATGTTCGGTGCAGGTTCGGCTTCTTGTCGTTCATCCTCGGATGCGGCATCGCGTGCGCTGTTTGCCGCGCGGACCTTTCCGCTCATTCGGACGCGTCGAGTAAAGACAAGGCTCGAAAGTCTTGGATAACACAAAACGAAATGAACAGGATTGTTGCAGGGTTCATTGTAGAAGACATGCTTCCCCTATCGACCATTAATCCCCCAGGTTTAGAAAAATACATTTTAAATTAAGATTAAGAATTTTATGGGATAAAGTGACCTTTATTTTATTATTTTTCATTGACATCTTAATTTTTTTATTATTACCATGAGTCGAATAAAAAGCTGGTTTTGTTCTCAGGAGAAGAGTTTTATTCTCCCAGCCTGTTTTGAAACTTCTGTGTTAAACACCATTTTAAAATTTTGAACCCCATTTTGTTTGTGAATTTTACAGTGCGGCATATTTATTTGTGCAGACAGGGATATTGTTCTTTCATGTCATTTTGTATACATTTTTACAATAAAGTGATGATAGGGCAAAAACTGATATGATGTTTGTCCATGTACACGGTAAATTAAGAAACGGGAAAGTAAAGTAATAAGTAGTGAAGTTACTTTTCCAATGCAGTAACTAGTAAAGTAATCTCATTACAATTTACAGAAGTAACTAATTACTTTTTTTGAGTAACTACCCCAACACTGAAGGTAATTTACTAAAGTCTGCGCTAGTCAATGGGCTCTATGCACGGCGGTATTTCCAGTGAAGGTGTAAGGATGCTCGATAACTTCCGCCGATCGTAGAGTCCAATGCAATACCGAGAATTTATATTGAATTTTATACTCCATGGTTACACTAAAGAAACATTAGTCACAAAAACAGATAAAACAGACACCCCTCGTTGTGTTTATGCTTCTTTTTAAAATTATATTAAATAAACATAACTATATATAAAATTACATCTAAACGTATGTACGTTTCGTTTCAAAGACGGGAGGACAGTAAATTTTGAAGACTCTGCCATAATCCCATAAACTCTGCGTTTTCCTTGGTTTTCCCCCACTTTAATCTCCACAACCGGAAATGGACAAGCATCCTTGCGTCAAATGCGGAACTTATGCGTGCACATAGCCCATTCACTGGTATTTGCGCCAATCTTTACCGCCCCAAAAAGCATGTCTTAGGGGATGTTTACACGTCATCGATATGCTTGAAACAGAGCGGCTTTTCCTTTGAGTTTTCAGAATGTATTAAAAATTGTCAAAACAATCCCCATTCATACGGATCCGACTTAAAAAAACGACTAAAAACGCTGTATTTACTGCCAGGCCATTAGATGGCGATGAAACACTACAGACTGAACACGTAACACGCATGTGCAAGACATCATCGTCTTCAGAGATTCATGCTTTTGTTGTTTAAAATGGAGACCGTTTTCAAAAGTTTGCGTATTCAGGCAACCAAATTTTTTTCGGGTTTTTTTGGTCCATATAATTAAGGTCATGTCTTTCATACCTTAATATATACAGTAGATGGTTTCAAAGATAAAAGACAAGAATCAAACAGGTCCGAGTTTGGAAAAGGAATTTCAGAAACTCAACTCACTCTCTCTGATGTTCTCCCATGTCCACTGGTCGTTCTTGAAAAAACCGTGTCGCTTGATTTCATCGACTCCATTGCGTCCTAACCGCACTTCCCTAGCGAGAGATGAGCACAGTGTATTTTGAGATAACATCCTTTCGTTTAACCCCTGATATGCAACTGATCAGTGCTGGAAACACATAATATATATTATTTGTAGTTTAACAGTATTTTTTTTGTATGCAAACCTATCAGTGAGGAAAGCACAGATGAGGTTTTTTGCATCCTTTGAGATGTCGCTGTCCTCGGGGAAGGTCAGGGCATTCTTGTGATTCATGATCTTGCTGTAGGTGCCCACCAGAGAGTCAGCGTAGAATGGCGTGTCACCTGAGGATACATTGAACAACACATAACACTTATTCTTCTGAATGCTTCCTCTATCCCAAGCTTTGTGATCCCTCCATCTGTTGGCAAGTCTCCCATTCTTAGGAATGTGTCTTTTTAGTTTCTAAGAACTGAACCTGGAGCCAAAATGAACGAGCAGCTACTCTTGTGCTTCTGCCAAGACCTCTCCTCTTGATGCAGGGATCTATGCTCAGAAGTGTAGCTTTTAATAGACAACTTTTATGACAATTTGCAACATGAGGATTCTAAACAAAGCAGTCTGAAATGTGACGAGGTAAAAAGACTGTAGAGAACATGTCTTTCTGATGAGCTGTCCTTGCTCAAACACTATGTACACCGATTCACCAACAAATAGCTTATAACCTGGTTATTTAATCCAATCACACAAGTTACCGGTTTATACATAAATCAAGAAAGGAACACTCCTTTTAAAATCCCTTTATCTCTTCTGCGAAAACTCTAGGTATAATTACTGAAGCTGACTACACTACAATCTGTTGTTTTCATCGAGATTGCACCACTTTATTGATTATAACGAGAGGTCGCTGAGCTCAACCTCGAATAAAACTCTGTTCTGAGCAGCGGATTGTGAATAACTTAAACACTTCTGATAGGCAATTGTGTTTAGGCATTCAAAACCACAAGGTAAACATTAACCTTTAGCGCTCTTCAAATAAACTCAAATATGCTCTGGAACTAAATACGAAAACTAAATTTAGTTAGTGTTTGTAGGGCTGTAAAACGATTTATCGCGATTAATCACATCCAAAATAAAAGTTTGTTCATCTATGAAAACTCAAGCCAATGTTGATTCTTGTTTTATTACAAACTCTGTTGTGTTTTTTCTTTTCGCCATCAGACTCTCCTCGTTTCGCCGTTGTTAAAACGGGTGATTCCCCAGAGCTTTCTCACTCGCTGTGACAATAATCTCTCCCACCCCAAATCAAACGCACGTCAAAGTAGCTGGAGCAACTACTCTCCATTTACGATATGACGAGACGCAGGTACGCAGTTTCCCGTGAAAACCATCCCGACAGGTCTAAAATATAAATACTAATAAGTGTGGTAGGGGTAAGACAAAAATTCATTTTGGGAGAAGGACTGATAATGTAATGACTTTACATCTTGTGTTAAAACGGTGTTAACGCAAACGCATTTTAACGGCCTAAAGGCCATTGCACACTGAGTACGAAATTTTCGTGTGCGTATTTTCGTGTTCGTCAGCCTAAAAATTCGTCACGCATAGAAACCTTGCACACCGAGTCCGTTGCGTATTTATTAAACCTTTGCGGGGAAAAAAACGCAAAAATACCAAATGGATTCGTCAAGCAGTGAGGATGATTTTGTTGCCCTCTCTCTTATTGAAAAGAGAAGAAAGAGAAAATATTACGTCCAGAGGAAGGAGAGTTCTTATCAAGCATTCTTATCACCTTATCAAGGAGTTGCGAATTTATCCTGAGCGATTCAAAATTTACCTCAGAATGTCAGTGGGACAGTTTGATGCTTTGCTAGCGATTCTGGAGCCACATATTAAAAACAAGACCACCAATTTCCGTGAACCAAAATCGATTCTGAACGGAGACTGGCAGTGTGTCTAAGGTATGGACACACACACAAACACACCCGCGCGCAGCCCGGTGGAAGCGCTGGGCAGACATAACAGCTGTGAAGGCTGTTATTGTGTATATATACTATACCCAAATAATACACTAGTTATCGAATTGGCTGATCAATCACACCTTATTCGATCCTAAATTTCAATCTGATTAAAGGGGAGGTTTATTAATTTCATAATCCAATATAGAGAAGAGAACATAAACACTTGATCGAACTGAAAACCGAAACTGAAAGCACGGCGCATATGTGCAATGATTTGAGGACGAGCTCCCCCCGGCCCTGAATTGTCAAAAGACCTCTCAAAATGCTGGCTCTGGCTGCGAAAAACGCAGAAAACCGAACCCGATCCGATTAATTTTATGACGGACGAAGGTTTCGGAGGCGGTGTGCAAGCGTGATTGACATAACGTGAGGTCGAATTCTTTTTTTAACGTGCGAAAATTTCGGATGCGAATTTCGCACTCAGTGTGCAATGGCCTTAAATGTTATTTATCGAGTGATTAACTGTCTTTTTGGCCTAGCAAACTTTGTAGTTTTTTCACATGCTTTTGCTACAGGACGCTGCATGCACGGCGCTACACTCTGATATTGGGCTATTTTTTTCTGCATGTCATGTGCAAAAAAACCCAAACAATGGCATATTAATGTTGTGACAATATTGACATTTAGCATATAAATCAACGTATGTGAATCGGACTCCTGATTTAATGCTCCCATGCAAATCAAACCAACTGTTCATAACAGAGGAATCATCTATAATACGGTATAGTACAGTGTAGCAAAACGCAAGCACATGACATTTGATATGCTGCTTGAATCTGTTCTGAATAACAAACATATTCACATAAGCTATATTTGCTCCTTTGAATATGAATTCCTTTACTTAAAGAGTTTTTCTAAGATTCCCCACTGACTGCAACCGTCAAATCTGACCCAATGGCACAGAAAGCTTGACTAACACTGAAAAATAAACGTCAGCCTGATAATCTTTGGGCAAAAGCTGCAAAAGCGAGACTGACGCGAAACTCACCAACGAGCATCTCGTAGAGGAAGACCCCCACAGACCACCAGTCACACTCTCTGCCATAGTAGCCGTCTCCTCCCTGCGACTTCAGTACCTCTGGAGAAATATAGTCTGGAGTTCCCACAGCTGTGTCACATCGTACCATCCCATCCTGAGGAGGAAAAGAACAGAGTTTAATGCAGAGTAGAGACTGAGAGAACAGTAAATGTGACTCAAGGGGTGGTGGTGGCGCTTTGGTGTGAGAGACCCAGGTTCGAATCCACTGTGAGACACCAATGTGTCACTGAGCAAGACACTTAACCCCTAGTTGCTCCAGAGGCGTGCGACCTCTGACATATTTAGCAATTGTAAGTCGCTTTGGATGAAAGCGTCAGATAAATGAATCAATGTAAATGTAAGTACTTTACCAGAATGGTTCAGGATGTCATTCACCAACTGACTTGCTCATTTTTGTAGATATTTTTTAATTATTGTTTTGATTTTTAATATTTTTTAGTGGATTGCTGTAAACAACATTCACTGTTCTGTTCACTGTTCCTATCCAGAGGATAATATACATTTTGTTTAATGTTAATATACAGATGTATTGATAACTATGATGGTGGATTTTTCTTGAGTCATATCTAAGTAGAGAAGCTAAACAATTTTTTTTTATTGAATGATGATGAATGACAATTATTCTTACTTTCGTCTGTATGTCAAATGCAGATTCTTGAACACGGCCGCTGACTAGTTAAGTTATAAACGTGAATAGTTTTGTTTTCCCTTTAAGCAATTGTTGAATTTCAATTGTTAAAGGGATACTCCACTTTTTTTGGAAATAGGCTCATTTTACAACTCCCCCAGAGTTGAACAGTTGGGTTTTACCGTTTTCGAATCCATTCAGCCGATTTTCTGATTTTTAGAAGAATATCAGTAACCAGACAGTTTCTGGTCTCATTGACTTCCATAGTATATGTTTTTCCTACTAAGGAAGTCCATGAGACCAGAAACTGTCTGGTTACTGATAATCTTCTAAATATCAGAAAATCGTCTGAATGGATTCGAAAATGGTAAAACCCAACTGTATAACTCTGGGGGAGTTGTAGAATGAGCCTATTTCCAAAAAAAGTGGAGTATCCCTTTAAATGTCTTAATTTCCACTGAACATCAAGAATGGGGTTATAATTGTTGTCATTTCCCCATTTGTGAGAACGCAATGAAACATGCCAAATTGTGGTCAGACTGTCATGCAAACACAAGAGAGAATCAACAAAATAGTAACAACTGATTATGTTGTAGTCATTGTGTTTTCCTGCAAGGTTTTTGTTGTTCTCTGCAGTTTTCCTGTAGCTGTAGTTTGCCCGTCAGACAAATACCTTAACCAAGTTTAGTGTTTTCGTTTTTCCATTATATTTAAAAGTGTTTAATCCTCATATTTTGATGGTTTAATTGAACTTGTCAAATATCACCTTTATCACCAACACCTTTAGCCTCTACTGTACACACTATTGTGGGAATATACTGTACAGTACCGTCCTAAAAAGGTACATTCAGATTCTTCACAAAAACATTTCTTTCAAGACGATTATTTATACACAAACACGCACGACTTTTAAGAAAATATGTAGTTTGGCACATCTCTCGTACCTTGTTCATTTTCATGCATGTCCCAAAGTCTGCCAGCTTCAAGTGGCCAGCCTTGTCTAGCAACATGTTGTCAGGCTTCACGTCCCTAAGACGAATGTTAAAACAAGCATATTGGTTATATTCAAAAGTTCAAGCAAGCAAGCACACTAGAAAGAAGTGAAAGTGTGGTTTGATGTGTGCGAGAGACCTGTGAATGAAGCCCATGGAGTGGATGCCGTCCAGTGCCAGCACGACCTCGGCGGTGTAGAAGCGTGCCCACTTCTCAGGCACATCATAGTTGCTCATGAGGTTGACCAGGTCTCCGCCTGGCATATACTCCATCACCATGTAGAGGTAGCGGTTGTCTTGGAATGCATAAAACAGCTGGACGACATTAAAAAAAAGAGAAAAAAATTATACATCTTAATAAACATCTCAACTGTTTATGTTCACTTCAGACAAGGATTCTTCCCAAAAGCGCAACGCGACGTGAAAGAGTTCAATTCCGTATCCACGCGTTTTCTGCAGATGTTTATGCACAGAGAACTTCCTACACAGCGAGTAATTGAGTTCTCTATCATGTCTTCTTACTCTTGAATATTTCATTTGGCGAGGCTTCATTTGGAGAGTCCTTCATGTTTGGAGAGCTGGAATGTTTTCATCAAAAACCTTAATTTCTTTTCGACTGAAGAAAGAAAGACATGGATATCTTGAATGACATGGGGATGAGTAAATTATCAGCAAAAGTTTTTTTTAAAAGTGAACTACTCCTTTAAATACCCTAATTTTAATGGGAAGAAGAAAAGCTTTTAGAAAACAATCTGCATGTGCGATGGACATTGTTTATGGCTCCAACATACATAGCCGCTTCAAAGGCATACCGAGCAAAACGTTATATTTTAACGAAGCGCATACATAACCTGAATATAATGTATTCAGTTTTTAAATCTGTTTTTATATCAACTAGATCTCCACCCACATTCAAGACAAATCACACAGCTGATTATTTATTTATAATCCTAATTAATCATTTGATTCATACCTGTACTACCCAATTACTATTGGCAAAGGCCATAATATCTCTCTCTTCCCAGAAGAAAGCCGAGTCCGACCTCTTGATCATCTCAAACTTGCTGAGCAGCTTCATGGCGTACACTTTCCTCGTGGCTTTGTGCCTAACCTACAGAACAGGAAGACAAGCAACATGAATGAATAGAGCTTGTTATTTACTTTACCCTCACTGAACTGTGACAAACTAAAGGAAACAATAAAGAAAATAACACTCGCATGACTCCTACTGCATTCACACAGACGGAAAGTTAAAAATGTAAGGCAAAAACAAACTGCACATGTAGAAGTGTTTGGCAGTGTGAGCGGGAATCTGGATTCTAGCAGTGCCACTATTTTTCTGTCAGCAATGGAGGACGAAGTAGTACATGAATAAAGTAAAAGAACAAATAGCTTCCCTGATAAAATATTACTCCAGTAAAAGTACTTGTTTTCATTTTACTTGAGCACAAGTATAAAAGTACTTTATTTGTAATGTACTTAAGGGTTAAAAGTAAATACTGTGATGAACCGTGATTATTTACACTAGCAGATTAGTGCAGACGATTTACAAAATACTAAATTTTGATTTTATCAGCAAAACTTAAAAAAAAAATTGACACTAAAATATCAATTTAAGGTAGAGTCAGACCGATATATCGGCCGATATTAGGCATTTTCCAAATATCGGTATCGGCAGTTATAATGGCCGATAAATGAATATTTAAAAAATGTAAAAAAAAATGGACGAAACACGCTTCAATCATCTCTCCTTGGCCTGTTATATTGAAAATGTATGTTATACAGTTTTCAGTATGATGTTATCTATTGCTAAATTATGGCTCATCATAGACTAGCTAACCACAAAGCTAGCTAATGCCAATATCATCAGTGGAAGACCGCTAACGTTAACATTAATGAGCTTGGAATGAACTTTTTCTGCCTAAATAAAGTAATGATTACTGTATTTATAACTAGCATATCTCTAGTTACAGTTCCTGCATTGTAAAATGTAAGTTATACTTGCGAGGAGTAAACATTTAGACATAGAGAAAAAGTATCTTGTGCAAAAAAAGTTAGCTTTTCTTTTACACGTGTGTGAAATCCAACAATATTTAATAAAAATAAAAAAAAATATCGGCCGATATATCGGAATATCGGATTTTAAAACCCAAAAATATTTGTATCGTTATCAGCCTTCAAAATCCTTTATCGGTCGGGCTCTACTTTAAGGTTCATGTTAATATTTAAGTTATTCAAGTGTACAAACAAGTAGGGCTGTGAAACGAGTAATCGCATCCAAAATGAAAGTTTGTGTTTAAATAATATATGTGTGTACTGTGTATAATTATTTTAGTGAATATTGCGGTATATTAAAAATTCATATCGTAACAAAAATAAACACCGGTATTTGGTATGAACCGGTATACCGCCCAGCACTACTGTGTGCTATAAGTAAATTTAGTCACAACGTGTCTTTATTTAAAAAAAAGGATTCCCAGTGTACACAAAATAACCACATTACAGAGTGTTTATTCAAATTTTTCCAAACTATTTCTTTATTTGTGAGAAACACTAATAGGGATCAAGAAGTTGCCATCTAAAGTAAGCGTTTAAAGATTCTTTTTAAAAATGAATTAAAAAAATATATATATATCGGCTTTATGTCGGTCATCCTACTCTCGAAGATATCAGCCATTTTAAAAAAAACATAACCATATCGGTCCACCACCAGTGGTGACAACAGCATAAAAGACGACAATACGAGATACACTTACCAGTTGAACTTCTCCAAACGCCCCTCTTCCTATGACCTTTACCACTTCATAGTCCTCTGCTCTCATACGCAGTTCCCGAATCTTGCTGATCGTGTCCTTATCTAGAAACAAACACACACATACACAATCTAACCCAGAGCTGCAAGAGGGAATTGAGGGGACGTTTTTATAAAGCGCTTTGGAGATTCATATTTTGTGAATAACGTGATAAATTATGTTTTATGTTATGCTTCATAAAGGTTAAACCACTGGAGTTACATGGATTTCTTCAATGATGTCTTTACTTCCTTTCTTGACCTTGCAAGTGGTAGTGACATAAGCAGTCGATGGACTCGGGAAAGAAAGCTCTCAGATTTGATCAAAAAGATGTGCATTTGTGTTGAGAAGATGAATGAAAGTCTTACGAGTTGAGCGAGAGAAATTAAAGACAGAATTTTTTAATGAGCTATCCCTTTAATGCTACACCTCTTGCCACCTTTCTGTTTTGCATCACAGGCCGTATCATTTCGGTGCTTCAGTAGAGCATATCACAGTCCTAAAGCTGGACTAACTGACCGTAACGCACTCTCTCAGTGTTTGCATCGGCTGGTCCAGCTCGACACCGAATGGCACGTTTTGCCACAAGAATTGTTCGTCACAATGGTGGAAAAGCACAAGAGCGAGTTCTTATACGTATAGTCCTGTAGATCTCCCCCCTCCACTCATAAACCATTTAATCATAAGCACTTCTGGCTGTGCCTTTAGACAAGCATCTGCATATTGTTAAGAGTCCATTAACAAAAGCGAGGGAGGAAATAGACAACCTCACTGTAGGAGGAAGTGAAAAGGAATCCACTTAGGTGAGTTTGTGTAGCACTGAGGGCTTTATCTAACAGCTCTGCTTCCCTAGGGGACGGGTAACCTTCACCCAGACTTAGTCATCGCAGGGCAAGAGCCATTCTTTTCTTACTTGTACGAGTCACAAGTACTCATGGATGAGGCGGAGGAGCAGCCAACAGATTTAAAAATACAGCAGAGACACAATACGATTTGAATCACATTCATTCAATTTAACGATTCGTTCAAGTTTGAAAACGTCAGAACAAATAGGGCAACTGCGCACTTGCACGTGCGGCTCATTACAAAGCCTTTAATTTATAGAAACGAAATGTAAACATATAATGTGAATTGACACACATTTATGGTTAATAGGGCTGGGTAATAAATAGCGATTTCTCAATATTAATCGATTCTTATTTTTATGAACCTATATCGATTCTTAAATCTCAAGAATCGATTGGTCATCCTGTTTCATTTGAATGAATGGAACAATGTATTGCGGCTGCGCGCATCCAAAAAATTCGCAATAATCTTGGTCCTTTGTTACTTTTGATATGAAACAAAGTCTCAAATTTCAAATTACGTCCATTTTCTTTAGAAATTCAAAAACATAAATAGCGTTTTGGCTAGGGCTGGGTAAAAATATCGATTCATCAATGCATTGCAATTCTTTGCTTCTCGATTCAATATCGATTCATCAAATCCTATGAATCGATTCAGCCATCCAGGCCAGTGGCGGCGCTGTGGGTTACACTCTAGTGCGAGCGTTCAGCGCTGTACAAGACGCGCTTTAGCAAAACAGCGCGATGACGGACAGTAGCTGCACTCTGTTCAAGCCTGCCCCACTAACATTAAAAGCCGACGTTTGGGCTCATTTTGGATTCCACTGTAAGCCGGGAACTATGGAAGCTTGTTTCCGCCACAGAATGGAAAATAAAAAACGTAATTGCGACTTTTTATCTCACAATTCTGACTTTTTTTCTCACAATTGGGAGTTTACCTCTCGCAATTCTGACTTCAGAATTGCGAGATATAAAGTCAAAATTGCGGGATATAAATTCACAATTGCATGATATAAAATCGCAATTGCGTGTTATAAAGTCAGAAATGCATGATATAAAGTCAGAATTGTGAGATATACACTATTCTGAGAGGGAAAAAGGTCTTTTTTCCCCCTGATAACTCGCAGTTGCTGTTAAAAGTGATCAGCTGTTAAGTGTTATTGTTTACAAAATTATAATTATAATATTAGACTTTTTTTGAGTATGCACATTTTGTGCTTCTGTTTACATTTCTTTTATAACTTGAATGTATAGAAAGAAAGAAATATACTTTCAACTTCTTAGTTACATGCACTTTAGAGGTGTTGTTAAAGCACTGTTCAGTGCTTGTCACAGTTGTGTTTGTATTCAACACATACAATATTGTACAGTTTATTCTGATGAATAAACCATGACAGGAAACAAACATGCTGGGGTCAATTTGTTCTTTAACATTGGTAATACTGCGCACATTATTTAAAAATATACTCAGGCACTTAATTACTTGTGTATTTACTCATTATTGAATCGATATCGAAGCTAAAAAATCAATATTGAATCGAAATCGAATCGAAGCCTCAAGAATTGAAATCGAATCGAATTGTGAAATGCCTAACAATATCCAGCCCTAGTTTTGGCACAGTGGCGTGAGATCGCTCTGGCGCAGCTCAAGAGAAGCAGCAGTGCTGATCTCTCTTCCGGGTTAATAATACCAGTTACAGCGTGAAATAAACATGAATGAGCATCTGAAAGTGTGTTAAAAGATAGAGTACAGCTTATTGAAATCCGTATCATGTCACATTGATTCACTCAATCAGCGTTTCAACCGAGGAAAGACGTCAGCTAAACAGCTTGTAATCAATGTCATGTATCGTCATATTTACCTCAGAAAACCCACATTAATTGTTAATAAAGGAAAGTTAAAAGCACTTAAAGGCACAATATGTAATTTTTCGCCGCTAGAGGTCGTATTATTCTAAACAAAGGCGTAGTTTGATGATGCCTTGATTTCGCTGAATCGTGGGAGTTGTTGTCTTTACAGCCGGTGGAGAATACGATGGCACTCGGGCAGAAATCTTATTCATGGATGACCGGTCATTTTTAAAGAATTATTAACGTTACAAAAGCCGTTGGAGTGGAACGAGGCCGCTGGAGCGATTGCTAATGAGAGACGAGAGCAATGGAGCTTTTGTTATCCCGCAAACACCGCTTCTGCTCATGCGTGTGTGTGGTAATGCAGCGCTGTTTTAATATTAGATACATTTGAGAGTGATGAAAGTTGTTAAAATGCTAACTCTGTGCGTTCGCTTGGTGGCTACTCTGTGAGACAATTGTTGTACGCGGCAGGAAGCTAGAGCGATAACAGGTATGGTGAATTTACTCGCGGTAAATCAAGAAAACAAGATTTCAACATAACAGTGTTGAGCTGTATAACAATGATTAATTTTCTGCCGATGGACGCATCCATCAATAGTTGCTCAGCTGTCAAATGTCTTTGGTGTCCTGGCTAAAACTGGTTATTTATCTGGATTTAAACATTCTTAGAAACACTTGTGATAATGTAACTACACAAATCAACAAAATATGTAACATCGTTTTAGTGGTTTTTGGATATTTGAATCCAAAACTCTTACATATTGTGCCGTGCCTATAATTTTACAGGACCTTATATAAAAACACATTCTATTTAATGCGAAATTATATGATTTTAATGAGAAAACATAAACGTGTCGACATTTTTATATCTGAATTCTCCGTGTACATTCTTCCAATGACATACGCATGTAAATGGCCATTTGTTTAAAGTTGGGAATTTTACCTACATTAAAACGATTTCATAGATTGTTATTTTGCTTATTCGGCTTGAATAGACAATAAATGTTACAATTCATTTGCATACATATATAATAGAAACTAATCCTGTGTGACTGAAAAAACAGTGACTTTAGTGCCAAGGTTTTGGCTGTTTGGCTTGAACCAATCACCTGCTGGCAGTTTTATGAGCAATCCATTCATAGTGAATGAAATCACTTCCCCCATAGATGAGTGGCTAGAATCCCCAATGCAAAGCTGTTGCTTTTCGTTTTGTTTTGGAGCAAATGGGAATTATATTTGCAATGATCTCTTGTTTTCTCATTAACTCTTCTATAGTTTACTTCTGGGTTCCAAACATGGAAATGTAAAAAGGATCCATTGTAGTAGTTAGGTTGTTCCGGGTGGTTGGTTCCTGGCCCGAGTCCAAAGAACCCGTGCCTCTATGACATTCTACATCTCAGATAAGTGAGTCTATGTTAAATTTAGCCTGTTTATCATTTCTCAGGTCTCTGTAAGAGTAATGGCACAATATGTGATGCTGTTCGTGTCCGTAGCACAAATAATATTAGAGTTTACTACTTAGAGCAGTAAAACCTGTCATTCAGTGTTATGCCTCCAATGTAACGGAGAGAGAAGAGAGATAATGACATGTGGGTGACCACCATGCAGTCCCCAAAGACCTTTTGTTGAGGGAATACTTGGACAGACAAAATAGTGTCTGACTGAAAGTACTGACCCAAAAACAATCCCCGCTTGCAGTTACGCCTCGAACGGTTTAGAACAAGCTCCAGACAAAATACTTACATCTATTTAAGAAGTTATCGATGCTTTTGTTTTTCCTCAGGGCCGGAAAATCAAGGTCGTAAACCAGAGCATCCAAACTGTCCTGAAATGAAAAAAAAAAAAAAAAAAAAAAAAAAAGATTACTTCAGTGGAATGTGTATTTGTATCTTCTGATCAGTAGTTGTGCTGCATATAATCATCATTTATCACTTTCACAGACTAGAGTCTAGACGATAACTGTTTTTGCATCCTTTTGTATAGGCAAGTCATCAATGAAATGAATGAATTTGCAGTGTTCTCTGATAGCAGAACCTCTAGCGTAGGTGACCTCGGTCTGTTAACGTAATAAACGCATTGTAAGCATGCTAAAAACTAGTCTTGAAATTGATCATCTTCAAAGCGCAGCCACTACAAATATCAAAGCTATTATTTAATAATGATAGCGTCGACCAAAGTGCTGCACAAAAGAAAAGCAGATACATAAAAATCACAAAAAAACTAACAAAAAAAAAATCACTGATTGGTTAACCTGTTTAAATACACAACAGCAAGTGCCGGTTTATTGTTATGTGGCAGCGTTTGCATCTAAACCAAACAAAACATGCCTTGAGAGAGAGCACACTTTGATTGCGTGATGTAGTCTACCAGAATGCAGTTACCCCAAAATTCAAGATAGAGTAAAAAAAAAATTTCACAAGGAAGGCTGTTTTTTTTTTTTGCTTAAGTACTGCAATGTAGAGTGCCGAAGTGAAGACGTCACTTTGTAGGACAACTTGGAAGCTAGCGGCGCATGGGTTCCCTCGATCGAAAAGCAATGCATTTTCCTCATAGACTTTTGGAAAATCGCAAAAAAATAAGATCTGTGTTTAACAAAGAGTTGTGACCCTTACACGTTTTGTCTATCAAGATAATCTTTACAAGTTAATCCAACATTTATACATTTTGAAGCCTATATAAAGTTTTTTAAAAACACAAGCAGACACAATAAAGTTAAAAAAAAACACAAGCAGGTTATAACTGTGTGTTCTATGTCATAGATCAAAACGTGAAAATATTTAGAGCCTTTGTTCACCACGGACCTTATTTCAGGCGATTTAGCAAAAACCCATTCAAAAATCTCATAGACTTTAGCGGGAGGGATCCGGTAGTGCTAAAATGCTAACTCACTTCCGCGTTATGGCCTACAGAGTGACGTCGTGACTTCGGTACTCTATTGTTTGCAAATGTGATTTTGATTTTATTAGGGGTGGGCATTGGCAATATACCAGCAGAAATGTGTCAAGCTGTAGGGATATTGGACTATCGTCTCCATCGTGGCTATGCTCACGTTAGCCTTGTGGTTAAAAAACAAGTGATTTTAAACCAATACACAGCAAAAGGACACATTTTGGTGTTAGACACGTTTCTGAGTATACACACCTGAAACGTGCACCACATGCACATAAAAACCCTGCTTGTTCAGCACATTTTAGCGCCGTATTTGGCTTGAACGGTCAAAAAAAAAAGACAAAATGCCCATCTTTTGGCATACATTGTGAGTATCCTCGTAAACAGTCGTTTATGTCTTAGGTGAACATAAACAGTTGAGAAAGGAAGCAGGAAGCGCTTGTGTAGTATCAGTATATTAAATCAGTGCATTCGGTCTTAAAGTGACAGCTGCCTAATATATCTGCTGCCATCTGTGCCATTAATGTTAATCAAACAATCTTAATTGTTTTTGCAAATTTAATAAGAATAAATGTATAGCCTATTTAATGTACACAGTGAAGACTATGTAGTGGGTTTTTTGTACAGTATATATATATACATATATACACACAAACACACACACGCACGCATTTTTGAAAAAAGTCTATTCTGTTCACCACGGCTAATTTTATTGAATCAAAAATAGAGTACAAACAGTAATATCACAAACTAATATTACAATTTAAGCTTATTGTAGTATATTATAAAATATAATTTATTCCCGTGATCAAAGCTGAGTTTTCAGCATCAACTCCAGTGAGTCTTCAGTGTCACATGATCCCTCAGAAATCAGTCTAATATGCTGATTTGCTGCTCAGGAACATTTCAAGGATCGTTTTGATAAACTATTATGACAGAGACCAAGCAATGAGTCCAGAGACAGAGATTAAGGCTTGGTTAAGTCAGAGTGATTTCTCAGCAGGGATATTCATTTAAAGGGGACCTATTATGCAACATTCACTTTTATAAGGTGTGTCCATAATGTGTGTAAACAACCAGCCTATAATAGTAAAAATCCACCCACTCCTTTTTTATAATCCCAATAAGTCATAAATAGTCTTTCCGAACGAGCAGTTCCAGATTTCCCTCAACTCTTACATAAGCCCCGCCCATGAGTGACTATGACGATCTGCCCTATTAGCATAGATCCCGCCCCGAGTGGGACGCAGCAGTCGCAATTTCTGTTTCCTCGCTGTAGCAGCTGGAGATATGCAATGTCACCCAAAAATAAAATACAACACATTACAAATGTTCTGTTACTGGATGTACCAAAAAAAAAAACCCATAAGAGTCTCCACAGACCCCATAGCATCTGAGCCACTGAGGTCACACTGGTTGAATTCATTTATGAAGGAACTGTGCTTAAGAAGAACGCTGTTAAAGTGTTAGGCCTATATATTTGGGCAAATCATTTTATGCCAGACTGCTTCACAAACCAGGGCCAGTTCAAAGCTGGATTTGCACAAAAGTTGTTTCTAAAAGATTTTTCGATTAACATGAGGGTACATGCTAGTCGATGAGTTAAATCAACTCCACAACAACTACATAAATGGATCCACTAACCATTAGTGTCTCCATCATTATGCCCGACTCCAGTTCGAACATGTAAGGATCAACACCGCTACTGATAATTTCGGTCATTTTGGGTGCGTGAGATTCTCCAGTTTTGTAGTTTCCGGAGTATCCGAGGCACGAGCTGTAAAGGCTCCGCCCCCTTCTGGAAAGGGGGCTGGACACACCAGTTCATTTGCATATAAAGGGACACACAAAAACGGCGTGTTTTTGCTCACACTCAAAGAGGGACAATGATCTGTAGGGTATTTTGAGCTGAAACTTCAGACACATTCTGTGAAGTTCTCTGAACACGCATCAGAGACTTATATTAGGCGACATCTTGTAAAAAGGGGTATAATAGGTCGCCTTTAAGTCTTGCAGTTTTTAGCTGTTCATCCCTCTGGAGTGATGTGTCACAGGGATGCAAACAAAAGTATATAATATTCATTTAATTCAGCAGTGAACACCATAAGCAGCTATGCACATTAGACCATATTACACCATATTTGAGTTTTTCCCTGCAAAGGGAGTCAAGGATGCCAGAAAGATTGCCATGTCCCCTTTAAAAGAGGAGCCTGAAGATTAGGGTTGGGGGTTTGAGTGATCACACAGCACGCTTGAACTAGTCACGGGTGACTTAGACATCGAGGATTACACTAGATTAAGATTAATCCCGTTGATGTCACTTATGCCACTGCCAGTCTGGTTAGATCAGTCTGCAGTTTCTTAACCTTCAAAAGTTGATGGGCATTTATACGTTATACAGTACAGCATATACACTGTAGTGTACGCCGCTAGTCAAAAGTTAGAAATAATACATTTGTAATGTTTTTGAACTTTCTTATGCGAACCAAGGCTGTATTTGTTTAATCAAATATAGTAGAATCAGTAACAAAATAAAATATTATAAATGAACTCTTTCCCGGCAAGTGTTGCCAGCCAGCGCCATTTTTATCTTTTTCACAAATGTATTATCGACCCCAGATTATTTAGTTGTATGCATATCTGAACATGTAATATATCAAAAAACAGAACAGAACCTCTGTTTTTCCATCAACAGTTAAAGAGTACCTATTATGGCATTTAAAATGTTCCTAATATTGTTCTGGGAGTCCCCAACAACAGTTTTACAAGCATGCAATGACAAAAAACACTTTTGTTGTCTTATAATATGCATTTATTTTTACCTGATTTGCCCACCGACTCCCATATGAATCGTTTTAGCGAGTTCTTTTCCAAAACCCGCCTTTGCGTGACGCTAATCTGCGGTGATTGGTCAGATGACCTAGTCAGTTGTGATTGGTATTCTCTGTGCAGAACAACGGAACTCTTATTACCTTAAATGGGTTCTCAACTCCGGTCCTCGCGACCCACTGCTCTGCATATTCAGATCCTCAGCTCGTTAGGATAGAGCCGGCTCGCGAATCCATACTTTATAGCGTTTAGGTTTGTGAAGCAATCATCTTCAAAATGACGCGAACACAGAACAAGGTTTGGGCTGTACTTGTGTGGTATAGCAGTACTTGTATATATGAACTGCAGCCACTAGTCTTCAAATACTCCTCACTTGGCAGGTTAAAAAAGTTCGCTTTTGCGTCGCACTTCAAAACACAGCGTCTCGTCGACATGATTGTTTTTCGAAGCCCAGATCTCGAAAAAAGTCCAAAAAGGTGCGGTGGGTCCAAACCTCCATGCTCTCAGACCTCCTTGGCCAGCCCAGGCAGGGTGGCCCGTCCTGGGCCAGTTTCAGATTTGCCCGCCACCCCTGGAGCTCTGGTTTTCCCTGGCGTCTCTGAGCGCAATAAGTGGGCGTTTCTTATTCAAATAACTTGTCAAGTTGACGTCAACCAGACAAAGGAAAAGCATCGTTCTTCCAACGATTCATATCAGCGACTCAGAATCGACTCTTACTTTTGAGAGACAATAACTTTATATACGATGAACTTTCATGTTTAAAACTTTGCAGGATGTTTTCGTTCACTTAGATCTATGTTAAACACTACATGAAGGGCAATTTTCAAAAATCCATAATAGGTACCCTTTAATATTACTAGGCTAACCTTACAGTAAATCCATGGTAGGCTAAATGGATTCAGTATCAATTCAGATTCTGACTGTATCATTGTACGCATGAATGTATCTGCCTTTAAACTGGTTTCAACTTGACATTTGTGTTCTTCGCTGAACTCAAGCGCTTCTCACTGGATCTCGACATGGATCTCGTGAGCGAGTACCTAACTGGATCTGCTCTAGTGAGCTCAACTGGCACTGTGCTGCCGTTTGGACTTTGAGCCGAACGGATAAATGCTCCGTGTGGTGCACACGGTTCAAATGAGTTTCGTTCTACTTTTGGCGCATAAACATTATTGAACATTTATCGACCTCTTGATATCGTTTTATCGAGAAAAATAATATCGCGTTAATTATCGTTATCAATTATTGTTATTTTTTTTTAAATCACACTAGATGTACACTGTAAAAAATGATTGTGATAAACTGTTAATTGGTTAACAGAAAGTTTACTTATTATATACGGTAAATAACTGTGATATAAATAATGCACTGTAAAAAATAATCCTGTAAAAAAAACGGTAAACTACTGGCAGCTGTGGATGCCAGCATCATACCGTAACTATACGGTCTGTCTCTGTTTTTTTGTTAGAGCATATCTCTGTTAAATTAAAGTTTAATACTGTAGCTGACAATAGAGTATTTAGCTGTTAGTTTTTTAAAAAAAAAAAATAGTAACACACCGTAATTTTACAGTATGATGCTGGCGACCACAGCTGCCAGTAGTTTCCCGTTTTTTTACAGGATTATTTTTTACAGTGTGGTACATTTAATGTAATTTTACTGTAAAATACTATTAAATTTACAGTTTTTGGAAGTGAAAAAGAAGAAGTTATTGTATAATTTACATTTAATTTAAATTGACATTCCCACAATTCTCTGCATGACACTTCACATTTAATGTATTTTAACTGTTTCTTCATAATTTTCTAATCAGTTATGTACATTAGAGATTTATGTTACATTTAGTCCTTATTACTTTTTTTAAATTTCAACATGTTAGCATGATGGTGTTTAATGCTCGTGTGAATGAAACTGTGCAGCTTCTATACGACAGTATGAACTTTCTTGCGGAAGAGCTGATTATGATGAGCTTAGCTTTGACTGATCATTTGACTCTAAACTGCTGTGATTGTTGACTGTCAGTGTATTACAATTGAACAAAACAGATATTAATACTTCAAAAGGTCAGTAAATTAACATTATATCAGATAATGAAATACAGTTTATTGCTGTAAAATTAAATATGAACATTTTATAAACATTTTATAACCTAAAATGTTGCTACCGTATTTTTAACTAAGGAAAATTCTGGTAAACACAGCTTCCCGTTTTTTTTTTTCACGTAAATTTAACAGATTGTTTTTACAGTGTAATCAGACACAATAAATATTTTCTTAAAGCATTTTCAAGGACAGTTTTCAAAATTCCAGCAATTTTAAACCTTAAGAAATATTTTACAAACTGTGGTAATAACAAACCTCTCATTTCAGAAATGAATGTTTGCATAACATCCTGCCAGAGAGAATTCTGGATGGCCACAGTAACATTCCTCAGCAGGACTGTACACGTCAGAGAGCTATTTTAAGAATGCAGCCAAACAAGCTCCCAACAAAGTGGAGGAAAAAACAGCCAAGACCACAGTCAGAGAGTGAAGAGGGCCTTACAGGACTCCAGACTAAGACTAGAGAGGCGTGCCACTAACTCCTAAAGATGGTAGCACCACACATTATTAAAGGGATACTTCAGGATTTAGCATTAAATTTGTATTAGTAGGAAACCTGTGGTATTTTCAAATGACCATGCTTTCCACCCTCATATCCCCCTGAGACAAGAGATTTTTGTATTTTTTGTCTGGAAAAAAATCCTCTGATGACGCAAAAATCGTTTTTGCATCATCTGAGGATTTTTTTGGCCAGAGGCTAAAGACTACAGTCAGTAGTAGGGGCTGTCTCGCATGTTTTGAACCAGCCCATAAGGTATCTCGCTCACAGAATGAACACATAGTGTCAGCCATATTTTTTGGAAGCTAAGCTAGCAGGCTCTTGTTCTGTGGAGAAAGATGAGTAGTAGGGGTTACGTCCGGCCATCGATGTACAATCAATGACAAACATTCATTGTTTACATGCACAGCTTTTGTTTCAATCTGACTGAATTCATTCCGATTAGTGAATCTGAATGCAGTGTTTACATGAACGCTAAACAAGTGATCGGTTGATGTGCGTTTTAACATTACTAAGAAAATTCAAGCTCCTCCGTGCGAGATACGAGACCGGTGCGTCTCGCAGGTGTCTCTCATCGGTAATCACGCCACCGGCCTCATGCCGTTCTCCACACGACCGTCACTCGTCCTGCTTACCACAGTACACATGATGAATGCCGACTGTAGAACGCAAAAGCCGAATCCCGGACATTTTGGCCAATCTCAAAACACATTTTCGGGCAGACTCATCACGGAGACTCACTAGTAGCCTAAACTTGTTGTTTAACTACTGTGCTCTGTTATCGGTAGGCGTGGCCTCCTAGGGCAGTGAAGCCCTAGAAATACATTTTCTGGCTTTTCTCAGTCTAGAAAGCTCCAAATTCAAAAAAATAGTTTCACATTTCCTCTACATAAATGACCCATTTTAAATACACATTCATCTTTCCAGTGAAGTATCCCATTGATATTACATGTTTTGTCTCTCAGAAATTTGACAGGAGCTCAATTTAGCCCCTTTTCCACCAAAGCATTTTGAGAGCCGGTTCAGAGCCGGTGCCTGCGCGCAAACCAGTTCTTTGTGTTTCGACAGCCAAAGAACCGGTTCGCAGCCGGGAAAACTGGTTCCAAAGCGGCACCAACTCTTTGCTGGACTAGAACCGTTCTTTTAGCACGTCATGTTTACGTCGGGGGCTGGGGCAGGTTTAGATGCGTTCTAAACATCTTTTCTGACCATCGCAAAGCCAAGAGAAACTGCAGTAACACGCAAGCGTTTTTATTTATTTATTTATTGAAACATAAGCAAAGAAGAAAACAGTCACGATATAGAACAAATAAATGGAAAGAAAAAAAGACACAAGACGGGAGTACATAACTTATCAGAAAAGATTACATATCAAACGAAAAGATTAAAAGACTTACATATTTCAATTGTTTTTAAAGTTTTCTCGGTACACGAGTTGAGATAATCCCAAAGCAATGTACTTACAAGCGACGTACACAGTGACGTAACGGCGTCGTTCCCTGGGCGCTCTAGTCAGTGGAAAAACAAACAGATTCTGAACGGGTTCGCAAGTTGAACCAGCTCCGAACCAACTTTGAACCAGCACCAGTTCCGAACCAGTTCTTTTTTCGGTGGAAAAGGTATTTTTGGGATGCAGATGTAAATGTATTTTCATTTAGCATTTTTATAAGTTCAAATTTCAATATTCTAACTGACGGAGTTAAGATTACTGGCTATTAACATTAACCATCGGTCTTCAATAGTATCATCCATTAGTATCATGATGACCTCAGGTTAAACCACAAATGCCAACTAACTACAATGGTAACATTTAACCATGATTTCTATGGTTACGCTATTTGTTATGGAAAAACAGTTGACTAAACACATTTAAAAGAAACTAAAAACTGCTATGCTTAATATTTACATAAATTCTATATGAATATGCAATGCATCTGCCACAACACATGGTTTAAGTTAGTGTTAAATCCAGGTGAAATGTTGATTTGTGGGTTAAAAAACCCCACAGACTGGATGGTTGTGGCTCAATGTTTCTCATGTTTTCTGCATCAGTGTTGTTGAAAATGTAAGCACTGGTTCATATGGCTCTAAACTACAGTAGTTGAGATCACTGAGACAGTTGTGTTTTTTAATCAAAGAAATCAAACAGGTTGATCCCGTGATCGTATTTGTTTTAAGCTCATGCTGAGCTGTTTTTTTTTTGTTTGTTTGTTTTTTGGAGCAAAGCTGGTCAATGATCCGTGTGGAACAGGAATGGCAGCACTTATCGAATTGGTGTTGGCACCAGTGCATACAGGTCCTTAAACTGTAGGCTATATCAAAAGATAAACATGGAGACAGAGGACAGGTTCTAAAAACCGGCCAAAAGCCAAGGCCATAAAAAAAGTGTTTTTAAAAGGTCTCTTGTAACCTCAGATTTGAACAGTGTTGTCAAAAAAATATATAAATACTGAAATTGTAAAACTGTAATGTTACCAGTCCTTTTGCAGTATTGGTAGTAGAGAGTACTGATTTTTTTCAGTATTTGAGGACAAATGGAAGACAAAGGGAAGTGAATCCTCATTATAAACAAATGATTTATTTGATCAAGCTCAAAAACTGCTCGTTTTGATATTGCTGTGATGATGTCACACGCGAAAATAAATATATTTGCATTTGACTGCCTCCGATGCAAAACATCGACGGATAGTTATACATCGTAGCGCCATAGGCCCCGCCCACTAGCGTTCAGTCAGTTCAGTTAACGGCTGACATTTGCCTAAATTGGATGTGAGGATCACGTCAAAAGCAAACAGAACCCATTATAATCAATGACGCTGTCTACACCTGATACAGTAAAGATGCACGTTCAGTTTCTGACATACTCTACATGCTCAAGTCTGTCAATAATAATCACAATAGGCCATATTATGACCCAAATTTAATCTCTCTTACAACGATAATCAAGACCTTAGCTATACCAGATTTTTCTGTGATCTTAAATTTGATCAAAATTAATTCAGTTAATTCAAGACTTTAAGGACCCCTGGGATTGGGAAGACAATGGAATTCCGTGTTCCTAAAAGTTTCTACGTGTGCATGAAAATCTCGGTATGTGAGTGTGTGTGCAAGCATGCATGTGTTCTAATAAGGACAGCATTATTTAATATGGTGATTAAATGTACTGAAACTACCTGTGCATTTAACAGCTTTAATACCTGCCTTCCAGCCAATCCAAAATCCAAAAACTTTTTTAACAAAAGTGAATCTCAAGGAACATTTAAATAGTAAAACATTTAATGTCATGACCCCCTTAAGCCAGCTGTATGTGATACACTTCCTGTCACCAGTTGGTGGCGCTATGACCATGCCTTACATCATGTGATCAGCCTTCTTCACCAAACATACAGCTCAAGTTTCATCTAAATGCACACAGCAGACTTAGGCTAGACATTACATGTAACAGTGATTGCTCAAACTTATGGTTTATCCTTTTTATAGATTCTGCCAAAGTTGGCCCTCAGAAAGCATACTCATCACCCAAAAATAAAAATGATATCATAATTTACTCACTCTCAAGCTCTCTGGGGTGTAAATGACTTCCTTTATTTAGATGAAAAGAAACAAAGACTTTTGTAGAAAAATAATCCATATTTTCTCTAAAATTGTGATAAAACGCATTCATATTCTGGTCTCATGTGCTTTTCTGTATGCTTTATTAGTATGGTGTTTACTGAGTTAGGTCTTTTCATGTACCATTTCATGCCAAACATTAAAACGGCCCCTTTACGCTCTCCTTCTGCTCGGCCTTTCTCTCGCGTCGCCACTAAATTGCAAGTCCACAAGTTAGTTATGCATCAGATGCATCAGATAATAGTTCAATATATCAGATATTATTTGCAAAAGTCAAGGCGCAAAGATTTGAAATTGCAGTGACCGATGAGAAGTTGCAAGTGCCTAATAGAGGTTTTGTTGTGAAAATGAATGAAAGAAGTGTGAATATGTACTACAAGTTTGTGTCTGTTATAGTATTTCTGTGAATGGCATTTCACACATAAGTGACTACTTGTCTGCAGCTTCATATTCAGAATACAGGTTTGTGACTATTGTCTGCGAGTGCAAATTTCAACATTCGTTCTCTATGGAAGCTTGTTTCCGCCACAGCATGAAAAATAAAAAAGTAATCGCGACTTTTTATCTCACAATTCAGACTTTTTTTCTCACAATTGCGAGTTCACATCTCACAATTCTGACTTTATTTCTCAGAATTGCGAGATGTAAACTCGCAATTGTGAGAAAAAAAGTCTGAATTGTGAGATAAAAAAGTCGCGATTACTATTTTATTTTTCATAAATAAAAAAAGTAAAGTCAGAATTGCGACATATAAAGTCAGAATTGCGTGATATAAAGTCACAATTGTGAGAAGTAAAGTTGCATTTGGGAGATATAAAGTCAGAAATGCATGTTAAAAAAGTCAGAATTGTGAGATTTAAACTAATCTGAGGGGAAAAAAGTTATTTTTTCTCCTTAGAATTGGCCTGATAACTCGCAATTGCGAGTTTATATCTCACAATTGCGAGTTTATATCTCACAATTGAGAAAAGATGCCCAAATTTCGACATATAAACTCGCAATTATGTGTTATAAATTCAGAATTGCAAGATGTAAACTCGCAATTGCAATTGTGTTTTATAAAGTCAGAATTATGAGACATAAAGTCAGAACTGCATGATATAAAGTCGCAATTACGTGTTATTAAGTCACAATTGCGAGATATAAAGTTACAATTGTGTGATATAGTCGCAATTGTGTGTTATAAAGTCAAAATAACGAGATATAAAGTCAGAATTGCGTGATTTAAAGTCAGAATTGCGAGATATAGTCACAATTGCAAGATATAAAGTTACAATTGCGTGACATAGTTGTAATTGCATGTTATAAAGTCAGAATTGCGTGATTTAAAGTCACAGCGAGATATAAAGTTACAATTGTGTGTTATAAAGTCAGAATTGTGAAATATAAAGTAAGAATTGCTAGATATAAAGTCGCAATTGCGTGTTATAAAGTCAGAAATGCATGATATAAAGTCAGAATTGTGAGATTTAAACTATTCTGAGGGGGGAAAAAAAGTTCGTTTTTCCCCCTTAGAATTGGCCTGATAAGTCGCAATTGTGAGTTTATATCTCACAATTCTGAGAAAAGATGTCAGAATTTCGACATATAAACTCGCAATTATGTGTTATAATTTCAGAATTGCGAAATGTAAACTCGCAATTGCAAGAAAAAGTCAGAATTGTGAGATAAAACGTCACACTTCTGTCTTTTTTTCTCAGAATTGTGACTTTATATCACACAATAGGCTCTATGCACAGCTCCACTACTTCCTGAACTTCAGCCAGCTTCTTGTTTTCTGTCTGTCATTATTGGACACATTGATTAATTCAGGTGTGTTTGATTATTGTTGCCGTGACTACTGAGGTCAAGCACACCTGAATGAATTGATTAATTCAGGTGTGTCTGATTATTGATGCCATGACTACTAGGGTTGTGTATCGTTTGAATTTGAACGATTCTGATTCCAATTTCGATTCCTTGTTTCGATTCCGGTTCCCAACGATTCTCAATTCCGATTCTTTTAATAGGCAGGGTCAAAAAAGTTTAGCTAACCTTGCTAACCAAACCAAATACTCCTTTTGTCACAAATTTTGCATTTTGCCGACATTTTGTTATTTTTAGAAAAGTGAAGTCACACTTTGGACCGCCGACGTAAGCTACTCATGTTCGACTCGCGCGGTTATGCCAACACTTTCGGTAGACGCTTCTTCATTGGTGTTGTTCAGCGGTTTCTTCTTCCGCTCGGCGGAGTGTGAATATCGAAACTGGGAATCGAAATTTTAACTTTTGAACGATTCCGGGAAAAACGAAAAGTTAGTCCCGGTTCCAATCGATACTCGATTCTCGATACCCAACCCTAATGACTACTGAGGCCAGGGACACCTGAATTAATCAATTTGGCCAATAATGGCAGACAGGAAACAAGGAGCTGGCTGAAGTTCAGGAAGTAGTGCAGCTGGGCATAAAGCCCATTCGGACTTTATAACACAATTGTGACTTTCTATCTCACAATTGCGACTTTATTTCTCACAACTCTGACTTCATATCTCGCAATTGTGAGATAAAAAGTCGCAATTATTTTTTTCTTTTTCTATTCAGTGGCGGAAACAAGCTTCCATAGTTCTTACACTGCGGACACCGATTGGAGTTCAAACACCTTGTAAAAGTGCATTTTAAATAATAAGTCCCCTTTAAATCCAAACTATTAACAAATAAGCGCATTTTGTTTTGAAACCAAATCTTCCACAATCACCTTGTCAGTCAGCTCGCCTCACTCTAGTCACATGATAAATGAAATGAAATCTGACTCCTGCTGCGTATCTATGCTGAGACTCTCTTTCGGCCACGTGGGCAAGTGATGTAAACACTGACGTCGCAGCAAGGCTAGAACACATTCAAATCCCGTCGTAAAGAGGCGTTTGGGACACAGACATTGGAATGTATGAAGTTCATAATAAGTGCAGCATTATGGGACATTCAGACAGGACATGGAATAGTACAGGGATGGGCAGTTTCATACTGACAACCACCACTCATTTTCTTCAGGAAATATAAAGAACTCGTTAAAAAAGTAAATTATGATAAAAAGTTGAAACAATCCTTTTCTTGAGAATAGAAAGTAACTATTTTGCTTCACCTACCTGCCATTAAAATCACATCTAAACCACTTCAACAATCTGAAATACATTCAATGCTTTAGCTGTGCTTCGCTGCACATGTGCCATCACAGCTGAGACTTTGGCCATTTCCCAACATTCACCCATATGCGATCTTGCATCTTAGTGCATTCAATAAACATCACCATCCACCAAAGTTCAACGCCAGTACTTAAGAAAACAAGCACAGAGGACACATTCAATTACCTAGATGTGTTTTTGATAAGGACGCATCGATTGCGGACTTGATTAAATCAAGTCATTGTGGGCAGAAGCCAGCAAGTATTTGAATATTTGTGTTCTCAATTAAAAGATTCCAGCAGAAAGCTTGCTAATGTGTAAGGCTGATGAGAGTACACATTAGTTGTTTTGTTTGGCGTAATTTTAATAAATTGATAAAGACACATCATCACTTACTTTGATGTAACATTTAAAAACCATGGGCATAAAAATATATTAAGTCTACCAACTTAAAATGTGAGTAATGCCTAGTTCACACTACATGATTTTAAGCCAGATTTAAGCCCGATTTGCAAATCGTTGAGTCGCCGACAAGTCAGGGTGTTATCGCGTACAAATCGCGGGCGATTAGCAGACGATGAACGCTCGCCAATCTGTTAGTATGAAAGAGCCAACAACGCAGCGAAAACGCTCGCAGACGCCAAAAAATATCTAGCCTGCTAGATATCCAGAGCCGTCGCGCGACTCAAATTCAGTGTTGTCATGAGGACAGCCAATCATAGCAACGCATGGGTTGAGGACACCAGGTAAATCTTTAGTTTTTCTTCTTTTTTTGCATTTTTTCCCTCAGAGCAGATCATCGCGCAAACAGTGTGCAGCACTAGTTTCTGTCTGACGTCCATATTCACGTGTTGTGTTCTCTTCTTTGCTGGGGCGCAATAATTATTTATTTATTTATTGCGTGTTTTTTTTCGTGACAAAACGTGGTTTGTAGACAAGATAGAAACGTTTGCTGACAGAGTTGTTGTCCACTCGTTATTTATTTGATTATTTTCAGGATTTAGACCGTAACATAGTACTGAAACAGAGTCACAAATGATTTGCTCTTATCATCTGATCGTGGTTGTATCTCTATGCGTTGTCAACTCGTGTAGTGAGTTACCTCCTGTTGTGGATCAATCACGTTGTGTTGTGTGGTGTGAACAGCTAAACAACTTGAACACTCCTGATTTCACTGAGAGCAAGTCATGTAGTGTGAACCACACAGTTCAGCCCGACGTTTTAAAATCATGTAGTGTGAACTAGGCATAACAAGCTCAATCCTCACAAACATGCGTTTGTTGCGTCCTCGTGTCCTTCGTTCTTTCAAGGTAGCTTGACTGGTCTTCATGAGAACGCAAGTCCCTTCTTTGTGTTTTGGAAGTGACAAACAGCCTTACTCATCACTCACTCACCTTCGACTTAAAACAAGCACTGACAAAACCACAGACGGGTGTTTCTCTAGTAATTACGTGACATAAAGCATGAGAAAGCCCGGAAGTCTTTACACAGTTAACACAACCTCAGGGCGAAGAAACAAATCTGCTAGCGAGAGGTGTAAAGGGAGTGCCATGCTTTGTTAGTATCACTGTGATAAATTTCAATTTACAAAACTGGTTTAGATTAGTTAACTTTATCAACTTTTTATATTAATAATTAAACAAAACTCAAAGAAACAGCCATGTAAGGCTTCTTTTGTTCAGAAGTGACACGTGACATGGGACAACTGAACCACTAATCCAGATCTGTTGTGTGTACAAGGAGAAAGGTCTAGTTGACCTGACTGAGGAGCCTTCTTTATACTGATACGGATTCAGTACCTGACATTTTGCCTTCTGGCGATCTTGTAAATAAATGAATGTCTCTGTGACTAAACTTTCTCAATGAAAAATCTTAGGCCCTGTCCCAAATGGCACACTCCGGACTTGTGGACTTCCTCAGAGTCCACACTTCGGTGATGTCATGAAGTGCAGACCTATAGTGCCCTTAGCGCGAGTCTTCGAAGGGCGCATTGAGAGGTATTTTTGGGACAGACTCGATCGTCACCCCGGAAACAGGAAGACGGTCTGGTTATTGCATAGACAGTATAAGAATTACAAAAACAGGATTTAATTTATTTTCCCATCTTATGTCCATGTGAACTACGCAGCCTGCTTTTAAAGTTCTATAATATGCCACCTGGGCATTACAATAGATGTCATGGTTATGTAAATGATAATAAAAGTTGTACATAATAATACATAATCTTCAATTTTATCACAAAATGAAATTGATTTTAAGAAAAATATATAGGTTTCAATATTCATAATACGTTTATGACTCAGTAAAGCCAATACATTCGGTTCTATTTATGTAATGAATCATATTATGCGATCGTATTATTTAACACGTTTTTATTATGTTTGACATATTTGACAACAATTGGTCTCTAAAGGTTGAATAGATTGTAAGTATCAACTGGTAAAATGTACGCCTATGTCATAAAAACCATAATGATATTTACACCTTTAATATTCCGTCTTTACAGTCCGTGAGCGAAATCTCCTCCCATCTGTTGTCTGATTGGCCTTTCGCAAGGATTCCTGGGTAGTTAAAGTGCGTGGAGCCTGCATCTATGCGGGCTTCGCAGAAGACCGCTTCAAGGGTACAAAGGGGGCGCTGCTGAGCACACTTCAGAGCGTTAAAATGCCAAATGGGACAGCCTACGGACTCGTAGACTCGGCGAGCAAGCGCAATTTAAGTCCACGGGACCGCAAGTCCGCGTGAAGTGCGCGATTTGGGACAGGGCATTACTCTCTTTACTGAATTGGCAATGGCTAATTACACATGCCAAACAATAAATGTCCCGGAAAATCACAATAAAACAGTACAAAATATTGCCAAATAGGTGCTTTTACACTTGGCTCCCGCCATCGTCTTGTCAGTCAGCTCGCCTCACTCTCATCACGTAATGAATGGGATCTGACTCCTGCTGTTCTCTAGCTGAACTCAATTATTTTTATTACTATAAAAACACGACAACGGGGGGCCGAGCCACAGTGGGCAAGTGATGTAATCGATGTGTGGCTGAACACCGCATAACACCAGTAACACAGACTATGGCAGCAAGCCTACCGGAAAGCCGCTTTGAACTTCTGAAACGACTCCAAACAAACTTAATTTTGTTCGTTAAGTTCGTTCTTCGATTTCACATTAAGTATATCGTGTCCTCAGGGTTTCCCGCAGAAAATGTTGTTAGTTAAGGTGGGGTTTGGAGTCACACGGTGGGCGGGGGGATTGGAAAAGCACGGCCGTGCCACTTTCTCCTCCTTTCCACAAGAACTTGCGCTCACGTGGTGTTTGTCGTTGCTATGCAACCATGACTTACTGCGCTCTCCATGAAGACAATCAGGATGTATCAGCAAAGGATTAATTGATTTCTAAGCCTTACATTAGCTTTACTAGGCTACTAGATATATTTATGGAGATGAGAAATAAAAAACGCCCTGTTCAGCTATGTTCACCGTGGCTTTTTTTTTTTTTTTTTGACGACAACGACGTATAAGGTGGCAGGCATGTGTTAGGCGGCCGACTTAGTTTAAAAGTGCTGCAGGAAACCTTCCTTAAATGGGCTAACTTAAAGGGTTAGTTCCCCCCCGAAAAATGAAAATTCTGTCAGTATTTACTCACCTTCATGTTGTTCCAAACCCGTAAAACCTTTGTTCATTTTCGGAACACGAATTAAGATATTTTTGATGAAATCTGAGAGCTGGATCACTCCTCTATACTAGTCCATAGGCTTCTAGAGGAATTGAAACTTGCCGGCCTCAAAAAGTTATTAAAGACATCTTTAAAATAGTCCAAGTGACTAAAGTGGCTCAATTTTAAGTTTATCAAACGACGAGAACACTTTTTGTGCGCAAAAACAAACATAAATAACGACTTTATTACATCCTTCTCTTTGCGCTTCTAGTGAGTTAAGCTAGTGTAATTGATCTGTTGTTGTATGTCACACGCATCACACAAATGACCAGCGTCGGCCAATAGTGAGCCTACGTGTGACGTAGCTTTATGTGATGAACGAAGGTCTTACGGGCTTGGAACAACATGAGGGCGAGTAAATACTGACAGAATTTTCATTTTTGGGTGAACTAACCATTAAAGAATGAATCTCACAAAACCTTCAAGAACAACACGATAAAAAACCCAACAACAGACCACAATTCATTTTCTGGTAACAAAAAAAAAAGAAGGCATGTGGAGGATTGCTCTCTTGGATCACGTACTCGTGTTTTGAGCTTCCACTTACCATTTATTTGATGTGCTCTAAGCATTCGCCTTGATCAATGTTTATAATAGTGTTGTCAAAAGTACAGACTTCGGTACCAGCATTTGCCTCTAGCGTTTTAATCGCCATTGGACGGATTCTTAAACACCTCTGATTGGCCATTGTGTTCACAAGCTCAACATATTTCTGATTGGCCATTGTGTTCACAAGCACACACTCAAATATGTCTCTGATTGGCTACAATGATCAACGCTTCAAAAACATGTCGTCTTCACCGAGCTTTTACACAGATACACACTTTAAAGCAGGCATCTATCAGCGGATCCCGATCCACTGATAGACGCCTGCCTTCAAACACAAGAGGGATGAGTGTTGGGAAATGGCCAAAGTCTTGGCTGTGATGATGTCACTCACTGGCACATGTGCAGTGAAGCACAGCTAAAGCATTGAATGTATTTCAGAATGTTGAAGTGATTTTCATAGTAGGAAAAAATACATACTATGGTAGTCAAAGGGGATTGAGATCTGAGATCATTCTTCCAAATATCTTCCTTTGTGTTCAGCAGAACAAATAAACAGAATAAATAAAATAGCAGAACAGTGATTCATATTTTTTTTTTGTGTAAATCATCAAAAGATTGTAAACTGCTCTAGACACATCCAATGGCCTATTTAGTTAGTGACATACTACGTACTTCAGGAAGGGGGGGAAATTAGCTTGCTTGTCTAGGATCAAGTCCTGCTATTCATGAATCACCAACTTTTTTTTACTTTTTTCAAACTGCAAATCAGTGCCTCGAACCACAAGAATATACAAGGACCATAAAGCACTGCACTGTAACACGCATACACTTGGAGCCACCCTGTGGTCCAAGACAAGAGGTTTTTTGATAATCTGGGAGTTTTATTAAGAGGTGGGTTGGGTGGCCGGAGGGAGGGGGCGAGCAAAGGACTTCATTTATCAATGGAAACTTCTTAAGGGCAAAAACAACACTCTCGTGTTCAGAGGCCTGGGAGCTTGTCTTCAAAGATCATTACTATTCATCCTCAACCATATAAAGAGATCATATCACTTCACTAGACTTGGGTTTAACCGATCTATTCATATGGATTTGCTTTACAACACATCCTTTTCTGGATCTTTTATGTTTTGGTGACCTGGACTTTCAATGGAGGGATAGAAAACTCCTGGCTTTCTTTAAAAAAATCTATTTTGGGTTTAGAACAAGATCAGGGTGAGTAAATAATGAGAGAATTTTCATTTTTTGGGTGAAATGTCCCTTTAATGTTAACCAGGAAACAAATGAAAAAGAGAAAATCACTAATAACAGTAAGTATTGTTGAGGATTTAATTGATTCACTGAAGACTATGCAGTGTTTTGTTTGTATATCTAGAGTCGACATGATTGTCAATTTCTTAGTCTGTTGCAATCCTTAGAGAAAAGAATCATGCTTATTCTGTGATCGTCTGTATTTTAGGACCAGTAAAATGGGATCTCCAGTTTGAAAGATCGGAAGATTCCTGAAGGATACACTTCCTGCATGTCAATAAACTGTGTGATGTATTGAAGACATGCTTTCACTTCACAGAGGAGTTAAGACGTATCCTGATGTTAATGAATTCATTCATTTTAGTTCAACGAAGACAAAAGCTCTTTTGAGAGGAAGGCTCGTGGAAGCTAACTCTGGTTCCATTTCTTTTTGCAATATTTTAAACTGATCAGCTGACAGAGTAGATCATTTTATGTAGACAGCTTTTTATTTGTTCATGTTTGAGTCTGAGAAAAATCACATTGGTTCAATGTGATGGTGATAATTCCAATAGACACAGTTTAATTAAATCCAACAGAAATCAACATGATCACAAAAGCGATGCTGATTTTGTGCAACCGGACCAAAAACAAGAAGTTATTACTAAGTAAAAACAATTTTAGACACAATTGAGTGGTGCAGGTATGACATCATCACTTTGTAGGCCAAACGCTGTAGCGAGTTAGCATTTTAGCACTTCCGGTTCCATCGTCCCAAAGTCAGTGGGTTTCTTGAACCGGGTTTTGGTTAAATAGCTGAAATAAGGTCTGTGTGAACCATAGACTGTAAAAAATATGGACAAAGTGTCTGTGACGTCACCCATAGACTTTCTGAAGAACAGTTTTGAGGCTGTTTATGGGAGGTATGGGTGGCGCCATATTGGAAAATCTTGAGAAATACAAAATACAAATGTTCAGATAGGATACAGAGATGGTATGATGTGATATGACAGATCATGGCCGAGATGTCAAATCCCACTCGGTGCAGCCCGTTATCAGCTGTCAATCAAGTTAACCGCCCTTATTTGTCATACATTTTATATCTAAATACGATCTAAACTAACAAGTTAGAAAAAAATTCACCCCCCTCACAGTTGTCAGGCTCTCGGAACCTATCAAAAAATACAATAAAAGGCCATGGGACCAACCTGTAAAAGCATGAACTTATGCTGTGAAAATGGACATTTTAACATCAATGAATTTTTGCTCCCTTTCGGGAACTCCCTCTAGCGGATTTTAGATGTATTGCAGTTTTTCGCACTTCCGGGTAGGCTTCATTTTTCAGATTAGAATGTTGCCACTTGGTGTGAGCACAAGCTCAAGACACTTTCACGTTTTATTCTACGACATAAATACATCAGTATTACCACACTTGTGATTTTTTTGAAGCCGTTACGCATCTTGAAAAAGGCGGTTGCTAAGAAGTGGCTAATGTGACTACAGAGACTGTCGAGGAGATTAAACTTCATCAGCCGAACAGTTAAACTTAGACTTCTTTAACAGCAGCATTATGATTATAATTGTGCTCTCGTAAACTATTCTAACACAAACGTGGCTGTGGGAAAATGTTTTTAGATAAAAACTGAAAGAGATGTCGGACGATTAGTGATGGTGATGTTGTGAGGCTGTGGTGTAGTTCATTTATAGCCTTTAGCTTTTTACCTCTGGCGACTGCATTTAGGCTTCAATATTCATATTTGTGTTCATCTGTGATAATTATTTTGATGGACAAAATGTGCAAGTATCATAAACATTTGCTGATCACAGAACTTGTTTTTGGCTTTAATCCAAAAGCCTATGGGAAAATCCTATTGGGTTTTTCTCAAGGGAACCAGTGTGATGCGAACTGCCGGTTGGCCTACCAAGTGACGTCATTCCCGCACCACCCTATTCAGTTTGTTTTCGCTCCGCCAAAAAAAGCTCCCAACAAGGTCATAAAGTCACTAGATATCTCCAAGAAACATGGTGTTTCGTTCCTGATTATTGTCTCAATAACGAGTGTACAACCGATGTATGCTCGACAGCTAGAGAATACCCATAATGCACTGTGAGAGTCGCGTGCTGAATGAACTCCCGTGTCTCGCCAGCAGATGGCGCCCGCAGCTGAACCAATCATCCAGCCATTTTCCAAATTGCGCTGGACTAGCCTAATATCATACAGGTATAAATTCCTTTAAAAATTGATTATTAAATTGTTTAATTAAGGTTTAAACATGCTAGTTTCCATGGCAGTTTTTCAAATTATTATTAGTAGCCCTCAATCGGGTCATGGGGTCTATACGACCCCAATCGACTTTTACTTAACCAAAAAACGTTCCCTTTATCTCAGCGGAATAAGATTTTGTGACTTTTCATGCATTATCTATCTATACACACACAAAAAACTGGGCTTGATTTGGTTGTTCTGAAGGTATGTAAAAAAAATGTTTACACTTCTGGTCTTCGGGGTTGAAATGAATGGGAAATGTGAAAAAAACTAAATATATTTCCTTCATGTTTCAAAAAAAATCCGGCATAAATCTGAAATTTTTTACACAGAAATGAAGGATAGCATAAATGCAATGTATCAAAAAAATAAGGTTTCATATGCTAATGCTAAAGCTGGTGTAGTTGAGAAATTGTGTGGTATATGGATACAAAAGTACTTTATATCTCCAAAAACACAGCATTAATGAATAGATGAGAAGTAAACAAAAAAAATATACATTTTTTGTGTGATTAAAAAAATGTATATTTTCTTTACAATTACTCAATCAATTGTTGGGGTCGTATAGACCCCCGAAGCCCAGAAGTGTAAACAGGAAACGAAGACCATTTGAAGGTTAAACATCAAACTATGCACAAACGGCAGCCCGAATTCCAGTGTCCAAATTCACTCACTTGTTTTCATTCACTCCTTCAAGTGGACTATAGGCTATTAGAGGACTAATGATGATGTGATTGATTGGCGACAGCTCTATGGTGTCTTAAACTTTACACGAGAACGCTCACGGGTGAAAACGTAAAAATATTTTATCGGAAGTGCCTTTCGTTTACACGGCGACAACGTTTTTGGGGCTTAAAAACGCAAAAAAGTGAAACCTCCATTGTGGAAATCTTAAAAACGTTCCACCGTCGCGTCCCCGTGTAAAGGGTAAAAACGCAAAAGCCTGCTTGACGCGGACTTTGTGTTGTTTTGTGGCAGCGCTCCACATTGCCACCTAGCCGCCTGGAGTGCATACTACATTGAATTTCACACACTTTTGCGTCACCATTTGCAAGTGGTTTTCCCACCCAAAACGCAGAATAAAAAGTGATAATGCAACGCCACTTTTGCGTTTTCTCTTCAGAATCGTTTCCGTGTAGCCTTACTATTCTGATAGAACTTACTGATTCATTTCTGACAATAATTGTATAAATAATCTTCATCTAGCCTACAGCTGTTTTGTTGTTTTTGCTCAAATTGTTATTTATAAATATACAACTAAAGGAGCACTTCCTTGCAGATTTATACTGTAGTATTAGAGGCTATATGACATCTATTCTAAACTTTGACTATGTTCATCTGTCTAGAGACCTCGGCATAATCCGCTTATTGTGCAGTTTGTGCAACTCCAATGAAGTTCTAGTTGATGTCTTTTGTAGAGTAGGTATGGTAGGGCCCTAACAATGACTTAAACACATTCACGAAATCAAAATTAGGTCAGTGTGCGGTGAAAAATGTTGTCGAAATTGCAATTTCTGACACATTCCTCCAGGAATGTAAAGTCAGAGGAAAATATAACATACGCTGGAAACACTGATGCAGGTCCTCAGAGCAGAGGCCAGGGAACAGAAACTGTCATGAGTTTCCCAAGCATCGGCCACTTGCCCTGAGGTGAACGCAGTTCTCGACGCTCTGAAGGTTGCAGCTTCACTAGACATGTCATATCTCGAACTAACCCTGGAATAGGACGCATTAGAGGCGGATGCGGGGACAGGCGAGACGATACACATGGAAAACACTGGCCAAAGGTGAAAGCTTCAGATGAATAAAACAAAAGCGACTCTACTCTTTCTGTTTGCTCATCGAGAGAGCAAACACAATACGTAAACCTATACAAATGTGTATAACTAAAAAGGCATTTGAATTTATCAAACACTTGTGCCATATAATTCAACAGGATCTTTATATAAACCCATCAATTCTAATCTACAGAGACACTGCATTACCATTTATTCACTCAACTTTCCGAGTACGGTTCCAAGCTATACCCGATAGATATTATATATAATATACTGCCTCATTTGAATGTAACAATTGTATAATAATGTATAATGTATTGTTGTTGGGATACTAGACATAATTTAATTTTATATGGACCCAAGGAAGACTTGCAACTATTTTTTGGAATCAAATGGGGAGAGAGATTTCCAAAGAGTTATTTATGCGTGACGGTGGAGTTATTAATGTTCATCATGTGGTGTTTATTTACTGGGAGTTTGAGGAACGTAAAGGGCTCCAGAAGCCCCAGATAGCTGTAATAATAACATCTCAGTGAAGAAAATGATTACAGATAGATCATATAAACCTACAGAGAATCAATTCTTTATTAAGATAAGTTGCACCAGCCTTAGTAAAGTTGGCCAGGATTTCTCAAATATGGATTTCTCAGAATGCTTTTATATCATGAGCACAAACATCTGAATAGAAAATGTTTTTTTTGTTTGTTTTATATATATATATATATATATATATATATATATATATCCTGATCACATGGTTTGCCAACTTCAGCGGTGCAATATTTGCACAAGATTAGGTGGTATTACAGTTATCCCATACTGATTTTCTTGTTTTGTAAAAATGATGGTAAGATGGGTAATGATTTAGGTAACACTATTTAGGACCGATAGTATGCAAATTGGGAAGCATGTGTGAATGAACGGTTTAGTTTCGCCTGATACACAAACTCACACAAGTGATGCATTAGTGTTTTCAGCGTCTGTCACCTCAATATATGAGGACATGAGCAGACCACATGAACTTCATCTCCAGACCGGCTTTTTTTGAGAAAAACTACCATCAAATACACACTGAAACTGAAAATAAAACTGAAAGATCTTCACGACAAACCGTCAAAATATAAGTTTGGTTTAACTTCAAGAAATTATGACAAATATATCACTACTGTATACTAAAATGTACTTCTCAAAGTAATAATAATAATATTTTGATTTCTTAGTAACATCATGCAAGCAAGATATTGTTCCATCCATGTTTTAAATTGATACAGTTCTGTTGTGTAGTATCTTATTTAACAAAAAAGTAAAATGCAATGTTTTATTGTAAATTAACTTTCATATTTAATTGTCAAAATTAAATGGAAAACAGAATTTAGGGGGAAATAAAATGGATTTCATGGGACCCTACATTTAAAAGTAGTAATTCTGTGGAGTTTAATGCCGCTTTTCCACTACACAGTACCAGCTTGACTCGGCTCGGCTTGCCTTTGTTTGGTTTTCCACTGTGTAAAAGTTGTACCTGTTCCAGCTTTCGGATAACAATGCCGTTTTCGGGTGAAAACAATGCCGACTGCTGATTGGTCAGAGAGAATCGTCACCATTCACTGCGTCATCATTACACGTGCCAGTTAGAGTATCCAGAATAACCCCACCATTTTTAAATAGTTTGGCCAAAAATACTTACTAAACTTACTACTATTATTATGGCAACTCGGAAGAATACGCCGTGGTCAAACGAGGAGGTGCAGACTTTCCTTTGTTTGGTGGCCGAAGAGAGGAAGGATCAGAGGAATGAAAGGCGTCGCTATGACGACCGGGTACTATTTGGGGCGGTACTGGCTGCAATGGAAAACGGAACGAAAAGCGAGTCAAGTCGAGCTGGTCCTGGTAATGGAAAAGCGCCATAATTGTGAACAAACAAGATTACATTCATTCTCAAGATCTAACAAATATGTGGAAAGCATTTCCTTCCCTATGAATGGTAAATGAATATAGACATCGTATGATATGGAAAAAATATAGTGATAAAGACAGTTTCAAACACTGAAGTGATTTCCTTGATATATTTATTTCATTATAATAGGTATAACTCAATATTTTAACTAATTGAAAATGCTAAATAATCGACCAAACGCCTTTTCATTAATTGGTGAAATAATTAATGATTAGTCGATTAATCGTTCAAATAATCATTAGATTAATCGATTATAATAATTTGTTGCAGCTCCATTAAATGGTGTGGCAGACAACTAGTTGTCTAGTGTGGTTCGGTTCATGCGGCGCAGGCTTTTCGAGAATGTGGAGTCCTAAAACGTGCAAGTGTTATGGTGTGTACACACCGAACGCAAATGTAGTTATTTGCAAGAGTAGATTACACACAAAGTCAATACAAAGATCCGAATAGATGCATCATTCGCGCCGGGCGTCGCGAATAACGCGAATTGGGTGACGTGTTTGCTGCGAACGTCTTCCGTCCAAGTTGAAAAATTTGAACTTGAGCGGAAGATTCAAGCGTCTAACTAGACGCGATAGTCGTATTCGGTGTGAACACACCATTAGTTCGGTTAAGAATGCGGTTCAGTCTTAAAAAAAAAAATTAAAAAGTGGTGCACTCCCAGTCATGAACATCTGCTCTAGCTAACTCTTGTTTTGTGAAAAATGATGGGGGATTAGTGAGACGCATACACACATTGCAGATATATTTATGTATTTTCATAATCTGAGAATTTGATTACGAAAATACGTCGATTTGTGTGAAATGATGTGTCGGAACATCAGTAGCAAAAGCATTCTGTGTGTATGTGTATTACTACCATTTATAGTTTGCTTTTGGGATCTGATTTTACTTTTTTTACACACGTTCCTATTTCACACATTCAACTAGGACATGGTAGCGAAAAACAAAACCTGCTTGTCACAGCGCTTGAAAATAACCTACATCTGAGGCTATCGCTAAATATTAGCATACATTTATCCACAAGTTTCCGAGGGGCGCTACCGTAAAAAATAAAGTGGGTGAAACTTCCGGTGAGGCGTGCGGAAGTAGCATTCCAACGGTGTTTTGTGTGTTAGTTAGCGAAGAGGCTAGCTGTTTTTCGGAGAATTATTTTACTATTTAAAGACGTAAATCTTTATGAGAGATGTCATTACGGAGCTCAGGGACAACATGTGCTGTTCGCGGTTGTATGTATAACCGGACTAAACTAATTCAGTGGCTTAAACGTGATTGTTTTGAACATAAGCTAAAAACAAAATCAGAGTAATCCTGCCAACGACTGTACTAGTTTCCATCACCTCCCAAAAGACGACGAATCTTCCTGTGTACATTTGTTTCAATTCTTAATATTCTATAAACTCTATCAGCATGTGATACTGTTCGCTACTGATGTTACACCTAAACTCAGGATCAAAGCCTGAGTTGACAGAATACCAAATGTGCCAGTTAATGTATTCAAGTAGCACATTCATTTATAATTTTGAATAAACTCCAAAGCACAATGACTAAGTGTGTATTTTTTATTTTAATTGTTTGTCAGCTCACACAACTGTCTGTCACCATGCCTTGATGAGTATTGATTATTGATAATGTTATTATAATACTCCTAATCAACTACTGCGGAGGGTAAAGAAGGTACTGTTATTTCACCCTTTTTAATTTCGTTGAGGTTGTGTTCCCACATCGTTAGCTAGTTTGGATCGCTATAACTTGAATGACTGTCAACTGTTGAATGAACGAGTGTCAAGCATGTCAAGTCGCGCTTTGTTTACTTCGAACCGGAAGACGCGCCCACTTTTGACGCAAGGCCTCATGGGGCGTAGGAAACTTGTGGATACTTTAGATGTAAACTTTTTGATACTGTAATTCTGTAATCCTATTACAGTATTTTCACAAATAAAGAAATTGCTAAAGTCCCCCTGTGGTCAATAATTTTTCACTTAAAACTAATCTTTGCTCACCAAAATTACATATTTAAATGGGTTTTTTTTTCTTGAAAAAAAGTCTTCATGCCTTACAACTTGACTATAACTCTACGCCCTTGCTTCATTTAGTATACGCGGTTCTATGAAAATGCAAATGAGCCCCGCCTCCACTCACTCACACCAGCTCTGAGATCAACTCGCTGACGTTCACAAGTTGACCTGACTGGTTACCTAGTTTCTGACGTCAGAAACACCAGCGATTTCAAACCGTGTGTTTGAGACTGTCTTCGGTTCAGTTTTAAGCAGGAAATACTCAGCAATGGTGTTGACTTAAAGCATATTAACGTCACCACACAAACACATAAACAACTTGGTTATCACTACGGGAACTTTAAAAAATATGAATAAAAGGAAGTAAACACTGTAATCAACAGGGCACTAGGTAATAACACTAATTCTACATACAGCACAAAAATTAACATGAATATGACAGTGGCCGAATGCATAATGCGCATTGAAATCAAGGGTTTAAACTAAGTGTGTATCGTGAGCCTCCAGTGAAGCTGAACTCTCTTGTCTGCATTCAATCCACACAGACCAACCGTCCGTCACACACAGCACACGCATTCATGCAGGATGCACACAGTTCAGAACATCTCACAACGGGATTCAACTAAATCTGCAAGGTTTGTAAATGTTTATTAGATATTCAAAGACGTGTTTATTACGTTATATTATTATAGTGTTTTCCTTGTTCTAACTGATAATCTAAAATCAAAGGCCTAAAACATTTTCATAAAGCCTATATTTTAATTTCTTTGTTTAACAGTTTTATCCAATAATGTAATAAACTGTTAGAGTTCAAGACAGAGAAGGGATGCGCTGTTTGCTCAGGCGTTCTCAGAGCCATCAAAATAAAAGTCCTTCTTCAGACACATCGGCCAAACAGAATCCCTATCGGCCTGATGCTGAGATTTGAAAAATGTCAAATATCGGCCAACATATCGGCCTTGACAATATATCGATTGACTAATATAAAAAAAAAAAATTATTCAAATAAGTTTAGAGTCAAACTGCCTTGCATTGTGTAGGCAATTGAGCAACGTAACTTCATATCACCCCTTAACTAACATCCAACCAGTGTAGAACTAATTACTTGTATTGCCAGCTTGAACACCCACTATGAAAATTATTATAACGTGGCATGTCTACTCCACAGGTAAATACAAAATATTCCCTTTTAGCCTAATAGTGAAATTGATAAGAAAGAAACTGCATGTTGTGTAACAGTAAATGTAACCAGTTTGCATTATAAGCTCTTAAAGTGACAGTAGCATAATAAACCTGCTGCTATCTGTCATGTTCATCAAAGAGCAAAAGACAGAGAAAATCACTTGCGGCTTTTTAGACTGAATAACTTTAGTAACTTTAACTGCAAGCATTAATAGGTATAATGTTTAATTAATTAATTATAATGTAATTAATTAAGTATAATGTTTAATTAAATAATTAATAGGTATAAAGACTATCGAGTGTTATTTTACATTTGATTACTTTAATTACTGTAGTATTTCTTGACTGAATACTACTGTTAGACCCACTTGAAAAATGGAAAGCTACATTTATTTCATATTCTATTGTATTTATTTGTGCTATCATTTGCAATTTCTTTATTTCTCTTTTTATTACTTGACGTTTACTTTTTTAAATTTAGTTTCAAATAAAGCCTCCCTGTGCTGTGTATAAACTATTAAACAAAATTACCCAAATGATCAAAAAATTATGAGATAATAAAAATATCCATATGGCAGTATAAATGGCAGCTTTCCCTGTGGTATTGAAATGAAATATTGATATTTTTCAAGGTATTAAAAGTCAGAAATTCCAGTATCGTGACAAAACTCACTAGTGCTTTGTAGCTGAATTCTTCATTTATTAAAATGTTTCAGATTAAGTGGAAGACATGGTTTTCAGGTTAAATAGCACTACAACATGTCCACAACATGGGGTATATGATAAAACCATTCAAAGACCTATATTCTAAAACAATAATAACCACCAAAACAAACAAATTTCTAGTATATAACTGTATAGGCTTCTTGTAGCTCCACCAACAGCAGAATGAACTGATGAAATGCATACCTGAATGCAATGCAAGTTGCTATATGCATAAATATAGCCTATGGTGTGGTAACAGCTCTATCATGCAACAGCTGTTTTTATGGGAGACTTTACTATGGTTGGGCGATTTTTCCAATTTTTTTCAATTTGAAAAAAAAAAAATATTTTTAAATTGAGAAATTGCAGTTTTGAGTAAATGTTAGCAAACGTTACAATTAGAAATGTTGACAACACGGCAATGATGACTAAAAAAGCAAAGTTATTAGACACGAGGTGAACTTCTAACTTGAGCGCCGCTTTTTTAAAATGGCGTTTCATGGTTGAGGCGCTTAAAGACAGCCAAACACGCCCGCCAAACATGCAAACAGTGGAAAAGCAAAAAACTATTACTGCATGTTTAATTTTTCATGTTTGTATGATGGTGACAGGCTAAAAAGTACTGTTAATTTGTTTTTACAAATTTGCTGTTAATAATATTAGCCTATTACTGATGTTACACTTTAAGTCATTTTGAGTTTGAAAGGCCTTGACTTTTTGAATTGACCTATAAAACTCAATGTTTACTTTTTGGCTAAGACATATTTAGTATTTTTCTAATTTTATATAATTTCTGACCATATAGGATATGTTTTAGATAAGTTTGTACAATATTTGCCTTTATATTTAATGAATATTTTCTGCAAAGATATTTAACAAAGTCATTTCTTTACATTTACACTGTTACTTCAGGTGTGGCGCACTTATTGGAACATAACTTTATTTAACCAGAAGGTTTAAGAGAATGATTGTTACTTGAATCATATTGTAGTTGCATTTTAGGTTGACGAAACTAAACTATCGGTTTTAAAAACAAACACACTTGATTGTAATTGATCAACCGGAAAGGGTTATGAATGGCTGAAGTCATGTATTGTTCACACACACACACACACACACACACATATATATATGATTTATAGCTGTCTAATTCAATACATTGCTATACTGTGAAATCCTGTGACCTGTATTTACTACAGTGGTTGTCAAAGCCTGTGAGACTCAAGAGTACACAGAAAGTGTACATTATGAAGTGTAATTGATGTCACTTAATAATTGAAGCTCTCAGTGAGAATGATCCTAATGCAAGCCAAGATTTATAACTATAACTCACACAATCTGTGTGTCTGAGTATGCAACTCACAGGAGTCAGGAGAGCTCAAATTCCTCAAGAAATAGATGCTCAGATGTAAAAATTGCACATTTCATGTTTAAGTTTACTGAAAAATCTGAGCATGGAATACGGGTGGTGAGGCCTGCTGGTTACCAAAAGGTTGTTGGTTCAAACCTGAAAACTTAGGCATGAACTCATTCTTTCCCTCATTTAACAAGAAACTGAAGCTGGTGGTTTCAGGGCCAGTGGTCCAGCAATGACTGGGTTTGTACTCCACATTGAAACGGCTAAATTTGAAATAGTAAGTATTAATACAGTAATATTCGTAATTTATGGGAAAAAAGGGTGAAACAATATAGTTACAAGTAAAATTTTGGAAAAATATATTCACATTTAAATCCAACATCGCTTACCAAGCCTGACTTGTAGACAAGTGATTACAGGCCGGCGCGTGCATTGCAATGTCATAAAGCATGATTCCGCTGTTTTGCATATTTAATGCCAATTATTGTACTGTGCTGTATGTATGCATGCATTTCAAGATTTATATAAGATTATGCCTACCCTAATAACAATTACGCAAACAAACTGCTTATAAAAAGTTCCAATAAATCTGATAACTCACCAGCAGACAGTCTGTGTTGATCTCCGATTTGGGATCCTTCAGCATAGCATCGATCTTCTCGAAGCGAGCTGTCAAACTTTCCCCAGCAGACATATTCATAACTGATCCGATTCAGACGTATGAAAGAGATGTGAGTGTACTGGCTAAGGTTAGCAAATTAACTCGCCAACTTCCTCTGCCCTCACAAAGCAAGCACTAGTTTGATCAAAGCAGCGTTTTGTGTCTTACAGTCTTATTATCGCTCTCGTTGAAACGTGTACAACACGGAGAGATGACGAAAAGCCACATTTTCAAAAACAAAACAACAACAAGACAAGGTGTCGGATTAGTCCATGACAACTTGGCAAACACAAAAGCAGCAACAGATTATAGTGCGCTAAGCTAATTTAGCTTCAGGAGATATGTGGGGAACGAGCTCTTTTAAAACAGACGAACAGATCATATCCGCGCAAAAAAAAAACAAGAAGGGATAAAATAAATGTTGCAGAGTTAGCATGCGGCCACATGAAATGAAGTTTCTCCAGGCCTCTGTCCATAAATGCCTGCCAGGCCAAACGAGTCTGACAGCTGCAAAGTGAGAAGTGGCGAAAAAAAACTTCGCCTTACAAATTTCGATCAGTTAAAACAAGATCCTGGTTAAAAAGATCCTTTACGGTTCTTCTGCAATAAACATCTCCGAGTCGGCACGCCCGGCTTCTACTTTTCCAAAAAAAGTATGTAATCCGCTGTGCTGTAACCGTAAGGATAGTTCAAGCTTTAATCGATGTTATTATTCAAAAAAAAAAAAAAACTGGGTGCCCGATTTTCTCCCACTGCCTGACCAACATGTCCGCCTTCCTGTTGAAACACCCCGGAGAGTCAACTTCGAAACCTCTCCGACTGCGCATGCGCAGAACCTCTCTCTCGCTCGCTCTCTCGCGCGCTCTCTCTCTCTCTCTCTCTCTCTCTCTCTCTCTCTCTCTCTCTCACAAGTACACACTCACACGACACTAGAGTACAATGGCGGGTAGTGTGGTAGCCTAGTAGTATCCGCTTGCAGAACGGCAGAGCCATCAGTATCAGGACAGCAGCTCCAGGCCAGTCTCTAAGGCTACAAAATTTTTCAATTCGTACATGCATAAGTTATAATGAGCTTTAATAATCATGTTTAATGTTAATGGTTAACAATAATAGTTTGTTGCTCACATTGCATGAACTAGAATATACAATTTGGTATTAAAATTATTAATGTATGTTTAAACTATGACTAAGATTAAATTAAGATTACGCCTCCATTCACTCCCACCCAAGGGGTAATCTATCCATCGACCGGAAGTTGAAGCCAGCCAGGTGCTGCCATCTTGTAGCAGAACTTCACTTGAGTTAGCATTTCCATTGACTCCTATTCATTTTGGTGTAACTTTGACAGCGAATAACTTTACAACTGAGGCATATGAAGACTCCATTTGTCCATTATTTAAAGAAACACGACAAAGTATAAAATGCTCCATTACCTTGTAGCTTATGTTATGGCCATAAGCAGTTTTTTGTAAAAGTAGGCTAACGATTGCATCATAACCATCCGACTCTTTGTCACACATACCCCTTTTCCACCAAAAAAGAACTGGTTCGGAACTGGTGCTGGGTCAAAGTTTCCGGCAGGTTCAACCCAGATTTCCGGCATGAGAGTCAGGCGCTCTAACAAGGAGGCTAAAGACTACAGCCTCTTACGTCTGTCGCTAGAGCGCCTAGTGAGATCAGGGGAGTGAGGTTTACTTGCACAGCAACTACTAGCTGGCCTCCGTTACAGATGCAGACAGAACCCATTATAATCACTGATGCTGTCTACACTGGGTACAGTATACAAATGCAGACAGAACCCATTATAATCACTGATGCTGTCTACACTGGATACAGAATACAGATGTGTAACCCCTCACACCCGGGTCCATCCAACTCGACCCGCTCCGAGCGGGTCTCGAACCCAGGTTTCCGGCATGAGAGTTAGGCGCTCTAACAAGGAGGCTAAAGACTGCAGCCTCTTGCGTCTGTCGCTAGAGCGCCCAGTGAGATCAGGGGAGTGAGGTTTACTCGCACAGCAACTACTAGCTGGCCTCCGTTACAGATGCAGACAGAACCCATTATAATCACTGATGCTGTCTACACTGGATACAGTATACAGATGCAAACAGAACCCATTATAATCACTGATGCTGTCTACACTGGATACAGTATAAAGATGCAAACAGAACCCATTATAATTACTAATGCTGTCAAAACTGGATACAGTATTGTTTAACAATGTGTACTCAATCCTTCAAAGGTTAATGTCAAGTCCTGTGGTTGTCCAATCCAGTCTGTTAATTATGTTACATCGAAACAGTTCGAAGATGCTTTTGTTTGGGATGTTTTGCCCTACTGTGTCTTCATTCTTAGAGATGTCTGTTGATGATCAACTTTATTATTTTAACACTCCATGTGACAATGTTTTGGACTCAATTGCTCCATAACCTAAATTAAGGATGCAACCTTGGCTTAAGCACTCTGCTAAAGCTGCTAGGGAAATCTTTTTTGCTATCTTGATAGCAAAGCATGCTCATAGCCCAAAGACTCTGATTAGTACAATAAATAATGTACTTAATCCCAATTTGCTCTCATCTCCTGATGCTACACCTACAATCGGTGATCCATTTTTAAAGTTTTTTTGTTGATAAAATTAATACTATTCTACTTGTATCCCCAAGTTTAATTTGAACTCATCTGTTTATGACCCCGTTCAGCCTGCTGAGTTTGAGCCTATTTCTTCTTTTTCATAATATGAAGCTTTGTATTGTATTGGTTTTCTGTGGAGGTTGGGAAATTTTCTTCCTCTTCTGTACCATTAATTTGTGGTGGACCTCAGGGGTCTACTTTGGGCCCGCTGTTGTTTTCGCTCTATTTGCTCCCTTTAGCTTGATTTTTCGAAAGCACAACATTCTTTACCATTTTTACGCAGATGACACCCAGGTGTACCTCCCTTTGAAAAATGTGGATTATAATGCCATACACTCTGTGTTGAACTGTCTCGGGGAGGTAAGATGCTGGCTGGCAGCTAATTTTCTAACACTGAATTACTCTAAAACAGAAATTGTAGTTTTTGGACCACCAGATTCTATTATACAGATAAATAACCATCTGGGTCCTTTATCTGGGAATTCTCACGCCAAAAATTTGGGAGTGATTTTTGATAACGGCCTTAAATTCGACAGACAAATCAATTTAGTGGTGAAGAGTAGCTTTTATCATCTCAGATCCATTGTGAAGTTGAAAGCATTTTTAACAGTAAAAGGAGACAGTGAGTCATGCATTTATTTCCTCCAGCCTGGATTATTGTAACTCACTGTACCTTGGTGTGGCTAAGACATCTGTATCCCGCCTAGAATTGTTACAAAACACTACCGCCAGGCTTCTTACTGGAACTAGAAAGAGGGAACATATTTCACCTGTTCTTGCTTCGCTTTATTGGTTGACGGTCGAATACCGTGTTAAGTTCATGGTTTTGTTGTATGTGTATAAGGGGTTAAATGGCCAGGCTCCTCACTACATTACAGATCTTCTTCTCCACCGGAAATGTTCTATGCCCTTAAGGTCTTCAAGAAAGTTGATGCTGACTGTGCCACAATCTAGATTGTTAAAGGGTTATCGTGAAGTTAAGAAGTTAAAGGGTGATCGTGGCTTTTCTGTTGCTGCTCCACATCCATTTTTTTCTCCTTGGCTTTTGTTACAATGTAATTGCTATTAATGCGTTCTCATGTTAGGTTGCTAGAAGGAAAAGAGGTTATTGTCCCATCCTCACACTGGTCCACACTTCATCAGAGAAGAGAAGAGATGCAGTTGCAAGTGGGAGGGAAAGTTATTTTGTTAAGAAAAAACGATTTGGCAGCACTTGAATTATAAAAAAAATATGTGTATGGACAAATAATTTAGAATAAACACTGAAATGTTATATAAAAAGATAAGAATTGTCTTTTTCAATTTTATAGTGACTTTAAGAAAAACAAAGAGAGAGATAAGATTACCTTATTTTCTCACCCATCCCCCAAACTCCATCCTCATTTCAGCTCATACATCCTATCATGCATGCTCAACATTTTCAGAAACATTACAAACATCACATTTATCTGATATGCACATTGTCATTATATAAAGCAGATGTCCACTATCCCACTCCTGGAAACCCACTGTCTTGAACAGTTCTTTTCTAACCTGCACACCTGCCTGTGATTTCCAAGTGATCCTGTAGGGTTTGATTGGTTGAAGCCAAACTTTGCAGGACAGTGGGTTCCCAGCAGGGTTGAAGACCTCTGGTATAAAGGGTTTATTTTTTAATCTTGAAAAAGCATATCTTTTCTTCTGTATTTTCCTACATTTTCACATCTTAACTGATTTCTGCATGTTGTAATAGTGTCTCCCTTTGTTATCTGTGTCCGACTTCTTATTAATGATTTGGACACAGCTTTTCCAAAGGGAACTTCCATTATTTCATATTCATCTAATTCCAATGATCTCTTTGCAATCCAGTCTTCTTTCTCATTGCCCTAAATGATCAGGAAGCAAACAAAAGTTTTTCAATTCTTTGTATTCTCAACATTATCGTAAATATTTCCATCATTCAAATCATTTCTTATTGTTTTAAAAGTGACAAATGAGTCTCTTAGGCCTTTCTTTTTTCATCCATTGCAATCCTAATAGCTATTTTTACTGTAAATACAGATAGTCATTCATTCTTTTGCATCTGGTTATATAAAACATAGGTATATACACTCCTATGTCTACTACGCTTTCTCTCCTGTGAGTTGACAAGGAGCAGTAGCCGCTTGAGCAAATTGTCGGAGTAAAAGCCACTATAGCAAACTGTCGGTATAAACTAGGCACAGCGTCAGGTCCTGATAGAGCTGCATCAGGCAGAGCAGAAGGAGCATTTCTGTGTGTCATCAGGCCTCAAGAGTAAGAACGAAGGGTATGACAGAGCTGGATGAGCCAGGTACAGGGAGAGGCGGTGCAATCCAGCATGTTTCACTCATTAAAATGAGCCTGCATGACGATCCTGAAGCCTTCATAGATCTTTTTGAAAAAAAAAAACAGCGGAAGCTTGCGGCTGGTAGATTTTGGCACATTGACTAGCACTCTTCATCCCGCTTCTGTCTGGGTATATATAGATATATAGATCCCGGGTCCAGAACCTCCAGTACCATCCTGGAGGTGGTGGGCCACAATACTTAAGAACATTGCCAGAGCTTCTGTTCCTGAGCTTGGGAGAAAGCTACCACCCTTTTGTGTTGTTTCAACATCTTTGTGATCCCTGTGGATGGTGGTTAGTGGTGGAGCCAAGAGGGATCGAGGTCATGATCGATCTTGTGGTGCTGGAACAATTTGTCACAAGTCTGCCCAAGGAGACCGCAGAGTGGGTCTAGTGCCACTTGACTGAGGAGCATGTGATGGTGTTTTCAGAGGCTGACAAGTCCCAGTGTGTTTTTTTCCCTCTGGTTGAGGAGCGCCAACATCAGAGACCTTTCCTCATCCCAGACCAGCTCCTCATGAGGGAAGTCCCCTAGTCTTTAAGTGCTTCACTTCTCTTATTTCCCTCTCTCTCCTCTCAGGTACCCACTAGTAATAGCCATAATTCAATTCAGGGGCCAAAAGCATATAGTGGACACGTGTTTAATCTCCACCGAAATAACCCCCTGATCTTGGACATGAATTGTCCAGCGTTTTCACTGTTATTGAGGAAATATGCTTGGGAATTCTCTGGCAGTAGAGCAGTATAGTGCGCACTTATCCCTATTTTTCTAGGATCAAAGACAGGTTGACGAACAAAAGAGGATACAACACAACTCTTAGTAAGAGCTGTCGAGAAATGTTATTCCAGGTGACTCGCCATAATCCTATGGCTGGACACCTCAGGCAATAAAATCGGCTCATTTCCTGTTTTTTTTTAGCCATGAATGTCAGCTGGTCAATCCCCAAGCCACTCCTAGAGCACCATTGTGCCTTCTCCCTTTAATTGAGGTCCCCTTGGAAAGAATTGGGACAAACCTCTTCAGGACATTAGAACAATCAGCACGTTGGCAACACTTTGTACTCGTCAGTATGGATTATGAAACACAATACCCCAAGGCAGTACTTCTCTCCAATATGTCAGCACAAAATTTTACGGAAGTTCTGTTTCATATGATCTCCCGAATGGCGGAAGTTAGTGGTAAGGGATAATTTGTCGATAAATTACAAACAGCTGTTTCCAGTGAGGCATAAAAGCTGAGTGTCCATGGGAGGTGAGAAAGAGCTGGAATAGGGATCTTCGCAGTGACATCACAATGCGGTTACATGCGCTCTGGTTGGCAAAAGAAAGTAATGGCCGCTTGCTGCGCATCGCAAACCGGTGTAAACCTTTTACTGTCTATGGTGCAAACAGAAGAAAAATGGCTGTATTGTGCTGTGTGATCGGCTGTGTTAACAGGTTCGATAAGAGTAACCCCAAAAGCTTCTACTGTGTAGAAACAGCCTGAATCAAGAAGAAAACATTATCTCCACACAAACTTGAAGCTGCGAAAACGCTGACCGCGTACACATGCATATTACGTGTTCAGTCTAGGTACGTTTGAATATATATGTGCGCAGGTTTGTAGTCTTTCTTTACAAATTGACCTCAACACATTACTTGTCTGGCCTTAAATTCATAATCCAGAAATTTTTGTCGCTTCTGTGTATCCATGTGAACCGAATTCATTTTGACAATGTTTTATCTGTACAGAGGTAAAGCAAAGGAGGCCTTCATAGGGGAGAGGCTAGTTGACACTTCAGGACTGCATTTTCGTTGTGTCCAGGCGCATGTCCTTCATCAGATCTGGATACGGCCTGGATACAGCAGACTCCGGGAAACCTCGGGATGAACAGATTAATAATATTAGCGTAGACACCATTCTTCTTGTAACGAGTACATCAGGATTTATGGGAACTGTTTCCGATTCTGGCTGACCTAATCCATGCAGCCTAACATTGAATTCTAGAAGTTGATAATGTGTTATGTGTAGGTCAAAGAGATGTGTTTTAGTCTAGATTTAAACTGACAGAGACTGCTTCCCAGACAATGTTCGGAAGACTGTTCCAAAAGTCTGTGGCTATATAGGAAAAGCATCTACCGCTAGCAGTCATTTTAGATATTCTAGGTATTATCAACTGGATGGAATTTTGAGATCGCAATAGACGTGAAGCAGGACTATAATGCATTAAGAGCTCGCTCAAGTATGCGGAGTTAAACCATTTAGTGCTTTGTAAGTAATCAGCAATATTTTCAATCCTTGAAAATTCACACTTTAGTGTACATCGCCTTCTCATAGAATACAGTGTGTGTTTGTTATATCCATCTGAGTATAAATGGACACAAATGGCAAAGCCCCTGTCTAACCACACTTGAGACAGAGTCATAAATACTCTCAACAGAGAAATTTCCCGCTTGGAAATTCCACCTTTCTGATTGGCCGAGCCAACCGTGAGAGGCGGTACCTTTGCTGTCCTGGGTGGCCACACCAGGCCACCGGGCAGCAGGCCTTGACCCACAACCAGCCATGAGCTCATTCAGGAGAGAGAGGACTCTCTCAACCACAACAGAATCAAGGACAACATGGAGTGTGGCACAATTTCTTCATTCAATGCAGAAGAAGTCCATCACATCGCCAGCCATCAACTGTTCCGGCTTCCTCCCTTCTCCTGGTTGCTCTGTGTGGCATCTCTGGCCACAATCTGAACTCCAGCCATGTGCTCATGGAGAGAGAGAGAACTTTCAACGAGAACAGAGTCAAACAATTGCAGATGAGATGGAGATGGAGTTGGAGATGCAGAGGAGATAGAAATGGAAAGGAGGAGGAGATGGAGATGGAGAGGAGGAGGAGATAGAGATGCAGAGGAGATGGAGATTGAGATGGAGATGTAGAGAAGATGATGGAGATGGAAATACAGGAGAGATGGAGATGCAAAGGAGGTGGAGATGAGGATGCAGAGAAGCTGGAGATGCAGATGAAGATGCAGAGGAGGTGGAGATGGAGGTGGAGATGAATTCCCAAAAGAACCCCAGGCAGTTGTAAGTACTCAACACACCAAAAATGATGACAAATAGGTGATTGGGATGCAGAAACAGTTTCTTCTGCCACAGAGAGGCAGCCTACCACTGAGCCTGACAGCAAACAAATGCTGTGAATCAGCAAACAAATGCTGTGAACTATACAGTGAACTCTCAGCCCACTCTCACTGAACTTCTCACATTGGTGTAATATTAAAAGGCTAAACTTGGCAACACAGCATAAACTATTATACTAAATTAAGGCAAATTAACACTCAAACAAAACAGTTGAATACAAACATTCAAATTAAACACATTTCTAGTTTTAGTGAGTGAATGAAAAAGGGAAGTCTCAGTTTGATATTGTATTGTCATGTATTAAGCCGTTTAATGAAGCAATTAAGTGAAAAAACAAACAAAACAAAACAACAACAACAACAAAAGTGCAAATTTTAGCAATTTGTTCCTCTCCAGAGTTCAATCTGTCTAACTAATGAGCAGTGGACTTTAAATGACTTTCCTGAAGTAAATGTGATTTTGCTTTTTTATCAGCTATTATTTATGTCTTCGCAGTAACACTGCAATTACATACAATATTATGCCTGTTTAATAAGTATTGCCTTTGATGGATCGGTCACCTGTGCAGAGTGTTTAGATTATTTACAGGTTTCAAAGAGAGTAAATGTATGTACATTTATTACTGTAAACGGTCTCCCTCCAATGGAAAAGCAGTGCATTACAGTTTTTCAAAAATGCTTGTACTTTTTGAAACTGTGGTGGTTCCATTTCTATAAACTCAACACACAAAACCACGAAACAACACAAGATGCAAAACATCCCACATCTATTGCAAAAGCAAACCAAATTCAAAACTTTTTAAACTCTTCTAAACAAAAGTTTGTTTATAGCAAACTGAGTTTAAAGCACATAATGTGTTTGTAGAAGCTACTAGTTCTGCAGACTTGGTGTGTGTGAATGGTTTCACTTGGGCCTCAAGTACCACTTCGCATTTTTTTGAGAAAAAAAAATTGTAAATGGATAAAAGCCTTCAGGATCATGTAAATTCATAAATAAGGGTTTCAGTGTGACAGGTCTGGAAGACCATCGTTGTTTGTCAACCGCAAATAAAATCTCATAAAGAAGACGGAAGAAAAAAAAAGACCTCATTAATATTCATAACGCAATCCTTCGTCATAGTAATTTGGCATGAGGTTGAGTTAGTCGCTAGCCGAGCTCATCGATCTGGTCATCATGCAGTTGCAGCGTCATTGTGGGCTGTCGTTTGAATGAAGTTACAAGACACACAGATCTTCCGCATCCCAACTTAAACCCGGCATTTGGAGTAGAGCTGTTTAAAGGACAAGCAAACAGAAAGATGCCCGTATTTACAGGTGTGTTCACAGTTTGATTTGACATAAATCATAGTTAGTCTTTAAACGATAAGAGATGCGTTAGAAGAGGCAGCGCCGTTAGCATGAGACATTAGCTTCAGGCCTCAGTTGATGGTTTCTGTTTAAAAACAGAGGGAAAGCTAAACAAGAAGCAGAAATCCCATAACAAGCGTTCTGGTGTGACTTGTATTTAGGCGTTACGTTTATTTTATATGGAAATTTATGATGTGAAATGTAAACGTTCAGACTTGAGTAACGTTATTAGTGATGAAGCATGTTATCATGCCGGCTAGGCGGCTCACACTTTATTTTAATACCTTTGAAAACTTATGGCACTTTCAATTAATAGACAGTATTACTGAACAGCAGGTAAAGTTAGAGACTTTACACTAAAAACAATATAGTTGTTGTAAAATTGGCTGTAGAACAGCCTGTAGGCTAGACATCCAAATTGATGCATCATGCCTTGTATCCATAGTTGTGCTGCACATCTGGTGTGTTGTAGATGTACTAGTTCACTGAAATGTATTTCCAGTGATACATTTGTTAAAGCTATATTATTTATATATGTTTTACTGCTGTAATAACTTTCATGTGTAGCATCTCATGTGGTGGTTATGTTTTGTGTGCAGTCTCAGCTCAGTCGTGTTAATGGGGTTTCAAACAAACATATTTCAAAGAGTAGTTCACCCCTGAATGTTCAGGATGTAATGCTAAGATATTTGTTTTCCACCTAAGCAGAAATAAAATTGTATTGTTTCAAAAGACACAAGGATGAGTAGAAGATTATTGAATGTTACACTTTTTGGTCACTTTTAAAGCTGTTCCCAGCTCCCTACACATTTGGGAGGTTTCCCTTATGAACCCTTTTCACATTTCCGGGGTTCTCAGAAAGGTGTCATGAGCTGTGTTTCCACCCACCTATTTTTATGTGCATTTTGGGATATCGAATTTAATAAAATGATGGATGGAAACGTCAAGATGCGCATATGGTTGTTGTAAGAATTATTGGCACCCCTGGTAAATATGATCAAAGATGGCTGTAAAAATCTGATTTGTTTATCCTTTTGATTTTTCCCCCCCCCCCAAATATAGAACCTTTCGTTGAAGTAAAATAATTTAAAGTGGGTGGAAAACACGTTGGCCATATTAATTATTGGCAACCTTTTGCAATCTCCTTTTACCATGATAACAGCTCTGAGATTTCTCCTATAATGCCTGATGAGTTTGGAGAACACCTGACAGGAGATCAGAGTCCATTCCTCCATACAAAACCTCTCCAGATCCTGCAGATTCCCTGATCCATGCTGGTGCTTCTTCAAGTTCAGCACTCATCTTCTATAGGGTTCAGGTCAGGGATTGGGACGGTTATGGCAGAAGCTTTGTTTTGTGCTCAGAGACACAATTTTGTGTCTTGAGTTTGTTTTGGATCGCTGTCCTCATGGAAGATTCAACCACGGCCCATAATAAGATTTCTAGCAGAAGCCGTCGGGTTTTTGATTTTTTTTTTATCTGTTGATATTTGTTATAATCCATGATGCCATGTATCTGAACAAGAAGTCCAGGACCTCCAGCAGAAAAATAGGCCCACATCATTAAAGATCCAGTGGTATATCTAACCGCAGGCATGGGGTACTTTTTATCCCTGTTTGCTTCCCTGTTTTTTTACAGCCTTATTTGATCATCTTTATACCAGGGGTGCCAATAAAACTGCAAATTCTCAAAATAAACATAAAAAACATGTGCTCAATTGAGGTGAATAAGAGTATTATCTGCAGAAGATAAACGCATGAACAAGGATGGAAACCCGTTTACCAAATAAATCCCTCGACTGACTCACGTGACTGCCTCAACAGAGGATCTGATTGGATAACCGGACTAACCACTGACCAACCACATCGCACAGCATTTCAAATGCTAGTGGTTGTTTGTGCGATGTATGAATGAAACTTTTGCTCCAATAAAAAAGAAACGCGACTTTCTACGGCTTTCCAAAAGATGTAAAAAAATATAGTGAGGTTTACAGGAGTCATAAGAGGAATTTATCGTCAATCCCTCAGGCGCTGTTATAGAAAAATGTGCCGGACTGGGTGTGGAGAATCCTGGGATAGTCTGAAAACCCTTGCTTTAAAACCATACTTATTCTCTTACAAGACAAGATGCAAAGTTTGCTACTGGGGTATAAAGTCTGTGTCTCGCTGCTCTTTGGATGTGAGATAGTTACAACAGACATTAGAGGCCAAGGCATTTGAGGATGTAGAAGTACATGAAGGCTTAATAGCTGCAACACACACACATTTTCTTTCTGATGATGTGCAGATGCGGAACACTGAATAATTTATCTGTGTCACTATTCTTTTGGTGTCTTGATTTTTTTCCTTTTTTATGAATATCTTAGTGAATGTGAAATGGGGAAAGGAGAAGTTTGATGCAGTGGAGCTGAACACAGAAGAGCCGCCCATGGTGTTCAAAGCCCAGCTTTTCGCTCTAACAGGAGTTCAGCCGGAGAGACAGAAGGTCATGGTGAAAGGAGGAACACTCAAGGTACTGGCTGAAGTCTGTAACGGAGAGCTTCATATCATTTACTGTCCTCTGTTATTGCTGGTGTGTGACTACTTCTTTTACGTTTTGTTCACCAGGATGATGAGTGGGGCAATATCAAGTTGAAAAATGTAAGTATGTGGCTAAATCTTGACCTCTGCTAGATTCAGAAAATGCACTTAAAGAGTCGACCTGACTCTAAGAGTTGAGCAGTTTATAGTTAAATGGTGAAACACAAGATCCAAAATAGGTTATCCAACAGTACACCTTCATTTAATAGTTAGTCGACTTAAAATGTGAGTTTTCTTCGGCTTAATAGATGTTTTGATCCATGTAGGGGATGACCCTTCTGATGATGGGCTCCGCCGACGCCCTGCCTGAAGAGCCTGTCGTGCGACCCATGTTTGTAGAGGACATGACGGAGGAGCAGCTCGCGTCTGCCGTACGTGTTCAGGCCAACAGATCTGCCATTACAGTATTTTAGCAGGAATCCGAGAAATGAGCCAACAGCTGTGAAATCATCTCTGCTATCTGTGTCATTTTCAGATGGAGTTGCCGTGTGGATTGACGAATCTGGGCAACACATGCTACATGAACGCAACAGTGCAGTGTCTACGCTCCGTGCCTGAGCTCAAAGGCGCTCTCAGGAGGTACAGTTTACCTTCATATCCAGTTCACACATGTTATGCGGTGTAATGCATCAATGTGTTTTTGTGGTAATTCGCCTCCACATGTAGGTATTCTGGTGCCTTGCGGTCTTCTGGAGCTAACGCACCTTCCCAGTACATCACAGCAGGTGATCGACTTTCACTATCAGTTTTGAGGTTTTCTTCGATTCTTTATTTTGGCCAACTGTTTGGGGTCAGTGTGTCCAAGCTAATGCATAAGAGTCAAGCTGTGTAGTCTCACTGAATCCCACAGGTTTTGTGGACCGCATGTAGCTCATGTTTGATTCTTCTCCTCTCAGCTCTGCGTGATTTGTATGAGTCCATGGATAAGACCTCGTCAAGCATTCCTCCCATCATTCTGCTGCAGTTCCTGCACATGGCCTTCCCACAGTTCGCTGAGAAAGGAGATCAGGGCCAGTACCTTCAGCAGGTCGGGTCACACATCTTTCGCTCAATACATTCAAGTAGATGTTCAGTTTAAGTTGAACGTTTATATATATATATATTTATGTGTGTATTTTTCCATTTACTCAGGATGCCAATGAGTGCTGGGTCCAGATGATGCGGGTCCTTCAGCAGAAACTAGAACCTGAAGAACTAGAAACCCCACCAGAGGCAAGGCGATATATTTATTATATTATATATATATATATATATATATATATATATATATATATATATTTCATTCTAGGGTTGTCAAAAGTACAGATACTTTGTTTACTAGTTGGTACTGAAACTGTGTGAGGAGCATCAAAGGTTTCTATTTCAGGGCTCCAGACTAACTTTTCCACTGGTTGCACTGGTGCTACCAACTTTCTCAGTTGGTCGCACCAGCGTTTGATTTGGTCGCACTTTTTTTTTTCTTTTTTTTTTACTACATGCCATGGGATTAATCAATGCATGCTGATGAATAGTGGTTTTAATGGACCAAAGCTAGCAAAGGCATTATACCTGTAATATATTAATTATCATTGCCAAATTTCAAGATATTCATGGATTTTGGACACTAATGTAACAGTAATTTGACAGCAATTTACATTTGAACATCTATCTATCTATCTATCTATCTATCTATCTATCTATCTATCTATCTATCTATCTATCTATCTATCTATCTATCTATCTATCTATCTATCTATCTATCTATATATATCAGCATCATCTTTCTATCTTTTAAAAATCATTAAACATTCAAATGAGAGATACATTGCATTTTAAAAGATTAGAGTATTATAATAAGCTAATACAGATTTTTCGGCATCAAAGTTTGTAGTTGTAACAAAAATCAGAACTCACACTCCTTACCTTCTGCATATTTTAATAATTTCTTTTTCCTCAGTCGAGCGATTACTCTCATCTAACCGCTGAAAAACGTAGGAAGGGGCACGCTGTTTCGTGAGACATTTTCATTTTTATAATATATACCTTAATTTTTGAATTCGTAATTAGCGCGGTGTGGTTACACCCTCATGTGCGCGTGACGTCTACGCTCGTCAATAAATAAACTGCACAGTGTCTTGCGGAAGAACATTGTAGCCGGAGCTACTTCTCTCCGTTAACGTCTATGGCGAGTCACGCATGCAGGCACTGGGCAACTCCGCATCCGAGTCGACCTCAATAAAATAGTCTGAATATAAACACTTATTATAGGCGTATCGTAGTGATTCAGGATAAATCAAAAACACGGTTTGGAAAATGGATTCATGATGTAGCCTACTCGTTCATTTTGAACGTAAGTTACGGACTGCAGCACTCAGCTGATATAACGGCGTTCTGTTGAGCGAGCGTCCACTCGCACATATGCGACCACATACAATTTTAACTCGCACATTCTCAAAAAACGGTCCCATATGCGACCAATTTGGTCGCAGTCTGGAACCCTGTATTTACAACATGTTTTTGAAGCATTGATCATTGTAGCCAATCACAGACTTATGTTGCGCATGAATGCCAATCAGAGATGTTTTAGTTAGTCGTAATCCACTCAACATGCTCATGAATCCTTTATTACCAAAAAAGTATAAACGTGATGTAAATAAAAGATTAACACAGCTTATGACAGCATTTTTGGACTGTTTTCACAGTAGTGTGTATCTAACCGTGTAGCGTACGCTAAGGATGCTAACGATCAATCGGTTAATTGTTGATAATAATTTAATTGATAACTTATCGATCAATGATTAAGCCGGTTCATGCGCATACGCTCAACCACGAAACGCGTAAAAAAGCGAGCGCCCAAAGGTATGTTTGGGACCTTTAAGGCTAGCGTTACAACTTCTTGACTATAAGTTTGCATGTGCGTTCGCAGCTTTTTGGTTTGTGCAAATGTAAGTTGTAATATTGTGTTTATGTTGTGTAGGTCTATGTATATTTGATTGATCTCATAGAACATGGCGGCGATCATCTTCAGCTTCAGCGCATGCCGCTCAAACAGCAATGCGTGACTAATAATGACTATGATTTGGACTGTCATATTACATAGCACGATAGAGAGAACTATATTGTAATAAATCGTTGTGAATTCATCGGGTTTAGCTGCTGTGTTTTAGCGCATCCACAACAGGAGTTACACACTCTGACAAGCACGCATAATCTGAGGCGCCGTTGGTGACGTAGTCGTTATTAAATAAGTAATTTAATGAAATGATCAATCATATCTACTCATTTTACAATCCCACCTGCACTTTATTAAGATTAAAACCCCATCTCATTCATTTGGTGAGGATTTACACACCATGTCATGCTGTCGGCTATATGCCACCGCAGCGGACGCGTATTGCATTATTAATGGTAATGATTAATTGATCGTTAATTTAAATGACGCTCTATCATGGGAATTTGGGGAAATTGACTTGCCTAGTGCATTCTTTACATCAGTTTTGAATTGCGCGATTGAATCCGAACCTGCATTGATTGACAGGGATATAACCATAGCAACAGATGGGATGACGCAGCCTGATACTGTGTCAAAATAGACGTATCTTAGAATGTAAATGGACACTAATTGACCTGCCACTTGTTCTGTCTTTTTATAAGCAATGTTTACTTAATACATTTAAATGTTTAAATTTACTTATAATTAGTATCATCATAATTAAACCCATTTAAAGTAACACCAGGTAACTTTTCAACCTTCATAATATATTTCCAAGTCTCTTGTGATGGTACATTGACTTACAATAGGTTGAATTACACGTTTGCCATAGCCTGACGGGGTCTGTAGTGTTTTTAATTGTACTTTTAAACTTCGGGTTTCGGGTAGTAACCCCGCGAACAAAGAGAACTACAAAATTCGACTGCTGTACGGCATATACGTCACTTCCACCACCACCCCCACTTCCTTAAAATCGGACGTTGTAACTCTTTGACCGGGATAGCTCCCACAAAGTCAACAGAAGAAGGAGTCTAGAGGCGCAAATGCTGCATCACGCACATTTTAATGGCAGGCAAACCAGGCAACGCGATCCTCTCACACATGAGAGATAACTCCTTCTTTGCGTCACAAAACAAATCAATTAAACATAATATAACAAAAAGGTAGAGAACGCTTAGCATCTACGGTGGATCTCATATCAAATCAAACACACACGCTCAACGCAACACCGTCATTACGCATAGCGCGCGACGCGTCATGAATGACGTGATCACTCTCTTAAAGGGGCACACCACCCAATAATGTGATGCATGTAAATACACAGCTTCGATCGTTACAACGTGCGAGCCAAACGTTATATTCATGGCCAAAGCACCACAGAAAAACAAGAAAGCAAAGGTTTTATCGGACGGAAGCAAAAAGAGAAACGTGATCGCGTTAAAGGCAGAACGAGGTTTAACTTTGGGCCAGTGTTTACTTTTCTGACGTGAGCTGAAGGAGGAGGACGGGGGCGAACGTAATTGGCTGTCATGCTGGACTAGTAAGTACGTTATATTGCTTGCATAATCTCTATTCGTTGTTGTTGTTTTTTTGTCTGCCTTACTATGAAAGCTATCCTATCCCCCGTTTATCTTCAAAATAAAGTTAACTGGTGTTTTAACTTCTAAACGGCGTGTACAAGTTTGGTAGGGGCTACATTCTTGCTAGGAAATATATAAAATGTACAAAATCATATTTTTGGATACCAATTAACATGTCTGTGATATTCGTTTATTTTCCTTTCCTCAAGCTGTTATGCAAACCGATTTTGCTGATTCATTTATGGTAGCTTGATATTATAATATTGACGATATATGGTTATTATCTACCTCTCAAACATTGCGTTGACGTATCATATAGTTTCAGTAAAACGGTAACCAATAGACTAGGCTACTATAATGATGCTGGCTTGTAAACGTGAGCATCGCGATCATTTGTCGTTAGAAAAAAATAAAACCCATGAAATGATATTCATATGACATGCTGAAATATATGCCACTGTACCTGGGATGAAGACATTTCACACTCGATGCAAGCAGAACACCATGTCACGTCCTCCTACAGTGTTCAGGGCTATCATGGTTGTTGTCAACAAATGCGCGTGCATGTGGGATAACAGAGTTTACGACAGTAGTAGAGGACAATACTGTTTCCCAACTGTAGGGGGACCCCGAGTACAAAAGTAACCTGGTATTGCTTTAATTTAAAGGAGCAATGCAGAAGTTCTGAAACTTCTTACCTTTACTGACACCTGTGGCCGTTAGAGAAACTGCAGCCAGTCTCTGCTCTTTTTCTGTGTGCACACTCGTTGGCCGCACTAGATAAGGCTTTTTTTTTACGTTACGAGGAGTTTCCGTGGCTATCTGGATTGTGCTGGAGGCTGGTCGCTTCTTTCCGTCCACAGAGTCCATTTGAAACACTACTGCTAGCGATTGCCGCTGCTTACTAATGGGTGCGGATGTAAGCCCAAGTAGACGAGAACAGGCATGACATCACTTTTTGTGAATTTTTCACGCCAATTCGGACCCAACTCCACACACAATTGAGCCCACAGGTTGATAGAGGCAACCGTGGTGGACAGTCAAGGTGTCATTCTTTCTATTACATTATGGTTGGGTCATAAATGTACAAATGAAGACTCTATCTTAAAAGATTTTTTTAAAGTAAAAGCGTAATAATAAAATGGTTAATTAGTTGCTAATATGGCTAACAACCGTGAAATCTCATTGGTATTTGTACTGACTACTGGAATTTTGGTACTGTGACAACCCTAATATATTCGAACTCTTTCATTACAGAAATGCAGAGAATTTATAATAAAATGGGTCTTTACCATATTTGTCTGGAAGCTAAAACACTATTTTGCCAATAATGTATACATTTTTCTCTGTTTGTTTTTGGTGGAACAACAGACTGACAGTGATAGTGGAGCTGCTGCCGCCACAAAAAAGAAGAATTTCATCGATCAGTATTTTGGTGTTGAATTTGAAACTACGTATCCTTTGAGAAGTGCCTGTTGTACATGTCTATATCAGCATGTGCTCTCTCAGTCAGTGATTTATGTTCTTACTTCAATACACTGCTTTTCTTTAATGTTTACTAGGGTTGTGAATCGAGAATCAGATACTTAAGATCAAGAATCAGATACATGTTCGATTCCTTAGACAAACACACACAAAAATGTCAAAAAATCCTCAAACACAGTAGCTTATGTCTTAAATGTAAACATTTGACAGAAATGCATGTGTAACTCTATATTTGTTCCATGCAGCTCTTAAAGTGACGGCAGCCTTATATTCCTGCCATCTCTATAATAACGTCAATCTAGCAACAAAAGACAGAGAAAATGTGCTTACCGTTCTTACCTGAATAACCTCAACTACATGTGTAATGTATAGTTTCTGTACCTGAATACTCGTTTATCTCAATCTTTTAGTTGCATTTTTTGTTGTTCTTTTTAAATTACTGAGTTTACTTGTCTTTAATAATACTTGAAGCGTATATTACTTAGGCTAGTTGTTTCTGCTATGGTATTTTTAAACAATATAGGCAGACATTTCTTGTGTACGTATTCTTTAGCCTGCTGATTTTTTTTTTGTTCATTGTATTCAGCTACAATGAAATGTTTTGCAATAGTATTTAGATTAATGTAAAAAATAACCAATTTTATTTCTTTATTGTAATTGATTAGAATTGGAATCGATAAGTAGAATTGAATTTGGTCAAATTCAATCGATACCCCACCCTAATGTTTCATTCCCTCGCACCTCCAGAACTTGATTTGGATTTATTGAATAAAATAAAACTAATTCACACCCTGATCCTAAGTCATTGCTTGTAGACAGATAAATAAATAGATAGTCATTTGATTGATATGTCCTGGTTTGGGAGGTGGACATGGAGAATATTCATGTTGTAGTTTGAGTTCACTTAAAGGTGGGATATGTGATATTCTTTTTTAGACAGTCTATTCCTAACCCACTTGTAGCCACTGAGTTGGAAGCACTAAAATGAAAATTAAGCAATTTAATCATCTGTGGAATGGGCAGGACGAGAAAAACTCCAGCCAATCATTTCCAAGACCACCTAGAATCATTGGACAGAAAATGCATCAATCAAAAGGCCCATACACACCGGGAGGAATATCGGCGCACGTTATTCGCCAATGTTCAACGCGTTTTTTTGTGTTCACACCCAATCAATTTTCACTGACGATGAGCCGAGTGAACATGCAAATTCATTCCCTGACATTAGATGGCGCCCATTTGCTCTGCAATACAACTCTATAACAGTTCTCTTTTATCAAGATGTTTGTAGTTGCAGTCGTGTTTGTCATATAGTTCTTTATGTTCTAACACCAGCGAAACCAGCAGCTCTACATTCATCTTGCCTTGCATCTTACTCGTCTTATTTCTTCTTGGCAGTGTAGACGTTGACGCTACTTGGCGTAGATCTTCTTCGACGTTACGTATGTGTGCTCAGCAAGACCGTTTTTTGTTTGAGCGCCCCCAAGTTGTGTTTTACTGTAACTTTAGAGCTCCAAACACGTTAGCAAAAGCGCCAATCTCATTGGTTGGATAGTTTGTTTAGTCACGAGGCGTTAAATTTCGGCAAATAACGCACGCAAAATTTGTCCTGGTGTGAACAGGCCTAAACGGTCGTATCTAGCCCCCACCCCCCTCACATGTGTGTCCCCTTCGTGCGCATACTCAAAGCTCGTGACAGAGTCACAGTAAGTGGCAAGTGGCCCTGCTACTGAGAGAGAGAGAGAGAGGGAGAAAGTGCAATCTCGCGCATCTGAGTTTCGCAAGATGCATGATTGTGCTCCTGTGTCCTTTGAATGGGTGGAGTCAGGGTCAGCGTTAGAGGAAAGAAGGTAGGACCTTTTGAGTTGTGTATTTTCAAAATCTGCTGGCCGTTTTGCAAATTTGATTATGTAACTATTTTCGCTGCGTCACATTGCACTGCACGATTATGTTTATCACCCATTATGATGATATTATGGGGAAGGCCAGACTGAGCATAAAGTGTTTTGTAGTCTGAGGACTCCTGGGTTGAGTTGAAATTTTCACCAGGCCAGTAGATATGAACGTGTGACATTTGTACGGTACTTAACCTTTACGTGTCCAGTATGAAATGTACCGAGTCAGAGGACGAGGACCCAACTAAAGGCTCCGAGAGCCAGCTGCAGCTCAGCTGCTTCATCAACCAGGAAGTGAAATATCTCGCCACTGGACTCCGACTGGTGAGTGGACCGTCCTGTACACAGAAAGAGCCACCAATACTCACAATCTCTGTTAATATATTGTCCCTGTCTCTCATTATAGAGGCTACAGGAGGACATCACGAAGTTCTCCCCATCCTTACAAAGAAATGCCCTCTATATCAAATCGGTATGTTTTACCTTTTGGCGTTTCTGACTCTTGTGGCGTCAGAGGAGAAATGCTGCTATGTTCAAACGTTTTCTCTTTCGTACAAGAATAAAACGGTCACTTTTTCTGTTTCAAAATTCCAGTCCAAAATCAGCCGTCTCCCGGCATACCTCACGGTTCAAATGGTGCGGTTCTTTTACAAAGAAAAAGAGTCTGTGAATGCCAAAGTCCTCAAGGTAGGTCTTTCACTAAGGAGGGGTTTGGGATATCAGGTGTCGTCAACAAAATATCTTTAAATTGATTGTAAACTTTAATTTTACTGCATTTAGGATGTCAAATTTCCTCTTATGCTGGACGTCTTTGAGCTGTGCACTCCTGAACTTCAGGAGAAGATGCTTCCTATGAGGACAAAGTTTAAGGAGGATGAAGACAAGAAATTGGAGATGCAGCAGCAGCCGAAAGCAAGTGCCCTGCGACGTCATGCTTGAACGCGTCTTGCTTTTTGAAAAGCCATCTAACATTGTTTCTCATTCAACAGGTGATTCAGAAGGTTGGGGCTCCAAAGGATAAAAAATATGAACCTTTTTGTTTTTCTGAAGGTGAGCACTCACTGCAAAGCTACTAATGTCCACGTGGATCTGTAGGTTTAGCGTGCAGATTGATGTATCTTTCTTCTCTACAGACTTGGGCTCAAACAACAGCGGTTACTACGACCTGCAAGCGGTTCTGACGCATCAGGGCCGATCCAGTTCATCTGGCCACTATGTCGGCTGGGTTAAAAGGAAAGAAGGTTGTAAAACGTACTTGCATAGTCTTTATTTTTGCCTTTGCAACTGTAAACACGACTTGATAGCATTCTTTCCAAGTGTTGGGTAATGTTACTTTTACAAGTAATCAATGATTACAATGTTTCATTATTCCATAAAAAGTAACTAATTATTTGAGTTGCTTTTTATGGAAAGTTATGTAGCCACTGTTCCCTCTAAGCTACGCACATGTGCATCCGTGCACGACAAAATTACTGTATTTTTCCGCACTATAAGGTGCACCGGATTATAAGGCAAAGTCTTATTAGATGACAAGAGTCTTATGGGTTTCGAACGACACAAGGTTGAATAATTAATGACTGAATTGACACTTGGGTGAACTATTGATTAGTAGTTTTAATCAGGATTTGATTCCCCCTTCTAATGCTCGAATGCTTTGCTGTATCTGGTATTGATACCTCACTCTCTCTGAACAGATGAATGGGTGAAGTTTGACGATGACAAGGTCAGCGTGGTGACCCCGGAGGACATCCTGAAGCTGTCTGGTGGAGGGGATTGGCATATAGCATATGTCCTTCTGTACGGCCCCCGGCGTCTGGAAATACTGGAGTAATAACATTTCACAGAGGAAACTTAAACCATAATTGCCATTTTCAAAGCACTGTCTGTATAGATGTGCAAATAAATTTGTGTCTTTAAAAACACAACCTTAATTTCTGAACTCTTCATGCATCAACTCAAGTGGCGTATCTGTTAAGGGTGTTTTTCCCCTTTCATGGACGGTAGATTGATGGACCTGATCCTTTTTATTGGACTTTTTTTTTAACGTTTTCTATATGCATTGAATATTTTTTAAGCCTGTGAACAGGTGTTCATGCTCAATAGACAGAATCCCACCACAGAAGTAGTGACTCGGTATCTTAAGATGTTCTTGGCCACGAGTTTTGGACATGTAAAAAACAAGGAGTTGTATGATACTGGGATCTCCAAAAGGATCTGAACGATCAAAGGTGGATTTCATATCAAAGCACTTTGAGAAGATGTTCTGCTCGATTACTGCTTCTGTCTTCTAGCTGCCATTCAACAAATGCCACTGTAATCTTATCTGTCCTGAAATACTCAAATACAATCAAACTAAGCGAATTTACCTCTGTAATAAGTTATTGTTTACTGGCTTTTCATAAACCGTGAATACAAATAAACATGCCATTAACACCCTTGTGTGTATTTTACAAACTAAACTGATTCATTTCAAATTACCATTTATTTAAAAAATGTAAGGTGAACAACTCATCCAAGAACAGCAAAAACATATCAAAGTTAAAACAGAAGAAAAAGGTTATGTTTCGCTGAGGCTGTCTGTGATGTTCCTGAACCCAGCAGTGTTGAGGGCCGTGACCAGGCTCTCCATCGTGGCTTGAGGGCCTTCTCGGTCCTGCCAGGCCACCAGCAGCATCTTGGCCTGTAGCTCGACATCCTCGCTGTCAGACTCGATCACGCGGATCTCCTTCTCGCTCATCTCCAGCTGATCCGCCAGCGTCTTCCAACGGGACCCGAGCTTGCTTGCGATCTCGTCCATCTGACTGTTGGTCACCGCCTTGCTCCGAATGCTGGGACCTGGAGAAAGAGCATTTCACTTTGAGTCAAACTAAACGCTCCAATGATAGCTCGGGTCCAAAATCTGCACTATTCATAACATGCATCTCAGGGGCTGTTTTACACCACACCATTTTTATGCGTTTTCACAATGGTGTCGTCTGTACGCGGAAAACTCAAAGGAAGTCCTTTCCAGCTTAAGCGTGTGAACATACCCTCAAATGAGTCTCATGTGACCACTTGTAATTGGATTTCATAATCTACTGGTACCTTACTTCCGCCGACTTGCTGAAAGGAGTTCTTGGCCCAAATGGAGATAACCACAAATAGGCACAGACCCCTCTTTTGATCGTTCGGTTTGCAGCCCATAGAAGCATATGGTAAAAAAAAAAACAAGATTTGAATGGGAGTATCTTAAATCCTTCACCCGTTTAAAGTGTCACCTGTTTATGCTAATGCGTTTTTATCACCTATAAAAAAGTTCTGAGTTTTGAGGTTCTTGAGTCACCTATAAACAAGTTCCAATTCTGAGATATTTCAAATTCGATTTTTCATAAACTAAACGTCTTACTGTACGTTCACACCTCTGCCGACAGGCCGCCCTGTCAAGGACGCTTGTCAAAAAGTACGGGGAAGCAGGGAGAATAGAAGTGTCAACATGAAATGTAATAAACAGAGAAAAAAAAAACAATATATAAAGAAACCTTTTATAGTGACAGCATTTTTATAACCGTTTTGATCACATTTGGTTGGGGGAAAAAATAGTAAGCTATTATTATTATTAATATTATTTGTGAGCAAATTTATTGCATTCCCGCTTTAAAACGAGCGTTCGTAAATATTTCAAATAAAAGTTGCGCTCATGCAGTACCTATAAGCAAAAAAGTCATGTCATAAATGATACGAAACCAGTAGGAAACACAGCAGCGGCGATGATAAGATTCTCTTCCATTTACTCGGAACTAATGTTTTGGTAGGAACGAAAGTTTACATCGTATGTTTCTCCGGAATCAGCCAGCGCGAATGACGTCTATATTCCTTTTGGTTGCTGGCGTTTTGCCGCTGCTTGCTGCTAAACCACGTCACAGCTCATTACCATAAAGTGATTGACACTCAAAACGCCACGCCGACCTTGCAGCTGAGAGAAGCCAGCTTCTATTGAAAATGAATGACTTCCGGCCGCTTTAGAAGCTCAAGTCGGCGGCGGTGTGAGTGTACAGCTAGACGATTCATTCCATCGTGAAGTTGGAACTGCCATAAAAAAATGGCGAATGGTTTCCGTGCTTAAAAAAAAAAATCTTTCCTTTTCCTTTAAATCCTCGCTTGTCTGGCTTATGTTACTCCAAGCATTGTCTGACCTTTGTATTTTGAGCACTTCTTGCGTTGTTTTTGTCTCTTCACGATGACTCGCTTGGTTTAGTCCTCAGTTGTAAGTCGCTTTGGATAAAAGCGTCTGCTAAATGTAAATGTGAAGATTGGCTCAGATCATTGTGAGGCCATGCTGGTGAAAAAAAGTTTTGTATGTCAAAGTAGACGTGAGGCTGCATCTCTGAAACACTGGTGTATTGAGATGAAACTGGACTACCTTCCATTACACGCATGACCCGAGGTGCAGTTTTGGAAAGGAAATTAAAAAAAGGAAAAAAATAAATAAATAAAAATAAATTACAAGACTGGACTTTTCAGATTTAGTGCAGCATATAGAGATAAACGACGCCCGATTTTCATACCGCCATATTTCATACCACCAGAAATAAAAGAGCTTTATTTTACAAATGCATTGGTGTGTCATTATGAATTATGGTATGTTCCCGCCACCAAGCCCTGAAGCAGTGTTCCCCTGCCCAATATGACATCATGACTTTTGCGTAAACATACACGCCACTTTCAAGTCAAGTGGCATGATATCTATACGCATTTTCAGCTATCCGCGTGTATGCGTGTGTGTCTACTAGAGCCCGACTGATAAAGGATTTTGAAGGCCGATACCGATACAAATATTTTGGGTTTTAAAATCCGATATTCTGACATATCGGCCGATATTTTAGTTGTTTTTTTTTTAAACTGGACATGATAGTCACAAATTTTGTCATGCTTATATGAGTTAAGAGAACTGATGGGGATGTTCTTTTAATTGTTATTCAAGCAATGTATGTATCGTGACCAACTCAACGAGTGTTGCCAACAGGAATGGTGTAGAGTGCCCTCTGGTGGACAAACTATACAACTCCAACACTCATGACATGGTTCAAGCGTATTTTTGAAGTATTCATTTATCGGCCATTATAACAGCCGATACCGATAGTTTGGAAAATGCCTAATATCGGCCGATAATATCGGTTTGCCGATATATCGGTCTGGCTCTAATGTCTACAAAGTTAAAGTTTAGAGCGCAACGAAGTAAAATGAAGATCTACATCTGGGGAGTGATATTTTTTTAATACTTTTTCTCCCAAGGATGGTAGGGGAAGACTGATAAATGGTATTAACCCCAGTGACGTGTAGGTTTAGGGACGGGGTTGGGGTAGGACATATATTTATATATACAGTAATGTAACGTTAGGTCAACGGCATACATAAACATGCGTGTTGATAGCACGCTGAAAATGGAAATACGAATTAGCGCGTCATACATACGCCATTTCATGAGATCAGTTTGCCCTACCCTAGGTTTGGAGGAAGGCTTTCCACTATGATTACCACGAGTCATTTGATTGTATCATGTATTTTATGTTTTACTAATAGCTGTTATTTCATACTGCTGATATAGACAGATATTTACCTTACAGACTATCTCAATGCATTTACATTTATTAATATATAAAAGGATAACTATGGCTATAGGAAGCCTAGGCTTGCAGCGCCACCAAGCCATATGTAGCCACAGTCATCCATTTAAAGCGACAAAACAAAAATACATCATTGGTCCAACTGACTTCACTGGCATTCAGTGTCTTCAATTTACAAATGATGACAGTCGTGTATCTTAAGATACATGGCCGTCATTTTGATGGCAAGATGTCTAAAAAGATCTGATATAATTTAAGCTCTACAACTGAGGTGATTTGTTCTCTCTGCTCTCCTTTTTCTTTGGAGCTTTGCACTAAATTCACAGGAGACGGACCCCTAAAGTACAAAGTGAGGTGAGCAACATCACTAATTTCGCTGACTTCTCCAGTGTAGCTGTTACCTAGCAACAGCGGCCACTTTTGACAATACCGTTCGGATCCAGAGTCCGATGTGAACAGAGTCCAGTGGAGACAATAGCTATAAAAACGATAAACTTTTGAGGTTTAATAATAAAAAACAGCAACAGACTCACTGTCATTGCTCTCTTTCAACAGGTTATCTCCATTCTCATCGTCATCCTCCTCTCCCGTTTTTATTTCCTCAGAAGGAAGGTCTTTCTGTTAAAAGGAAAACAAAAATTCTGTCACACTTATGCAATCACAAAATACTGAATATTTGAGTAAAATATTAAGCAAAATATTTGAGCGAGGTTGTCTTACTTAAATAAATATTATACGTCGTATTATACGTCGTCCTCCACTAATACGGGTCGGGCATTCTTCATAAATGCGAGCAAAACTAAAATATATGTGGAATAAATGTTTCTCTCCAAAATATGTGCAAAAATTGGCAAATTCTAATGAGTAAAAAAGAGATGAATTTGGGATTCTCCCCATTTAAACTAGGGATGAGCGATAAATTGCTCACCGGCCACTTTATTAGGTACACCTGTCCAACTGCTCGTTAACACTTAATTTCTAAGCAGCCAATCACATGGCGGCAACTCAGTGCATTTAGGCATGTAGACATGGTCAAGACAATCTCCTGCAGTTCAAACCGAGCATCAGTATGGGGAAGAAAGGTGATTTGAGTGACTTTGAACGTGGCATGATTGTTGGTGCCAGAAGGGCTGGTCTGAGTATTTCAGAAACTGCTAATCTACTGGGATTTTCACGCACAACCATCTCTAGGGTTTACAGAGAATGGTCCGAAAAAGAAAAAACATCCAGTGAGCGGCAGTTCTGTGGGCAGAAATGCCTTGTTGATGCCAGAGGTCAGAGGAGAATGGCCAGACTGGTTCGAGCTGATAGAAGGGCAACAGTGACTCAAATAACCACCCGTTACAACCAAGGTGGGCAGAAGAGCATCTCTGAACGCACAGCACGTCGAACTTTGAGGCAGATGGGCTACAGCAGCAGAAGACCACACCGGGTGCCACTCCTTTCAGCTAAGAACAGGAAACTGAGGCTACAATTTGCACAAGCTCATCGAAATTGGACAATAGAAGATTGGAAAAACGTTGCCTTGTCTGATGAGTCTCGATTTCTGCTGCGACATTCGGATGGTAGGGTCAGAATTTGGCGTCTACAACATGAAAGCATGGATCCATCCTGCCTTGTATCAACGGTTCAGGCTGGTGGTGGTGGTGTCATGGTGTGGGGAATATTTTCTTGGCACTCTTTGGGCCCCTTGGTACCAATTGAGCATCGTTGCAACGCCACAGCCTACCTGAGTATTGTTGCTGACCATGTCCATCCCTTTATGACCACAATGTACCCAACTTCTGATGGCTACTTTCAGCAGGATAATGCGCCATGTCATAAAGCTGGAATCATCTCAGACTGGTTTCTTGAACATGACAATGAGTTCGCTGTACTCAAATGGCCTCCACAGTCACCAGATCTCAATCCAATAGAGCATCTTTGGGATGTGGTGGAACGGGAGATTCGCATCATGGATGTGCAGCCGACAAATCTGCGGCAACTGTGTGATGCTATCATGTCAATATGGACCAAACTCCCTGAGGAATGCTTCCAGCACTTTGTTGAATCTATGCCACGAAGAATTGAGGCAGTTCTGAAGGCAAAAGGGGGTCCAACCCGTTACTAGCATGGGGTACCTAATAAAGTGGCCGGTGAGTGTACATCTTTAGATGATCAGGTGTGTATCGCTAATGTGTGTCTGCAAGTAAGTCCCAAGTGAAGTGGCACAGTTTTGTCTACTACACACACTCACCATGATTATTATTATGTCACGCATGAATGCTTTGCTGAAATGCATAGATTTTGAAAAAAATTCTTTCAATTATTCTATTAAAGGTTAGTGGATATTTTGAATGAAAAACCCCATTTTCCATGGCCATATTTACCAAGGGCGGCAAAATGTGTTTTTTGTCACATAATAGAGGCTTTCGCACAGGAGGAACATGGAGAAGTCGGCTAGTTCCTATAACTGAGTAACTCGTGCGAAAACCCCCAAATATTAACCAGTGGAAAGGCTATATTGGTCAAGCACGAGTTAATCTACATGTTATCTACATTCCAGAAAGTGTTTGATGAGGTGGATGTCCACTCACAGGAAGCTCTTTGGCCAGTTTGATGACCATGTTCTCCAGATAGTCTGCCAGGCTCTTGAACTGCTGATTGGTGGGCTGGAAGAAGTGAGGACTCCTCCTGGACAGCAATCGCAAGGCTCGCCAGCCGTAGTTTGAGTTGCGCACAACTCTGAGGGAAGACAAAGACTTCATGAATTCTGAGGTATAGCTTGTAATCATTTTGATTTAAGAGAGTAAATGATGAATGTACTTGTACTCATCCTCCACCATGTTCGTTGGATCTGCCTGTTCAATAGCTTCTACAAAAAACTCCTCCAGTGATGGCATGAATTCCCTTTAAACAAAACATGTATTAATGCTAAACGTATCACACTGAACACCTCCGAGCAAGCGTTTACCAAACACACACCTGCTTTCCGACTTGCAGGCCTCCATATTGTCCGGGTTCAGATTCCAGAGTCTCGTGAGTTCGTCACTGTTGATGGTCAAGAACAGCAGAAATGCTAAAATAGATCTGAATCGAAGTCTCGGCAAAGTTGCACAGTAATCAAATATGATCTTACTTTCCCATGATGATTTTCCGATCAGGACCTTTCCCCAAAAAGTCTTCAGGTGCTTGTCTCTTTCGGCTGGGGCGGATGGGTTTGGTCTCCGCGGGTCTGAAAGAAACAAACATGTTCATTCATAACTTCAAAAATAGCAGAGACCAAACCTGCAAACGAACGACAGATGAAGAGAAGATGTTTGAGTGTATCTAATGTGTAATGACAAAGCGGTTTGTGTGCCATTTTATATTCAATACCTCTCTTTCACAAAGCTTGGGCAGCCCTCATTTTTCCAAGAGTTCCAGTTATCTTCTGTGTTTAGGATGTGCTGTTGGAGACATAATTCAAAAATTTAGGTGGCATGAAAAAGCTTTTGGAGCCCAAAGATGCATTTTCTTCTATAGGTGACCCTGTATCACAAAAAAGCACGTGTATATTTGCGGCAATAGCCAACAATACATTATACGCGTCAAAATTATCGACCAAAAATCAATAGGATATTAAGTAAAGATCATGTTCCATTAAGATATTTAGTAAATGTCTTACCATAAATATATAAAACATTTATACATGTGAGTAAATGGAAATGGACAACTTTAAAGTTGATTTTCTCAAGTTTTTTTGCACCCTCAGATTCCAGATGTTCAAATAGTTTTACATCTCGGCCAGATATTGTCCAAACCACACATCAATGGAAAGCTTATTTATTCAGATTTCAGATGATGTATAAATCTCAATTTCAAAAAAAATGTACCCATGTGACCCTGGCTGGACCACAAAACCAATGTATTCATCACAAGATGAGAGCGAAATCTAAAACCCATATGCATACTTTAGAGACAGTACTTACCTCAACCATAGATGCAAACTTGTCGCCATCAGGAGGGGTTTCTCGCAGTAACTGCAATGGTAATAACACAGTATGACACAGTGGTTTCCTGTACCCAGGGTCCAATGTTCCCGAGATTCATCGGGTTCTTAAGAAAACATAGGGTCCTATTGCCTATATGTTAATGAAATGCAGTTTTTTTTAACCATAAATTTAAGTTCACTTCCATAACACTTAAAATGCTGCTCCTCCATGTCTCCAGCAAAGACAGATGCTGTTTTAATGTACATTTTAAGGGTTTATATTTTACAGCGAGGCAACCTGAAAAAGCTTTGCATTTATATTAGCTTAAATGACATGGGATATTGTGGAACTTGTCAAAGGGGTTTTCTGTTCCTCTCAATACTATACACTTGAGGGAACTAAACAAATGGTAGGAGTAATAGAATCACAAAAGGTCTTTGCTTCCTTAGGTTAGGGTTAGAAGCTTAATGAAGAAATGTAGTCTTGACCCTTTAAAAATTTTATTTACAGTGTGTTCACAGATCATTGAACTTGGGAACATAGGACCCGGAGAATAGGTATACTCTCTTAACCCTCTGGTGCTCTTTGGTCAATTTTATTCATTTATTTTTTAATTTACATGCATCAGAAGGGTACAAAATTTGGTAAAGGGTTTGGCATTCACATGCGCGCACACAATTGAAAAAGGTTAAATGGTCCGCAATTGAAAAAGGTAAAAAAAAAGTCACACTTGTGGTTAGGGTTGGGTATCGTTTGAATTTGAACGATTCTGATTCCGATTCCTTGTTTCGATTCCGGTTCCCAACGATTCTTGATTCCGATTCTTTTAAGAGGCAGGGTCAAAATATTAGCTAACCTTGCTAACCAACGGTCTTTCTGAAGGAAATACTCCTTTCTAAAGGGAAATACTCCTTTTTTGTCACAAATTTTGCATTTTGCCGAGATTTTGTTATTTTTAGAAAAGTGAAGCCACACTTTGGACCGCCGACGTAAGCTACTCATGTTCGACTCGCGCGGTTATGCCAACACTTCCGGTAGACGCTTCTTCGTTGGTGTTGTTCAGCGGTTTCTTCTTCTGGTCGGCGGAGTGTGAATATCGAAACTAGGAATCGAAATTTTAACTTTTGAACGATTCCGGGAAAAAAGAAAAGTTAGTCCCGGTTCCAATCGATACTCGATTCTCGATACCCAACCCTACTTGTGATCCTCATGGTCAAAAATGACCACTTTGGAAATTAATCGGAGATGAATTTCATCTAGTGGAAACTTTTGGTACTGCAGTCCAAACAAAATCTGATTGCTCATTTTTTGAGACATCAAGCTCAAATTTGGAACCTATCTTGTCTAGATTTATGTCTTTGATTTTCTCGCAGTTTGGGTAAAACATGTTTTGGAAAATTTACGTTTCATATAAAAATGGCAAATAGTTTGAAAAGTTAGTTTTACGTTGTGTATGTACAAAAATACTATTTTCTTTCCAACAATTATCTGCCAATTGTGCCAATTATTCAATTATTATTATCTGCCAATTATTCAAGATTTATGATAATGGAAATGTAATTTTCAGGTCTATGCTCAAATCATGAATAAATGGGTTAGAACAACTAAATACATATAATTGAGCACCATAAAATCCACTTAAAAGACAAAATATTAAATACAAAAAATTATCATGTTAAAATATATAAAAGAAGGGGGGGAAAAAAGAAACCAGAAGCACCAGTGGGTTAATATGTACCACACACCTCCAATCAGTGACATTTAAGGTTAGGACTAACCTGATAGACTAGTTTAGCTGTGTCCTCAATCCACAAAGACTGATCATCATTCAAAACACAGCCGGAACTACAAAGGTTAAAGACAGATTGCAGAAAGAAAAACATTTATTGCCACTGACAGCAGGGTAAACACATCTTTACAGCTTGAGAAGATAAGCGTGCGGCTTCCTCTGACCTCTTGAACTTGACCTGGCCCTTGAGATACTGGAAGAGGATGAGGTATTGAAGCAGAATGTGTCGTCTGAAGTTGCTGTCACTCAACTGAAGGTCCATCAGCTGCAGAGAGATGGGAATTTGCCTTGTGTTATCAGGTCAATGACTGGAGTTTGCTTTCTATTGAACAGTTGATTGAAAGAACTGACTTTCTCACTGGTGAGGAACTTGGCGAAGTAGACATGGTCTCCAGCAGAGGTCCTCATCTCCTTCATCTTTCTCTTCGACGCTTGCGTGTCATCCAGTTTATAGCTCTTGAACACAGCTAAAGTCTCATCTGAATACTGCACACAGAATACCATTGAGGGGACATTAAAACAAGACATATGGACCAATCCTGTCAGCTTTCCTTTTTCAGTTGTTTCAAGTCAGTTCCCCTCAAGTCAGTTCCCCACAAATGTGTCCTATCAGAGTACCCGTAGATATAGTCCACGACATTCACTACGAACAATCACAGTGTTGATATACTTTGGTCTCAAGGGGTTAAAGTGCTATATGTAGACAAATGACTTCAAATCACCCAATTTTAAGAGAAGTGTGACCAGAAAAAGGTAAGTGCAAACTCTTCAAGAGCTGATTTATGAGCGATCACCACTTTGCCCGTAATAAAATACATTCACCTCAAATGAAACCAACAGGACTGCTTTTGGGGACGACATTTTGGTAACACTTTATCTTAAGGTGACCATGTTACATGTACTAGTAATAACATAATAATTATGCATCATTTTCTAAGTGATTAACCCTAACCCTGTAGTAAGTGCATTTAACTAATATTACTCAGTACTTGTCACCTTAAAATAAAGCGTAACCGATTTGAGTATATTGGTTTGGATTAAAAAGAAATAATTAAATCAAATACCTTAAGGAAAGTCATCCATGAGAACTTGTCGTAGCATTGTACAGGGTTTCTGAAATAGTCCTGCAGGGTCCAGAATTTTCTGTACAAGTTGTAGTCAATAGGAATGGAACTACAAAACAAAAGTCCTCTGGATTAGACTACTAAATAAGAGTCTGATAAACAGGCTAAATAAAGGAGGAGGAAAAGCAAGACTTGGGCTGCGTCTGAAATAGCATCTCTCTAGAGTAGGTACTTATTTCCAATAACTACTAGCTATATGGATCGTTCTTATTTAGCGCTCGCGAAGTAAGAATGTAATCTGGACATACCAAATCCTCTATGACATCATTATCATGTGACCTACCGGCAGCGGCAGTTACCTCACTTCACTGCCGTTCACAAATCCTCTCCTGTGGCCTCATGGGACAGTAAAGTGTCCATCGTAAGCACTTTTTGCCAACTCTTTTATGAGAAATGTGAATTCAGACATACTACTTTTGTCACAATAATTTTTTCACCTACAACATATATTAGGGAAGTGTGTGATTTCAGATGCAGCCACTGATTTTGTAACTTAGAGGCTGTGAAAACACAAATATCTTTACCACGGTGCAGGTGCATCTTCATCACCCATCTCACCCTCCTCCACCTCCATCCCATCCTCCTTAACTTCTGCATGCTGGGAAAAAAACACACACAAAAACTGATGAACAACCCTCTGTAGGAGTCTAATTGGCTATGTTTCCATTCAAGATGTGATTTTAACTTGTGGAAAATTGGAATATCCCAAAAACATCTGCGAATCAAGCAGCATTTCCACCCCATCTGTTCGAGAGAACACGATCATCATCACTTCCTGGGAAGATGGCAAAATATGACAGAGGGACAGAACTCAGACAAAACACAATAAACGCTGTTTTTTCACAATAAACGCTGATGTTCTCTAGCGTTCGGACGCCTGGTGTTCCGGAACGCTAATGTGCGAGACTCTTCTGGCTGGGAAATTAACCAAATCATCCTGATGACAGACTTTTGCTCAGGCATTTTAGAAGGATCAAACCGAGATTTGAGATGCTGTGCGAATGCGTTTTAGTCTGTAAATTTTATACCATCATAGTTCATGCTATGTCTTCTCGGAGTATATTGAGGACGCCTTTTTTATAGGGCATTTCAGAATGTTTGTAAACAATAGGCATCGCGATACTTCCGGTTGGCAGAACGCGAGCGGCTTCTATTGACTAACTGAAGAGATCCAGGCGGCAACTGAACATTTACATAATTAAAATCATTTTTGTTGATCAAAGTTGAAATGATGGTGAAAATATGTTGTGTTTGGGGTTGCGCCACCAGATATACAGCAAAAGGTGTAGGTTTTTTATCGATTTCCTTCAGAAAAAAGTAAATCTATCCAGCGGAACCTGTGGGTGACGAGGTTAAAGCGAGTGGACGTCGTCAAAAGTGCATGTCGTCTTCTAATTATGAGCCTGAGCCCGATTTAAACCCAACCATTTTTAATACGTGGGTCGTTATATAATTGACGTTCTCAAATAACTTAGTTAATTTCTATGTTACTTTCTTTAGAGAGGTGAGTAAATGCTTCTTCATCGTAAATGCTTCTGATTGGCCATTGCGTTCAATAAATCAACACATAGGTCTGTGATTGGCTATCGCTCATCGCTGCAGTCATGCTATAAAAAGAAACTCTGCCATGTAAATCATTTCTATTTTGTTTTAGTTGTTCTTGTTGCTTTTCTGCAACAGACGAATACAAATGTATTCGTTTTTATTTGTTTTATTCATAGATATTTCTAGTTTGCGGGAGTCCTGCGAATCGTTTTATTCTCCCGCAATCCGCACACACAGAGTGAATGCATTACCGCTCGCACTCGGCCATCAGATCTCGCATTACCGCTCGCACGCGCCGCGGTCTAGTGCGTTGAGAGTGCACGTCTTTAGATCAAAAAATCTAAGCTCTAATGATCATGTTAACTATGTCTGAATTTCCACCACGTCTGTTTTTGAATCAACTGTTGAAATGTAGATTAGGCTACTGCCGACAGTGTCTCCCTGCAAGCAATTTAATAGTGTTGCCATAGGGACGCTTCAGCTTTTGCCACCCGGAAGAACGTCTGCTATTGTTGTGACGTCGTGGTGAATTGTCGTATTGGGATAAAAACGTATATCTGCCTCAATTGAGCGCATTTTATAAATTTATGCACATCTTGGCATTTCCATCCAGCATTCTATTATGCAATATTCAGAAATGCACATAAAGTAGGTGTTTGGAAACAGTTGGTCAGTTTTACTGAAGTCCTACTGCAGTCAATAATCATATCCCTTAAACATCTTTGAAAACCAAAATGAAGCATTTTTTCCTATGAAAATGTCTTCATGCCTTAAAATTGATTGAATGTAACTCTAGACCCTTGCTTTGTTTCACATATGTAGATACATGAATAAGCATATTAGTCTCGACTAATTAGCATCGACTCAATTTACCGTAGTAAATGCTGCACAATGCCAAGTGGAAATATAGGCTCGCAATACAAGTCCATGGAAATGTCTCTCGCTCTCTACAATGTCGGACACATAATGGTTTTCAAACCGCGTTTTTGAGGCTGTCTTTGGTTCACTGCAGTTTTAAGGAGAAAAGACTCAGCAATGGTTTTGACTTATAAATATTAGGGCTGGGTATTGAGACAAATTTCACAATTCGATTCGATTTCGATTCACAAGCTTGCAATTCGATTCGATTTCGATTCAATATCGATTATTTTGGATATCAGTTACAATAAATGGCCATTTTTCTCAAGGGAATCAAATCTCTTAACTAATGCAGTAAACTATGGGAGTCTAGTTGTAGCCTACTAGGCTTCATCACCCTAATATGAAGGTAATAATGAACTGTTTTGTAGCTATACAAACAATTAAATACACTTTTATTTATTTTTATAATAAGAAGATTATATGAAATATAAACATTTAAATGGTGGCTGGCTGTCATAAAAACTTGCCATATTTATTCAAATATGCATTAAATATTGAAGAACATTAATATTATAATGCATATGTAATATATGGAGTATATATATTTAGCAAAATGCTCCTCTCTAGAGTTATTTTTTCTAGCTGACTAACGAGTTAATGTGGGTTTTCTGAGGTAAATATGACGATACATGACATTGATTACAAGCTGTTTAACTGACGTCTTTCCACGGTTGAAACGCTGATTGAGCGAATCAATGTGATATGATACGGATTTCGAGAAGTTGTACTCCATATTTAACACACTTTCAGATGCTCATCATGTTTATTTGGCGCTGTGACTGGTATTATTAACCCGGAAGAGAGATCAGCGCTGCTGCTTCTCTTGAGCTGCGCCAGAGCGATCTCACGCTACAGCGCCAAAACGTTATTTATGTTTTTGAATTTCTAAAGAAAATGGACGTAATTTGAAAATTGAGACTTTGTTTCATATCAATAGTAACAAAGGACAAAGATTATTGCGCTTTTTTGGATGCGCGCAGCCGCGATACAATGATCCATTCATTCAAATGAAACAGGGCGACTAATCGATTCTTAAGATTTAAGAATCGATATCGGTTCATAAAAATGAGAATCGATTAATATCGAGAAATCGATATTTATTACCCAGCCCTAATAAATTTGCACATGGTTTGTCTTAAAAGCACATTTATTCAAATCAGGAAACCGACTAAACAAAATTAAAACTTGAATTCGCACCAGAATTCAAAATGTATTCCGGTAAATCAAGCCTGACAAGCATCCTGACTTTACCTGCAGTCCAAGTGTACTATCCTGCTCATTCTTGTTGAACACGGTGATGTTATCAAGGTTGAACTGACTCTGTAAGTTCAGTCCTGTAACACAGAGGACAAACAGGTCAAAAACAACCACTGAACAAAGAACCAAGAAATACAACTAATGCAATATACCTGATTTTTCGGACAAAGGGAAGAGACGTGCTAAAAACAGCTGGATCCGTCCACAGAACACTGTGTTCTGAGACTTAGAGAGTCTTCTGAGGAGGTCTGTGGACAAACACAAGGTCATGCCTGTTTAAATCTAGACTACAGACAATCACAGCCCACATCAGTTTCCAAGAAAAAGGAGCAGTCTGAAAAGCGTTAGCGTTTACCATTTAAAGATAAACACGATCAATTAAAAGGAGTTGTTGCCTTAAATTTTTAAGTACAATAAACTTGGATGTTAAAAGGACAATTCTGGTATTTAGCACTTTGAGTCTATTTTCTAGTTTGTTTTGGATGAACTAGAGTGGTGGACACAGAAATTTTGACGATGGGTCCTGTCTCGAAGAACTCATTCACGAACACTGTATTACTCTCAGTAGGACTGTGTAGATGCTAAATTCAATTTAGAAACATTTGCAAAGTAAAACTGCTTTAAAACAGTTTGAACTGCTATATAAATAAACTTGACACTCACCATTGCACATTCTTAACAAGTAGTTTTTTCCAGCAGAGTAAAACGTATTCTGTGAACGTGAAAAATAGCAAACATAAATACAGCTGTAAAACAAATACACTGAACAAACCATTCTGATAATTATTTTTGACAGCTGGATTAAAATCCATTAACAGAATTAATTTTAAACAATGTAAATGGTGTAAATATCTCATTTCGTTTATGATAGCCATCGTCATTTACAAAAAGTGACATTACTCTGACATTTTTCAGCATTTTTTTTAATATTTTCCCAAAACACACAAAAACTCAATCAGCCAGGTTATTATATCAGTGGATTCTTTTCCGATTGGACAAACGAGTACGCATTTTACAATAAAATTCACAATTGTTGATGACCAAAATGGCCAACATGGTAAAATACTGTACATCTCCACTGATTTAAGCATTGCTCAGTCAGCCACACTGAGTACACAAGTCTCCTGTTCAGTTTAAGCAACTACACTGAACCTGTTGACTCTCCTAATGGGGGTTTTCATCAATTGTGAGAAAGGCTGGTGTAAAAACACACTTCTATACGTTTTTGCTAGCATTTCCTAATGATAATGACAGAAAGACTGCCTGAACCGTCTGAAAATGTGGATATAAAAACATTCAACTGAGCTCAAGTTATTAGCAATAAAAGTGCAAAAATTTGACTAGATGGTTTGAAAAAGAGATTACACATTTTTGACGGGACAACTGTCCTATGTGCAAAGTTTCACAACTTTCGTACAAGCGGTTCTATGGGCTTCTAAACTGACGATAAAAAGAGGTTTATAAACTCCTTTCTGGCCTCTAAATATCCATTTAAATTATATAGACAAAAACTAAACACTACCAACTAAAAGCTCCAAACTTACAGCCTTCCACGTAGAGACATTTTCTTCAACAAAGGAGAAGATCTTGTCACACTGATCCAGAGGAAGACAGTCGAGAACGTCTCCCAGCAGAAGGAAAGGAGTGGTAGCCGAGCAGATGCCTGTAGAGACACGAGAGATGGATGATCTGCATATCAGTTTTCATACGCACTACTATGTGTGCAGGAGGCAAAAAGAGGTGGTACCTTCAGTGACGCCATCTATACTGATGTAGATCAGAGAGAGGAAATCTTCAACATTTACTTTCTGCTTCACCTGCAAAATAAAGTGCAACCATAAGACTCGTACGCAAAATAATTACGCGTATGCCAATGTTCCAAGACGAACATGATAATAAATAATGCACAAATATACTCACTATTTGCTCTTCAAGAACTCCACGCAGAGCTTGGTCGAGAGTGGCCTTCTTCTCAGTTTCACTGTGAACAATCACACTTTCAAAATACATCACTTGAGTTGTATTTAAAACCAACTCCCTGCAGCACAATTACAACCATGATAATATTAATAAAAAGCAATTATTACTTTCCAGGCAGATGACTGAACGCGCTGGTCAGGGGTTTACAGTTCCTGATATCCACAGCACTTTTAGTGGCAGCCTGCAAACAACACAAATAACACAGCATGACTTCGACTGAGCTGATGTGCTTTTATTATGGCACAAGCAATAAAAGCATGATGACATTACATGGATGATAATACTTATAATGCCAAAGTAATAAATTCTTATAATGAAAATGTTATTATGGCTACGTATACCAATGAGTATATGTATACCACGAGTAACACGGCATTATTATGGCCTTCACAAACATCATTCATCCTTTTTAAAACAATCACCAACAAATTACTGTACATACACATGACATATGCAAGTATCCATAGACCGAATGAATTAGAAACATATTACGATAAGGTCTTATATTACATTAGACACGAACAGAAACAAAACATTTTATTTGAACCTCTATAGGTTACTAATGTTAGTTGTGACGACACTCCACTAATAATTTACCGTAAATGCATCTCTGGCTTCATTAAAGTCGAAGAGAGACGGAGGAGACATCTTTACGGGCGCTTTGTCTGTTTCCTTCTACTTCCGGTTCTCCTTCTTCTTCTTCTTCTATGGATTTATTGGCGTAATGGTGCATACCGCCACCACCTGTGCTGGAGTGTGAAGTGATTTCAGTCTTGAAGTAAAGATGTCCTAGTCCTAAAACCACTATGCTTTATGAATTTTAAAACGGACCTTAAAATTACAATTAATATGTTATTGATTGTAACTTCTTTGCATCCCATTTCCTGTAGTTCACTTAACTCCTTTCTTTCCTGTTCATAACTGGAACAAAATGACAACACATGCTCAACTGTTTCCTTCACTTGGCATATTTCGCATAAACCAACACCATGTTTCCCTATAATATGAAGTGTTGAATTAAGTTTTGTATGTCCCATCCTTAGTCTTGTTAAAATAACCTGATAGTCACTATTTAAATTTTGTCAATATACTTTGTCTTACAGTACTATGTCGATTATAAAAATGTCTTCCTGTTTTACATTCATCCCACTTTCTTTGCCATTTCTGGTTGCAGGCTTCTTTAATGATACTCTTTCCTTCCATCTTGCTTAATGCAACTGTAATAGTAGGAATGTTCAGTTTAAGTGACTCTTTAGCAATTTAATCAGCTCTTTCATTAAGTGGAATATCAGCATGTGCTGGTACCAAACAAATTGTATTATTGTTCCAGTTTATTATGCGCATATCTCCACCTACTGGACTCAGTCATGATTCCCTTCTTCCGATATTTCTTTTCTTTCTTTTCCTGCAATCTTATGCAATGCGTCTCACATGGTCAATGTAGTCAATATGCCAGATCAATAACAATGCGGTTCAAAGCAATGTAACAAAACGAATCGGTTACCTAATGTAACCTCGGTTCTCTCTAGATGAGGGAACGAGTATTGCGTAAGCTAGCTTACGCTACGGGAAAGATTCATCTTTGCTGAGAAGTTGAAGCCAAAAATTATTACATAATTTGTAATCATTGTCAACGCATTTTCTCTGAGGTAGACCATGAGCGGGCTAACTAGCAGCTCATTGGCTCGTTCAGAGAGAATGCACAAGCTATGGAGAGCGGCGCTGAACCCGCGCCCAATGACCAGCATTACGTCAGAGCCCGCCGAAAGGGGCGTGGCTTGAGTGTATAAATATGCTCTCCCGAGGCTGTAAGAACAATTTATTCAGCGTGAAGCGAAAACGCTAGTGGCGCAAGCACGGCCGGGAACGCAATACTCGTTCCCTCCTCTAGAGAGAACCGAGGTTACGTTAGGTAACCGATTTGTTCTCTTACGAGAGGTTCTCTCGTATTGCGTAAGCTAGCTTACGCTACGGGAACACCTGGTCAACGCCGTGCGCGCTCAGTAACCACTAAGCATCCCCGGGAGGGAACCGGGGGGAACTTACAGTGAAAGGAGAATAATAGGCGGCAGCGTAGCGGCCGTTATAGTATAATGCATAAGACCATAAGGCGGCCGGCACAGCGGGCTGTTATCTGATAATGCATAAGCACCAGGGGGGGGGGAGCACAAGGGGCGAACCGGTTGAGATAGAACTCCCAATAGTGCAGCTTCTTATATGAGAGCTGTAACATACTAGACCGCCAGTAATTTCGCCTGAAAGGCGGGAACTTCCAAGTTATAAAATCTGACAAAAGTGGACGGGGACACCCAGCCCGCGGCCACACAAATGTCGTGAATGGAAATTCCGCAGGACCATGCCCACGATGAGGCCATGCCCCTAGTGGATTGAGCCCTGATGCCCAGCGGGCAAGGCAGGTCTTTAGCGGCATAAGCGTAGGTGATAGCGTCCACTATCCATCTAGCCAGTGTCTGTTTTGAGGCGGCCAATCCCTTGGTACGGCCCCCGAACGACACAAACAGCTGCTCCGAGCGTCTGAACGCGGCAGCGCGTGTAGTGTACAATCTCAGTGCCCGGACCGGGCAGAGGAGATTGGCATCACGCTCCCTATCGGATGCAGGCAGAGCCGATAGGGAAATCACTTGAGCCCTAAAAGGAGTACCAATCGCCTTTGGAACATAACCATGTCTGGGTTTGAGAATGACGACCGAGTCATTAGGACCAAACTCAAGACACGTAGCGCTTGAAGAGAGTGCGTGAATGTCCCCCACGCGTTTTACTGAAGCCAGCGCAATCAGAAAAACGTTTTTTAGCGAGAGATATTTTAGGTCTACAGACCCGAGTGGTTCGAACGGAGGGGCTTTCAACGCCTCGAGGACTATCGAAAGATCCCAGACCGGAACCGAAGGGGGGCGAGGGGGATTCATCCTTCTGGCTCCTCTGAGGAAGCGGATGATTAGCTCGTCTTTGCCCAGAGACTGGGCGCGCCGGGGTTCAACGAACGCCGCGATGGCTGCCACATAAAAATTTAGATTGGATGGGGACCTGCCCTTATACAGCATCTCCTGAAGGAAAACGAGCAAAGCCGAAACCTCGCACATCCGTGGGTCCAAATTTTTGTCGGTGCACCATTTCGAGAACACAGACCATTTTGCAGCATAGAGCTTTCTAGTAGACGCTGCTCTGGCGTGTTTGATCGGGTTCAGGACTTCTTCTGGCAAATTGACGAGTAGTCGTTGGTCACCCATGCATGAAGCGCCCAGCGCTGTGGATGGGGTTGCCAGATCGAGCCGGGGGCTTGAGTGAGGAGATCTGCTCTGATTGGAATTGGTCACGGGGCTGTCTGTGACAGCTGCGTGAGCTCCGGGTACCAAATCTGATTCTCCCAGCGCGGGGCTATGAGGAGCACCGGGTGGCGTGTGTCCCTGATTCTCTGAATGACCTGCGGTAGCAGAGAGAACGGGGGGAAAGCATAGAGCGGGCGGCGGGGCCAGTCTCGGGCTAACACGTCCTTATTCTTTGAAAAGAATATCGGGCAGTGAGCGTTCTCTTCTGATGTGAAGAGATCTATGTCTGCTCTGCCGAATAGGCGCCACAGTGTTTGGACTGTTTGAGTGTGTAGGGACCAGTCCCCGGGGGAGACAAGGTTCCTGGACAGTATGTCTGGGCCGTCGTTCAGATGGCCCGGTACGTGCGTCGCTCTGAGCGAGAGCAGGTGACTCTGTGACCATACTAGGATGCGGCGCGTCAGATAGAAGAGATTCTTGGACCTGACCCCGCCCTGACGGTTAATATAGGAGACCACGGCCATGTTGTCCAAACGGATCAGGACGTGGTGACCCTGAATGCGCGGGAGGAAACGCAGAAGCACGTTCTCGACCGCAAGCATTTCCAGACAGTTTATATGCAAGAGACTCTCCTGACTCGACCATTGGCCGGCGGCAGGGGAGCCCTCGCAGACCGCGCCCCAACCCATGTTGGATGCGTCTGTTGAGATGACTTTTCGGCGAGAAAAGGTTCCCATGGTGACGCCCTTCTGAAACCAGTCGTTTCAATGCCGGCTGCAGTGCAGTGATACATGTCTGTGTAACCCTGATGAGCTGGCGGCCCGTAGTCCACTCGCGGTGGGATACTCTTTAACCAGAGTTGAAGTGGGCGCATGTGCAGAAGACCCAGCTGTAGCACAGCGGAGGCTGAGGCCATATAACCCAGCATCCTCTGAAGGGATTTCAGGGGTGTGTGGGTACCCATCCGAAAGGAGGAGGCTAGACGCTGAACACGGCACGCGCGCTGTGTGGATAAGCGAGCCTTCATTGTGATAGATTTCAAATCTATTCCTAGGAAGGAAATAATTTGACTGGGCTGGAGAGCGCTCTTTGTCCAGTTGACAGAGAGTCCCAGCGGTTTCAGATGGTTGAGGAGAACTGTGCGGTGCGACAGAAGCTCCGTCTGGGATTGTGCTAAAATCAGCCAGTCGAAAATAACGGCCGTAAAACCCCGACTCGGTCATAGAAGACGGAACTCTCTCTATTGTGCCCTTCTGCAGCAGCTTCGCTATTTCTGAGCGGAGCGTGCTCATAGCTGCTGGGCTGACAGCTGATTCGAGCCGAGCGCGGGAGCGGGGCGGGCGGCGACGAAACTGTAATAGGTAGCCATTCTTTATAATGCTTAGAACCCACGGGGAAATGCCGGGGATGGCTTCCCACGCTTTGAAGCATACGGCTAGCGGCTGGATAGCAATATTGCCCTGATTGCTGCACATAGCGGGCTGGACACTGTGTGTGGGCACCAGGGCCTGACATTAACACCCGCCCACACGCCAAATGCGGGTGAATTTTGCAATTGGCGGGTAACACTGACAATCTACCACATTGGCAGGTAGCCAATGAGAGTTGAGTGATTCAGTCGGGTTTTTTTCTACTATTTTTTTTTTTTTTTTACATTTCAACGAAGTCCGCCATTTTGTTGGACTTTAGATAAAATGTGGCGGCACATTACTGGAGTAAAGAGGCCAGCTGAAAGTAAAACAAACACTCAACAAAAAGGTAAAATAAGACGTTTTAACACTAAGTGGACAAGCGACAATGGGAAGGTTCGTGAATGGCTGGTGTATGATAGCAGTACAGAACAAATGTACTGCAGTGATTGTCGTGTGTATGGCTCAGAGAAAGCGAAGTCAAATCCTTTTGTAATCGGGACTAAAAACCTAAAATTAGAAGCAATTAAGGACCATGAGTCATCAAAAAGCCACATACACACGTTGAGGTGTAAACTATCAAAGACTGCGCTTCCAGAGGAGACCCCTGCGGTCAAGGCACTGTCGTCTATGAAAGCAGCACAGTTTGAGAAGATGCGACTGCTATTTCGCAACGTTCATGCGATTGGAAAGAAGATGAGGCCCTTCTCTGACTACGTTTGGATGTGCGAGTAAGTATTAAACTGTTGGTGAGATGGGATGAGATAATGTAGCCTAACGCTGACGAAGGCTATAGTAAAATGACATACAGCTGCACTGATGTGTGTCAACGTTGGGAGTTAGGAACCGGTTAAAATGTCCGATTAATGTCCGGGTCACTTTACCTGTAATAATAATATTTATTTACTTCTGCTTAACGGTTCCTGAAAGCTGTAACTAAAAGCTGCCAGTGCCAGGACCTGTCTAAATCAGCCATCAACACAGCCGCGCGCGATGTGTGTGCGTGCGCGCGCGCGTCTGGCAAATCCTACGTTATGGGGACAAAATCTCCACAAAGATAGCAAAATCTGAAATCCTTGTCCTTGTGTGGACATGTTTTGGAATAAATCCTACTACGTGATGTTTTTTGAAAATTAAAAAAGTGCAGAAAGTTGTGTGTGATGGGTAGGTTTAGGGGTAGGGTTAGTGTAAGGGGATAGAATATACAGTTTGTGCAGTACAAAAAATCATTATGCCTATGTAGAGTTCCCACAAGGATAGAAGACTACATGTGTGTGTGTGTGTGTGTCTGTCTGTCTGTGTGTAAGTGCATCCGCTGGCATGCATGTGTTATCAAGCTAACTGTGAATTGTCATTCTGTCTGTAGGGTGGATGAACAGAAAGGGTTAGCTGTATGGAAGATGTACAGAAATGCAAACCAGGCCCAAGTCTTCATGCATTACATAGCAGAGGTTGAAAGGAGGAAGGTAAAGGAGGAGATATCTGCTACCAAGTTCATCTCCATAATGGCAGATGGATCCACAGACAGCAGTGTAATGGAAGAAGAGTTGGTCTACACCAGAATGAGCAGAGCAGGAAAGGTTAAGGTGCAGTTTGTGGGGATCCAGGCATTGAAAAAGGCAGATGCAGCACATATAACAGATGCAATATGCTCCCAAATGTCTACAGTCAGTGGCAACGAGGAATGGAAGGAGAAGCTAGTTGCTTGTGGGACAGATGGAACGGCCGTAATGACAGGATCCAAGACAGGAGTTGTCAGCAGGCTTCATGGGGAAAAGACGTACATTTTAGGAGTCCACTGTATGGCACACCGCCTTGAGTTGGCATTTAAAGATGTAATGAAGACCAACAGTCCGTGTAGGAAAATTGAGGACCTCTTGACTGGCCTGTTCACCTTCTATCACAGGAGCCCACTGAATAGAACCAAATTAAAGGACAGTTTCTCAGTCCTAGGGATGAAACCACTGATGCCCACCAGAGTAGGAGGTACAAGGTGGGTCTCTCACCTATTGAGGGCCTTGGACCATTTCCTTAGGGGGTTTAAGGGGATTGTTCTGCACCTTGAGCAGGTAAGTAGTAGCTAATTGGTATTGTTGTATTATTTAAATTTGTCAACATTTTGATTTAAATGTCAAATGCAGTTCTTCCATTTCCAATCTAATTAATTTTGTTCATGTGTTCTAAAGATGCAATCACCAGGCGATGAAGGGGTAAATGCTGCTCAACAGAGCAAGGCACGAGGGTTCTACACGTTGATGACAGATGGAGATACACTTAAGTTCAGCAACTTCCTGCGTGATACGTTGACTCATCTTAGCAATCTGTCAGTGAAATTGCAGCAGTCATGTTTAACAGTAGCTGACGTCCACAGTTGCCTGACCTCCACCCAGGCTGTGATCCTCAAATACAAACACAGGTAGATAGATTGGTTACTGTTTATAGTTTAAAAAGTGTTATTAATCTTTGCTTCAGCTTACAAACTGGTTTTCCCATTCCTAAGACCGAGTCCAATTTTACCTCCTAATATGTGACCTTCCTCTTGTCATGACTCTTGACGCACATGTATTAAATGCATGCAATGAAAAGGCAAAATGCTCTTTACCCACTGAACCACTCATGGTTGTTTTGTAGTGATTAGGACTGTAACGTCTTGATGTGAAAATCCTTTTGAAAAAAGTAAACTAAAACTTAATTTTTGACTACAGACCTGGGCCGATGCTGAGTAAGGTGTTGGATTTAAACACCTACCAGGGTGTTAACCTGAGACATAGTGACACCAACCACATGATGGCCAGCAAAGACAAACTTCTGGACAAGCTGTCCGAAAGCATGGACAACAGATTTGGGGACGTGGGGTCTGGAATCCTGTGCGATACAAAGATAGTGAGCTTCCAACAATGGCCTGATCCAGAAAACAGTGCCGGTAAGCATCTAAATGCAACTTGCAATAACTTAATGTACATTTTATTTCTAATGCCAGAGAGCAGTTTGATTTTCTAGTAGGTTTTGGGTATAACACTACATTTCTGCTTAATATTAAAATTTGTCAAAATATTAAACTCAAAACAACATACATTTCAACTACAATCCTTTAGAAGAATCTTTTTATATAATTTCAGACTTTGGTGACTCAGAAGTGGACAGGCTCACAAATCACTTCAAGCCGATATTGATCTCTTCTGGGGTTGATGTCGATCTGATTGCAGACCAGTGGACCATTATCAAGTCCTGCCTCTACAAGGAGCCACAGACCCTGGAGAAAATCACCTGGACTGAAGTTAACAGGATGCTGAGGGAGACATGCCCTGACTTCCTGGACCTTGTGGATCTTGTGTTATGCATGCCTGCATCAACAGCAGACTGTGAGCGCGGGTTTAATGTAATGAAGATGGTGAAGTCTGATTGGCGGTCCAGTCTCAAGGATGAGACACTGTCTGACCTGCTCTTTGTCTATCTCTCCTCCCCCTCAATCAAAGACTTTGACCCTAGCCCAGCAGTTGAGCTGTGGCATGCCAGCAGCATACGGTCAAGGAGACCAGACCTCATGGAAGATGCAGCTGCTGCAGAGGTGGAGGAAGAGGAATGCATCTGCTCCTTTTTTGTGGACTCAGATTAGCAACAGTCAGTATATGACTGTCTGTGATATGGGAAATCAGTTAATAAAAAGATAAAACAAATGTATATTCTAAGAGTTATTATTACTTTTATTCATTTCCTTAATAACTTGACAGCACTTAAATGTGTATTCTTAAAAGTTAAAGTACAATATTGTGAAATTCCTATCTTTCACCTTTACGAGGCAAAAAAAAAAACCAACAACAACAACAACAACAACAAAAAACTGGCTGGTAAAAAGTCACTGTGGCAGGTAGATTTTGAAATCCACCTGCCACAGTGGCTGGTGGCTAAAAAACTTAACTTCAGGCCCTGGTGGGCACGCTTAGAATGTGTGTGGCAACGGGACTTACACTCAGAGAGGAGTTTATGGGCCGTGAGACAGAGCGAGCAGAGAAGGGACACGCGCATGGGCTCGTGGGCGTGCTTATGTTCTCTGATACTGGAGCGGGCTGTGGCCGCTCTGTGAGAATGGGCTCTGTGGGAGACACGGGGCTTATGGTGCTTGTGTGTAAGAGTGAACACCTGCTTGTGGGCACATTTTTTACACATGAGACTTTTATGCTCTTTTTGTGAACTCTCTGAGTAGCCGTGAAAACGGCTTTTTGTCGCTCGCAAGCGGGCAGGGAGACCGGCTTGTTTTTGGCGGTAAACACTACTGTAGTCGGCGAAGTGTCGGGGACTAGCAGAGGACGAAGCTTTGACGGCGGTCCGGCCATGGCAGGAGACGGCCGTCTTTTTCCCAGCTGTGCTAGACAGCGTGGGCCGAGGTGGCCTGTGCCCTTCTGAGGAGAGCAGGCAACATGGGGCTGGACCGTCACCTGTTTCTTATGTACATCGATAAGCTGGACTTAACAGGACTGACAGCTTTCTACCGGTCAGTAATGAGAGCGTGGACACTGTTAAAGATATCCCGAGAGCCAAATGGTGCGCTGGAACTGTGGAAGAGGGAAGAACCTCTGCTATTTAACCCAGCACTGGCATTGGACATTTCAAATTCAGTCTCCCTCAGAAGAGCTTTATGGACTGCAAATATTACAAAAATTGGACTTTTGATCTCTGAGGATGGTTGGATATCTGCTGAAAACTTAGCTAAAAAGCTGGACATTAGATCAGTTCGAGTGGTGGAAAGAATGCTGACTAAAATACGTGAGTTTTTGCCCCAGGACTATAGACTGGCTCTAGAGTCATCTGGTGGGGAGGAAGAGACTTCTACTTTTCCAGAATTGTGTTTTTCAGCAAATACTGGAATATGGCAAGAGACTGAGGGAGGCCTGCTTTCTTTTAAGACCCCCCCAGTTGGACTTTTTTAGCAACACTGGGAAAAAAGCCTTGTATGTACTGTGTGTGAAAGTGTCACATCTGCACTCACTTGAGAGTGTGAGAGTCCAAGTGGCAGGAGGTGTTTGGGCCAGGCGCTTCCCCCAAAGGCTGCTGGAGGTCCCTGTACAAGCCTCCAATAGAGAAAAGGTCTGGAGACCTTCAGTGGAGAGTAGTGCATGGGATAATAGCCACAAACAGACACAGAGCACACCTTGATCCGCAGGTAGGGGAGGATTGTCCTTTCTGTGGGATGCAGGAAACAGTTTTTCATCTGTTTTTTAATTGTTTAAGGCGAAAGCTTTTACTTCACAAATTAGAAGAGTGGTGCCAGACCCTGGGGGAAGTTTTTGTGCCCATTTTTTTATTTATGGACCTAAATACAGCAAGAAAAAAAAGAAGTTCACGTTTTATTAAATTTTCTATATGGGCAAGCTAAAATGGCAATTTGGTTGTCACGAAAAAGAAAATTAAATGATGGTGTATCAACTGATGTGGTAGCTGTGTTAAAGGGGTTAATACAATCCTGAATCAATATAGAGTATTGCTATTACAAGGCTGTCAATGACCTGGATGTTTTCAGAGGTAAATGGGGCATAGAGAAATGTTTTTGTGATGTTGACACTGATGGCTGTCTCCAAATGTATGTATTATCTTTTTAAAAGCTTTTTCGTATATTCAGAAGAAAACGGAGGTGCCAGTATGTCTATCTATTGTTGAAAGAGATAGAGAAGGAGAAAGGGAAAGAGAGGGGGAAGGAGAAAGGGAAAGTGAGGGAGATGGAGAAGGAGAAAGGGAGAGCATGCAGGAAGAACCAGGTGAGGAAACAACAATAAATTGACAGTGAATAGTGGCAAGCAAAACAACTCATACACCAACATGACATCATGACTTTTGCGTAAACATACACGCCACTTTCGAGTCAAGTGGCGTGTTATCTCTACGCATTTTGAGCTATCCGCGTGTAACCGCGTGTATGCGTGTATGTTTACGCCATTAACATTCGCGTCATTCCGCGTGTCCGTACACGCGCGTCAAATGTCCAGTCATAAATGCCATTAACCCCAGTGACGGTTAAGTTTAGGGATGGGGTTGAGGTAAGTCATATCTTTTTTTTTACCTAGGATGGTAAGGGAACAGTCATAAATGCCATTAACCACAGTGACGGTTAAGTTTAGGGACAGGGTTAAGGTAAGTCATATATTTATATAACGTTAAGTCAACGGCGTTCATAAACACGCTGAAAAGCGATTATGCGTCTTGATAGCACGCCAAAAATGGAAATACGAATTGGCGTGTCATACAGAGGCGGACAGAGTACACAGCTTTATTACTTGAGTAAAAGTACAGATACCCATTGCCAAATTTTACTCAAGTACAAGTAAAAGTACTACAGTCAGATGTCTACTCAAGTAAAAGTACTAAAGTACTTGTTTTTAAAAGTACTTGAGTATCAAGAGTACAAGAGTACATTTTCTAAATATTGCACTACCTGCCACATTGCTTACATTTATGGAAGAAAATGTCCACATGGAGTTATGTGTTAATGTAAATACCTTGAAGAGGAATTGAAAGTAAAATCAAGTCATATTCATCTTTTTACCATGTTGCTTTATTTAACCCTTCTATTATCCCTGGGGTCAATTTTACCCCATTCAATGTTTAATGTTTGTAAATACATAATTTTATTTAGTTATGAAAAACGTTAATGTAAAATCAAGTAATTTTCATCTTTTACCATGTTGCTTTAATTAACATTTAAGAACATTTCAGAAAATTCAGAATATTGAAATAGTGTGGCGAGGTGGGGTCATGGGTTGGCACTTGGCACATTCCCGGGAAGGACCTGCTGCGTCTCCATCCATTGTTTCATCCATGGTTTGGTCTCTTATCTAAATCTAACCATGGAGTTGACTTTGGCGGAAAGCTGATGGTGATTTCTGATAGGCTGTCTCAATCAGTGGCGCCTGCACAATTCTATCACGTTTGAGAGGGAAACAACAAATTGAGGGTTTCCGAGATTTTTCTTATTTCCTTTTTTTTTTTAGAAGTAGTTACTTTTTACTCACGGTTATAGATAGAAATGTATTGGAGTAAAGAGTACAATATTTCCCTCTCAAATGTACTTGAGTAAAGTCATGAGTACTCCCCAAAAATGATACTTGAGTAAAGTACAGATCCCTCAAAATTGTACTTAAGTACTGTACTCAAGTAAATGTACTCCAATACTGTCCGGCTCTGGTCATACACACGCTACTTCATGAGATCAGTCTGCATACTCATATATTAACTTATTGTCATTAAGTAGCATTTACTATATTACATTTACTTTTTGTAACATTATTTTACACCTCATTTTTTTATAAAGGAGGAAGAAAACAACAGGGAGAGTCCATAAGGGATGAGAGGGAACTGACTAGAGAAAGAAATGAAGAGACAGAGGAAGTGCGACAGAGACCACCAAGCCAAAGCAGCAGAGACAGAAGAGAGCTGTTCAGACTTAAGGGATAAGGACACTGGTCCTAAACAGTTAAAGCTGTCTCATTACCCTCATACTCAGTTTGGCACACAAAAAGAGCATTTCAAGAACAGAGGTTCAAAAGTTTCAGATGGGTGCAATACTCAGCTAGACAAAATGCTGCTTTATGCTTTCCTTGTAGGGTATTTGGCAAAAATGTCACAAAGGATGCACTTGTTAGTGATGGAGTTAATAACTGACAAGTTTCAAAAACATGAAACAACACAATCCCATAAGGACAGTATGGTTTGTTGGAACAGCCCTGTCAAAAAGGAATGTTTTAGAGCAGATAGAGGCAGCAAGTACGGAAAGAAGGCAGTACCAAGAGCATATTATGGCAGTAACCTGCTTCTTGGGGAAGCAAGGCATAGCATTCAGAGGTCATGATGAAACAGATGAGAGTCACAACAAAGGCAATTTCCTAGAGTGCATGTCACTTTTGACCAAATTTGATCCGTTCTTGCAGAGATACACAGCCCCTTCAAACACCACATACCTCTCATCTGATAGCCAAAATGAGATGATAGAGTGCTGTTCACAAGAACTAACAGAAAATATCATCAGTGTAATAAAGGGAGCAAATATGTATGCCATTATGGCTGATGAGGCCAGGGATTGAAAGACAGAACAGTTGGCACTCTGTGTTAAATACGTGTCTGTTGAGGGTGCCGTCAAAGTAAGGTTCCTAGCCCTTACAGAGGTGTCACATTTTGATGCTATTTCGATAACAGCTGCAATTGAAAGACAGATGGTAAAGAAGGGAATTGATCAGTTGAAATGTGTGGCACAGACCTATGATGGGGCAGCTTTCATGAGTAGGGGTGGGACGATACAGGTACCTCACGATTCAATTCTGTGGCGATATGTGGTCCACGATATAACGATATCACGATTCGCGATATCTACGATATTCAATATATTGGAAGAAATTTCATCAACGATATATCACGATATATGTGACAGAAAAGAAAAAGAAGGGAAAGGAAATAAGGAAATTTTATGCATTTATTAATGCCAACATTTCCAACATTGTGCAAAGAAATATGCATTTGCCTTTCCGTCGACTGTCTCGTAAAACCCGAAGTGTCTTAGCGCCCTATGAAATCCTTTTTTATTTTTTCCCAAATTCCGTTTTTTCAGTTTTAATTTTTAGGAATTAGGTTTTTTTTCCCTCTTGGCTGTTATTTTAGTCGTAAAAAGAGTGTGCTTTTTAAAGTTAATGATTAAAATGTATTTAAAAATACAAATAAATTAGGAATGACCTTAAATTTATAAAGGTAATACATTTACTCAGTATCCTTTTCAGGACAAATACTGCATGGTGCAACATAACACTGCACTCTAAAACACAAGTAACAACAAAATATGGTTGTGAGCTTTAAACTGTCCAGTAATATAAATTATATTAGTTTATATAAGTTTAAATAAAGTCACACTCTGTCTCTCTCTCGCCCAGTTTCGCTCACGGAGTTCGCTTCACTTTTGTCCAGTCCAGTGCCTCAGACGCGGTGTGCACCTTGTGTGTGTGTGTGTATGTGAGAGAGACGCGTGACTGAGAGAGAGACGGAGGCAGAGCGGGGAAATACTGAAAGAACACGCATTCCGTGATTCCCTCCGAGATTCCGTGATTCTCGGAAATCATAGGGCCCTAACAGTGTCTTCACACTTTAGAGTGGAAACTAGCGGGTGGGTCTTTGATTAGTTTTTTATTGTTTCCGCCATTCTTCTTGCTTCTCTTGTTGTTAGTTAACTCGGTTAACTCGTGTTCTTCTTCACCGGCCGCTGCTTGCGCCACTTTACCCCTATTTACTCGAACAGCGCCCCCCCCCCCGCAAACAGAATGGTAGATATTGGGTAGTGACACTGACAACGGGTAAATTAATTATTTCGTGTTGTAATAAAATATCGATATTGGGCGTTAGTGTATCGATTATTTATTGCATCAGAGAGCACAACAATATATTGCAATATCGATTTTTTTCCCCACCCCTATTCATGAGTGGAGATGTTGGGGGTGTACAAGCCCATTTTAAAAAAAAGCACCCTGAGGCAATTTATGTGCATTGCTATGCACATGAGTTAAATCTTGTTTTATGTCACACATGCAAAGCTGTCTCTGAAGCCACAGAGTTCTTCAACATGCTGGAAAGTCTCCACTCTTTCTTTAGAGTCTCCCTTGTAAACCACCATAAGTTTGTGGACACTCAAAAGAAGTTAGGGTTGCAGCCAAGAGAACTTGTGCAGTTGTCAACTACACGCTGTCATGATTCTGCCATCATGTCGCTGATTTTTCATAGTCTTGTGGCAGGATCATGGCAGAACCATGTTTTATGTGTAAGCACATGGCCATTTGTTTGGGCTGTGTGCTTGCGTTGTCTTGTCTATGTCAAGTATTGTCAAGTATTGACAAGTATTGTCTTGTCAAGTATTGTTCCTGTCGTTACCTCTGTCATAGTCTAGTGTTTGCTACCCAGTCTTGTTTTGCCCCCTCATGGGTTTTGTTTTCTGTTTTGTCTTGAATAAATTCTGTGTTGAGCAATCAGTCTGCTTTTGGGTTCGTCCATCCTTCCACCACATGACAGAATGAACCGACCAGTAAAGAACCCAGCAGACGTGCAGTCCTTGTCCGCTTGCCTTCTGACACGGAACTGTGGTGGCGCTCGGCTATTGCTGACAGTTCCAATGGCAAGCTTCCTTTCCCTCCCCAGGGTGAGTTGACCCTGAAGAGGTACGCCCAGGTCGTTGAGGAGAGAATGTTCTTCTTGCCAGAGACCCTGGTCAACCGCTACCTCGTCGCAGGTCTCAAAGTCCTTCCTCCCCTTGCTGAACGAGAGAGTTTGGTCCGCCGTCCGTTTCGCAACATGGTGGACTACCTGTCTCGGAAGGAGCAGCCAGGTCCCCCTGGATCTTCACCTCCTGCCATACTTCCAGTCATCCCTGAGGGTCACATGTTAGCCGTTGTGACGCTTGAGGACCAAGCTTCTTCCACCCTGCCTCTCGATCAACCACCCGTGTCCGTCATCCCCCGTGGAAGACGTTTGTCGTGGGAGTCAGCGTCGGAGTCGTCCTCCACGGAGTCCCCCTTACCTGTGGTGGTCTTCCCAGCAACTGCTTCGTCTCCCTCTTCGCCCCCCCTTACCGGTCTCAGGCCTGGCTACGAACTCAGCTCCGAGACCCAGAAGGAAGAGGAGGAAGAAGGGTGCCTCTTGTCCTCTGCCCCTGCCTCCCCCTGAGCCCGCTCCAGCAAGCGCTGTTCCTGAGCCTACGCCAGCAAGCGCTGTTCCTGAGCCCGCGCCAGCAAGCGCTGTTCCTGAGCCTACGCCAGCAAGCGCTGTTCCTGAGCCCGCTCCAGCAAGCGCTGTTCCTGAGCCCGCTACTGCCAGCGCTGTTCCTGAGTCCGCTACTGCAAGCGCTGTTCCTGAGCCCGTTACTGCAAGCGCCGTCCCTGAGCCCGCTCCAGCAGGCGCCGTCCCTGAGCCCGCTCCAGCAGGCGCCGTCCCTGAGCCCGCTCCAGCAGGCGCCATCCCAGAGCCCGCTCCAGCAGGCGCCGTCCCAGAGTCTACAGTCGTGAGTGCTGCAGAGAGGGAGGCGGCCGATTCTGCTGCTGAGGCTGTTATACGCTCAGTTTCAGCTACTCAGGAGATGCCGGTTGTTATTGCTGCAAGAACCCTGTCCGAATACCTGTCACGTCTTGCCAAGATCCTAGAAGTCCCTGTCTTGTCCCCAGACCCCATGCCAAAAGCTGCAGAGAGCGCTGCTCCCAAGCCAGCAGCAGAGAGCGCTGTCCCTGAGTCTGCATTAGAGAGTTCGGTTTCCAAGTCTACTGCAGAGAACGATGTGTCCGAGTCTGCTATGGAGAGCAGTGGTTCGGAAACTGATTCTGAGAGCCCAGCTTTGCCCCTCACCACTCCCCGGTCGCCTATTCCACCCCCTGTCTTTTGTCCCACGCCTTCTCCTGCTCTGTCCCCTGTTAAGAGTCCTGTTTTTTTATCCTCTGCCTCCTCTGTGTCTGAGACTGTTGCTAATGCAGTACCCCAGTATGTTTCCCCGGCCACCCCTGTCACTACTAAGCCCCGGACTGTTTCCCAGATTGTCCCTGTCTCTGCAAGACCCCAGACTTCCAAGTCTTCTCCTCGTTTGTCGCCGTCCAAGCCAGCCCAGAGTCCTTGTCCCCAGTGTCCCGCCCACCCACCCACCCTGGACTGTCGCTCAAGGACTTTGTTTTTCCTCCGCCTCCTCTGCCTTGTTTGTTATTTTTATTGTTTCATCCGAACCCTGTTATGGTTTATTCATGTTTGCCGTTGTTGATGTTTGCTATGTTCTGTTGGTCTTTGTCTATGTCTTGTCTTGTGCTTAGTGTCCCTTTGAGGAGCGTCTGGTAGCCGCTCCTTAAGGTGGGGGTTCTGTCATGATTCTGCCATCATGTCGCTGATTTTTCATAGTCTTGTGGCAGGATCATGGCAGAACCATGTTTTATGTGTAAGCACATGGCCATTTGTTTGGGCTGTGTGCTTGCGTTGTCTTGTCACCTAACCCCGCCCCCTTGTTACCCTTGTTTAGTCTTGATTATCCATCTGTGTCACCTGTTATGTTCTCATTAGTCTCCCTTTATCTTCCCCTTGTGTTTGCTGTCCTGTGTCGGTTCATTGTTAAACCTGCCGTGAGAGCTGTTGGATGTTGTGTTACGCTAACAGTGAGTAATTCATTCAGAAGACTGTTATTCAAGAGTTTTGCTCTTGTCTAAGTATTGTTCCTGTCGTTGCCTCTGTCATAGTCTAGTGTTTGCTACCCAGTCTTGTTTTGCCCCCTCGTGGGTTTTGTTTTCTGTTTTGTCTTGAATAAATTCTGTGTTGAGCAATCAGTCTGCTTTTGGGTTCGTCCATCCTTCCACCACATGACACACGCTGGGCATGCCAGCTTCATTCAGTGACTGCAGTGATTGATAATTTCCCTGCTATCATAGAGTGCCTCTCCACAATCAAGACACCTACAGCAGTTGGATTGAGGGCAAAACTCAGTAAATTCTCCTCATTTGCTGATAGTTTTCCACACTCTCCTATCTGTAACAGCAGGTTTACACATATACCTACAGAAGGAGACTATTGACATTGCCCAAGCAGTGACATACAAAAACACTGTGACTGACACCATGAAGCAGTGATACCACTGCTGCAGATCTGTACTCCAGAACAATAGCTATGTGTGAGGCAAACCCGATAGCAGTAGAATCATCCTCAGGACAGAGGCGGAAGACAAAGGGAATGGATGAATATGTTGTTGAGTCAACTTGTGGGGCAGTCAGTGAAACCTGCGGCTCTTCAGAGTCTGAAGATCTCAAGAGGAAACTTTTGCTTCCCTGTTTGGACTGAATGATCTGTAAACTTGAGAGAAATTTTTCTGGTGTGAATGAGGATGTGCTCAATGGAATTCAGGGATGCAGTCGAACCTCAGGCCATTTCTTGTCTGTGCCTCATCTGACAGCAATGGCTCTGCATTACCATATTGAACTTAAGTCAGAGGAAGTGATAGTTGCAAAAAACTTTCTGAAGTGCAAGAGTGAGGCTGGTGCAGTTCAGGACATGCTAGCAGTGTACAAGCTCCTAGATTCGGAAATGTTCCCTTCACTAAAAGCTGTTATGCAGGTTGCCCTGACAATACCAGTTAGCAGCTGTACATGTGAGCGGTCTTTTAGTGCCTTGCGTCGGCTCCATACATGGCTCAGGAGGACCACAGGCCAAAGAAGACACCAGCACCTAGCTGTGATGTCTATTGAGAAGGAGTTGCTTGAAAAAATTGAACACCAAAGGGTCATTGACAGGTTTGCCACCCTCAAAGAGAGAAAAATGGGGATTCAGGGGAAATAATCTGTAAATAATCTGGATATTTTGGATTTACCTTCTTTTTTTTTCTCTTGAGTGAAGTTTGTTTTATTATTATTTATTTAGGACTTATATTGGTTCATGCAAGTTCAGACTGTTGTGCATCCAACCAGATATTTTAGAGATGGCCATTTGTAAATAATTTTAATTACATTTTGTTGTCCAAGTACCTGTTACTTTGTTCAATGACAATAAAGTTGAATATAATCCAACCAATCTGATTATTGTTAATACAAAAGGAGGCACATGGAGTTAACGGTCAGGAAAATCAACTCAGCGAAGGAGGTTGTGTTTGTTACAGGGGGCTGTCTGTGTAAACTCTCACAATTAAGCTGGTGTTCTGAAAAGATCTCAAAAAAGAAAAAAAAATCTGGATTTTGGAGTTCATTGAACCAATGTTAAAATGAGAGTTATTTTTCAATAGACATATTTTTTGGCCCCAAGGCCCCAGGCCTTGACCAAACCATGTGGTCATGGAGAAAGATGTCTTTCAAAAAACTTCGACGTGCTTCCTTTTCTTAGAATAAATTAATAGTCCAAAAGAGTTCGTTGGACGAACTGATTAATTGATTGTAAGATTAATTTAGCCATGTCAAGTTAATCCAATTAACTGACCCAAATATTCAAAATTAATCATAACAATTCATTATTAATATTTCCTTTAGCTAAGTTCCTTACAATCGGCAGCATATCGACCCGCAGCTCCTGTCCAACAACAACAACCAGACCGTCTTCCTGTTTCCGGCATGACGATCGAGTCTGTCACAAAAATACCTCTTACCGCGTCCTCGTGGGCTCGCGCTAAGGGCCCTATAGGTCTGCACTACATGACGTCACTGAAGTGTGGACTCTGAGGAAGACCAAAAGTCTAGAGTGTGCCATTTGGGACAGGGCCACTATCTGGCCCCAAATTCGAAACCAGGCACGTGTGCCCAGGAGGCGTTCCGTCAGTCTGTAAAGGTTTCGGGATTTGACGCTGCCCTTGTGATTTATGCAAGCCACCACCGACATGTTGTCCGAGCGGACTAAGACGTGGTTACCTTTTCTTCAGGGACAGAGGTGCCTCAGCGCGTTGTCGACTGCCGTCATTTCTAGACAGTTTATGTGTAGGAGCTTCTCTCGTTCTGACCACTGGCCGAAGAATAGTCTGCCCTCGTGCAGCGCTCCCCATCTCGAGGTGGAGGCGTCCATAGACACCACCTGCACACTCGAGGAAGATTGTAAATATCCGGGGTGCAAGAAACAGGCAGAACGGTAGGACTGTGTATTGATATGCCTGGCCCTCGAAGGCGAATCTCAAGAAACGCCTGTGACATGATGCTATTTGTATCTGGAAATAAGCGTCCTTCAGATCTATTGACAAAAAACCAGTCCCCTTGGCAAATCTGCACAAGGATTTTCCTAGTTGTGATCATTCTGAACTGGAGTTTCATAAGCGCTCTGTTCAGTTGTCTTAGATTTAGAATGGATCTGAGACCCCTGTCTTTTCGGTACCAGAAAATATCTGCTGTACAGGCCTCCTTCGCTCTAAGCTGGAGGTAAAGTCTCTACTGCCCCGTTGCTTAATAGTGTCGCTATTTCGGCTTGAAGTAGATGGGCTACTTCATTTTTTACCATGGAATCAACGCGCCCCGTGCAGCGGCAGGGGCATCGAGCGAACTGTGGCAAATAGCCTCTTTTTATAGTGTTCAACACCCACTCTGATACCCCGGAAAGCTGGGCCCACGCGTCTGCATGAATAGCTAGGGGTAGAATGGGACATGGGCTCTGGTTGTGACATAGTGACCCCCGTGGAGCTTAACATGTCTGTGAGTGAATTTGGGCACGGGACAGCAGGCACATTTACTGCACTGAAAACACCATCTGCCTGAGCTGACTGTATGCTTGTTGGTTTCGTTTTTACAGAAACCGTGTGACATGCAGTGTGTAGTGTTAGTGGGCACTGGGTCGTGGGCTTTACTCGTTTTACTACATTCACTACATTTCATACACAATCGAATTGTATGTGTGTAAAAATGAGACATTGGGTTGTGGGCATTTTTATTACATTCATAACACCATCGGGCGTGGCCAGGACACCAGGAAAAATATTATTTTTGTGTGCAGGCAAGTGGGCCGTGATACCGACATGTTTACTGCTGAATACACTGGAATAGTCACATTTCCTGGAACTAAACGAGCGAGAAGTTTCGGTGAAAGTCTGGCCGCAGCGAGACTTGAACACCGTCGTTTTCCTTGGAAGACTAGGAATGAGTGTGGTCTCTGGTCCCACGGGACAGCACGCACATTCACTGCACTGAAAACACCGTCGGCCTGAGCTGACTGTATATGTGTTGGTTTCGTTTTACAGAAACTGTGGTACATGCAGTGTGTAGTGTTTGTGGGCACTACATTTAATGCACATTCGACATGCGTCAATTTGATTTGTGCGAGCCCCGTATCATGGCGGGCTGTGTTTGTGTGTAGAAATGAACACTGGGCTGTGATTTTCCTGGGTCGCCGTTTAAACGGCATTTGTGTGCAGGCAATCGGCAAGTTTACTGCAAAATACACTGGCGCAGTCACATTTTCTAGAACTGAACGAGCGAAAAGGAAGTCTGGCCGTGGCAAGACTAAATTTTTATCTGCTGCAAGAGCCAGGATTTTTTAAGTCTTGAATGTTCGCCGGTTCACGCCTCCTTCCCATAACATCTGAAATTTGTTACATTGCTGAAACCCGGGAAGGATGCAGGAACTGGGGAACATTCAAGACTTAAAGGGTACCTATTTTCGGTTTTTGAAAATTGCCCTTCATGTAGTATTTAACATAGATCTAAGTGAACGAAAACATCCTGCAAAGTTTTAAACATGAAAGTTCATCGTATACAAAGTTATTGTCTCTCAAAAACAAGAGTCGACTCTGAGTCGCTGATATGAATCGTTCGAAAAACGATGCTTTCCCACTTATTGCGCTCGGAGACGCTAGGGAAAACCGGAGCTCCAGGGGTGGCGGGCAAATCTGAAACTGGCCCAGGACGGGCCACCCTGCCTGGGCTGGCCAGGGAGGTCTGAGAGCATGGAGGTTTGGACCCACCGCACCTTTTTGGACTGTCGTTTTTCGAGATCTGGGCTTCGGAAAACAATCATGTCGACGAGACGCTGTGTTTTGAAGTGCGACGCAAAAGCGAACTTTTTTAACCTGCCAAGTGAGGAGTATTTGAAGACAAGTACTGCTATACCACACAAGTATAGCCCAAACCTTGTTCTGTGTTCGCGTCATTTTGAAGATGATTGCTTCACAAACCTAAACGCTATAAAGTATGGATTCGCGAGCCGGCTCTATCCTAACGAGCTGAGGATCAATATGCAGAGCAGTGGGTCTCGAGGACCGGAGTTGAGAACCCATTTAAGGTAATAGAGTTCCGTTTTTCTGCACAGAGAATACCAATCACAACTCACTAGGTCATCTGACCAATCAGCGCAGATTAGCGTCACGCAAAGGCGGGTCTTGGACAAAGAACTCGCTAAAACGATTCATATGGGAGTCGGTGGGCAATTCAGGTAAAAATAAATGCATATTATAAGACAACAAAAGTGTTTTTTGTCATTGCATGCTTGTAAAATTGTTGTTGGGGACTCCCAGAACAATATTAGGAACATTTTACATGTCATAATAGGTACACTTTAATAAAACAAATACAAAAAGAAAGTAAAAGCCAGCAGCCCCTCAATGACACCTGCTGGCACAAAATAAAACACAAACAAAACACAACATAAAATCAGGCCTGTTCCTCTCTCCATCTTCAACGTCGTTGTCTTCTTCCTTGAGTTTGAAATAACTCCAAGTCCGCGGTCTCAGTCCCACCCCAAATGTGATTGGCTATTTTTTTAAGAAGCAATTGGGCGGGGTTTGTTGCTCATCTCTCTTTATGGCATATAGCAATTGTATGACAGTTTAGGACTAAGGTCCGTGATTGTATCGGATCGGATTATACTCCAGCGATTTATCCAATATTCGATTCAATGATTTTGGCCAGTATCGAACTAATACTGATACTGAATATCGGATCGGCACACCCCTATTTTGTCTTCATAAGCTGCACAAATTAGTTATAGGGAACTGATGTGCTTCTGCGAGCATGCAGAACCAAAGTCATGCCTATGTTATCAGACAGTAAAAGTAGACCTGAGGAACACTATGTGCCACACTGAGGATCCCTCAAGCACTCCTAAGCCACCAAGGTTGAGGGAGAGGAAGTTCAGGTTAGCTTCATGTTGCAGTTGGGTGAAAAGGACTTATTCTTTACTATGTCTAATTTTCGTCTTACATCTTCCTCTTGAATTTCATTTTATGACTAAGTTTCTAGTAAGAACTATGTGGCCACAAACTCCAGATGTTATTTTCTACCATAAGAAATATTGATAATTGAAAGATTATTGCTGTCATCTCAGAACCTGATCCAGCAACCTCTCGCTACTCTCAATTGAGCAGCCAAGATTGGACAGAGTTCATAAATACTGTACTGGGGTTAAAGAAAATGCCTGCAGTTCACACCATGTGCCGGTCATTCCAAGTACCCATCAGCAGCACGATGATTGTCATGTTCAATTAAATGTCTGTTCAGAAGGCCACTAACTGTTTGTGATGAGTCATGATTACACGATTATACATGGTTCTGATCAAAATTAAATCAAAATGTATTAATTCCATTGTCTCCATTGTAATCGTCAATGTTATGTTAAGATATCACAGCTGCTTTCACAAAAACTAATGCTTGAAGAGAAAATTCAGGAATTGGAAGGAACAAAAGGAAACCAATTTGGACACACACACAAAAAAACGTATTCCGCAGATATGCGTATGATGGTGTATGATGCTGTCGCAGACCAGGTTCCCACAAGCAATGTCCCTAGGCTTATTAAAAAGTTATCTGCTCATTTTGAAGTGGCCTTGACTAATGTGCCTCATAGGTCCACTGTGGAAGACCTATGACCCGTGAACTTGGTGCAATTGCTGACCTTCAAACAGCCGAGGAATTACTCAAAAATAAAAACCCCAACCTTGGATTTGACGCAACCACACAAGAATGGGTCCATGTAAATAGTGTGCACATAACAACAGAAACAAATTGTTATGATGCAGCTGCTGATGAACTTCCTGGAGGGACTGCTGAGGATTACAGTACCCATATTATAGAAACAATTGATAATCTGGCCAGTGTACATTCCTATTTCTATAACGGAAATTAACAGGACTCACAAAGTAAAATTATTGACAACATATCAAACACACTAACTGACAGGTGCATGGCCAACCACGCTGCAATACTGCTTGTAAATGAATCATGCGACAAAACTTTAAATAAGCTCAACTGCCATCTGCATCCCTTAGATTCGAAAGCAATAAAAACCCGCTCCGCTTCAAAAGAACAACTGTTCTCCTGGAAACTTTGTTATGGCAATGAATAAATTAAGATACAAAGACGGAAAAGGAGATCCACATGGCTTTGTAACATTCCTGGACAACCAGAAATTGCCCAGAGGGGAAATCGGCTTCATATTCTTTTCCACATCTGTGGAGTCTTCATTCAGCATTACACAGTTTTCATTAAGTTTTTGGAGAAAGGAATCATGTGGCGGTTTGCAAGCAAGCTTGTTCTCCGACTTCTCCGACAGGTCAACCACAGGCCTTCAGATGCAGGTTTTGGGCCTTTTGAGAAAACTGCTGACCGGTCCATGGATAAAGATATTCTACAGGGCAGGAGTGAACCAAATTGACCATGTAGAGGCAATATCTGTGGTTAAGGAGGTGGTCACCCGACTAAAGGAGCAAAGGAGCCTCTTGGATCTCTTGACACAGAGCAACGATTTTTTTGAAGATGCTCTTAAAGATTAAATGCAATTCTACAGAAGTTAAGAGATCCTCCAAAAGATGAGGACCTGTTCAAGGTCATGATTGAAGCTTGATTAGTGCCATTGTCGAGGTCTTATAAAGATAATATAAAAAAATATTTTGATATAGACCTGACCGAAAAACTTAACGAGGCAACCAAGTCCAAAAGAACACACAACTCTGATGCAGAGGAAATCAGGGGAAGGTTTAGTGCATCTAAAAAAAGAACCCCAAATGCCACCCTTTGTTTCCTCTCATGTAAGATGAGGGCTCAAAGAACAAAACAGTTGGATTCTTTCATGATATGGATATAGAAAAGAAAGATTTTTTACATTTTTTAAAAAGATGTGAAGCTGGGACAGGTCCAGAGGCAGAGGAGGTGAGTAAAGCAGAATGATCTGAGGCACAAGGAACAAGCAAAGGAAATAACAGCAATAAACAAGCTGGAAAGAAAACTAAAGAATATCCAGATTAAAGATCTCAAAGAGAAATTTCCAGAGCTTGAAAATCCAAAACTCGAAAAGATCACAGAGCTGTTGTCTGGCAAAGCAGTTGGAAGGAACATGTGGCATTTTTAGTGTGAAGAAGGGAAACGCATAGTGTACAATGGAAGAATTGTAAAAACAAAAGAAGTGAAAGGAAAAAGGTATGTTGCTGCGTACTGGGGGTAGGACAAAACCTATATGAAAATGCAACTGATTTTGACATGTCTGTGTTTGCACTGGCAGCCAATCTATGCAGATGATCTCACCATCTAACAGTCTATATATCTCTATTGTTAAGGGTGTGACAATATATCGATCACCACTTCTCTGCTAGATCGCCAGTCATTTACAGTGTCCTCTTGCCTCAGCCTTTCTCTGCTCGGAAATAACCTGCTATCCACGGTCCAGTGTCGCCTCAACTCACCTGCAATATACGGTTCAACCTCGTCTCCAACTCACCAGCAATCCAAGGTCCAGCGTCATCTCCAACTAACCTGACATCCACGGTTCAACCTTGTCTCCAACTCACCTGCAATCTACGGTCCAACCTAGTCTCCAACTCACTTGCAATCCACGGTCCAGCGTCATCTCCAATTAATGTTAGTGTGACACAGGGATCATTTATTTCACTTATTTATTTAAGAAAAAGGGGCACAAAGCACATGAAAACAAATGTAAATGATGAAAAAAAAACCATTAAAAATCACACTTTTCTTAAAAATTGTAATGTATTGTAGGTTATTTTTGTGCAATATATAAAATAAAAAAGTTATGTATATATGAAAAGAAAAAAAATATTGTCAGCAATATTGGTCATGATTTTAGTTTTGAAAAAAAAAATGATATAATTTTCCTTGGATCGTTGTTTTCCATTCAATTAGTTGTATTTAGAACAACTGCTCGCTGCTATTCATGTAATAGGCCAAATCAGTCATTATTGTGTTAAAATAAAGTTTTAACACGTTGGATCGAAAGAATGAAACCCATCTCCACAGAAAATTTCATTAAGATATCTTGAATATCGAAAAAGTTATTAGCATTTTTTGTGAAAAAAAAACAACAACTCGTTTTTGGTCACACTAATTACTAATGTTTTAACCTTAATGAGACAATAATAAGAGCTGATTACTAAACTGTAATACTTGACATATTTACATTTGTTTTAAAGTGGGTACCCAGGTCTTTCCACATATGCTATCCATTTGTCTTTTTGTTGATTCGAAATTTTTTCCCTACCTAGCACCTAGTAAGTAGCCTATTTTTTTGTCATTAACACTCATAGTACAACGAGGCCATGTCACTTGGATCATATTTAAACTATTGACAGTTTTGTTGTCGACTATAGCTATGCTATACTGTTGAAATAGTGGCAGGCATTAAGCTATCCTATCTAGCCTAGAAGGCTTGATCTACTGCCGCTCGTGTTACATGTAGCCCAGAGCAGTGGTCGTCGAAAAGTCATATAAGCCTAAAGAACTTTCTAGACACAAGCAGAAACAGCCAAGTCCTAGCCTGCTACTAGTCTGGGTTTCCCCATGCTGCCTTCCCGCTGTGCGATTTTATTCATGCTGAAAGGCAGTATGGATACCATGGTCCAGATTTTCGCCTCATTTAGGGAACCAGTCACAGAGGGGGGAGGGAGCAGACGATGATGACATCTATGCGACACACCGAAGCAGTTTGTTTATTTTCAACATGGCAGCAGACACGAAGCTACCTTTTGATGCAGCCTTAGATATTGTTCTTATCTTAGTAGTTTAGAATGCAAGTTTATTTTGAAAAAAGAGCAGCTTTTGGCGTTAAACTTAGTGAGACCCCAGTAAATGAGAGACCCCAGACATTTGCTCATCGAATTAACGTTGAACCACCATCAGACACGTCATTCTTCAAAACTAACGGAAAAATCAACTTGTAATCAACATTAGGAAAGCTAACCAATTTTCGACCTTCATTTAGCTTTGAAGAAAGACGTTGGTTCAACGTTAATTCGATGAGCAAAACAATGCCAGATCAACGTTGTTTCGATGTCATGAGAGACGTTGCTGTCTGGGATCTCAAGGGTTTTGGAAAAATATATAAAGGTTGAAAAAACAACATAGTGCTGCTGAATGAATAATACAATGAACAAACTTTTTTTAAAATAGCTGTGGTATGAATATAAAAATACATCATCCTACATTTTGTCATGATTTAATGAGTACAGATTTCAATTGTGGATGAATAAATATTAAATATTAGCCTGGATGCCAGCCCGTACTCCGCCCACAACATTTTTTGGACGGGAAGTTCGGTCTGGACTCAATCCATTGAGGAGAAATTATGATCGGTTCAGAGATCATCGGGCCAATCAAATTGCCAGGGCGGGCTTTATACGATGATTGACAGGTGGTCTTCAGTAACGTAATCCTCACGTCGTCATAGAGCGCTTGTCAAAGATGAGTGCAGCTGGAGAATTGAGATGTATAGAATCCACTCGCGTCTTTTGTAAAATAAATCGACAGCGCATTCATTTTAATAAACAAACAGAGAACTGCAATCAAGGCATTTGTCGATCGGAAATATATTTTTGGCGTCCTTCCTACATGATTCGGGAAAAGTGTAACTTATCAGCTGGCTCTGACGGTCGCTAAGAAGACGGGACGTAATGAAAAGCCTGTGGTCGTTGTGGTTTCTCATTTGGTGGCACTCATGGAGAAGTAAGTAAAAGAAGCAACACTAGTTATTTATCTTCTAAAATAAATAAAGTAGGCTACGTTCTGTATTTGAAAACTGCGCTATGCAAAGGAGTTGACTTATGCGTTGCTTTGATTGGTTGTAGGTCTACCGACTATCCAATAGAGTGCAGAGTTTTTTTTTTCCTGGTTTGGTTACGACACGCCTCATAATAAAACCTAGACGGAGGGGTTTCAGACTCATCTTCCGATAGGAAATGAGTATGAAGAAGTCAGGCTAATTAAATATACTATCTGCCAAAAACACATTTTCACGATACTTTCAACAAAGATGTAATCCTTCCAATGCCATCAAGCAGTGTCGTTGTCAAGCATCGCACAAAGCAACAGTTGAATGAACAAGGACATATTGAATGGATTTGAATTCCAGAAACCCCGGGACCAGAGGAATGACATTGATAAGGGATGCGATTTTTATTTTATTTTTCAATGTATGCAATACATGTCTACATGTCAAGTTCTGCTGATTCTACTTATGTATTAATGTTGACATTATCAATCATCCTATTCAACAAAGGGCATCAAATGTTAAAATAAATAATCAGTCATAATAGGCAATTAGATTTCTCCGTATCCAACACAATAAAATGTTTTATTAGTTTTATGTGTTTTATGAGGAGTTTTTTTTTTTTTTTTTTTTAAACATTTAAAGACCCATGGATGTAAAATGTAAACACAGAGCTTTCAGCTCACAGAAGCACATTGATAAAGGTTGTCTGGTTCATGTTGTCTAATGGTGCGTTCTATTATACCCAACGAACCGACTCGGACCTCGGATTTGACGTCACATCCACACTTCAAGCGTTCTATTATGTTTTGCGCGTCCAAGTCGAAAAAAAAATGGACGCCACGCGGCAAGCTGTTATAATGGTAGCACTGGCCGAGTAACAGGCACTAACATTAAAAAATATATATATATTATGACTACATGCAGCCATTTGAACTTGAAAATGTTCACTCTATTTAATGTTTTTCATTATAATCTTCTGTTAGCAACGTTAGTAATTGCACTCACAACAACCAATTCCCATACCTACAGGGGACGCAGTAATACGAGTGATTATAATCGTCATTTAAAATACCAAAGCGGTTCAAAAACAATGAAAACAATTCATTCTTACAAGTCACAGGGCGCAGCCATCTTGAATTCCGAAACGGAATTCTTGCTCGGTGTCCTCACGGTTGTCCGACGTCCGAGAGGAGAAATCCGAGGAAAGGGGGCGTGTTGCTAGGCAACGTCCGATTCAGATCTCCGAGACGGATGAATAATAGAACGCACCATTAATGCTAGATGTTGTTTTCACCGGAAGTTCAGCAGCTATGCTTAGCTTTACGGGTCACTCCTGAAATTGTTATGCATGAGCTGTTATGCTTATGCATTTGTCCCATCCATTTGTCAAAATAGACCTGTGGGTACTTCTAGCAGCTTTCAAAGATCATTTCTAAAGCTCTCTTTTTTACGTGTACTTTAAAAATAGGCCGATTTGAAAAAAAAAATTAATAATTTTTTTATATATATTTGAATTTTTTTATAGCTATTTTATAATAAATCCAAAATCTAAATGTGACTATGAAATGAGAATGAAAAATATAAAAGGTAATTGCGACTTTTTATCTCACAATTCTGACTTTTTTTCTCACAATTGCGAGTTTACTTCTCTCAATTCTGATTTTATTTCTCAGAATTGCGAGATGGAAAGTCAGAATTGCGAGATGGAAAGTCGCAATTGCGAGATATAGAAGTCAGAATTGCGATATATAAAGTCAGAATTTCGTGATATAAAATCAGAATTACGAGATATAAAGTCGTAATTGCGAGATATAAAGTCAGAATTGCGAGATATAGTCAGAATTGTGTGATATAAAGTCAGAATTGCGTGATATAAAGTCGAAATTGCGTGTTATAAAGTCAGAATTGCGAGTTATAAAGTCAGAATTGCGAGATATATAAAGTCGCAACTGCGTGTTATAAACTCAGAAATGCATGATATAAAGTCAGAATTGTGAGATCTTGGATGTGTAGCCACCAGTGATGCGCGGGTCAATGTATAAACAACCAGCAACCGACCGACGTTTTCAACTACCCGCCCGCAACTCGGACCAAAAAGTAAAAAAAATATTGTACCCGACCCGCTTTCTGACCGCATTTTTTAAAAGTAGTAAATGCTCATCAGAGCGTTATTGGGCCATAGACGTGTAACAACACAGCATCGCAAGAAGACGTAGGCCCACACATAACAAAGGCAAAGCCAGCACTTTGGTCATCATCTTTCATTATTTCAGCAAATGTCTCCCACACTTTTACTCACTTTTACTTCTATTTGTGTATTTGTGTACTCCCCAGTCTTCACCTTTTCTCTTGCCGCCTCCATCTCTCTGCAGACTGTAGTGATCATACACATGGCCGGTTCGTGAACGAATCGTTCTTTTGAACCGGTTCTTTTTAGTGAACCAGTCGAACACTAAATCGAACTGAATCGTTCAAAACAGTTCGCGTCTTGCGTCAGTGCTGATCCACTGTTACTAAAGTTACTCACTTTCAGACATGCCTGACAGTCCCCCCGAATCGAAATAAATCAATATCCTGAATTATATTTTACTCCAGTAACTCCAACAGTTCACTGAACCGAGACATGTTGGTGCCACTGTTGAGAGAAGTGATGAGCACGAGCAGCTGATACTTTTTATAACCCAGCGTCACGCGCAAGAGCAAGCGCAATGGTCAAACACATTTGTCGCTAGAAAAAAATTGAAAAAGCAGAGTAGTGGAGATCTTTTCTGTGGTTTGCTCCAAAGCAGTTCACCCAAAAATATCACAATAGTACAGAAGTACAGTTGGTCGCAAATTTCATTTAATACAGACTTAATGCAAACAGCACAATCAAAAATGGAAACTCTCACAATTTTTTTTTTTTGCAAGATACATTAGCTGTAAATTGATTAATATATATGAAGAGTTCAGATGCAAAAGCCTCTAAATGCCATTTGAAATTTTCTTCTAAAATGATGATTTTTATCAAGCTTGTATATTTAAGTTCAGTAATTTCACTTTAATGACAATTAATAGGTAATCTTCATTGCCATTAAAGTGAAATTACTCAACTTAAATATACAAGCTTGATAAAAATGATCATTTTAGAAGAAAATTTCAAATGGCATTTAGAGGCTTTTGCATCTGAACTCTTCATATATATATATATATATATATATATATATACTTAAAGTATAAGTATAATTTTCAATAATGGCAACAGAGATAGGGCTTTAAATATCTAATTTCAAGAATTATTGATTTATGATGTAAATCGTCAGTGCAATATTACTTAAAAATAAAATATTATACTGATCTGCAGTTCAGTTTCTTCAACATTAAGAGTTTTCACTAAAGATGCATTAGGCCTAATACCTCGCAAGCAATTTTGCTTTAAAAAGACATCTACTAGCCGTCCAAACACAGCCCTGACAGAATGTGGGCTGTCAGTGAAAATGTAATAGAAGTCTTACCATAGCCCAAGAATATAGACACAGGTTACACAAACTAGATATAGAAGAAATAAAACATGATTTGCTTACATGATTTTGGGTAGAAGTGGTTTACTCATGGCTTGACTTTCTCAGGTCTATAGTTAACCCTCTGGGGACCAAAAAAGCGCCCACGATTAGGCAGGATGATTTTTCAGATGATTGTGAAGAAAAACTCTAGGCAACAACATCCATTAGTCAAAAGTAATGTGGACGCATATTTCGTATGTGTTTTGTGGCCTTATTTCAGAAACTTTCATTTTTAGTTTTTTTCAATAACGATGCATAAACAATATTTTCTCAAAAATACAAACATGTACATACAAGTTGCTAACATATTATGGTAGCCCTGTTTTTGCTAAATATAGTGTAATTTCACCTGTGCTATTAATATGTTTAAAAGCAACTGAAAAAAGCACAAATATCAAGGCATGTCCGAACATCTCAAGGACCCCAAATACACCTTGGACCCCAGAGGGTTAACATAGACGAGGCAGTGAATTGACGGCTGTTGCTTGCTGGGAATCCAGTTAACTTAAATCTGTCAAGAGATGAGTTTGCCTGGTTGTTCTGTAATCCATGCTTACTCAGCTCCCAGACCTCCTGCAACAAAAAAAACAAAAGAGACAAACACAAGTCAGATAACAAGTCTGAATTTTTTAATGGATTTTTATTGTATTTCTGTAGAAACAAACCCTAAAATTACTCTCTTGGCACCAAAAAAATAAAAAGAAGAGTCTGTTACTGTAACGCCACGCCAGCAGAGGGAGCCCTCTCCTGAGTACTGACGGTGTGCCGCTCCCTCTGCTTCACTGGTTACTTCCTGTTTGGGAGACATTTAAGCATGGCCTGGCTATCAGGCCATTGCGAAGTATTGCCAGTCTTACTGCCTTACCGAGCGTTCTCTTGCCATTGTCTTGTGAATATCGCGTATGACCTTTGCCTGCCTCATTCTTGTTTTGCCGCTTGGATTACCCCTTTGCTCTATTGTTTGGATTGGACTGCCACTTTGTGTATTACCTCTGCCTGCCTTACGTTACTGCTATCTGCCTGCTGATTTTGTCTTGTTTGCTGTGGATTCTAATAAACAACTGCAAATGGAGTCTGCCTCGGCTTCCGCCTCATTACAAAATACTTCGCCTACGATGACTCCAGCAGAAGTTGCAAACTTACAGACAGCATTTGCTTACCAAATGGACACCCTCAAGGAATACAGAGACCAGCTGGGCAAACTACAGGCTGCCAATGAATTCCTAGCACAGTATCTCCATGCATTACCACCACCTATGCCTAAGAAGGTAAGCTTCGCATTACCCAATAAATTTGATGGTTCAGCAGAACAATGCAAGGGGTTTCTCCGGCAAGTAGAAATTTATTTCAAACACCAAAAGGATGATTTTGATTCTGAGGAGAAGAAATGTGCTTTTCTAATGTCGCTATTAACTGGTAAAGCAATTGATTGGGCTGCAGCGGTCTGGGAGACTGATAGTAGGATTCAAATTCATACGCACACTTCATTCAACAAATCAGAGATGTGTTTGAATACCCAGAGGGAGGTATGGATGTTTCAACACAACTTCTCCAATTGAATCAAGGTCGCCGATCAGCCGCTGATTACGCCACTGAGTTCAGAACGATTGCTGCTCAGAGTGGTTGGAATGATGTTGCACTCAAGGCTGTGTTTCAACAAAGTTTGAATGTCGAGTTACAGGCAGAACTCGCGTGCAAAGGAGAAAACCAATCATTCTCAGAGTATGTGACTCTCGCGATCAAGATTGATAACCTCATGCGCAATAACCCTACTAAATCCAAGTCACCGTCACAGAGAATCACTCCTACAAATCCAACTTTCCAAATATCTAATCCAGTCCAGCCTACCACTCCATCCAGCCCTGAACCAATGCAGCTGGGTATTACTAAACTCTCTATGGAGGAGAAATCACGACGGCTGATTCATGGTTTGTGTTTTTACTATGGAGAGGCAGGCCACATTAGTGCCGGATGTCCATGAAAAATCCGGAAGACAACCAACATTTCTAGCCGGGTGAGTGTTGACAATTCATCTCTCTTTACCACTAAATTCCTCACTAGCAGCGTCAAGATTACCACTGAAAATACCTCTATTGATTCCACAGCGTTGATCGACTCCGGATCTGCGTTGAATTTAATCCATCAAGACATAATTAAGAAATTCAACATCCCCACGCAACCCTGTGATCCACCACTCAAAGTCAATGCTGTTAACAACAAGCCCATTGGTGATGGCATCAAACAACAGACTCTACCATTGCAACTTCAAGTGGGATTATTCCACCTGGAAACCATCTCATTCTATGTGATTGATTCCCCATGCCATGAAATCATCCTAGGATACCCGTGGCTATCGGTTCACGACCCAGTCATCTCTTGGCATCATGGTGAGATTACAAAATGGTCACCATTCTGCAATACACACTGTTTAAGCCCCCTAGTTACCAAGCCATGTTTAACCACAAGTATTGAAAGTCCTGGTTGTAAATCAGTCACCATTCCATCCTGCTATCAAGAATTTAAAGAAGTCTTCAGCAAGACTAATGCAACTCGTCTTCCACCTCATCGTCCTTGGGATTGTGCCATTGACCTCCTGCCCAATGCAATGCCTCCCAAAAGTAAGGTCTATACCCTATCTCTCCCAGAAACTCAGGCCATGGAGGAATACATTGAAGAAGCTCTCAGTTCTGGTTTCATTCGTCCATCTACCTCTCCAGAGGCTGCAGGCTTCTTCTTTGTGGAAAAGAAGGATGGAGGACTTCGGCCTTGCATTGACTACAGAGGTTTGAACAATGTCACGGTTAAATTCAGGTATCCGTTACCATTAGTACCTTCTGCCCTCGAACAGCTCCGAGAGGCAACAATTTACACCAAGTTAGACCTCAGGAGCGCCTACAACCTCATCAGAATCAAAGAGGGGGATGAGTGGAAAACACTAGGGGGCTCTATGAATACCAGGTCATGCCATATGGGCTAGCCAACTCACCGGCAGTCTTCCAGTCTTTCATAAATGAGATCTTCAGAGACATCCTGAACAAGTACGTTATTGCATACATTGATGATCTTCTCATTTATGCCAAGTCTGAAAGTGAACATAAGGACCATGTCAAGACTGTACTGTCCAGGCTACTAGAGAATCAACTCTATGTAAAGGCTGAGAAGTGTGAATTTCACGTTAAACGAACCTCATTCCTGGGATATAACATCAGTAATCAAGGAGTAGAAATGGACAATTCAAAAATTACAGCAGTCACTGAATGGCCCCAACCAACCACAGTCAAGGAACTTCAGCGCTTCTTAGGTTTTGGCAACTTCTATCGAAGCTTTATCCGTAATTATAGCATTACATCTGCTCCACTGACCTCCCTGCTGAAAGGTAAACCTTCAAAATTAAGATGGACTGAAAGTGCTACGCAAGCATTCAATAAACTCAAGAACAGATTCACGACAGCACCCATTCTCAAACATCCAGACCCCAACCTGCCGTTTGTAGTAGAAGTTGACGCTTCAGATAATGGAATTGGTGCAGTGCTCTCCCAACGCCATGGACAGCCAAGCAAGCTTTATCCTTGTGCATATTTTTCAAGAAAACTTACTGACGCAAAACGCAACTATGATGTCGGCAACAAGGAACTTCTATCTATGAAAGCCGCAATAGAGGAATGGAGACACTGGCTGGAGGGTTCCACTCACCCGTTCCAGATTATAACGGACCATAAGAATCTTGAATATGTCAAGAGTGCCAAGAGACTAAATCCCCGACAAGCACGTTGGTCACTTTTCTTCACAAGATTTCAATTTACTGTAACTTATAGACCTGGCAGTAAGAATAGCAAGGCTGATGCTCTATCCAGGCGACATGATCATCCCCAAGAAGAATTCAAGCCAGAATTCATCCTGCCACCATCAGTGATTGTTGCTCCTGTTACATGGGATTTGATGGAAGAAATTCAAAGAGAACAACAGAACGAACCAACTCCACAAGGTTGTCCTCCCAACAAGCACTATGTTCCTGTAAATCTTCGTACAAGAGTTATGCAATGGGTCCATACATCACTCTGCTCAGGTCATCCAGGTATTTCCAGAACTCTTTTTCTCACACAAAATTCATTCTGGTGGCCATCAATGATTAAAGATGTGACTAACTATGTCAAGTCCTGCTCGATCTGTGCTCAGTCCAAAACACCCAAAGAATTACCCTCTGGATTGTTGCAGCCTTTGCCCATTCCTCAACGACCCTGGTCACACCTGTCAATAGACTTTGTCACTGATCTACCTCCATCAACTGAATTCACAACAATCCTAGTTATCATTGACCGCTTCTCAAAATCCTGCCGCCTAATACCAATGAAGGGCCTCCCTACAGCCATGGAGACTGCTCAAGCACTGTTCCAATATGTTTTCAGCGTGTATGGCATACCTGAAGATATCGTTTCAGATAGAGGAACACAATTTACTTCACAAGTATGGAAAGCCTTCTGCAAACAGCTGGACATCAATGTCAGCTTAACCTCAGGATATCATCCTCAGTCCAACGGTCAAGTGGAAAAGTTGAATCAAGAGATTGGCAGGTATCTATGGTCATACTGTAGTCATGAACAGCATCGCTGGGCAGAGTTTCTACCATGGGCAGAGTATGCGCAGAACTCGTTGAAACATTCATCCACTGGTATCACCCCATTTCAATGCGTACTTGGATACCAACCCCCTATGTTCCCGTGGTCAGGAGAGCCATCTATGGTACCTGCAGTAGACGACTGGATTCGTCGTAGTGAGAGGGTGTGGGACATTGCTCATGTACATCTACAAAGGGCTGTCAGGAATCAGGAGATCCAGGCCAATAGACGACGTCGCCCACATCCTCATTATCAACCTGGACAAAGGGTCTGGCTCTCCACACGGGACCTCAAGTTGCGACTACCAAGCAAGAAACTAAGCCCAAGGTATGTAGGCCCATTTAAAATAATAACACAGATAAATGAGGTCACATACCAGTTGGAGCTTCCAGTTAACTACCGTGTCTCTCCCTCCTTCCATGTTTCCCTTCTTAAACCGGTCCACCTGGGTGCTGACCCCAACATTGAGAACCAGGAGCCACCTCCACCGCTGGACATTGCTGGATCCCCTGCTTATGCGGTAAAGGAGTTGTTGGACTCAAGAAGGAGAGGAGGTCAGCTCCAATATTTGGTGGACTGGGAGGGGTACGGACCGGAGGCGAGGTCTTGGGTAGAATGCCCGTGACATCTTGGACCCATCACTTATCAGGGACTTTCATCGAGCCAGACCCGATCGTCCAGCACCACGACTACGGGGACGTCCGCGTCGAGCGCCAGGAGTCGTTCCTAGAGCGGGGGATTCTGTAACGCCACGCCAGCAGAGGGAGCCCTCTCCCGAGTACTGACTGTGTGCCGCTCCCTCTGCTTCACTGGTTACTTCCTGTTTGGGAGACATTTAAGCATGGCCTGGCTATCAGGCCATTGCGAAGTATTGCCAGTCTTACTGCCTTACCGAGTGTTCTCTTGCCATTGTCTTGTGAATATCGTGTATGACCTTTGCCTGCCTCGTTCTTGTTTTGCCTCTTGGTTCACCCCTTTGCTCTATTGTTTGGATTGGACTGCCACTTTGTGTATTACCTCTGCCTGCCTTATGTTACTGCTATCTGCCTGCTGATTTTGTCTTGTTTGCTGTGGATTCTAATAAACAACTGCAAATGGAGTCTGCCTCGGCTTCCGCCTCATTACAGTTACAGGAATTGTCGTGTGGAGAGTAAGGATGGAGGAAATAGGTTACATATTTTGACAATCATTCTAAGTTCGAATCCACCTTTTCCAAATCCCATTCTTCTCACATTGCGGCTAAGCTCACATCGTTCAAGACACTAGGGTTAGTGGTGGGAATGCCTGAGATCCACTGGGGGGTAGCAGTATATTTATTTTTAAAGCACTATGTTTATGTATGAAAATAAGTTGGATGTAAGATGGAAATCCTCTACATTGTGAAGTTGAACTGGTCCCCCCTTGAAATTCACTCCATGAACTCACAAGTCATGTCCCCCTGAGACTCCCTGAATTTGCTTTGCATTTCACTTTGGTCAAGCAATGCAAGTGTGCTCGAGGACATCTACAGTATGTGCTTGTTTATGCCTCATCAACACAATGACAGGAAACTGATAACTGAACTTTTGGGTGTTGCAGTTCTGTCACTTGATAAATGTTGTTCAAACGTGTCACTCCACCCTCAGCAAAGCCACCGGTATAAACTCTTCTCTATGTGTTTAGATGGCAGGGGAAGTTAAAAGCTCTTAAGGCAGCACATTTTCATAACACATCTGGTTTACAATTTTTCTTCAGTTGCAGAATGACTGTCATTTTGTTTTTATCTTTGAGTGGTCAAGTTTAAAAATGTTATATCCCCATTAGCACTTCATGGTTTTGAGATGACTGGAAAAGCTCCAGCATCCCTGCAGAGGACAAATGGTTTGGAAAATGGATGGATAGATGTATAGTTTGTGTCTGGCAAACAAAAAACAAAACATAAGTAGCCCCAAAAATGTAAATTACAACAAGAATAATTTCACTTAAATTTATAATTTGTTATTTGTTATTTTAACAATTTTTTGTATTCTATGACAGATTGTGCACACATTTAGATAAGGATTGCTTTACAATTAGTTAAGAACTTGCAACAATCACCAAAAAAACTACATGTACAAATATGCAACATGGCTCTATGAATGAGGCCCAAAAAAGTATTTTGAGTAAAGGGAACAGGTAATTGAATGCCTTGGTCATTGCCTGTCCGTTAGATTGTGCTGTTTCCCTTGTCGGAAACACTTTACTTGATTACCAGCTATACGAATATTGTCAAAAATCATTTGAAATAAGAACTTAAACTGACTTTAATAAATCAGAACTCCTTCACTGAGTTCATTTTTATCTACTTCATAAGACAATAAAACAGAAATCATAGTTTTCCAATGAAACCCAGCCAAAAGTTATGATTACTAGTCAATAATTTTAGGCATGCACCTTAAATTCGTTTCAATCCTCCAATGCAGATCCACTCTGATGCATTTTGGGATGGCTTTCTTGTTTTTAGGGGTATTAAAACAGATGCTTAGCATTGATGATTATTTCGATACCGCTTCCTTTTACAGTACAGTACTTACAGTGTACTTACAGTGTATTTACCTAGAAAGTACTGGCTAATATAAGGTAAGTACATGGAACGGGGTTAGGTTTAGGGGTAGGTTCAGGGTTAGTACTAGTTATTACCCAGTAATTGTAGTTACTAAAATAAGTACATAGTATTTACATGGGTAACTGGACTGTAAAAGGAAGCGTTACCATTATTTCTCATAAGCGAAATACTCTCCCTAAAAGAGTTTTTTTGTAGATACCTGACAGGGTTTGCTGTAGTGCTCCTTAAAACGATATATGCCTACGTGAGCAGCATCCATGCATGACTGCGCCAAAAAGGAAACAAAATCGTTCCTTTCAAAACGTGCTAGTGGATACATTAATTTCAGTGATGTTAACAGTTAGTACAGAGCAAACATCCTGAGTCACTCAGCTTGTGACATTATCCAACAAAGAGTTTTTTTTAAATTCTTAAATTCAAAATGCTGACTTGTGTGACAGCTTTAGCATCAGTTACTCTAGAGGTGATACAGAAGTTGACATCAGGTCGGTTTGGTTGCACTTGTTAACTGCTTTGCAGAAGTATTCTCATAAACCTCTCAGTACAATGTTGGGCATAAAGCTACAGATTTGCAAATGCATAATTCTTAAAATGTTAAAACACTTTCCTCTTTCCCAGCGTAATATCAAGAGACAGCTGGAGTTAAGGATTTATGAGGCGAGACTTTTTAAGTGTGTTGAAACTGTGGCTTTTTAACGTCTTCGAAGCTTTGCTGTGTTTGTTTGATTATCCCAGTAGCCAGTCTAACCAAATAGCTCGACTGGACCACCTATTCAATCAATGGCAGATGGGGATAGTGTTGGGGAAACTTGTGACACAGAAACTTCTGTACTTTCAATTTGGCATGTGATTCTTGTCTAATTTGTAAAATGCCAACTTAAAATCAAAAAGTTCACAGTCCAGAAATTTTCAAAAATAGAAGAGATAATCTGAATATTACGGTTTGCACGGAGGTCTTCAACAACCACAATCGAACAATGCTGCAATGTCTGAGAGAGGAGAGAGACTTCTTGAACCCATTATGCATTTAAGAGAGAGAAGAACAGAAGATATAAATGACATGATCTTTTTATACAGCTGTGGTCATAATAATCCGCAAAATGTTAATAATTTTAATTTTGTCTAATGTTGGAAAGGGGTAAAATATGCAGAAAATGCTGGAAAACCAAAGAAGGTCCTCAAAAAAGCAGCTGTGGATCATCCAGGTAAAGAGACACAAGCAGTATTAAGAATCAAGTATATGTAAACTTATGAAAATTTTGTACATTTATTTACTATTTTGTCTTGTGAATATATGTAAACTATTATATGAAATATCTTAATTGTGGAACTACTAAATAAATAGAAAAAAAATCCATTTTCATAATCCCTCTTATTTTGTTAAAATTATTATACTAACATTCTGAAAGGTATAACTTATGACCACAACTGTATGTTTTCAGTATAGGGCTGCCAGCAAGTTACCAATTGAGACTGATTACTGTATTAATAGGAAAATAAATATAGATAGGAAAATTACGGCAAACTCAAAAGTCAAGATACGTCACGTTAATGCTGAAAACAAGATTAATTTATTCAATCAACTGCCAGCCCGTAAAGCAAAAATAATCTGCCTCCCGAAGAATAAAACTACAAGTGCGCTGAAAGCTGTTACAGGTAATTCCTGAGATGTTATATCGACAGAAGACGGCAGAACACTTCCTTAAGTGTTGGAAGTAGCCATGCAAATGATGCTGCTACAGAGAGTAAGATGCTAAAAGAAGCTGACAAAATGATCATTTGGACAACAACAAAAGAAATGATATTGTATTCTGTTTAAGTATGTAGACATTTAATTAAGATTAAAGACACGTTTCAGGGCCTAGGCCACTGACCAGACCCAGATCTGGGGATTCGGGGTTCGATTAGGGCTTCTGTCGCTGAGGAGTCCGGATCCGCCGTGCCCTTCAGAACCTTCAGACGCTTGCCAAACGCTTCCTTCTTTGGGTAGAGCAAGAAGTCATACACAAGAGCAGCAGCTACCCCGCCCAGCATGGGTGCAGTCCAGTATATCTATATAAGGAAATAATTGTCACATTTGATAAAATTGTTATTTTGCACATAGTACGCAAAAGAACAAGTTATCTAAAAGAATCAAACGTTTTCTTTTCTGGCCTGTGAATACTTTTGAAGAAGTAATACTATGCCAAGATGTTTATAGTGTTAAAATCATAAAATGACTAATCTCTACCCTCACCAAAGGATTTAAGTTGCTATTAATTCTTGTTTTTACTCAAACAGCAATTTCAATTTGTTCTGACAACAACCTAATAGAAATAATGAGGTGCTGCCTTACCCAGTGGTTTTTAAAGGATTCAAGAATAACAGCTGGTCCGAAAGACCGAGCAGGGTTGATGCCGCAGCCGGTGTAACTGATCTGGGGATGAGAATGATGAGCTTGTAAGTTTATGCATGCAGCAGAAAAGAGTCTTGACTTAAAGGGATAGTTCACTTTGAAATTAATTTTTGATATGTTTTAGCTTACCTCCAGGGCATCCAAGATGTAGGTGTCTTTGTTTCCACATTATCTTCAATTTTGATCATTTTATGTAAAACCGTTGTTGTCTGTCAGTCATACACTGAAGGTGCAGGGGGTCCACCTCAAAGAGCAGTCAAAATTAAACATTATTTAATGACTCGTAAATGTAAGTACACATTGATGCCCTAAGACACAAAATGAGTTTCTTTGTTTGTATTTGTGAGAAAACGAACAGTATTTATATCTTTTTACCTCGTATAACCATATCCACGGCCAACTGATCTGGGAGCAGTGCGCTTCGGTCAGCGCATGCGCTGAAACTGATCGCTTGCGCGCCTACGCCACTCTTTGTTTATACAGAGATTTCAGAAGTTTTACCTTTCACTAAACATATTTAGATATACGGGAAACTGCAATGAAAGACGATTTCGGTATATCTAAATATGTTTAGTAAAAGCTAAAACTTCAGAAATCTCCGTGTAAATATTGAGTGACGTCACACGCAAGCGATCACTTCCGGCGTAACATTGAACTGATTCAGTTCAGTTCAGTTGGACACTGCACAACTGATTCAGATCACTTGTGCATCACTGTGATTACAAGAGGTAAAAAAATATATAAATACTGTTCGTTTTCTCACAAAAACCACTCGTTTTGTGTCTTAGGGCATCAATGTGTACTTACATTTACGAGTCATTAAATAATGTTTAATTTTGACCGCTCTTTGAGGTGGACCCCCTGCACCTTCAGTGTATGACTGACAGACAACAACGGTTTTACCTAAAATTATCAAAATTGAAGATACTGTGGAAACAAAGACACATACATCTTGGATGCCCTGGAGGTAAGCTAAAACATATCAAAAATTAATTTCAAAGTGAACTATCCCTTTAAAGACTACTTCACCCCTGGAAAGATGAATGTGTATTTCAAATGGCTCATTTATCTAGAGGAAATATGAAATTATTTTTGAATTTGGAGCTTTCTAGACTGAGAAAACCCAGAAAATATATTTTTGGCTTATGTGGATGAAAGACAACAACTCCCAGAATGCACTTGCTTCGCTGCCATAGGAGGCCACCCCTAACGGTAACAGAGCACAGTAGTTAAACGACAAGTTTAGGCTACTAGTGAGTCCACGTTATGAGTCTGCCCGAAATGTGTTTCAATATCACCCAAAATGTCCGGGATTTGTTTTTTTGCGTTCAATAGTCGCCATTCATTATGTTTACTGTGGCGAGCAGGACGAGTGAGGGCTGCGGGAGAACGGCGCGAGGGCGGTGGCGTGATTACTGATGAGCAACACCTGTGAGACACAGTCTCGTATCTCGCACGGAGGAGCGGGAATTTTCTTACCAATGGTAAAATTCACATCAACCGATCACTTGTTTACCATTCATGTAAACACTACATTCAGATTCACCAATGGAATGAATTCAGTTAAATTGAAACAAAAGGTGTGCAAGTAAACAATGAATGGCAACTGGAGAAAGCAAATGCTGAATCCCGGACATCGACGGCCGGACATGTACGGGAAAGACAGGATGGTAACCCCTACTACTCAGCTTTCTCCACAGAACAAAAGCCTGCTAGCTTAGCTTCCAAAAAAAATATGGCTGACACTATGTGTTCATTCTGTGAGCGAGATCCGTCTATGGGCGGGTTCAAAACATGCGGGACAGACCCTACTACTGACTGTAGTCTTTAGCCTCAGGCCAAAAAAATCCTCTGATGACGCAAAATGACGTTTTTTGCGTCATCTGAGAATTTTTTCTAGACAAAAAATACATAAATCTCTCGTCTCAGGGGGATATGAGGGTGGAAAGCATGGTCATTCAAAAACACTACAGGTTTCCTACTAATACAAAGCTTAATGCTAAATCCTGAAGTATCCCTTTAAGCTTGTTTGGAAATCTACTGATCTAAGAACTTTGTGTATCATTTACATTTGGTTGATGAAAAGTAAATTATCAAGTGCTTACTGCTACCAGGTGCCCTAAACCAACTGATAGTCCGATGGCTAGGGGTGCAGAGCCTGTGACATCAGTCCGTTGTTTGTCTGTTGTGGCCAGGACACAGAGGACCAGCTGAAAGGTTGCGAAGAGCTCAATGGCAAATCCCTGTCCCTGTGACACACCGTTACTCAGCTATAAGGAAAATAAGAAAATAAGCAAATATTGGATTTCCTTTTTATGATGCTAAAAGTTCAACACGATACTGTCATATTACCATTGTAAGACAAGATAATAAATGTAATTTCAAGAATACCTCCTAACATCTGAATGAATTTTGAACATTTGCACCATTACTGTCAGAAGAAAAAGACAGCTCGTTTAACAGATATTTACTCTATTAGCAGGGAGTGTAGTCACACTACATCGGACAAATCGTCACAGTGGGAACCTATACCTTTAAATATTGTAGACTTTTTAATGTAAAATTTAAACAGTTAAACAATTATGAAATAAAATGTGAGAGCAAACATGGAACTATAATATTTTAAAAAATCAAACAATTTTTTTGGCATACAGAAATTGAAATTAAAATTAAAAGAAAAGTTAATTATTACCTTTCTATTTTGTTATGGCACTCAAACAAATTGTAATATATATATTGCCTGGAAAATATTTACATTGTTTATTGAGTTGACACCTTATGAAAATGTATTATGTATATGCATAGTAAAATAATTACATATGAATATATTTCCCTAATAGTTGTAATTTCCCTAATAGTTGTAATAACTAATGCACGTTAACTTAACGTTTCTTCTTTTTATTTTTCATGGATTCCATAGAACCCTTTTGCAGACCCAAATGAAAGAAAGAAAGAAAGAAAGAAAGAAAGAAAGAAAGAAAGAAAGAAAGAAAGAAAGAAAGAAAGAAAGAAAGAAAGAAAGAAAGAGATACTGGAAGGAGGAAACAATAATTAAAATATTCAAGTTTAAGACAATCAATTGAGTTTGAAATCAACATACAAAATCCCAGGAACATAAAAAAACAAAAACATTTGTGTAACTTCTAGTTACTTAAGTATCCTCATATGACAACTAACCATGTAATACAATCCTGAATGTAGTATTAGTGGTTGAAATGTAATATTCTGTATAAAGCAACTTACCATATTGAGCCCCAGTGTTGTTTCAGGGTCAGGGCTAACTTTGAACATAATGCCACTTGCCACCACAGCTCCCAACAACTGGGCAATGACATACATGAAGGCCCTGAAGAAACTGATCTGACAGCTAACCAAAAGTCCTAAAGTAATAGCTGGGTTCAAGTGGGCTCCACTGATATGCCCCAAACTCTGAGCCAGTGTGGCAATCGCCAGACCGAAAGCTAAAGCTACTTTAACCTCTTGGTCAGGATATCTGTTATGCCTGTTTCCAATGGCAGAGGCTATACCAATAAAAATAAAAAGGGTCATCCCAACAAACTCGGCCAATACTGCCCGCCAAAAGGACCAACTTTTAAGCTCTCGTGCCATTACAAGAATTGTTCCTCTTCTGCCTTTTAGCTGGTAAATGAAATTGCCAGCTAAGCTACCACTTATAAACACTCAGTGAAAGATGACTGACAGGAAACTGGTTTTAACAAAGGAACCAGTTTTAGACCAGAAAACGGTAGGAGGTAGTAGTTAATTACTAACTGTCCGAGAGCTAGTGTCACACAACAGCCTGATTAAATAATGGTAGATCCATTTGACAGTATTTTTACCTGCTGCATTTTTGGGAGTCATTCCTATGTTTGTAGAGTCCTTCTTTATATGCTCCCCAGATGCATAATGAACACGTGATGTTCCCAGGCCTGTTCACACCAAGAGAAATATTCAGCGCTTAGATTTGATGTGAAAAGTATTTTTGAATGAATAGCTGTTAAAGGTACAATTTGTAAGAAATTTGCAATAAAATATCCAAAAATCACTTGCACAGTGTGATATATTTCCTGCAGCTGTGTACTTACAACATCCCAAAAGTCTCTAACGATTTATTTCAGAGAAATTCCAATTTTAAATAAGAGGTCGTCCCGTAAAAAAATGTCGCCTGTCAATGATGCAATATCCGCGCTATCATCAGTTTCCTTTCATACTCTCATAGCCATGACGTAACCAAGGCGACAGATGTGGACAACTGCGTAGTGCATAATGTTTAGCGGCACGCAGTTCTTGTTTCTTTCAAACATAGACATGGCAAGCAGACTTTGGGACAAACAAGAACTAAATGAGGATCAATATCAGCGTGGCGTTTTTGAGATGCCGAGAGCTCCACGTCCACGACTAACTTGGACTTGACAGAGCTTCACGAGTCACGACTTGACAGCTTTATTAGACAGGTGAGCAAATGTACATAAAACAAATCAATGTTATATGACTCAGCTCAACATGATGAAATGTTAGAATATGGTCAGTATGTTGAACAGGTAGAATACACGTAGTATAACATTATAACTTTCAACACATATTTAAATGCCGTTTAGTGTGATAGTGTAACGTTAGACCAAGTGAAGCAGTGCTGCATTACCTGATTAGATTAATTTGTCTAATAAACTGAACAAAAGAACAAAAAGAAACTATGCAAATGAACATAGAAATGGCAATAAAAAATTACAAATAAACCAAAAAAAAAACCCTAAAAAGGATCAAATAGTTGGTCTTGAGATTACAAAGCAATTTCAACTCAGATTCTCACACACACAAATGGGATGACATTAATGGATGTCAATCACATGTATCCAGAGCTATAACCACTTTGTTGGTTTTGAAATAAAACAAAGGAAAAGAAAGATTTAAATCAAAAGGAACAAAACAAGAAAATATGAAGCCGGGCACTAAAACGACACGATAAGAACCAAACGAGCAGTCCCCTTCTAGCTACAGTATAGTTATGATCTTGTCAGTGCGGCTATATCAACCTCAGCAAAAACGAATCACGGCAGAGAACTGTCACGATACACTTAACAAAAGTGAAGGGGAGGACTCAAGTGCAGTGAAGGAATGATTTATTAACAAAATAAAACAAAACACAAAGCAAAAACCCACGAGGGGGAAAACATTCTCAACAAAACTGAACTTGAACTGAAAACCAATACACTGACCATGAATAACAACGAGGAACAGGGGAGACATAAGAACAAAGATCCAACACAGACTGCAAACATGAAGGAACTTAAATAGGGAACAGGTGGGAGAACTCAAACACTAATCAGGTAACGAGGGGGAGGATCAAACAATGACAGGAGCACATGGCTCAACATAACAACACCACTCATGTGCTAACACGACAGGACAGACACGTGACAAGAACGAGCAAGCCCCTTTGTGATGATCAGCAGAGAATGAGATAGAGAATCCTAAAACAACAAAAGAAGATGTTACCAATCATCATACTATCACATTCCCAGTCATGGTTGCATTTAAACACTTACTATCAGGATATCACGTGAGATAGCACGCTTTCTGCAACAGCAGCAACCCATAAAACTGCACTATGATTTACAGAGACGATTCCACGTTTTGCACAACACAACAATTCCCAGAAATCATCACCTATAGCAACACATAGGTCGACTCAAGCAAACAAACAGGGAAAACAGATGTGACGCATCCTAGGTGACAACCAATCAGCCTTTAAATGGAAAGTACCACCTGCTCTTAGGCCAGTATTGCTGTCAATCACATAATCCTGTTTTAATCTCTTATGCCGTTTTACTTAAGTTTGACTTTACTTTGCTTAGTAAATGCATCTTGATTTAAGAATTTTTAGATATTTGGACTAGAAACTGGTTTACAAGTAAGCAAGTAAGAACATAGTCTATACAGATTACTATAAGATAGAGTGATAATATAAAAGCCGAAATCCATATCAAACAGGCTACAGATCTGGTAATAAAACATAAAACAAACCGCTTCCTCAAAGCCGTCAGACGTGATATACAATACCTTGATACACACCTTCCTGGTGTGATATTCACATCACCTCTGTGCAATAATTATTTATATCTTTCGCAGAGGTCCGCCCTTCCCCTTTGTACAAGATTTGCTGTCTTGTTACAAGAGGTTTTATACCTCACGGTACAGGTTGTTTCTGGAAAAAAATAAGTTTAAAGATTAAACATGAGATTTAAAAAACTGAGGATTCTGAAAATAATCTCCATTTCAGTGTGCCTTTTTTTGCTGATCTATCTAGGACGAATGACAAATTGTCCTCATGGGAAAGAGCTGGTATTGAATCACTTACCAAAGCAGGATGTTGGAGAACTACAGGCTTGTTCTGCTATTATCCAAGGAGACATGGACGGAGTGGACAAGGACATTTTCGGGAAGCTCTTGGCCTCGAAAAAAAAAAGAGTAAATACCTGCTGTCTGAATCATTCTATCTCAACGCAACCAAGGATTGTCCATCCTACATCCGAGACAGAGGATTTCTAATGCTTTCTCTCAGTAAAGAGGAGAAAGATTTCCCCATTGCTTACTCAATGGTGATTCACGAGAAGATTGAAATGTTTGAAAGGCTCTTAAGGGCCATTTACACTCCTGACAATGTGTACTGTGTTCATGTGGACCTGAAGTCACCTGAGATCTTTAAAGAAGCAGTTAGAGCCATTGTGTCCTGCCTGACCAATGTGTTTGTGGCCAGCAAACTGGAGAATGTGATCTACGCCTCTTGGTCTCGAGTTCAAGCGGACATCAATTGCATGCAGGATCTGCTCAAGTCACCTGTCCAGTGGAGGTATCTGCTCAACACCTGTGGCAATGATTTCCCCATTAAAACCAATGGAGAAATGATCCAGTCAATGAAAGTCCTAAACGGAAAGAACAGTTTGGAGTCCGAGACCGTAAAGTCCAAAAAGGTGCGCTGGCAGTATCGTCACAATGTTATGAATGTTGTGATTCGGACTGATGTTACAAAGTCACCCCCGCCAATACAGAGCCCTATGTTCACAGGAAATGCTTACTTTGTGGTTTCAAGAGAGTTTGTGGATCACATCTTTAAAAACGAAGAGATTCGAGATTTCATGAAATGGGAAAAAGACACATACAGTCCAGATGAGCACATGTGGGCTACGTTACAGCGGATGCATTCAGTACCAGGATCCCACCCTCCAAACAGTAAGTACGAGCAATCAGACATGAACTCAATTGCTCGTCTAGTGAAGTGGAGCTACCTTGAAGGAGATATAAAGAGTGGTGCTCCCTACCCACCATGCACCGGGATACACAGACGGGCAGTGTGTGTCTTTGGAGCTGGGGACTTGAAATGGATCGTGAGCCAACACCATCTTTTGGCAAATAAGTTTGATCCAGAAGTAGATGATGTAGCAATCAAATGTATGGAGGCTTTTTTAAGGTACAAAGCTATTTATGGTCAATCATTAGTTACAGTTTAAATATCTGACATTATTTTATGATATTTTAATGACAGGTACAGTATCTATTTGTAAATTTTATTAACACTTTATTTTGATAGTCCACTTTGGACATTCTACTAACTATAAGTAACTTTGCAGCTACATCTCAACTAACTCTCATTAGAGGATTACTAGACTTTCTGCTATTTGCTAACACTTTATTTTGTTGGTCCCTCAACAGACTTGGCAACTACAAGTCAACTTATTGTGCTAACCCGAACCTTAACACCTAACCACCTAACAGTCTATTACAGTCTACTAATACTCTAATGAGAGTTAGATGACATTATAGTTGAAAAGTTACTTATAGTCAGTAGAATGTCTAAAGTGGACTATCGAAAACAAAGTGCAACCATATATTTTTCTAAATATTATAGGAATCTTTTTATGGATATGAATGTAAATGTAATAAAGTATATTATAAACATTTATATATTTGAAGTTGGTCATTTTAATAGGATGATGTAAATCTTCAAATACTTTGAATAAAATTAGTCATTTGTGTTTAAAAATGATCTGTATAATTTAGAGAAGCTCTCCTTGTGTTACAAATAATACTTCATATAAACCAACAGATTTGGAAATAGCTTAACATTAATAGATCATTAATTAGACCACTTATATTGATAAAATGAAACCTTTCAGTAAGTAACAAGAGAGAGTTTACTAAAGACAAATTTCTAAAGACTAAAGTCGTAGAAATTAGTAAGAGGATCCAGCCTTGAACTTACTAAAGACACAGAAACACAAGTACTTATACCCTAGTGAAAAATAAATAAATGTATTTTAAATACATTTATTTTATGCTAAGTATTCTACAAATACATTTAAATATTTATGTACTTAACATAAACATCCTGCAATTGTATTTTTGTTATATTAAACTGGCATATGTAAAGTCTGCTTGATTAGAACAAGGGTCCAACTAAAGATATACTTACGTATATTTGATTTCGCTAAAGTGAAACTATTGCAAGTATACTTAAGGTATACTTTAAATATCTTGCATTAAAATTATACAGTGATCATACTATCCTTACTAATAGTGATATTAAACACATAGGCTTAATATTAAGAAATCTTCATTATGCAATACAGAAGAATTCCAAATAAAATTTAATTATAATATTTAAGTATCAAGCAATATGTCGGTGAATATATTAATGGGTTTGTAGTTAGTATGAAATACATGTACGTGTATTTTAAATACATATAAAGTAGTATATCTGTTGAGGACAAAAATAGGATAAATAAGCTGAACAAGAGAGCTGGTTCAGTTATTGGTCTTAACCCAGATGTATTGGAGGTTACTGTAGAGAAGAGGGTAAGATAAGAAGGCCATCCACTTCACAATTTGTTCAAAGGACATAGAAGCTCTATGTAGTGGCCCCATATAAATTTAGGAAACCAAAGATCAATTCAATACTCTGGCTTAATGATTATACACGTTCTTTGAGGCAGGAATGCAGAAAGGCTGAATGAAAATGGTGAAAGGATATAAACTACAGGATTCTCTTCAAATTATGAGGCAGTGTTTTTCAGATTATCAGGTTGCTGTGAGAACTGCAAGGCAAAATTATTTCTCTAGTGTCATTGCACAGAAATGTAATGTCCCTACTGCTCTTTTCACATAATAGACTTCTATAACCAACTGGCTGTTCTGCTTTGACTCCCTCATTGGAAACATGTAACATGTTTCAAACATTTTCTATAGAAAAAGTGGAGAAGATTTGATCTAGTCTTCCTATATTGCCAGTTGAGACTGTGTCGTTGACAGCTAGTGTCAAGAGTTTTGACCTTTTTGAGCAGGTGTCAGTGGCGCAAGTAATGCCTAGTTCACACTACATGATTAAAAATGTCGGACTGAACTGTGTGGTTCACACTACATGACTTGCTCTCGGTGAAATCAGGAGTGTTCAAGTTGTTTAGCTGTTCACACCACAACACAACGTGATTAATCCACAACAGGAGGTAACTCACTACACGAGTTGACAACGCACTGCATAGAGATACAAACACGATCAGATGATAAGAGCAAATCGGGCTTAAATCGGGCTTAAAATCATGTAGTGTGAACTAGGCATAAAGGACATCATTATCCGTTTGAAGAGCCATTTGAGCCTTTACGCCTTTATGCCTTCCAAGGAATTGGTGGATGTTGTTGGACCAAATATTGCATCTATTATTAATACCAGTCTTCATAATGGGATTGTTCCAACAGCCCTCAAGCAAGAGATTATTCAGCCGCTTCTTAAAAAGCATAATTTAGACCCATTTGAGTAAAAGAATTACCGGCGTATTTCAAAACTTCCATGCTTATCAAAGGTTTTAGAGAATGTGGTTTATGCACAGCTGCTGTCATTTTTAAGTAAACATGAGATCTTAGATAAATTTCAGTCCAGTTTTAGGGCAGGTTATAGTACGGAATCTGCACTCTTTTGTTGTTAATGACCTCTGTTTAATCCGAGATGTAGGCAATACTGCATAACTGATTTTATTGGACTTGAGTGCGACTTTTGATACGATAGACCATGTGATTCTCATAAAGCGGTTATCCTTATTGGTTGGAATACATGGGACAGTTTTAAAGTGGTTTATGTTGTATCTTACTGATAGAGCATTCTCAGTAAAGTATGGTAACTTTGTTTCAACAGCAGTGCCCGTCACTTGTGGGGTTCCTCAGGGTTCTGTTAGAGGCCCAATTTGATTTTCTTTGAACATGTTGCCTCTGGGTTTGATTTTTAAAAAATATGGCATGTCATACCGTTTGTATGTTGATGATACTCAAATCTATCTCCCTTTAAAATCAGGAGCGAATTGTGGTTCTAACTCTTTTTGGCATGTCTGGAGGAGGTTAACAGCTGGATGACTCAAATTTCGGTTCAGTTAAACCAAAGTAAAACAGATCATGCTTTTTGGCCCTGCCAGAGGATGCTTTCATAGTGCAAAATAATTTAGCAAATGGTAAGATTATTGCCCTGGCCAAGTAAAAAACTTAAGCCTTGTTCACACTACATGATTTTAAAATGTCGGGCTGAACTCACTACACGAGTTGACAACACAATAAAATGAACCAGAAATGACACGAAACAGCACGTGCGCCTATACCCAGCAAAGAAGAGAACACAACACGTGAATATGGACGTCAGACAGAAACTAGTGCTGCACACTGTTTGCGTGACGATCTGCTCTGAGAAAAAAAAAAGCAAAAAAAAAAAAATAAAAACTAAGATTTACCTGGTGTCCTCAACCCATGCGTTGCAATGATTGGCTGTAGTTATCACATCACTGAGGTTGAATCGCTCGACAGCTCTGGATATCCAGCAGGCTAGATATTTTTCTGGGCTCGGCGACGCGTCTGCGAGCATTTTCGCTGCGTTGTTGGCTCTTTCATACTAACAGATTGGCATGCGTTCATCGTCCGCTAATCCCCTGTGATTTGGACGCAATAATACCCTGACCTGTCGGCGGGCTCAACAATTTGCAAATCAGGCATAAATAGGGCTGAAATCCTGTATTGTGAACTTGGATTTAGGTGTTGTGTTTGACCCAGAGCTGAAATTTGATAAACAGATTAATGCCGTGGTTAAGAGTTGCTTTTTCCAGATTAGGACTATTGCATGATTAAAGCCTATTCTGTTGAGAAAAGATTTAGAAAAGGTTATTAATGATTTTGTTCTGTCCCGCCTTGACTATTGTAATGTTTATGTAGGGTCCAGTCAGACCACTATATCTCGCTTACAGTTAGTTCGAAATGCGGCAACTGATGGGTGTGAAGAAAAGTCATCACCTTTCTCCTGTTTTAGCTTCTCTCACAGGCTGATCTCATGAAGTAGCGTGTGTATGACACGCCAATTCGTATTTGCATTTTTGGCGTGTTATCAAGACGCATAATCGCTTTTCAGCGTGTTTATGAACGCCGTTGACTTAACGTTATATAAATAGGACTTACCTCAACCCTGTCCCTAAACTTAACCGTCACTGGGGTTAATAGCATTTATGACTGTTCCCTTACCATCCTATTGAAAAAAAAAGATATGACTTACCTCAACCCTATCCCTAAACTTAACCGTCACTGGGGTTAATGGCATTTATGACTGGACATTTGACGCGCGTGTTCTGACACGCGGGATGACGTGGACGTTAATGGCGTAGACATACACGCATACACGCGGATACACGCGAATAGCTCAAAATGCGTAGAAATAATACGCCACTTGACTCGAAAGTGGCGTGTATGTTTACGCAAAAGTCATGATGTCATGTTGTCTCTCAGGTGGCTACCAGTGGATTTTTAGGATAAAACATAAAACTCTGCTGTATGTTTTTAAAGAAGTGCATGGGTTAGCTCCTGCTTACCTGTCTTAGCTTATTGCTTTTCATCAAGCACCTAGGTCTTTAAGATCAAATAATAAATCATTGCTCTCTGTCCCTCGATCTCATTTAAAGTTAACCCCCTGAGGACCAAAAAACTTTTGATCATTTTTTTTCTCACATAGCTGCAACATAGATTTAAAATACTCCATCATTAATGGTCATATAAACAAAATCAATACATGATTATAAACCATAGAGGGTCTTCTTTTTTTGTGTACACTCGTATTAACATCAAAACCTTGTGTTTTTGTAAAATAAATAAAATAAACAGGGTGCGCTTTGAGCTCACTCTGTCTCCACAAATATCTTTCTGAAGCGCATCCGAAAAATGAACTGTACCTCATTAAATACTTGTCACAGAGACACGAAAGATTTTTCTTTATGAAGCTGAAATTCTCTTCTTTAAATGATGCAATTTATATAAAAGCAGCTATTCTCAGTTGATGTAATCTGTATGAAAAGAGAGAGATGTCAGTCTTTTTCCTTTATGACGTGTTAATGTGACCCTGCCCACTGAGAGCGCGCGCTATTCAAACGCTAATGTTGAGGCAAGCCATATTTCAGAAACTTTCATTTTTTTTTTTTTTTTTGTTTTTCAATAACCACGCATAAACAATATTCCCTCAAAAATACAAACATTGTACATACATTTTGCTCACATATTATGGTTGCCCTGTTTGTGCTAAATATAGTGTAATTTCACCTGTGCCATTAATATGTTTATAAGCAACTTAAAAAAGCACAAATGTCAGGGCATGTCAGAACATCTCAAAGACCCCAAATACACCTTGGTCCCCAGGGGGTTAAAAGGTGATCAAGCCTTTGCTGTTGCAGGTCTGAGGCTTTAGAATAGTCTGCCTTTTGAACTAAGAGAGATCACTTCTTTAAATGTGTTTAAAACCAGTGTTAAAAATTATTTCCTTTCTCTAGCCTTTGAGAGGTTGGGCCTGTTTTTATGTGTTGCTTATTTTTTACTGCTGATTGTACAGCACTTTGGTCTGAAGGTGCAGTTCTATATAAATAAATTTAACTAACTAGCTAACTTTAGTGAGCGATTAGTAATGCCTCAGTGCTCTAGTTCCCACAGCGGTCAGAAATATTTCAACAAACACTGTTAATAATTCAGGGTTGCCAACTCTCACGCTTCTGGCGTGACACTCACGCTTTCAGCATCAATCTCACGTTTTCCCGCACACACGAGAAATGTCACGCCAAAATCCATTTTTCTCCCCTCTCAATCCGTTAATTTTAGGTTGATGACTAGACCACAGTATGAATGACAGAAGGGGAGTTTAAGCAGGGGCGGATCTATTGGGGTGGTATAGGAGCCTTGACACCCCTGCTGCCACATGGCAGCAACGAATTCAAAGTTAATTTGACAATTTCACCAATGTAACCAATGTCTGACTGCAGTGAATTCGCTCCGTGCACAAAGCGCAACCGCTGACTTTTGAACTTGAGTGTGTGGGCCAGTACTTCCGGTGAAAACTTCCGATGATCTGACAACGAGAGCAAGAGACAACAGCGACCGAATTCCATTACCAGAGAGATAAGTTTTCAACCAGACCAAATTTTTAAATGCATATAATTTTAAGTTTATTTCACCTGTGCATTTCTATTACTGCATTTATTTTGTTCGAGTGAAATAAGCAAAAAGTATCTGTTTTATAAATCATTATCTGTCTGGTGTTAAGCAGCACATATAGTATTTTACTGCATGTAAAATATACATAGCTATATCAAATTGTTTGTGGTACAACCTACAGTTAAAAATATAAATGTAAAATATGTGATAACAGTATTGATCGAGCAATTGATGTAAGTAAGTTAAAATAAATGCGCAGAATTGAGAAAATAGTATTTATTGAGATAAATTGTAGCCTATCACAAATTAAGCAAACGTGTGAATGTTCACGGGGTATTTTATTTAACAACTCTAATCGTAGTTGTAACGCTATATTTACAGTAGGCATAATTGTCATTGTGTATGCATATGCAGCGTGAGTCAATTCTTCTGTTCAATGTATTTCATTCTGTATTTCAATATGACTATGCATCCGTGCATTTAATTGGCATTGGCTCGTGTGATAGTAATATGGATCTTAGTAGTATTTTAAGAGATGTAATTGATTCAATAAACAACTCATTCTCGGCTTTCTCCAGCTCCCTGTGCCAGGCGAATGCGAAACCGGAAGTGTCAATCTGCACACTCGCCTGTAATGCCTTTCTTGTGACAATGCCCTTTTACTTCTATCATACTTCTGTCTTCTATTAAATGAGATCACATTGTATGGCCACGTATAAAAAAATAAAATCAGATCCAAAAACATGCACATCCACAGCAAATCACTCAAGTTGGGTCTTCAAAAGTCAGCACGCCTCGGCTCCAAAATTGTGAAATATAATCGACTCACACAGGTGGTATAACGTTTCAAGCACGTAGGCTCTTCATCAGACAACTAAACGTTAAAGGGCACCTATAATGGGAAATTCCCTTTTACATGGTGTTTGAACATGGTGTTTGTGTGTTGGCAGTGTATGAGCAAAACCACCCTAGAATGATAAAAATCCACCCAGTGTTTTTTTACAATCTCAATAAATCATAAGCACTATTTCAGAAAGATTCAGTGCATTGTGACATAGAATTGAGCAAGGGGTTTGATTGACAGTGTGGTTGAGGCATAGACCCCGCCCTCCGTGATCTGTACACCATCCTCCATTGTTTCAACAATGGAGTAATGTCTCTTGGAAACATAAATGTTCTGTCGTGGGTTAATCCTGTTGTTGTGGCTTAAAAGTTAATCCTCAAGTGTGGATCGTCGTCTACCGTTTGCGATCCACCATCACCTCCAGTAACAGTAAGTGTATTTTCTGATTTTTGAGCAAATAGTCATTTCAGTCGATGTCAGCCAATTCAACAACAAATGCGTCTAAAGTTGTTGTCGTCGTCATCGTAGGATGTCTGTATATATAATTTAAACCTTGTTTGTATAGTGTGTAACCACACGTTTATAAATATATATATTTTTAAAGATATTGTCATTAAAAACTGCATATATGTTGTTGTTCTGTAAGTTAACCATCTTCTCACATTTTCCACAGAAACACCTGTATGACACGTAAACATGACGCAACAGGTCCCTCGCATAAATGTAATTTCGCTTGTACGTAGCAAACTTTATCACAGAATGTGTATGTAGTCTCAAAAAATTGCGCCAGCATTAGTGTTTGTGTGTGTCTGTGTGTGTTGCACATCCATAATTTCAAAGGGGACGTGATTACAACTCTATAAGTACATAAATGTGTCAAATAACCATACCGAGACGTATTGGTCCATTCTCATTTGTGTTTATTCTGCCGGAGTCTCTTCGTACTATTTATATATTCCGATTCAAACTTACACTTGTCATGGATTAGAAGGACACAGATGGGTGAGATTAACCAGGTTTATTGAAAGAGGGTTTAGAGTCAATGGCAGGTGAGTAAAGCAGAGAATGTTCCGGGGAGAACGGGAACCAAGAGTCTGATGGAGTGTTTCTTATCTGGAGCAGGTTGGTTGAGTCAGATGTGCTGCAGCAGCGGAGCGGAGAACAGAGGAAGACAGGAGCCGGAGCGGAGGAGGAAGACTGGAGCTTGGTGCAAACAAGTAAGTGGATCTCTGGAGTTGAGTACGTAGAGTGGGAGTCTGTAGGTCGCATTACTGACGAGACCAGACAATGACTGTTTGTGAGGGGTGAGTTTATAAAGGAGAGTTAATGAGCCGGTGATTGACGGGGACAGGTGATGATGATCAATACTCAGGGGAGCCGGAACGAGTGGGAGGAGTGCAGGTATCTGGTGCGGATGGATCCGTGACAGTACCCCCCCCCCCACGGCCAGCTCCAGCTGGCGGACGGGAACGACGACGGGGACGGCCACGGCCCCTGGGTGCTGGACGGTCAGGGTGCGCTGCATGGAACTCTTGGAGTAAAGATGGATCTAGGATGTCGTCACGATGGACCCAACATCTCTCCTCTGCGCCGAATCCCTCCCAGTCGACGAGGTACTCCAAGTGGCCGGCCCGTCGTCGGGAGTCGAGGATCTCGTGGACTCTGTAGATGTTCTCGTCCACAGGATCTGCTGGAGGAGGGGGCACCGCCGTAGCACCAGATCCTGGGGAGGAAGGAGTGAGAGGATTAGTGTAAGGCTTGAGTAACGAAACATGGAAGGTTGGTGCAATACGGTAGTGAGTAGGTAGGGATAGCCGGTAGGTGACGGGGTTGATCTGCCTCTGTATAGGGAATGGGCCGATATATCTGGGACTCAGCTTACGACAGGGCTGTCGGAGGCGGATGTCCCGAGTTGAGAGCCAGACCAATTGCCCTGGAAGATATTGAGGAGCATCGGACCGTCTGACGTTGGCCTGGCTCTGATGTCTCCGAACAGCCCGCTGGAGGTGAATATGTGCTGAGTCCCAGACTCTCTCGCTCGTCTGGAACCAGTGATGGACTGCTGGAACGTCAGATGGTTCTCCAGACCAAGGGAATAGTGGGGGTTGGAAGCCGAGTATGCACTGGAATGGAGTGAGTCCGGTGGTGGTTTGACGGAGGGAGTTTTGTGCATACTCGGCCCAGGGCAGAAAACGATTCCAGCAGTCCTGGTGGTCATGACAGTAGGATCGTAGATACCTCCCGATCTCCTGGATCTTCCGCTCAGTCTGGCCGTTGGACTGGGGATGGTATCCCGAAGTGAGACTGACCGTCACGCCAAGCAGGTTGAAGTAGGCTTTCCACACCCGAGAGATGAATTGAGGTCCGCGGTCTGAGACAATATCCTCGGGGATTCCGAAGTTTCTGAAGATGTGTTGGAATAAGGCTTCTGCTGTTTCAAAGGCTGTAGGTAGACCGGGTAGAGGAATCAGTTTGCATGCCTTGGAGAAGCGGTCCACTACTACCAGTATACAGGTGTGCCCGTCTGATGGGGGAAGGTCAGTGACGAAGATGGGACCAGGGTCGAGTGGGAATGGGTAGAGGCACCAGTTTGCCTGCAGGGAGGTGGCGAGGAACTTTGGCCATGGCACAGACTGAGCATCCTTTGACGTACCGGGAGATATCTTGGGCCATACCCGGCCACCAGTAGCGTTGTTGGACGAGCGAGAGAGTGGCCTGGCTGCCTGGGTGTCCAGAGCCCGGAGACGTGTGTACTGAGTCCATGAGGGACAGGCGTAGGCGGGAAGGTACATAAACCCGTCCCTCAGGACCTCCCGGCGGAGCAGGTTCGAGTTGGGTGGCTTCGGCTATGTGGTCATCCAAACTCCACTGAAGGGGACTGACAACAATGGCTGGAGGGAGGATGGTCTCGGTGTCTGTAGGAGCAACATCTGGCTGGAACTGACGTGACAGAGCATCCGCTTTCACGTTCTTGTGGCCGGGTCGGTAGGTGACGGTGAAATTGAAGCGAGTGAAGAATAAGGCCCACCGGGCTTGACGGGGGTTGAGTCTTCGGGCTTCACGGAGATATTCAAGGTTGCGATGATCAGTGATGACGGTGAATGGATGTTGCGCTCCCTCCAGCCAGTGTCTCCACTCTTCCAGAGCTAATTTGATCGCCAACAACTCACGATTGCCGATGTCGTAATTTTGCTCCGCCGGGGACAGTTTCTTGGAGTAGAAGGCGCATGGATGGAGTTGAGATGACTTCCCCTGCCGCTGTGAGAGTACCGCTCCCACCCCGTTGGTGGACGCGTCCACTTCGACGACGAAGGGTGAGGCTGGATCGGGCAGTGAGAGGGTTGGAGCGGAACTAAAGGCCGTCTTCAGTGCTTGGAATGATTGAATGGCAAGGGTGTTCCAGGACAGAGACTTGGCCCCCTTCTTGAGTAGGTCGGAGAGTGGTGCGCTGAGGGAACTGAAGTTGTGGATGAAGCGTCGATAGAAATTGGCAAACCCTAGGAAACGTTGGAGTTCCTTTCGGGTAGTGGGTTGTGGCCAGTGTAACACTCCCTCCACCTTCCTCTGGTCCATGGTGATGCCTTGGGGTGAAATGATGTACCCGAGAAACTGAATGGTGCGCTGGTGGAATTCACATTTTTCCAGTTTCAGATAGAGTTGGTAGTCTCGGAGCCGTTGGAGTACCGTTTGAACGTGATGGATGTGAGTATTCAGGTCTGGAGAGTAGATGAGGATATCGTCGATGTAAATGATGACAAATTGGTTCAGGAGGTCTCGGAATACTTCGTTCATGAAGCCTTGGAATATGGATGGTGAGTTGGACAATCCGAAGGGCATGACAAGATATTCGTAGTGCCCTGCGGGAGTGATGAAGGCGGTCTTCCATTCGTCTCCCTCCCGCACACGGATGAGATTGTAGGCACTACGAAGATCAAGCTTGGTGTAGACAGAGGCCCCTCGGAGTTGTTCCAGTGCGGCGGGGACCAGAGGAAGAGGATAGCGGAACTTAACGGTTGCTTGATTGAGGGTGCGATAATCTATGCAGGGGCGCAAGCCTCCGTCCTTCTTTCCCACGAAGAAGAAGCTGGAAGCGGCAGGGGAAGTCGAAGGTCGGATGTATCCTTGCTGTAACGCCTCGTGAACGTACTCCTCCATGGCCTTCTGCTCCGGGATGGACAGTGGGTAGATCTTACCACGCGGGAGGACCGCCCCAGGCAGCAAGTCGATCGCGCAGTCCCATGGCCGGTGTGGAGGTAGTGAGGATGCCTGTTGCTTATCGAAGACATCCTGGAACGCCCGGTATGGCTTGGGGATCTCCGGTAGATCTTCGACTGGAGGACTCTCAATGGTGGTAGAGGATAGCGGCACCTTCACAACTGGAGTGATGGAGGGTCGGGTAGACTTGGAAACGGTAGATAGGCAGCGATGGAAACAGTCGTTGCCCCACTGTAAAACCTCTCCGGTGGACCACTGGATACGGGGAGAATGAGTTTCCAGCCAGGGGCGTCCCAGGATGATCTCGGCGGTGGATCCCTCCAGCACCAGAAAGGATATCTCTTCTCGATGGAGCCAGCCAATCTCCCGTCCTAGGTCGGGGCTTCGATGTCCCACCCGACCGCGTCCCAGGGGTTGACCCAGGATGGTTTGCACTTGGAGATTTTGATGGATGGATCGTTGTGTAGTCTGGAGCCGATGCAGTGTGGACAGAGAGATGAAGTTACCGGCGGAGCCGGAGTCGATCAGCGCCTGGACTGAGATGGACCGGTTCAGATAAGTGAGAGTAGCTGATGTGTACTTCAACGGAGAAATGTGTAGAGGTAAGTGAACTGTACTCACAGTGGGTCGGGCTGGACGAGTGGGACAGGAGGCCAGTAAATGACCCGAAGCACCGCAGTAGAGACATAAACCGTTGGAGATGCGCCGATTGCGCTCAGAGACGGGAAGACGAGTAGTGCCGATGTCCGTGGGTTCTGGTGCTGGAGGGTTATGGTCGAAAGCTGGGCGAGGAGGCGGAGGTGCAGGGCAGTCGAGCTGGCAGGCAGTGCGTCGCTGGTCAATGCGGATGGAACGCTGGATGATGCTTTCGATGCCGACCGCGTCATCGTAGATCGCCAACTGGAGGCGGATGTCGGGGTTCAGCCCATGACGGTAGGCGGTGATGAGAGCCGACTCGTTCCATCCGAGAGTGGCGGCCAGGGTTCGAAATTGAAGAGCGTACGAGGCCACGGATGATCGTCCTTGCCTCAGGCGGAACAGCTGATCTTGCACGGAGATGGTGTGAGCAGACTGAGAGAAAACCTCAATGAAATGACTGGAGAAGGAGGTAAACGTGCGTGTGACCGGGCCTCGATCCTTCCAGAGGGCGTGAGCCCAGCTGAGCGCACGTCCTCTGAGCAGGGAGATGAAAAAGGCCACCTTCGATCGATCCGTGGGGAATGAGTGTGGATTCATTTCCATGTAGAGCTCGCACTGCAGGAGGAATCCACTGCACTCCTCCTCCTCGCCAGAGTAGGGCGCTGGTTGGGCCATGGGACTGGCGGAGGCAGATGTCGAGGAAAAAGTGACGGTGGATGTGGCCAGAGTGGCGGTGCTGGTTCGGGGAAGAGGTGGCGGAGCTGACTTAGCGGCAGTGCCGGTGCTTGGAGTGGGTTGTAACATCTTGTTGGTCTGGTCTTCTGTCATGGATTAGAAGGACACAGATGGGTGAGATTAACCAGGTTTATTGAAAGAGGGTTTAGAGTCAATGGCAGGTGAGTAAAGCAGAGAATGTTCCGGGGAGAACGGGAACCAAGAGTCTGATGGAGTGTTTCTTATCTGGAGCAGGTTGGTTGAGTCAGATGTGCTGCAGCAGCGGAGCGGAGAACAGAGGAAGACAGGAGCCGGAGCGGAGGAGGAAGACTGGAGCTTGGTGCAAACAAGTAAGTGGATCTCTGGAGTTGAGTACGTAGAGTGGGAGTCTGTAGGTCGCATTACTGACGAGACCAGACAATGACTGTTTGTGAGGGGTGAGTTTATGAAGGAGAGTTAATGAGCCGGTGATTGACGGGGACAGGTGATGATGATCAATACTCAGGGGAGCCGGAACGAGTGGGAGGAGTGCAGGTATCTGGTGCGGATGGATCCGTGACAACACTGAATGACATTCAAAACATTCTCTCACTCAGCCCTTCTGCTTACCATAGGTATCAGGTTACGCCCTCATCCAAAGGCAGGGCGGGGATATGCAGCTCATTTGCATTTCAGGTCGTATACACCAAAACAGCTCATTTTTAAACAGGCCCCAAAAATTACATTTTCAAATGGTTATAATAAATTAACTGTGGGGTATTTTGAGCTGAAACTTCACAAACACATTCTGGGGACACCCGAGACCAATATTACATCTTGTAAAAAGTGGCATAATAGGTGCCCTTAAACACTTCCCGGCTTTACACTCACAGGTGACCCTAGGTGACTATAAAGGTATGCCGACTTTCCGCCCCTATTTTACACTTATTCATAATATGAACTGTTTAACCTCAAATGCAAGGCATTGATTGCATGAGATTAAGTTTGTCTTTATGAGTTTGTAAATGGCAGCCTGTGCCCTTTTGTAGTGTACAGTCCAGAGCATAGGTTTGGAGTTGGAGCCCTCCGATGCACGTTTGAAAGTTTGGATGACAACCAAGGTAAGCAGAATCAGATAATAAAATGGTGTGCCTTGTCACTAGTAACATAGTCTTGCCTTATCAGTCTGTGTGCCGAGAGTTATCAGATATCAACCTATATTGTTGCAGCCCTTGGCTCCTTAATAAATGGCAGAGTCTCAAAACGGGTGCAGTAATTTTATTCGTCCAAATCAGCGTGAGCACCGTGAAAACTATAAGCAAACACAAATAGCTGATTAATGAACCTTTAGACACATATTCACAAACAAAATCCTCACCTCTATACAGTACATCAAGATGCATTTTTGTACATGTACAATGCAAATCAAGTGACCTTTGAATTTATTCAAATAACAACCAAAGACAATAATTGTCTCCTTTAACACATAGACTTTCCTGGTACAAGATAATCAAAATAATTTCCAATAACAGTCAAAATTGGACATTTTACATCCTTGAAGTCTTCTATACATAGAGCCAAAAGATACACACCTTACTCCGCTCACCAAGGGTGCAAATTTTAGATTTGCTGCATTTCGCAATAGAGCTTGGGAATGTGACGTCAGCGGATCCCAGAAACGCAAGGCATTGTGGGACTTTAGGACACGGAAGTTGGGTGAGCAGCGGCAGCGTAGTAGTTTTGGCGGTAGACTGTAAGTGGTCGTGTTATATTTTAGAAGGTAATTCAATTTAGAAACACAAAAGAATGGTGAACGCATGCTGTATTATAAATTGTCACAATCATTCTCATGATCGGCGGGGAAAACGTATCTCAAATGGAGTACGATTTTTCAGCTTTCCAGCTTGGAAGCAAAGTAATGGAACTGAAGTCGCAGAGTTAACAAAGAGGCGTCGCATGGCATGGGTATCAGCTGTAAGACGGACAAACATCACCTTCAAAAACACTTCCAGACACATGTTCGTGTGTTCACGGCATTTTCACACAGGTAAGTTATCATTACAACACCTTTAATTGCTATGTGGTTACCGCTAGCTGGCCATACAAACGTAATTTTGTAGCTAACGTTATGCAGCCAGCACTCGGTTGTGCAAAGTTTGCAAAACTAAGTTAGCTGGCTGCATGTCTATAAAATTGAGCTAACTATAAAGGAAGGAAGCTCTATCACATATGTAACTGTTACGTTGTGTATCTGCAATCGTTCATTCGATCAACTTTGCACGTGAGTGTTAAGTTATTTGGATGAGCAGGTATCCACACAACTGCAAGCACATACTAATCAATCAGCCACTTTTAGATGGGCACTGCAATTGTAAAAGAAATTCTGTTGTTGTTTTTTTTCCCAGGCAAACCAGCCTATGAAATGCTGGAGTGTCATCCCGACTGGGTACCGTCATTACACCTTGGCCACACAGAAGTCAAAACAAGACACACAGAGCGTTTTAACCGGAGGATGAAGAGACTGCAAGCTCTGACAGGGAAAAACGCTTCACCTGCAACACCACTGGATCCAGCTGCACAGAGCTCACAGGTGGATGATGCTGCACCTCCAGACGAAGCTGAACAGAGTTCACAAGTAGATGACTCTGCACCAGAGGATAACAACAAAGAACAGCAGGAATGCAGTTTTTGTAGCCACAGGCGTGCTGAAATGAACCAATTGCTGGAGGAGAACGGGATACTGAAGGAAGAGCTCTCCCAAAAGAAGATGGATGAGCATTTCTTTAGAGATGATGACGCGAAAGTTAAGTACTACACTGGGCTTCCATGTTTTGCTGTTTTGATGGGCGTGCTGCAGCAGCTTCTTCCCTGCCTGCCACAGACTGTCCGAAAACTTTCGCCTTTTCAGATGCTCCTCTTAACCCTGATGCGCCTGAGGCTGAACCTGCCAATCCAGCACATTGCACACATCTTCTGCATAGACCGAAAGACTGTTTCCACCACGTTCAGAGACACCATAGCTACAATGTATACACACCTTAGCCCTTTGGTGCACTGGCCTGAGCGACATTGCTTGCAAGGTAGCATGCCACATCAGTTTGTTGAGGCTTTTGGCAATCGTGTTTCAGTTATTGTGGACTGCTTTGAAATTAACATTGAGAGAGCATCAAATCTGAAAGCTAGAGCACAGACATTTTCTCACTACAAACACAGACACACCCTGAAGTATATATAACAAGCCACAAGCTCAGGTAGAGAAACCTTTAGGAAAAACTCCTGTGCTTTTGTCAGAAGTGTTGTCCAGAACTCCACATCTGGTAAGATCCGAACCACAGCACAGTCTCGTTGCGTCCATACAACAAAGTCACAAAACCCTGACCCGGTGACAAAGATCTGAGTTTGTACCTGGCTGTAGTACTTGTGTGTCTTCTCCAAGATTAACTTCTTAGCTTAAGACAAAAGTTGCTGTCATCTGTACAGGCCTGCAGGATGGAGTTTTTTCGGTGCCTATTTGTGCATTTTATTTCCAGACAGCCTTTCCCACAACATGTGCAGTGAATGAGCCCATCAGGCGATGCCCCAACCTCTGGAAATGACGGGTTTATGATAAATCCACATTGCTCCACTTTCAGGTTATCATGCTGGGAAGCTGTCAGTGTGACATAGGTCTGCCTTGCTTCTTCCTCATGGTCTATCCCCCATCTGATGGCAGCTGTGGATGCTGTTTTTTTGGGCAGCACACCCTCTTCACAGTTGACAAAGCTGGTCTGGCAACACTGGTGGACACAACAGCATGGATGTTGGAAGCTGTTATTCTTCCTGCTCTTGATGTGTACCAGGCAGAGGATAGATGCTGCTGTCTTGTCTGAGCTTCCACCGCAACCGCCTGTGCCTCTGTTATCGTTACCATGTGTGTGAGGCCCTCACAATGCTGCTGCAGGACAGATAGTTCACATCCATCCTTCCCCGGGTCACGAAGGTGCAGTAGGGATTTTGGCAATACACGTGGCTTAACAGGGTCTGCATAATTTTGGTAGTAGCCCTCCATTCCAGAAAGGCAAACAGCCCTGCTGTGCGTGTGCAAAATTTCAAGTAGGGGTGACAAGTTTGAAAGTGTTGTCGTGTGTCCACAAGGACTAGTGCAGCCAACACGAGTCCGTATCCCTAACATTGTGCTCTCTCCACTGATGCACTTGTCGAGCGCCCTCTTCTTAGCTGCGCCAGAGGAAAAGCCAATCTTGTAGACCACCTCTGCTTGGACCTTGTCCACACTATTCGGCATCATCCAGTAGGCTGGAACATCAGTGACTGTCTTGGTGCCCCGTATCCGCACTGCAACTTCAATTTTAAACAGGAGGGCCCCAACATGTGTGCAAGACTCTGCTATGCCAGCCATGCATGTGCAGTGTGCACACTCCACTTGCCCACTGGTATTGAGAATCACCCATGGCTTGAGTGGAGGTTCATTGAGCCGTTGAGAGTGCAAAACCTAGGGCATAAATACCACTGATAAGCATCAAATGAATTATATATGTTCATATATTCAAAGAGCATTCACATTTAAACACTGGTAAAAATAGTTGTAAATTCACAGTCAAATCTGCAGTGTAGTATTTTGTATACATGCACTTTTGATCAATTTACTAGTTCTTTATTTATGTTTATGTGTATGGTTAAACACCAATATAACAAGGTAAATTCCTTGTATGTGGAAACCTAAAAAATAAACCGGATTCTGATTTATTACAGAAAATAATCTAGAACATTGCAGAAACAACAACAGCGTTTTGCCTGGAAATTAAGTTACATTTAATAAAAGTAAACAACTAAACTAAAATGTTTCCTACGTAAAAAAAAAACTGATATACATAAGACGCAGAGTTTAAATTGCAGTGTTGTTGTTTTTGGTGACAGACAGGTGTCTGGTGCGTGGTGATTACCTACCTTTGTGCGAACGATGGTTTTCTGGTCGTTGAATTTAAAAATCTCCAGGTCCTGAACCCAGCCATTAGTTAAGTGGTGATGGACCTCAAGAGATTTATAATTTCGGAACTCCTCAAATGTGTACGCGCTCACACCACAAACAAGGTAAGCAAACACGTCCGGAAATGTTGTTTGCGGCAGCTTGTTAAGATCCGTAGACCACTCTTTGTGTTCGTACGGATCGAGCCCGTTAATTCCCTTGATTTTTTCTAGGTAGCGCTCCTTTGCTCTCTTGTTTAGCTTATCTTGGTAGCTACCCTTGAGCTTGATTCTAGCACGTTCCATGGTTGTTTGTTTACCTTCGCAACGACAGCCGTGTCCTAAAATATGGCCGCCGCTACCCAGAATGCACTGCGCCATGACGTCGATTCCCATTCTCTATAAGCCGCTAGCTTGAAGGTCTCTGAACTAAAACAGCACACACATGTGGAAAATAAGACAAAGAAAACTTATCCAAACGCATCAGAAAACGGAAATACACGGAACTAATTAATATTGTAAAGTGAAGAGCACCAAGATTTCACAATTTACACAGTTTACGAGTCAACTTACATGTCCCTGATCTTCGGAGATGCGAGAAGTCAGGCAAGTGCAAATCGAATTATTAGTTATACAGTTTCCTGGGTGCACAACCTCCAACCCAGTCACATGAATTAACGGACTAAGAATATACTACCTCTAGCGACCTCCAGTGGCCACTTACATATATCAACTACAGGTGCAAACGTCTGACATGCGTTATGTTGGCTTGCTAATTGCTCAATAAAATAGGCTCATGGTACAAATTATGTTTATGCAAATCGGGTGAGTGACATTTTAAAATTCCCCAAATTAGCAAAGGTTGTCCAGATTGTGTTGAGACAGCCACACTCAAATGCGGATGCCGAGCGAACCTTTTCAGTTATTGGCCTAAACAGGACTGACCCCAGAGACTGTCACTGTCACTTGATGGCACCCTTTGAATGGGACGTTCGGATTATTTTACTGACTCCCTTGTTCAATCGCGTTCATTAAAATGAACAAATGATTTTTCGAGTCATTTCATTTATTTAAAGGGCTTTATAATGCAGTCAAAAATAATTTGCAGGGAATGTAAATAATTACTTCTTCCGAGTACTACCTTCCGAGTCTTTCGTTCATTTGTCACGAGACAGACGCAATGAACGGATTGTTCATCATGAACGGATCGAAACCTGCTTCAAACTGCCACTGTGGCATATATAGCAGGCCTAATTTGTGAAACTTGTGTGTTGTGGTTTTCTGGGGAGGTGGAGTAACTATTATGTGTCCCTTTTGTTTTAAGATTTTCGCGCACTGAAATTTTACAGTCTCACTCCAAAGTCCCAAAGTTGGCAACCATGCTGTTAATTGTTGAATATTATTCTTGTTTTTTAAAGTGTTTATTTTTTTAATATATTTTTGAACTGTGAAATTGAATCTTCAAATTGTCTCCTAATGCAGAATTATTTATCTGTTTATCTGTTATTTGTGTATTGTGTTTGATGGCTCTAAGATTGGTGGAAAACCAGTTTCCCTATCAGGATTAGTCATCAAATTAAAGTAGTACAGCATCATGAAGTTGTAAAAATGTATAACCCTAACCGATTTATTGCATACAACACTTACGGTAAATCATTTGTGTGTTTTGAAGAACAAACTCAACTTGCTTATATGTACATGTAGTGTAGTAGTGCGTTACAGCGGATGCATTCAGTACCAGGATCCAACCCTGCAAATAAGTACAAACAAGTCAAGTAACCTTTATTTATATAGCACTTTTACAATACAGATTGTATCAAAGTAGCTTCAAAGAGATAACATGAAAATAATACAACATAGCTTGTTTCTAGAAGAAAATTGCGTCAATGTCCACCTTAAGGTTGTGAGCAGAGAAATAGGCTACACACACACATACACACATAGGCTATAAACTGTATATGTATTTCACTGACGAAGGTAAAGAACCTTTGTTATCTTTATCTCCTGTCTATAAAAAAACTATCAGTGGGAAAACTATCAGTGGGAACATTCCCAGGTGATCATAATAAGCAAATGAGGAATAAGGAAAGACATTATCTTTCATCGCTCCCTTCGCCAAGTGCGTTCATAATATCATAATACATAATATCACGCAAGTGTCCTGCTCACTTCAAATTCCCCACTTTGAGGACTCACTTCCATTTGGAATTTGCCCTCACTATATGCTACCATTCACTTATGTGTGTTATATTCACCTGCAAATAACTAAAGACACTTCACACTTACCTCATCTCTCTCTCAAAGTCTGTCACATCCTAACAATTTCTCCATAATCTGCAGACATTCTTTAATGCTTTAGGTCAATAATTTAAAGTTTATTTATTCCATTTGCATAAGTAGTATTTCAGAGATTGAAAGTGTTGATATCAAGCAGCTTCCTGTAGTTGTTAGTGGTGATCTAAAATTATTTCATTACCTTATTATTACATGACATTATATTCTAGAATGACCTGATTGACCTTCTGATTGACCCAATGGGAAATGAACGTTCTTATGAACATAAAATTCTGCGCAACTGGAGGTAACCTTGTTAGAACTGTTTCAACTTTTATTTATTTTATTTTTATTTTTTATCCTTTTCGATTCAAAACAGTACAAATGTCTTGAAGACATCTAGGAATTTTATTTAACTGAGGTGTGATGAGCAAACAGTCCAGTGGCAATTACGGACCCTGAAGCACGACATCGCAGATGGATTCCGGCAGTTGTGGAGTTTTGAGATTGAATGTATGTGTTCATATATTTGCAAAAATGACTTGAGGTCTGGACATGTTATAATGAATATAATTAAATCATCTTTCAATTAATGTTTCATTGTGCTGAACAATACCTGCTGACAGTAACGATCAGCAATGTTCAGACTACGCCTGAAGCGGTCAGTTTAGCACTCATAAAAGTAGCCTGCATACTTGGATGTCGAGGTGAGTGAGTGCTGCTTTAATTCTGTAATACCGTCGTAATGTATGTATTGAAAAGTACAGTATGTTTGTACAGTAGTACAACTCTGTAACTATGTATGTTATCTTCACTTTGAAAATTGTATTTAATCAAGTAAGAATATCCAAATGTACAGAGGGGATTGAGAAGAAATTCATAGAGTAGAAAATAACTAAAAAGTATGACTAATGCAAGAATGATTTAATGTAATTCCAGAACAGGTCTGAGGTAAGATTTTTCATGGTGTTAATGTTGACATTTAGTACACTATTATATGATTTCCCAATTAATTCATATTTATCTTAATGTTAACAAATTCATAGGGAATGCAGAGGAGTATGGTGTGCTTTGCAGCATGCTGGAAGACGACCCCAATGAAAGCATGATTGAAATGGTATACAACCTATAATACACAAATGTAGCCAAAAAGCAATAATTTAACTTTGTGCCATGTGTTGTTTTTTTTTATTATTTTTGTTTGTAGAATTTTGTTATTTAAATGAAGTTAATTTTTTATATGTTTGGAATCTACATTGTTTTAGATGTTATAATTTACAAATATATTCATCTTTTATTTTCAGGTATAGTGTGAGAGTTGCAATAGATGAGCACATTTTAAATGTTGCAACTTCAATAGCCTAAATGTGTTTATGTGGTCGTATTTAGTTCATATTTATATTAATAACTAATTTTATAGTTTTACTTATTTTGTATTGTGCCTCTGTGTTGCATGATTTAGAAGTTTAGAAATTGAATGTTTGTAACATCTGTCCAGGAACTACAGATTACTTAAACTTAGACTGTCAAATCATCCTATCTATTTATTTCTCTACTGGTAAGACAATCTGATGAGGTATTTTGCACTGTAAAATCACCCTACCATGAAGAATCTTTGGCAAAGTTCGGCAAAATTATTTTAAGTAGTCACAGATGCAAAGCAGAAATGATTTTCTTTGCAGTTGGATTTTACAATGTGGTAGGATGAACCAATAGATATGGCTATAATTTTGTGCTACGGTAGTAAAATTTGACAAGGTAGGACAGATCGACTGAACACCGGCTGTCACTTCAGAGATCTTTGGTGAGTAACCGATCCCGCACAGCGTTTAAAGGGGTCATATAATGGTGCATGCACTTTTACAAGTTGATTGTACTGCAATGTGTGTTGGCAGTGCCACACAACCATGATTTAATGATATAAATCCATCCAGTGGTTTTGTTTTAATTTCCTTATGTATTACCGTGTCTCAAATCGAGCTGTTTCACCGTGTGACGTCACACGGCGCATGACGCCCCTCCCACGGTTGTTGATTGACAGCAGTGTTTCAACACAGACCCGCCCTGAGCGAGGTGTTATCATAGACCGTCATTGTTGATACACTGGATCAGAATAGTGTCTAAGCGATTGTGGTGTTGTGTTCATGGGTGCAATAACAAACACAGAATTTTTATGTTCCTAAATTTAGACACCATGGCTGAGTTTTGTTTACGATGGGAATATTCTCCAAGATCAACGTCAATACTTTCATGTTTGCTCAAATCATTTCTCAGCAAACTTCTTTATAAACGAGGGTCAGTATAAAGCTAGTTTAGCAAAGAAGCTGCTCCTAAAAAATAATCGGTAGGCTAACAACTATTTATGTTCCCTCTGCACCTCCAGAAGAAGGGAGTGTAAAGTTTTATTAACCTTTATATTAATCTTTGCCAATCGTGGGAAGTTTTTCATGACCATTGTAACGTTGTAACGTCAATTTGTCAATGAACTAACGTATAGACCAGTAAACACACAGCATTCTTATCTCACTACTCTACTCTGCCAGTGCATACAAAAATAGATCAAAGTGACATTATGTTAAGCAACCATTCAGAAACGTCCTCAAACGTTAATTGTCGAACTTCTTTGCGGCCGTCATCTTGTTCTAGGTGCGACTCAAAGACTCCCACTGCCATTGTCTCTCCAAAATATCCCTCAACTGTTGTCAATGCAACACTTCACGTGCGCCCGCAGAACAGAGGGGTGGGGTTTATTATTTAAAGGCACATGCACTGAAACAGCATGCTGAAAACAAAGCTGGTTTTGACCAGGTAAAATTAGTGGGTTTTTTAAATACTAATGAGAATTTTTAATAAAAGTATGTTACAAAGTTTTCATTTAGACCGTAAACATTCATATTAAATGAGAACTCCGGTCAATTTTAACATTGAGCTCATTTTTTTGTACATTTGGAGTGCTGTCAGTACAGACAAAAACGACAAAAATTGGTGTCGCCTGCACCGTTATCCTCGTTTTAAAATTCGCACCCTGTTGACTTCAATGGGGCAAGTTCTAAACCTGCTTTTTGCCTCTTAACATCCTTGATTTGTCATTACAAGTGCACAGCCATGTGAGTGGTGTTATTAAGAGTGATCACGGTCAATCTGACTGCAGTAGATGTGAAAGATATGAATAAAAATGATGTTAATTCAGCCAGCTCAAATACCTGTATTTACTTCCTGTTTTCGGTCGAAGTCCACAGTAGTCGATTGTCGATCTCACGCGCGATCATTAGTGACTAAGCAACAGCGGAGACTCACACTTACCCCTTTTCCACCGAAAAAAGAACTGGTTCGGAACTGGTGCTGGTTCAAAGTTAGTTCGGAGCTGGTTCAACTTGCGAACCCGTTCAGAACCTGTTTGCTTTTCCACTGACTAGAGCGCCCAGGGAACGACGTCGTTACGTCACTGTTTACGTCGCTTGCAAGTAGGCTACATTGCTTTGGGATTATCTCTAACTCGTGTACCAAGAAAACTTTAAAAACAATTGAAATATGTAAGTCTTTTAATCTTTTCGTTTGATATGTAATCTTTTCTGATAAGTTATGTACCCATGTCTTGTGTCTTTTTTCTTTCCATTTATTTGTTCAATCGCGACTGTTTTCTTCTTTGCTTATGTTTAAATAAATAAATAAATAAAAACGCTTGCGTGTTTCTGCAGTTTCTCATGGCTTTGCGATGGTCAGAAAATATGTTTAGAACACATCTGAAGCCGCCCCAGCCCCCGACGTAAACATGACGTGCTAAAAGAACGGTTCTAGTCCAGCAAAGAGTTGGTGCCGCTTTGGAACCAGTTCTCGCGGCCGCGAACCGGTTCTTTGGCTGTCGAAACACAAGGAACTGGTTCGCGCGCAGGCACCGGCTCCGAACCGGCTCTCAAAATGCGTTGGTGGAAAAGGGGCTACTGTCAGCTGTCAGCTGATAACGGTGCTGTGTCTTGTTCTGAGAATATCAACTGAAATGGATAGTTCACCCGAATCAGATGTTGAACGGAGGAGTTTTTTGAGTTTGATGATTGTGGTTATCTGTTCGAACCTGAATATAGGGACGAAGAGTTATTGGCACAAGATGTCGAGAGAATGGCATAAACAGAGAAGCAGGCAGAGGATGCTGCTTCAAGGGCACGGAGTGCGGGGAAATGGTGGTGCTCCTGTGGATACTGTATCGCAAAGACCACCGAGGAAGAAAGCCTGTGCTGCAAGGAATGGGATCTCATACAGCCTGGTCTGGATGGGTCCCCAGATAACGGACATTGTTTCGCCCATACAGAGAGGTTTCCCCATCTTATCTACAAGGATGTTCTTGAAGTTTTTTTGTCCCTTAAGTAAATTGGAAGAAACAACCTAAACCAGATGGACCTGATGGCCAGCTATCTAAAGAGTGAGTACAACAGGCTTTCCTAAGTCTTAGCTTTGGTACAATTCCATTTCTTTTTTTTCTTTTTTTTTGGTAACTAGACGCGCCACTTTGTCAGTAAACTGACCAAATTTCGACCTTCATCACCTCCAGCCAATGCAGACTCGTGGCCTACCGGGTGATTCTAGAGTGGGTTCTGAGAGGAGAGAGCCTTGGCCGTGGCATCAGAGTAACATTGCCTAGCTGTGTTGTAGCGGCAATCAGACAAGAGTACCCCTCCCCCACTGGAATTTACACAGGATTCAAAGAGGCAGCAGAAATCTTCCGCTGAAATCGACAGTCTAAAATTATGATTTCTAGTAATACTTTGTATTGGCATTAGTCGGCATAAACAATGCAATTGCACAGTTCTATTTTGAAAAAGTATGAATCTCTATATTGCACTATTGAAGTTGTATAAATACATTGTAAGAATGTCAATTGTACAGTTCTATCCACCTGTTTCTGCTCTAAACAATGGGCGCCGCCATGACGACGATGCCGGTAGTCAACTTCCGGTTCCAGTCTGGTCTATGCATTTTTGCCATGTGTTTTAGATTGTGTCATCCCTACATCGCTAAACTAAATCGAAAAAAACATTCATCAAATGTGATCTGATCATGTTATTTTTTATTAAATCACAGATTAAAACAAAATGAACGTTTTTCTTTGCTTCATAACTTCCAAAGGATAGCTGATGATGCATGACTGCACGATCTCCCTAATCCAGCAAACATCCGACAGTCCGATCACCCCGACTGGCTGCTGCAGAATAACAGTACTATAAGTTTAGGCTGGTTAGCCCTTTGACTCCTGTCTACATCTGCTTTCAAAGATGCATAGTCTATATATTTCTCAGGCCTGTGAGGTTAAGCATTACGTTACGCCGAGTTTCAAGAGACCAAAGTCCAGTTTGCGCGCTGTCGCCTCCGTCATGATCATCTGTTGTTTTCTATATACTTTTATTTATTAACCAGGCGATAGGTTGATGAAACATTAATTGAAATTAAGATACAATTAGTGAAAAAAGGACAGCAGGAAGTAGAAAACCGTCAAGTCAGTTGAATCCGCTATGAATCATGGGAAGGCAGAAACAGGTGGATAATAAATTGCAAACACCTGACTGTTATCAGTGGTATGTCATTAGGAATAAACAAAGCAATTGAACAGTTATATAATGAATAAGTATTAATATGTACACTCACCGGACACTTTATTAGGTACACCTGTCCAACTGCTCGTTAACACTTAATTTCTAAGCAGCCAATCACATGGCGGCAACTCAGTGCATTTAGGCATGTAGACATGGTCAAGACAATCTCCTGCAGTTCAAACCGAGCATCAGTATGGGGAAGAAAGGTGATTTGAGTGACTTTGAACGTGGCATGATTGTTGGTGCCAGAAGGGCTGGTCTGAGTATTTCAGAAACTGCTAATCTACTGGGATTTTCACGCACAACCATCTCTAGGGTTTACAGAGAATGGTCCGAAAAAGAAAAAACATCCAGTGAGCGGCAGTTCTGTGGGCGGAAATGCCTTGTTGATGCCAGAGGTCAGAGGAGAATGGCCAGACTGGTTCGAGCTGATAGAAGGGCAACAGTGACTCAAATAACCACCCGTTACAACCAAGGTGGGCAGAAGAGCATCTCTGAACGCACAGTACGTCGAACTTTGAGGCAGATGGGCTACAGCAGCAGAAGACCACACCGGATGCCACTCCTTTCAGCTAAGAACAGGAAACTGAGGCTACAATTTGCACAAGCTCATCGAAATTGGACAATAGAAGATTGGAAAAACGTTGCCTGGTCGGATGAGTCTCGATTTCTGCTGCGACATTCGGATGGCAGGGTCAGAATTTGGCGTCTACAACATAAAAGCATGGATCCATCCTGCCTTGTATCAACGGTTCAGACTGGTGGTGGTGGTGTCATGGTGTGGGGAATATTTTCTTGGCACTCTTTGGGCCCCTTGGTACCAATTGAGCATCGTTGCAACGCCACAGCCTACCTGAGTATTGTTGCTGACCATGTCCATCCCTTTATGACCACAATGTACCCAACTTCTGATGGCTACTTTCAGCAGGATAATGCGCCATGTCATAAAGCTGGAATCATCTCAGACTGGTTTCTTGAACATGACAATGAGTTCACTGTACTCAAATGGCCTCCACAGTCACCAGATCTCAATCCAATAGAGCATCTTTGGGATGTGGTGGAACGGGAGATTCGCATCATGGATGTGCAGCCGACAAATCTGCAGCAACTGTGTGATGCCATCATGTCAATATGGACCAAACTCCCTGAGGAATGCTTCCAGCACCTTGTTGAATCTATGCCACGAAGAATTGAGGCAGTTCTGAAGGCAAAAGGGGGTCCAACCCGTTACTAGCATGGGGTACCTAATAAAGTGGCCGGTGAGTGTATATCGTAAAAGTAAAATTAAATAAGTAAATTGTGAGAATAAGAAAATTTTACAGTTTTGTAATTGCAAACATATGTCTTTTATGAGTGGTTTTATAATATAACAGTACATATTCAATTTTTGTTCAACAACAAATCGGTTTTTAAATTATCACAATATAGAAAATCAAGGTGAAGTTTTATACAGTGCAGTGAGTGGTTTTATACATAACCATGGCACAACATAGTCTGAAGTGTAGAAAGAACAAATAGTTCAGTACTGTTAACATAGGCCTAGAACATGCTCATATAACACAACCTGGCTTGAGCAACCAGGTCACTCTTTTCCGTCCGTGGAAATGGGGCTATGTTGTGAAGCAGTCGCCGCCTCCTCTGTCGATGACGGGGTAAGGACTTGGAGAATACTATGGTGCTGTCTTCTCTCCTCCTTCAGACACGCTCCATCAGGTCATCGCGGAATGCCTGATTTGTACATTCATACATGGACTTTGCCACCCATTGCTGAGACAGCCACAAGTAAACAACTTTGTGCTTATAATAACTGACTGATACTCAATAACTGAGTATGCTGTGAATGTAGCCTATTGTTAGTACATAAGAAATATTGGCATACTGCAAGTAACTGCTAGCCTATAAAACACATTTGTCATAGACCCAAACATAGGTCCTCAACTACATTCTAGCCATCAACTAATAACATTCCCACCAGAATCTACATTGTCTTATATCATACCTTGTTGTGTTGTAGTCAGTGGTCAGTGGTCTGCCAAGGGTACTGTTGTGATCTATTACGGCAAGTTGTGTGCGAGCCCTCATGCTGTCATAATTAAAGTGCAGTCGTTTCTCTGCTGGAACACTTCCAGAGATCCTGTGTAAATGGAAACACACACACACACACCCATTCCACCATGCCCTCAGAACCAATGATGGTTATGTAGTGACTATAAAGTATTTGTCTGGAGATTAAGGTGTTTCTTAGAAGTGCTCCAGTGGTACTGTCACTATAGAGTGGCTTAGATGATAATGATAATAATGTACATTTTCCCATTTTTAAGCACAAAACTGCATGACATAAAAACACTTCAATCTGTCTAAAGTCTTACCAGTATGTTTGAAGAGTGCCATCTGTCTCAAAACTCTAAGGAGATTGCTGTCCATCACCACACTCTTCAGTGCAAGAAAAACTGATGACTCTGACTTCAGCCACCTCTTCCGCCTCTGTTGCTCTTCTGTCAGGGTTGGGTGACCGCATGTACTGAACACCATCCTCTTCCCATCTATGTACACCACATATGTGATGGAGAAGTGATGCCCATATTCTTTAACATTCCTATACAAACCAAGTAATGAAAGTTGGTGAAATTTATAAGCAAATTTAAGCTGCACTCAGATTATATTTGCTCTCAGATGTTTAATTCCAATGTTATTATACTGATGGAAATTTTGTGTCTAATAGATAATTAGTGAATGTCGGATACAACTATTTTGTAATTACCTCTCTGGCACCTTAGCTTGTGTGACATGACCAGTAGAGATGGTTGATAATGGCCTTGATCCAAGGACGGAGGTCTTTGTTATCTGTCTTGTTCAATATGGACACAAGTTTTTTCTTCACACTTATACAAAACATCATTCAGTACAGTATATGAAGTTAGCTACAGAAAGTGAACAGAGAACATGCAATTCTATAGGCTCTATGCACGATCACTTCCGGGTTTGTCTCAGCACGCCCAGTGTCACTATTTGTCACGACCGACTAAGTGGAGGACATAGCGAAGTTGGTCTGGTTTTTAGTGCATTTATTAACTTAAATAGAAAAATAAACAGAACAGGAAAACAATTTCAACACTAATACCATTTCCGTCTGACAAGCAATGTTAAAATGTCAGACAGAACTAAGATCAAATCATAGCCAAGGAAAACAAAACAAAACCCAACATAAAAAAGGACCGGGAGCTTCAACTCTCACAAGTCTTGCAGCTCTGGAGATCTCGAAAAGCTCCCCCAACATTCTCAAAGCCTAAGCTTATATCCCTCTCAAGGCAGGCGTTGCTAATTTGCAACAATTAAAAACTAACTACCTTATTACTCATGATACATATTTTATGAGTTTTTTTTACTCAGAAGTACCATTGCAGGACTTGGTTGTCCATTAGCAACAAACAGTTTCCCACTTGCTCACCAGATGGCAGTGTAGTCTCACTTCCAACATGTGTGTTTCCATGTGCTCCCTGCAATAGATTTTCTTGGCATCGATTTCATGTAAGTATCACTATCAACCTCCATTAATTTGAAACTAAAACTGCACAAGAAGAATCATAAGTGTATATAGACACAGTAAATGCCAATTAGTAGATTTTATCTCTTCTGGATTTTTCCGCTGGTGCAGCTCTATTTCAACGTTGCAGATTTGCAACGTGTGGCCAGACAGGTACCACTGGATACCACATGCTTTATCTACTAGTTTGCCTATATTTTGAGCAACAGTTTATTCTAGGGTTATTTTCCTATCACCAGTGTTTACATATTACTTTGAGGTGTCACTGAGGGTATATCATATGGTTTTTAAATTTTTTTAAATTAAAATTTATTCATTTGGAGTGAAGTTACAATCAGAGGCAGATTTGATCAAAAGCAATGGCACAATACCATGTTCATTTGACTGTGCAGTGAGGAAAACTGATGTAGCTTAAATTCCATGGAACTTTTATTAGTACAGATCATTGTGTCAAAGCATTTTTTGGCCAACTACCTTACAAAATACTCTCTATGCAGGATTTGCAGTGTGTTATGGCAGGCAGACGAAAGATATACTCAGCAAAGGATGTCATCGAATTCATTTGCCTTCCTGATGGTGCTTTATCTGACACAGAGTCCATTCCAGACGATACAATTGCTGATCCAGATTTTGAGGAATCTGCTGAAGCATACGAGTCTGACTTCAGCTTTTATGAGGATGATGATCAGCCATTCGCAGCAATACCAACAGCTAATCTCAACCACCTTGATGTTGAAATTCATAATATACATGTAGACAGTGACACTGAGGTCCCAGATGACAATGAACCTCAGCCAGGACCAGCTCCTGTCAACAAAGAGTTTTCTTGGAGGCAGAGGAAACCCCCAGCAGCTGACATAGACTCTTCATTCCGAGGACCTGCATTCTCACCTCCCCCAGACGAAATACCAAGTCCAAAGTGGTATTTTGATCAGTTCATGGACAAATCTGTGTTTGAACATATTTCTCACCAATCTAACTTGTATGCAGTTATGAAGAATGGCTCAGAACTGAAAACAACCCCTTCTGAAATAGAGCAATTCATTGGTTTACACATGCTGATGACTGTAGTACGTATGCCATCGTACCGCATGTACTGGCAGACCAGGCTGATCTCATGAAGTAGCGTGTGTATGACACGCCAATTCGTATTTGCATTTTTGGCGTGTTATGAAGACGCATAATCGCTTTTCAGCGTGTTTATGAACGCCGTTGACTTAACGTTATATAAATATAGGACTTACCTCAACCCCGTCCCTAAACTTAACCGTCACTGGGGTTAATGGCATTTATGACTGTTCCCTTACCATCCTAGGGAAAAAAAAGATATGACTTACCTCAACCCTATCCCTAAACTTAACCGTCACTGGGGTTAATGGCATTTATGACTGGACATTTGACGCGCGTGTTCTGACACGCGGGATGACGCGGACGTTAATGGCGTAGACATACACGCATACACGCGGATAGCTCAAAATGCGTAGAAATAATACGCCACTTGACTCGAAAGTGGCGTGTATGTTTACGCAAAAGTCATGATGTCATGTTGGGCAGGCGGCAACCCGCTACGACCCAGTTGCGACAGTCATGGGACGTAAGCGATTTGATCATCTGCGTACATACATCCACATGAACGACAATACCAATGTGAAGCAAAAGGGTGAGCCTGGATACGATCCATTATTCAAGGTGCGTCCAGTTCTTGAGAAAGTCTGTGCCAACTGTTTGAAGGTTGAACCAGAAGAAAACCACTCCATTGATGAGCAGATGATCCCCTTCAAAGGAAAGATTGGAATGAAACAGTATATCAAGAGCAAGCCGCATAAATGGGGAATCAAGGTCTTTACTCGTGCAGGTGTCACTGGGCTAGTCTATGACTTTGAAGTATACACTGGAAAAGGGACCGTGACCAATGAGCGTGGACTTGGTGTTGCCGGTGAAGTTGTGCTTCGTCTCGTATCAGAAGTTCCAAAAGGACTAAACTACAAGTGCTTCTTCGACAACTGGTTCACTTCCCCTGAACTCATTGTGGAACTGAAGAAAGTGGGAATCCTGACAGTTGCCACCATCAATCGTAACCGTCTCCGTGGATGTATACCCTCAAGAGTGACAAGGAACTCTCAAAGGCCGGGCGTGGAGCGTATGAAGTGAAATACGAAAAGACAAGTGGGATGTCCATCGTGAAGTGGTATGATAACAAGGCAGTGTTGCTGGCATCATCCTTCATTGGCCCTGAACCTGTTGAGAGATGCAGAAGGTGGTCGAAAGAAAAGAAGGAATATGTGGAAGTGGACAGACCTCACGTTGTCAAGGTGTACAACCACAACATGGGAGGAGTAGACTTAGCAGACATGTTTGCAGCTCTCTATTGCATTGACATCCGCCCACGTCGTTGGTATCTGCGCATCTTGTACTACTTGATTGACCTATCTGTGGTCAATGGTTGGCTCCTCTATCGCCGTCATCTCACCCAGAAGCAGGAGAAGAAGTATATGCCACTTCTTGATTTCCGTGTTCAAGTTGCAGATGCCCTCATCAAGGTTGGCAAACAGGCTGACTTGAACAGTAGGAAAAGAGGACGACCATCATTGGAAGATGATCCAGCGTCCCAATCTGCCCCACCTCTACCTCCACCTCCAACTCCACCTCCACTTAAGAGGATCTCTGCACCATTGGTTGATGTCAGATTAGACCGATACGATCATTTCCCCATCCATGCAGAGAAACGTGGACGATGCAGACTGTGCAAGACTGGCTACACGCTAGGGCTGTAACGATATACGATATAAAATCGAAATCGCGATACTCAGGTCCACGATACTGTATCGCGATGTGAGAAGGCAGAATCGCGATACATCCCTTCCACCTCCCAGTTGGATCTTTCCCGTCCAGATCCAATGCTACCACATCTTTAAATTACTATTTATTTATATTATTTGAAGTTAACATTATAAAATATGTAGACCTACACCACAAAACTAGTTGAGGTTAAATTAGCCAAAACTTAAATCCATCAGACTAATCATTTTCAGAAAATGCATTTAATACCAATATATTTACCCTTCTGTTTATATATCCATATGCTACTCCCTTAATAAAATCAAGTACGTCCAGACATTAGAAAAATATAAGTCTACACATTCATTTTATATTTAATATGAGGGAAATACACACGCGTACACGGACGCGACACAAAACATCTTTAATATTTAGGTGGCAAAAATATAGCCTATATTTTTTTTATAATTCTGTAAATTACACTGTACAAACCAAAAGAAATACTAGGCTGCCCACGGGATGAAGGGTTAGCTCTCCCCAGAACATAAAATATTTATTTTGTTTTTTATTTTTCGTGTTCGAGGAAAAAAAAACAATGTCGTGACAGTTCTCTGAAGCGGCACTTAAACTGTCAGAGAATTCAAATAGAAAGCACAAAGACTTACTTTAAATTGAATTTTGTTTTTTTTATTAATTGTATGTCAATTTTAATAAATGTTTCATCAACCAATTGCCTGGATTTAATAAATAAGAAGAAAATATAGCTAGCCTACAGATAGGAATCACGACATTGAGGTGCCGGCGCCTGAATTGGAGCTCGTCTCATGAATCGCAACCCTATAAGCTTATAGACCTGAGAAATAAATGTTGAAATATCTACTTTTAAAAAGAACAATTCAAAACGAAAGAAAACAGACCGCTCTCTGCTTATGTAATCCGCATGAAAAGTGCATTTCTCTTTGGCGCGCTCGCGAAGGCTGTCGCGGTTATGGAATTTCCCTTGTGGTAACGTTGAGTGGCTCAATAGCACGATATGCCCTATTACCGCCATTCATTTATTTATTTAATTTATATGTATCTGTTGCTATATAAATATGTTTACGATGTGGACAAAAACAACGACATTTTCAGTAATCACTGTAACCGAAACTGTCTATAACGTTAAAATGATGATGCACGGCCACCTTTTCACGGCTTCAAAGACAGACGCAGGACACGCTCTGCTGATATCATTCATTGCTGTTTAAAGCCTCTGTAGGCTACACAGCATCACCAAGATAAAACACTCTTGTTATCATTACATTATGTACTGGTTTAACATGCAATACATGCATGAAGTTCAAAACAAGAAGGGTATAGCCTTATAAAAAATATATATAGCTGGAGCACAGAAAACAACCCAAAAGCAGCAGCCTACACTGCCTAGTTTAGTTTAATAATTTGCATAGTTATTATTGTTTTTTGGTGTTCAGATTTTTTCCAAATTTTATTTAATAAAAATACCTGTACATTTTTTCCTCTCAAAATCTATTTTTCACACCAAGCCCCGCCCCCGTGATGGAATCGCGATACGAATCGAATCGTGGGTCAAAAATCGCGATACGAACCGAATCGTGGCTTTGGTGTATCGTTACAGCCCTACTACACGCAAATGGCCTGCCAGAAGTGCAAAGTACTTCTGTGCTTTACAAAAGAAAAAAACTGTTTCTTGGAGTACCACATGGCAAAGTGACTTTGAAACATGCTCTACTCAATGAGGATTTGAGATATTGGATTTAGATCCCAGATTATTTTTGTTGTTGTTCTGCCACTGAAAAGCACTTGAAAAGCACTTTGTTACATTGTTTGAAAAGTTATATAAAAAGTTGTTGTTCATATCATATTCATTAGTCAGTGTCTAATTCAATCATCAAATATATTTGCCTTCCTGATGGTGCTTTATATCACACGGGACACAGAATCCATTCCAGACGATACAATTGCTGATGTCAGTGTCTAATTACCACAGTGGGCCAATGTTGCAAATCTGCAACATCCCAGAATGCCTTGCAGGTGAAGGTCTCTCTAAAAAAAAGTCAGGATTTTATTGTACTACCCCATATGATAATTTTCCCCAAATATCAGATTTTTCCTGTTACTAAAACTTAATTTGAGCCTGAGAGGGATATACAGGTGTAGATCACCTGTCTGGAAAAACTTGGCACAGAATGTTTCTGAAACTACTGAAAGCAATTAAGAATTCGGCAGAAGAAAGATTACGTTGTACAGTAGTCTGGAATTGGAATTGGAATTGGTCACCACAGTCAACCATTTTACTATCAGCAGCAGGCGAAGGAAGCAGTAGTGAAGCGAAGTTAATGTCCTTACCTTGGATGATGTTAGCTCTTGTATTTGGAGTCACCGTAATGGTGGCTGGTGAAACAAAGCGCCTAGCAAAAGACTGAGCTGGGGTAGCTGTAGAAAGATTGAAGGCTCAAGTTGTGAGTGGAGCAGAAACATCCTGGAATGAAGTCTGAGCCCTGTATTGAAAAGCTGGCTGGGTAGACGCATTTGAAGGCACGAGTGATCGCTTAATCCAGTGGCAGCAGGACAGACCTGAGAATTTGCTGAAACGTTCATGGCAGGATTCAGGCTGGTATTAGAATTAACGAATGAATGTTCGAAATTCGCCATCTTTGATTCTAAGCATTTAAATGCTTGGGAAAGGCTTTGAAGTGCTTGAATGAGTAGTGAATTTGTATCAGCATGATCGGAGATGGTGGAGATGGTGCCTTTGCATGCAGTGTTGTTCTTTTTGCAGGAGGGGTTGAAGATTATTTGGCTGTTCTCTTCCTGCCTGCTTGTTTTGGCTGTCTTGGCGAAGTTGAAGTTTTTGGAGTAGTAAAAGTGGGAGCAGGAGGATTTCCCAGGGTATTTTGGGCCAGGAGAAGCAGATGCTCTCTGGACAGATCATGGCAGGTAGGAATACCGGCTGCCTCGAGAGTGCTGATCATGTTCTCCAAAGACCAGTTTGCCCATAATGAGTCGCGGCATTGAATGCGTGTACTGCGCTGTGCAGCGAGAGGAGACGGAGGGAAAAAATTATCATCAGAGTCTGAATAGATACAAACAAAGTGGGTGTCCTGAGACATTGTGGTAGCAACTGAGCGCGAACAAACTATTGGCAGCGTCAGCATCTTCAAACTCAGACATGTGTAAGTACCAATCTTTTATACAGCAAGTATTAGCACATGATTGGTTAGATGTGAAGGCAATAAGTGATGCAACAAGTCCTCCTGACAGAACTTATGCTAAAGCTTTCATTTCAAGACTGATTTTATTTTTTTCAAGAGTCCCACTCCATTGCTAGCGATACTGCTTTTTAGAAAAAAATCAGTGGATGATGTTTGGATTGCTCATGGTTCGGAGTGTTCAGCGGGAGTTCTGACTTTGAAAAACCTGGGGACGTTTTGCACTACTTTAGCGACCCAAATGGACATTATATGCCTATGGTCATTTGTTTAAACAATACTGTGGTAATACTAATTAATATCTATGGTTATAGTAGTTCTCATTAGACTTGATTTTGTCATGATCCTGGCTCTTTTTCTCCTTACTCTGTCTCCCCCTTTTGGACACACATATACAGTACACATACACACTCGCTGACTACCACACCCCTCGTCATGCATACATCTCTCTCATTCATCATGCATTGCACACACATCTCTCTTATCACCCCCAGTTGTTTCCACTCTCTACTCGTTTTCATGTCATCCTTTCCACACCTGTTCTCTCTTTCTCTAATTATGTCTGCTACTTTAAGCTCTGCTTTTCCCTGTCTCTTTGCCAGATTATTTCAAGAGTAATACGTATGAGACCTCTGAGCACTTACCTCTTGTTCCTGTCCTGTCTTGTGCTCTTTTGGAGATTGTTCTACCTCTGAGTATTTGCTACTAAACTGTGCTTGTTATAGAGTACCTGTTCAGCACCTGCCCTTCATCAGAATCAGAATGCGAAATGCTGACTGGGAGAGAGGAGTAGCTGGGGATGGAGGAGGGTAATGCACTCCTGAGAAATGCAATAGCTTCAGATAATACTGAAGGAGCTTATATGTATAGATACAGTGATATGCGTCGTATTCCTATAGGTAGACGTGGATCAGCTTAGAGTCAGCTGATGTGAGCTTGCCAGCTGTGTCCTGCCAGAACTCACAGTACTCTTGATTTGTTTCTTTGAGTTTGTAAAGAGATTTAAAGCACCGTTTTTGAAGACTGTGTGAACGTGCTCTACTGTGTAAGAACAAGCCTATGATTGAATTTGTAAAAAAAACGAAATGACTGAGAAAAATTAGAAATATTCCTCAGATGCCATGTCTGTAAATTATATCAAAACATCTAGCATTAATTCAATCTCAAACAGTTTCATTAAAATAAGTTATTACTCCACCACGTGCGTGACGTCATAAACCAAAGTAGTTGAACAACCACTTTGCGACAATATGGTTTCAGGAACCGTAACTAGCTAGTTGATTTCTTCAACGATGTGTCGTATGGTAGTGAAGCGTTGAGTTACGTCGTTCTATGGGAAACGCACCCCTGAACGGCTAGTGGCTTAATGCATTAGACAGTGATATTAAAATAAATGCATGATATTATCAAATTCAGCAGGCTAAACCCCATACTGGTAAGTGTTAAGTGTTTTCCTCCCTTAGAAAATGCTTAATGTGGCCTAATGCATTAAGACAGTGGTATTAATTGAACAAAACACGCTGACAAACAGATTGAATCCAACATTTGATGATAATATAGAGTAGTGAGAGATTTAAAAGCAATATTTTGTTGGACAGTCATTTTTGACCGGGAACACCTCAGACCACAAAAATGTACAAAAGTTCTCAAAAATGTGGTGGAAGAACTTATACCCAGGGTGAGTGAAGTCAGCAAGTTTTAGTCCAATGTGATAACGGCAGTTTTGGGCATAAGAAAATCCTCTTTGGGTTAAAATGACCGAACACAACTCCGATCTTGTTTCATTTTGATTTGATATCGATTGATTTAGATTTACTGTCTATCATGCGCAATGCATGTAAAAAAAAATGTCTCAATTTATTCTTTAAACTACAGAGTACAGAGAATTCTGTCAGTTGGTACATAAGGCCTACTATAATATTAAAGGTTAAAATTAACTACTGATTTGTACCAATTAAAAAAATGTATCAATTAACAATTACTTTGAATTGCACATTTAGTTTTTATAATTATAAAGTTATAATAACCTTTTAAAGACATAATTATGTTTTTACACTGACTCGTTGAGTTCTTCAAAACTGTGATGGACACGTTTGATTACATGACTTTAGAAAAATAAAACTTTTAGAAAAATAAAATGTCTAAAATCACACTTTTTCTGAAACAACACAAATATTTCAACCGTGATTTGAAATGTATTCTGGGGTAGAAATTATTGAGGTGGAAATGCCATTCTAGTATTTTTTAGTTAATAATATGTCAGAATCTTTTTACAACAAGTGTTTGTTTCCTAAACTGAACTTTTTTTAACAAAAATTTTTGTTGTAATTGATGTTACCAAAACGGGGCAACATAAAAAATCAGAGAGCGTGGTGTAAACAACCTTCTTACAATTCCTTCTTACCAATACACAATGAAATTATATGATCACTTTCACATTAATATGACAAAATGACAGCCTGATAGGAGATTGTGTACAAAATACTTAATTGTGCTTGAAATACTTGAGTTATTTACCCTTGCATATCACATATCTCAAGCATGCTCTTCACTAACACTGTTATCTCCTTGGTAACCCACACAAAGTTTTAATCAAATTGTAGTTTGACAATATTGTTGGTTGTGATGGAATTGACAACTGGTTGACTGGTGGCACCAGTGGGAATATGCAAGGAGAAAGGTCCCGCTTTCAGTCTCAGTACATTCCAGTCAATCATCCCACAAGATGGCGCCATTTCATGTTCTGCCAGTTAAAGCAAATTCATAAATAAGCAATGTTCATATTGTCCCAAAATTATTACAAGTCATTGTTATCCAAAACATTTAAACCATCTAATTTAATGGTATTAACTACGAGTATGGTAATAGTTTTCTAATTCCTGTTTTTATATTCATACACAAACCGATTCACACAATCCTGCAAAACCCCAGTCCTAGGACACTTTTATTTTTTTTTTCAACTCTGTATTTGTATTATTAACTTTCAGGAATGAATTTCTGTTTTAATTATTTAAATGTAATTGATATTCACCTGACCAACTCATAACCCTAAACATATCGACTGGTAACCCTCTTAAAAATGTCATATTGCAGGATTACACTGCTGTCTTAACCAGCTCTTTATGATCGTTATTCACCTCCATCAAGTCAAGTGACGCGTCAAGCAGGGGTAAGGTTTATTTTTATTCTCAAGTAAGACGTTGGGAAAAATTTGAAGTTGTGGAATGCAGCACAAGTCCTTAAAGGGATAGTTCACTTTGAAATTAATTTTTGATATGTTTTAGCTAACCTCAAGGGCATCCAAAATGTAGGTGTCTTTGTTTCCGCAGTATTTTCAATTTTGATATTTTTAGGTCAAACCGTTCTTGTCTGTCAGTCATATAATGGAGGTCTATGGGGTCCACCACAAAGAGCATGCACAGAGAAGTCCAAATTAAACATGATTTAATGACTCATAAATGTAAGTACACATTGATGGCCTAAGACACGAAACGAGCGGTTTGTGTGAGAAAACGAACAGTATTTATATCATTTTTACCTCTTGTAACCAGAGCCAAGTCCAAGTGTTCTGAGAGGGCGCTTCGGTCTGCGCAAGCGCGCCGGAAAGCCCCGGAAGTGATCTCTCGCGTGTGTATGTCACTCATTGTTTACACAGATTTCAGAAGTGTTATCCTTCATTGTGAAGATCTAAACATATTTAGATATACAGGAAATTGCAATGGAAGACGATTTCAACATATCAACAGACAACATTGATTTTTTTTTTTCGCAACTACGCAAAAGATCACTTCCGGCGCTTTCCAGCACGCATGCGCAGACCGAAGCAGCCGTACCTTCAGATCACTTGGACGTGGCTGTGGTTAAACGAGGTAAAACCGATATAAATACTGTTCGTTTTCTCACACAAACTGCTCGTTTTGTGTCTTAGGCCATCAATGTGTACTTAAATTCACAAGTCATTAAATCATGTTTAATTTTGACTTCTCTGTGCATGCTCTTTGAGCTGGACCCCATAGACTTCCATTATATGACTGACAGACAAGAATGCTTTTACCTAAAATTATCAAAATTGAAAATACTGTGGAAACAAAGACGCCTACATCTTGGATGCCCTTGAGGTAAGCTAAAACATATCAAAGTGAACTATCCCTTTAAGTATAGTGACTATCCTGAGATGTGACGGGCACAGGCACCAGACAGGGAAAAGCATTTAAAAATATCACATCATCATTAGTAGTATAATGAAATAATCATAATTTTTATGTTGAAAAAGGTTTATTTAGTCAGAATACACAGCTAGATTTCAACAGCCATCAATGGAGAAAGATTATTTTTCCTGCAGAGTTTCTAGTTACAACATTTACCAGCCGGAGCTAAAGACCTGTTTACATCAAGAACAACAACTATAAATGAATAAAAACTATAACAATTATTGTTATATAGGATCTACACCAACTCACAATAACTTTCTCTTTATTGTAAGCGTGTGCTACATTTGAATGGTTTAAACTCATTTGGATTCTGCTTGGCTGTCAATATTTCTATTATTATTATTATTGTAGCTAAAAAAAAATAGTTCTGAAAGGTGATTCCAATCATATCGTTCCTCTGTCAATATCATTTTACCTGTGGTGTGGATTGCCATACTTTTGAAAAATTAGACTGATTATTACAGGTTTCTTAGTTATTTTGAGACATCCTCAAATTCATGATCATTTTCAATTCAACTTTTAGAATTTGAAAAATGCAAATAGAGGCATTTTTACTGGTAAAATATACACTAACTTTGGAATACAACATTGTTTTTTATTATGCAGTAAATGAATTTATTATTGGGCTACTTATTCGTGACACTCATGTCACAACACTGGTTTACTACATGACATGGCAAACAATATGGGAAAGAGATGTGACATTCCTTGGTGTGGAACAGGATACGAGACAGGATAAGATGCACAAAGGAGGGAGGTGGGCTTCCAGGGGTTATCCATGGGGTATCTATAGTCCATTAAAACCCTTTTAATGGCAGCATGTGATGGCTTATGCACCTGTATGAAATATTTCCGTCCGATTATATTGTTTATTGACAGTGAGATTTTAAATTCTCAGTAAAGCCAATATGAAAGAAAATCATGTGAACCATTACCACTCGCAAACAATATCACAGACCATAAAACTTACTAGGGCACGGTCTTAAAAATCTTAACTACATAATTTGTAATACAGGTCTTAACTACATAATTTGTAATTGTAATGCTAGATACAAATAGGTGTTTGTGTCCAAAAATAGGAAATTTAACAAATTATTACTATCATTGTTTTTTGTGTCTGTGCTGTTCAGACACCGTTCTTGGAAAAGCATGCATCACACACTGTTTCATAACCCTCTATGGCTTATGTAACCCAAAATCAAAAATGCCAAGATCACATTTTACTCCGAAAACCAAATAAAATGAAAAGATTTTTTATATATATTAGTAAGATTTTTTTTGCATTGCGACATTATGGCATGAAAATGACCCCTTCCCCCATTTTCATACATTATCAATCAATCAATCGTTAGGTACAATGTACTGGGTTCACGTCGTCTGCAAAACAGGGTTACACATTATTTTAAGCTGTCTGTGTTACAGTATAATTACACATTTAAGTACTAAGTAATAATAAGCAACTACATGTACTTACTATAAGGTCAGAGTTAGGATGAGAGGTTGGTTTAGGGGTAATTTATAGTTATTTTTACAGTAACTACATGTAGCGTGTAACAAGGGCGCTGTAAAATAAACTATTGAGGTGGGATATACGGGTAAAGTTAAGGTGGTTTGGTGGCATGGGAAGCTTTACACCCCAAAGTATACTTTGTTCTTTTTACACGTACACCTAGACGGTCCCACTTTATATTAAGTGGCTTTAAGTACTATGTTCTTACATCGAAAAATAAGTACAATATATTATTGTGTTCCTGTTGTATTGTAAAACACTTTTGCTGCTATTGAGGTAAGATACGGGTAAGGTTAGGGACAGGTATGATGGTATGGGTTGGTTTAAGGGTAGGTTAAGGTGTTAGGGGAGGGTCAACTATGTAATAACAATGTAGTAATTATAGTAATTATAGCTGTAATTACATACTGGTATTTTTAAAATGTAAGTACAATGTAAAAACATTTATGTACACAATAAGTCAATTGTACCAAATTATTCATTTCAATGTAAGTACAAGGTACGGTAACACTTTATTTTACGGTGTCCGTGATACAGAGTAATTACTTAATTAATTACTTAGTAGTAGACGTTGTAATAACATGTAACAAAATGTAATTAACATGTAACTAAGTTACGGAACAGCCTGTACTTACAGATTGTAATTACACTCATGTAAAAGGCAGCTACTGTTACACATGTGTAACAGGCCGAGTCGGTTACATACGTGTAATTATATAAAAAAGTATGTTGTTCTACTCAATGTAACAACAAGTATTTAAATATGTTACTAAGGTGGGAAAAAAGCTTGCAGTTCCACATGGTCATTTTGTACCTTCTAAAATAGTGTATCAAGATTGTACCTAAGTGTTCTTCATGTGTATAAGGTATGTAAATACACATGAGGTACACTTCAGTACAATCTTGATTCACTTTATTTTACGTAGCTTATTCCTGTGTAATATTATGTAATTGCAATGTAATTAGGAAGCAACCGCATACATTTATGCTGTGAACGAGGAAGTTAAGCCTAATTCAAACTAAAGTACATATGGATAAGGTATGTAGTTACACATGAAGTACACTTAAGTACAATCTTGATACACTTTATTTTACGTAGCTTATCCCTGTGTAATTGCAATGTAATTAGGGAGCTACCGCATGCATTTATGCTGTGAATGAGGGAGTTAGGTCTAATTCAAACTAAAGTATATATGGATAAGGTTTATAGATACACATGTAGTACACTTAAGTACAATCTTGATACACTTTATTTTACGTAGCTTATCCCTGTGTAATATTATGTAAATTGAATGTAATTAAGAAGCTACTGCATATATTTAAGCTGTGGACTAGTGGGTTAATTCAGATGGAGAAGGTATGAAGATACCCGTGAAGTGCACTTAAGTATGTGATATACTTTATTTTAGAAGGTACAAAATGACCATGTGTAACTCCAAGCTTTTTAACTTAGTAACATATTAAGTACTTGTTACATTGTACCAAGTCGGTAACACATATGTAACCGACTCGGCCTGTTACACATGTGTAACAGTAGCTGCCTATTACATGGGTGTAATTACAATCTGTAAGTACAGGCTGTTCTATAACTTAGTTACATATTAACTACATTTTGTTACATGTTATTACAATGTTTACTACTAAGTAATTAATTAAGTAATTACTCTGTATCATGGACACCGTAAAATAAAGTGTTACCCAAGGTACTTAAAGCCACTTAATATAAAGTGGGACCCAGCTTTATAATATTTTAGGCCAGAGTTGAACAAATGCAGGTACTTTCTAACCTCTTTGTATAATCTTTCATCTATTTTCCAGAGGACAGCAATCAAAAAAGCAAGAGATTTTAAATGTATCAGCCAAACCAAGCTGTTAAGGTTAAAGGTCATTTTATGAAACAGGTTTACATTATCATGAATGATGCCAGAAGTCAGTTTTCTCTAAAAACAGTTCTGTTCATTTTTACAGCCAAAAACAATGATTAATTAGCTCTGTAGTAACCAGTTATATTTAGGCTCACTGCTCACAGTCATAAACCACACTTTATTATTACGTAAAAACACCGTTGTCTAACACCTCTGTGTGTTTAATAAAATAACATTTTCAAATTTAAATATATTACAGATGTTGGACAGGCTCCAGCATTCCCAGCACTGGAAGATAGATGGATGGATCTGTTGAACAAGCTGAGCTAAATACATGTTAAGTGTCTGAACTTTGCCCACAGAAACCATATTTAGATTTTTTTCAATTGTTCTGTAATGTGAAAAAATTACGAAAGACCTTTAATCTGTTGTATAAGTAAGGTTGAATACATTTACCCCTGCTTTTACAGACAAGGCTTAAAGGGATAGTTCACTTTGAAATTAATTTCTGGTATGTTTTAGCTGATGAAGGTGTCTTTGTTTCCACGGTATGTTCAATTTTGATATTTTTCGGTCAAACCGTTGTTGTCTATCAGTTATATAATGCAGGTCTATGGTCACCACCTCAAAGAGCATGCACAGAGAAGTCCAAATTAAACATGATTTAATGACTCGTAAATGTAAGTACACATTGATGGCCTAAGACACGAAACGAGCGGTTTGTGTGAGGAAACAAACCGTGAGAAAAGGTGTTACCTCTTGTAACCACAGCCACATCTAAGTGATCTGAGGGAACGGGCGCTTCGGCTGCATGCTCTTTGAGGTGGTGACCATAGACTTGCATTATATGACTGATAGACAAGAACGGTTTGACCTAAAAATATAGAAATTGAAAATATCGGGGATGCCCTTGAGGTAAGCTAAAACATATCAAAAATTTATTTCAAAGTGAACTATCCCTTTAAGCCTAGTGTCAGACTAAAATGCATGTTTGAGCTGTTTTAACTGAAAGCAACTTACACTGATACAGTATATCTTAAAATATGTCAGTGTCATGATGTGTCTCAAGATGTATATCAGTAATGTTTTTTTGGTAACGCTTCCTTTTACAGTACAGTACTTACAGTGTACTTACCTAGAAAGTACTGCTAATATAAGGTAAGAACATGGAACAGGGGTAGGATTAGGGGTAGGTTCAGGGTTAGTACTAGTTATTACCCAGTAATTGTAGTTACTAAAATAAGTACATAGTATTTACATGGGTAACTGGACTGTAAAAGGAAGCGTTACCGTTTTTTTCTTCTTCTTCTTCTTCTTCTAAGGCATGTTTATAAAAGCTATTTCAACGTCCTAATTGAACTAAGGCCTAATTTTGGCTTAATCTAAACCCTTTCATGTGAAACTAGGCCTTATTCACTTAGCAGCTGCTTTTTTTAGACTTACAAATCACACAATATTCAACAGTGAGGTGTTCAGCTTGCCATACACCACATTTTTAAAAATAATTTATTGTCTAATTGTAGTACATGTATTAAAAGCTTAATGTTAAACATTTAAGATAGTGAACTTGATATTTAAATGTGCTTATGTGCTCTTTTTTTGTTATCCAGTCTCTAATTTTGTAGTTGTATTTCCTGTTCCTTTTCCTGTTTCCCCATTGTGATTTCCTGATTGTTCCCACCGGTGTCTTGTTAGCCCTTGTATTTACAGCCGTCTTGTTTCCCTAGCACCTTGTTGAGCTTTGTTTGAGTTTTTTTCACTGTCGGTGAGTTTCTATTACCATGGTTCAGGTTCATAGTTCAATTCTGTTTATTTTGTATCTATTCTGTATTGTATGGGTTCAGTTTCGTTTTACCGTCAGAGGATTGTGTGACGGTTGCTCACATTTTAAAACACAGCAGGCTTGTTCAAAAATATTACACCCCAAGAAATACATTGATTCAATAAAATCTTATGAGATTGCTATTTGATTAATATGTAGTGCAAATGTTCAGATCAAATGGAAAACCTCAAGCTTTTTGTTATTTGACTATCATTAGTAATATGAAGAAAAACATCTTATATTTTAGATTCATCATCCTGAAGTTTAATTACAAAAAACATCATCATAGTGTACACATAATACAATACAATGTGGAAAAAAAGTAAAAGTGAAATTTAAAAAAAAAAAAAATAGTGAAAAATGGTATAATTTTCCTGAGGTACATACTGTTTCACTAAATAAGAGTAAAAACATACAAAATCAGAATCAGTCAATACAAAATGCTAACTGTCCTTTTGAGCGACTACATAAATGCTTTTACATTTACAACACACTGTCATATCGTAAATTTAAAATGAATGCTATTTCCCTGTAGGGAAAAAAGGATATATTTACAGATATTTAGTGGTCTTGAGGAATATCATTCACTAAATATGCCGAGTCTCGTATCACTTTGAAGACATCTCTACGGCAGGCGGGTCGTCTGTACCGTTGACCTCATAGTCTGTGTTTGGGCCGGAGACCAGCATTCGCACGCGCTCAGGGAAGTCGTCCAGTTTAGGGAAGAGAAGAAAGTCATAGACCAGCGCGGCTGCCACCCCTCCACACATAGGCCCTACCCAGTACACCTGCGTAGAAATCATTTCAAACATCCTTTAGGAACAGCATACAAATGGATTGATATATTTGCGTTTATGGAAGGACATCTCATGGTAATATCATATGAACAACATCTGAGGGTGCTTTCCAGCGCTACTCTGTTTCTGATTTGTTGTCAATGCTAGAGATTGTTTGCATATCCTTGATATTCTGGTACTCAAATATGACTCAAGTTCAACTCAAATGTAATCAGTAATGCAGTCTGAGGAGCCAGAGGAGTTTCCTGGTTTCTCCCAAGGTTTTTTCCTCCATTCGGTCACTGATGGAGTTTGAGTTCCTCGCCACTGTCGTCTCTGGCTTGCTTGAGGACTCTAAATATTCAACATATTATTGATCTGAACTGCACTGTTGCTGTTGTATGAGAACTGAACTGAGCGATGACAATTTTTCCAGAACTGCTTAGATGAAATGAACTAATTTAACAATTGATGCATTATGTTCCTGTTATCACTGTAAAGCTGCTTTGAAACAATCTGTATTAGATAGATGATAGATATATAGATAGATAGATAGATAGATAGATAGATAGATAGATAGATAGATAGATAGATAGATAGATAGATAGATAGATAGATAGATAGATAGATAGATAGATAGATAGATAGATCAGATTTTCTTAATAGCACATCTCTTCTCAACAAGCCACAAATTTTAAGGTTTCATTCATGTACCAAACATACTTCAGGTAATCGTTTTGTTCATCACTAACCGTAGGAAGCACACATCTGATACACATCTTAAAATATAGCAAATGAGCAAACTCTCTACATCTGCGGTAAAATACCGGATGAAAACATGCACTTTAAATAGACATGTGCTATCTGCGACCCTAAGTACACTAATAAACCTTTAGCAAACAATACACAAACATGTGAGTTAACTAAGTTAACTATAGATTATTCTTGACTAGGCATTCATCTAAAACAATATCATTGTTACTCATTAACTATAAAAGTTCAACATTAGCTGATTCTGTCTTCTGATAAGATCCTGGATGGTTTACAATTAACATCTGCATTCTCTAGATATGGATAGCATGTATTAATTTGCACAGGTGAAAACAGAAATGTCATTTTACCCAGTGGTTGGTAAAATCTCTCAGGATTACTGCCGGACCGAAGGATCGAGCTGGATTGATTCCACATCCCGTGAAACTGATCTGCACAAAGACGAACAAAAGAGGATGGAGACGATGTTGGGAGTCTTGGGAGATTGAGTTTGGTTGGGCCACTTTATTTACATTTTTCCAAAAGCAGAAACTGATTACCATAGCTAAACATAGCTCTATTTGTGTGATGTTGCTTTATATATTCATATGGTAACCCTGGCAATCTTTACAACAGTTACAGGAATGCTCATGCAAAGAAAACGTAGCAGTAGATGTCTGAATGCTGATTACTCACGGCTGTCAAATGTCCCAGGCAAACGCTGAGGCCGATGGCCAGAGGGGCGGAGCCTGACACGTCCCGCCTTCTTTTGTCTGTGGTTGCTAAGACACACAACACTAGCTGGAAGGTAGCGAAGAGTTCAATACCAACACCTTGACCTGCAGAGATACTGCCGTTGATCTGTAGTAATATAAATATATATATATATTTATGTAGTAAAAGTTCAGTATTTATAATAATTTAATTAATTTCAATGCATGAACATCACAATTATATATATATATATATATATATATATATATGAACTTAAAGCAGAAGAAACACTCATTTTATGATGTATAAGCAAGAGGTAATTAAGTAAGAAATATAGTTTTTAGGTCAGAGGATAGCGCTCTGATGTCACTCAGCAATAACAACATAACACTGACAGCCAGCAGCTTTAGCAAAGCAAATATTGTAAGTACATTACGCCTTCTTGAAATGTTCAGAAATGATATTCACTGGAAAGAACGCTGCTTCTGAACAGACATGATAAGTTTATCAACAGATCTTGCCTGCCCACACGCCCATTCATAGTGACGGATTCTAACGTGTGGGTTTTCCTCTGTTTACCGACTGCTATTAAGTACGTTTCTAACATTTTAGTATATGCTGTAATTTAAACCAGAGTAATGAATGACTTTCAGTATACAGAAAAATGTGGGATTTTTGTTTTTGTTATTTTAACCTTATATATTTGAAACCTTGAACCTTTGTTATTTGATATATATATATATATATATATATATATATATATATATATATTTAGGTAACACTGTATTTTACAGTGTCACTGTAACAAATTACATGCAATTTATATAGTAAGTACATGTAGTTGCTAATTATTACTTAGTACTTACATATACAATTACACTGTAACAATGTCCCCTTAAAGTAAAGTGATTTATTCAATAAGACAAATATTTAAGTACAGAGCACTGTCAATTAACATGTACTTACTATGGGGTTAGGGTTTGGTTGAGGGTTAGTTGCATGTAATTATGCATAATTTACTGTTATTACTATGATAAAGTACATGTAACATATGTAACAAGGTTAAAATAATGTGTTCAAAATTCAAAATGTGTTCATGAAATTAATTCATGAAATTGAAACAAATTTAATTGGCTTTTTCCTGTAAAGACATTTGAAAGCTCTAAGTAAACTGCACTGGAACTGAGAGGTTCAGAAGAGCAGGTGACTTCGCAGAGATAAGAAGGATCGCTCACTCACCGCGTTCAGCCCCAGGGCGTCCCCTTTCGTGACACCATATACAATGCCACTCGCCAACGCTGCACCGAACATTTGGGCCACGATATACATCACAGCCTTCAGCAAGCTGATCTTACAGCTGGCCAGCAAGCCTAGCGTCACAGCTGGATTCAGGTGAGCTCCACTGATGTGACCCAGGCTTTGGGCAAGAGTGGCAATGGCCAACCCGAATGCAAGTGCCACCTTGACCTCCTGGTCTGGTTTGTCATTGTTGGTGTTTCCGACTGCAGCTGTAATGCTCAGAAAGATGAAGAGGGTCATGCCGACCAGCTCAGCCAAAACAGCCCTCCAGAACGCCTTGCTCTTCAGCTCCTTCATGACGGGCAGCTCTGGGCACTCTCAGCTGTGTGAGGGAGAGGGTTTCTGTGGGCACTAAGTGCGTTTCTCTGCCAAAAGAGAGTATTTATAGGGCAGGTCCTGCTAATGAAGACAGGAGGCGGGTTTAAGCTTCAGGAGCAGAAAGAGTGAGTGAGAGAGAAGCAAAAAGGCAGGCGAAGTTAATGAGACATCTTTAGTTTTTTTTCCCCCTGCTTCTTAACTCTCGTTTCATTGACACTTTAAGTATATCAGAGAAGGGCGTGATCTGAGCTGATTTAAACATCAATTTCCAGTTGAAACTCCAGCTAAACTATAAAAAGAATATTAGTCATTTCATCAAAGCTGTATTTGGAAATGATGTATTTCAGAATTTTCAAGATCTTAAGAAACATGAATTCTTTCAGGTGTGGCCACACTTTTGGCTGGTCAGTTTTTCCTAGTCAAAGAAATACTGTATGTGATTTTCTGTAGTGGGATGTTTGTGTTGGGTTTTCATGTTTTAGGGGAAGTTTCCATAGATATGGTGGTTTTATCAGCCCATTCTCATCCTTTAGCGTCACATAGAACGCTATATGACAAAACGGCGCTATACTACGCACATGGCACCCTTTATCGTTAACATAACATGCAAACCCAAGGCGTCATAAATCCTTTAGCGTAATATGAGACTAACCTACCCTACCCCACACCTAAACCTACCCACAGCGCGTGTTATATTAACGATAACGGGTGCCATGTGCGTAGTATAGCGCCGTTTTGTCATATAGCGTTCTATATGACGCTAAAGGATGAGAATGCGTTGGGTTTTATACTGTACAAACAGTTCCGTACACAATACTTAATGCACCTACACATAAACCTACACATTAGTTTCTGCATTGTTACATATATATATATATATATATATATATGTACTGTACTGTGCAATAGGCATGCTAGAATTTTTGCACCAATGAAATGTTTTTAAGCGTTTTATTTATATCTTTTGCTCTAGTGTGTTAGTAGGAAATATCCCAAGCCGATCTCATTGCAATTTGTACACATTTTACAAAGTTGCTAATTTGTATGAATTTGTAAGAATGACCTAGTCATGACCACGCCCTAAACCTACCCAACACTGGGGTTTAGACAAAACGTATGAATTCGTACAAGCCCTGTTAAAAAAAATGCTAAGTAGACTTGCAGCCAGACTAATTATCAGTATATTTCAAGTGTGTTATTGATTAGTTAACTTGAAATGTGCTGTTCTGAAACAATAAATTTTATACTAAGTATATTTTAGTTGTAATTAAAGTGTAGTAAAGCATAATTTTAAGTGTATTTAGTAACTGGACCAACTTTAAGTTTACATAGTATACTTAAAGTATATGCCTGTGTAAGGACTAATTACATGCATGATAAGTGATATTAAAGTGTACTTTATTTGTGTTTCAAGTACATTACAAGTGTCTTGGAAACATACAAGCAATATACCATAAGTATATATATACATATATTATTTTTCAATATTTCAGCGTTTTTGCCTTTTATTAGGATAGGACAGTATCTAGGCAGGAAGTGAGGTGAGGGGACAGGATCAGGAAAGGTCCAGTACTTGAACAGGGGTGCGCACATGTCGGCGCACTTGAACATGCTGGTGCACTTGCCCACAAGGCTATCATAGTGTGATATATTTGAGTAAAAAAAGCGCTTTACATGGAAGGGGAATCTCCTCAACCACCACCGATGTGTGCAGCATCCACCTGGTGATGAAGCCAAACATTATATTGGGATGATTAGGAGGATATGATGGACAGAAGCCAAGGGACAAACTTGGCCAGGATGTCGGGGATACACCCCTACTCTTTTTCAAAGAAATCTTGGGATTTTTAATGATCACAGAGAGTTAGGACCTCAGTTTAACGTCTCATCCGAAAGACGGGATACCTTTGGTTTATTCCAGATACTACAAATTGCAAACTTCGTCTTCAATAACAAATGTACATTATTAGACAAATAAAACTTAGCTATACTTTGTACAAAATACTACGGTGTATTTTGAAAATGTACTTTTAATGCATTGTTACAATTATCATTTCCAGCACACCGTTAAAGTATACCTAAAATACATTTTTAATGAAGTGGAGATAAATACACTTTCAAAAAATAAACTGAATTTTCACTTATACACAAGTATATTTGTCTGAAATATATTTATAGAAAATATACTGAAGTACAATTATATTAAAGTGTGTTCAAAGTCAAATTGAGAAAATGGGTAAAAGCACGATTCTAATATACCTTTAATATATTTAAAGATAGAACAATTTTTGTTAGTATATTTACAATGTACTACTGAAAAATTGAATACATTTCAAAATCTAGGGGGGTCGTACGAATTTATAAAAATTAGCCACCTAGTACTCACTCATACAAATTTGTACGAATTGGTCGTGAGATGGCGTTGGAAATATCGGTTTACATTTCCAAATATTAATTGTACTGATGTTTCCTACTGACACGCTATAGTAAAAGATACAAATAACAGGTTTAAAAATATATTTGGGGGCGAAAAAATTTTAGCATGCCCAAGACTTTTGCACTGTAGGCTAATGTGTGTGTATATATATATATATATATCCTTTTTCCTCATGGGGACCCAAAAATATCAAAGATTATCAAACGTCAAAGATTTCGGATATTGCCATCTTTGTCCCCATAACATTGTGTGTTTAGCCTGGCCTGACCTAACCCTCTCTCTCTCTCTCTCTCTCTCTCTCTCACACACACACACACACACACACACACACACACACACACAGCTCCCTTTTTAACTCAAACAATACAGCAATTAAGTACCAGCAACTTTTACCTCTCAGGATATACAGAAACCCAAACAATTATTTATACTCATTTCAGATTCAAGACCCTTTTCTCAGAACTAACTGCAGCTGTATTTTGTGATTACAGTGAGATTGTTTTTGGGCAAAGCACAAAGTAAACTAATGACACAAAAATGTAAAAATTCATTCTCCCACATATTGTATTACAGCTAACTCCACTCAACACATGGTTCTTATTGCCAAAATAAAGTCTTTAGAGGACATCTGCGATCAGTGATTTGAGGATTTATCATGGATCCTACTGCAAATGAACTTGTGGTCACATAGATAAGGCAGACACATACTACACGTGTGTTTACAATTTTTAAGGGTTTCCTGCTGGCTCAAGTCATTACGCTTACTAATTAAGATGCACCTATAATTTTTTTTCTTGCCCTTTAAAATCATCCTTAACAGCATTTTAAATGTATTAAAAATAAATTAGCTACATTGTATCAAAGCCAGGTGGTAATTTGTCTCTTAGCTGTGCGCAGATGAAATTTAATTTTTTACAGAATTTTTTTTGTTTTGTTTTTTTAATTTAACAAACAAAGCCATGTTCTGGTTCTCTTTGGAAACATAGCTGGAAAAGATCAAGATTTGCTGAAGATAAACATGAAATCCAAGCGACTGACAGTGGTTTAGGATTAGATATGGCAGACAGAGAACTACTGATCTAGGGCCTGTGCCAATAAAGATATGTACCAATCGTAAATCACACATTATCTTTATCTTTTGTCATAATTATTTTCATATATAACCCTTTTCACTACTGTTTGTCTAGTTGAAATGAACCAATTTCAGGTTTATCTTTTCTTGTGAAATCGAACAAATACGCCTTGTTAATGTCTTATCAGAAATACAATTCTTGACCTATTTTCAGTTTTAAAATGCTTTAAAATGCTTGTCACAGATATTTTCAAATACCCAGTTAGAGTATTTACACGGCCACTGATAACTTGATGCATTCAGTGTCCTCCTTTCAGATACGTGAAGCTTAAACAGGCTGACAAAAGATTCAAATTATTTTGTTGGTATATCTGTGTGTATGTGTGCGTGTAACCTGCATATGTATATTAAGTCTATATTAGTTTTAAAACAAGAAATATATGGATCTAATTTGGTGGAATGTTGGGAGTATAAACACTTAATGATTAATAAGCATTAGCTAAAAAAAAACTTAGTAAAAACTCATTTTACTCCCTGTAAATCTATAGGCTTGGGAATGACTCTTTTAATGGACTGTACAGGGCAGAAGTCAAAAGACTCTTAATAAATCTCATGTCCAGCCATCAGAGACACACTTGAGGCTCTTGGCTGTGTTCCATTCATGCAAACACTTTGTCTGTCAGATCATTATAAACACGCAAGTCTTCTTTTTTATGACGTGAGGGGCACAGCAGCGAAGACCCGGAGCAGTACATGGTGTTACAAACGTCATGATAGAACGTTATGCTTCATTTTATTAGCATTATATTTAAAGTTTGCATTCTTCATTAATAAGCTAAACAACATTATATATGCAATATCAAAATGTCAAATAGTAATCTCATTAATTGCATTATTACATTATTTTAAAAAGCAGAGCATTTCCTCTCATGAACAATTAAAGACAAATTCTTTGGATGCCCAAATCCTATTCATGGTTATCTTCCTTCCTGTAGAGTTCATTTCCAACCCTGCTTTAATAGGCCTGTTTTTTAGCAGGTTTGGGTGTGTTTTATTAGGTTTGGAGTTTAACTTTGCAGGAAGGAAGATCTCTAGCAACAGAATTAGGCACCCCTGCTTTAGAAAGTAGAAAACTTAGGCTGTATCCTGAATTGCATAGGCTACTTCCCTACTGTTCAGTTGAGGAAAAACAGTATGTGTGAAAAGAAATATGCAATAGGCCCCAAAGTAGAAATTCAGTAGAAAAAAAACACTTGTGTTCAAAAATGCACATGTTAAAGGGTACATATCATGCTTTTAAATCATTCATTTTTACTTATAAATCATACATTTGTGGTTTATATAAAGCATAACTGCAATGCTTGGGTCTGAATTCCACATTATTATAGCTCAACAGGCCCCTTTTCTACCCCTTTTCTGATGTGCTTCTGTGAGCAACCCGTTTCGAAGCGTCCCCTTTAAATAAAAAGGAGTTGCGTCTTTCCCCGCCCGCTCTCCAGGTCGCTGAGTTCACGTTCGGTTCAACTCCCCGCGTTCAGCCATTATTGTAGTTTGATAAGAGATATACGATTACTATAGTTTCAAAGAACATTTTTATTCACACGTCAACAAAATGTCAACAACGGAAGACTTCTCCATCAAGCGTTACATATTCGAGCCAGAGCGAGCGATTTGAAAAAGACGACGACGAACCTGCAGAACAACGTCTTCATATGGATGCAGTGGTATGTAAAGTTAAGTTAACTATGTTGTGTTATTAGTGAAAGTCGACTATTTCTCTTGTTAAAACAAGCACTCTGACAAGATAAATGACTGCGGTCTGATCTTACCACTAAAAATCTGTATGATAATAATATGATAACTTGCGTTTAGAAAGCGTCAGCAAACACAGCAGCTAATGATAGAAGGAATTTACCCCTCATTCAGACGAAGTCGATCGGCAAACCCTTCTGTATACTGGCGGAGGTTGTTGGATTGGGGATCCTTGAAGTGCTTCAGGTCACTACATCCAACAACCGAACATTTTGACTTGCCCGTAACTTCTGCATCATTGAGCTTGGACTACAAAATCGGAGCGAGAAATAATAATGGCGGATTGCTCGAAGTGTTGGACCGGTAGTCGATGTCCTTATTTGTCAGTTCCGCTGCAAATACTGTGACGTAATTGTTCAAAAAACGTAATAGACGACAGGAAAATCCGAACAGGTTGAAAAATATGACCAAAACAGAATCTAAAGATATAAACGAAGCACCTGAAGAGAATAATTTCATCTTTCCTGTACTTATAAACACTCCAAATATACAACAAAATGCATTTAAGGGCTAAAAAAGTGGATTTTGCATGATATGTCTCCTTTAAAAAACCCGTGATGACTGAAACAAAATTGATTACACCTATGATGCCCAGTGGTTATATGGTTATAAAATGACCTGTGAACACTCAGAACGTCTCAATTTTGGACCATTGGGCTGTGCTTATCTGCATGTGCCACACACAATGCCACATGGAATAGAATAGACCGATACAGACAGTGTGACAGTGAGTTTCTGTGAAAGCTCAGACAGTTCAAAGGACATAACCTCTATGGACTGTGTCCAAACAATAGTTTGCACTCTGACAGAAAACAGCAAGAACACTAAAAGAAGCCTGATGAATATTGGGAACACATTCTTTGGTCGGGTGGGCGTGTGGTGAGTGGGAACACAAAAGATGTTGGGGAGATTACATTCATAGATGGCACCATCAGTGCCTGTGGTGGATATACCAAAATATTGGCTGACACGATGACTCCAGAAACTTGCCTGAATAGAACATGCAGGGCTGGGTTTCTGCATAGGCATTCAAGGCACATGGGGAGCACAATAATACCAAAACTCTGTAAAACTATCTAAATATCGGGCAGAAACACCATATTTTTTTTCATAAATCATTATTATTGGTCACCCTTTATGTCTGTATGTGGATTTCGAAAATATTTAACCAATGAAAAGAAGTATTAAAAAGAGCTTCAGACTAAATCTTGGATCCTCAAACTGTCAGTCAAGCCTCATAACTCCACTCGCCTTGATCTTGAGTTAAGTGCCGGTCACTGTTTGGCCCCCTGAAATCAAAGTGTACGTTTTTTAGCTTTTAGAATTAATATGTTAGCCCTGAAGGTTATGAATAAGCTGGTGTCTTCCAAAACAATGACAAAATTCACATTTAGGAGATATAAGCATTCAAAACTTACAGTCTCTTACTAAAACTGAATTTTATGACATCATCGCGATCTTCAGCTTCTCTGTCAACACGTATGACACGTCACAGAGCAATATGGGTTGGATAAGTGTGTTCGGTTGCTTAAACGCTAATGTTTATTACGTTTTCCAACTTTACAATGGTCAAGAATGAAATGTCTAGAATTTATTCACTCCTCTACTATTGAATGCAAAGTAGTCTGAGGTAAACTGAACATGGCTATTTGAAAAGGGGGAGGGGCCATTCGATAAGTCCCGCCTTAGCTTCCTGTTTCAGTGGAAATGACGTCAACGCATCGTACAAAGCTGGCCGTTCCAAGACACTTTGGCGTCTGTCTGCGGGGCCAAGCTGAGACTGAACGATCCTGATGACGATCCTGCCACGCCATTTACACATTTTTATCCTAAATTTACATTATATTTGTCTTAAATCTTCGTCAATAGAGCATCACAGTCCCGCCCACAGCCGGTGCCGGTGTTCTGACAATTCATGCTACCCATCGAGATTTGCTACTTACCGGTTATGCGCATGTGCAGCGTCAGATATATTTTTTTCTTTTTTTACAAAAGGTACATTTTCCCGTTATAATATATAATTTCCCTTTAAAAAATGCTTACTACCATATGAATATTTGTACGGTCAGCCCACTGAAAAGGAATAACTGAAATTTGGTACATTTTCCCGTTTTAATAGGATATAATTTCCCTTTAAAAGTGCTTACTACCATATGAATATTTGTACGGTCAGCCACATGAAAAGGAATAACTGAAATTTTCAGTTACTATGAGGAAAGGTGTACTTTGACAAGTCAACGATGAATATTTTATGATAATTTTTAATTTTTACACCGTTTTAAAAGTAAAAAAATAGTCGTCTACAGTATACAGTAGCTTCTCATAACTTGGAATTGTATTATAATTGTATTTCATACGACTTTAATCGGCATTCTGTCATCAATTCACGCTACGGTAGCATTTTTCGACAAGGAAGCAAAATTCGACAGAACACCGGAAGTAAAAATTCAATACAATTTCTCCATTGACATTTGAGATAAGCCATAAAATCGTAACCATACATGGTAGACTTAAAATCAGCTACGACTGTACTAAGTGATTGTATATGCTCATATAAATGTCAAAAGTTCAGGGGCACTAACCTTGTTTTAAGATAAATGCCTTTAATTTGCGATGTCTTGGATAAGTACTTCAATACCCACAATCCTGAACAATCCCACAGTGATGCATCTGATTGGCAAAGGCACGTGAAGACTGAAGGTAGTGTAATGACGTAGGGCTAAGTTCCTTGGTCGCACCTCAAAGATGCCCCCACGCCATTGGATGTACAGTAGCCACAGCACAGCCTATGAGCGTGACAGATGCTCAATGTTTTAGCATGTGGAGCTGCAAATGCGTTTGACATATAAGCTTCAATAAATCGAGGAAAAGGAGTTTCCCTGCACATTCACTTTATAAAATTCACTGGAGGAAAAAGTTCACGTGGCCGTCGTCAGATTTGGAAGTCACTCAAAAGGCTCTTTCACGGTGGCTTTCAGACGACTTCAGTGAGGCGCGGTGGTTTATGGGATTAGTAGTTCCTTTGCTCGGAAATGAAAATATGTACACTTGTATGTACACTTGTACATGGCTTGTACTCTTGACTTTTTTGGGATTTTCTCTTCGTTTCTTCGTTTTTTCACTCGAAATGATGTGTTGTATGCTTATGAGCTCAGCCGTAGCTGGTTATCCTCAGACATGCTCTAATACTCTTTAGATATGGATTTTGCAAAATGTCAATGGGAGAAATGAATGGGAAATTTACTTCCGGCACCAACGCTCTCTCGGGCTGTGGGCGGGACTGTGATGCTCTATATACATACTAACTTCACCCTGTGCTGCAAGATACATTTAATTTTACGTTCATTAACAGAAATCAGATTCGTGGATGAAAATTGCTGATGTTATCGTATTTCAGGTGAGATTGTCAATTATTTCAGTTAACGGATGCTCTGAGGTAAAGTGTTCAGACTGCAGACTCAGCAACGGTTGTATTTAATTGTACAGTGCAATCATAACATAGTACAGACATTATCTCAATTTCATAATGTCCTTAAACATAACAATATAGCTGGACAAAAACTGAGAATGTGCGCATCCAGTGTGCGATACCTCAAGTTGTCCTAGACGCGACACAACGTGAAATAAAAAAACTGAGCACCCACATAGCTACAATCAACTTTATAAGTCGATGAAAATGTAATGCGATGCACTTACTGCCTCTGTCCAACAATCGTGGGTAAAAAAATAATAATAATTTCAGCTTGATTTTTAGTAGAATGTTAATTATTTATTGTTTGACCATAAATCCATAATATCAACTTTTATACAGTGTTTTTTTTTATTTTTTATGAAAAGTAGCGGTTTTAAACAGGTATACGTATTTAGCCTATATCACAATATGAGGTAAATCTGTCCCTGAGAATTTTCTACTATTAGCAATCTAAAGCACGCTATCAAAATCATGCCAAAGTTTGTAATGAAAAAATGAAATCTGATGGAGTATGTCACCTGACCTTTGAGGTGTTATGAAGATTAAGCTCGAGCAGCACAACCCCTCCAGCAAAGAGCAGCTGAAAATGATTTGTCTCTGACAAATGACATCTCTCCAGAAACACTTGTATCCTCTATCAAAAATAAAGGTGGACATACACAAGTACTGAAAAATGAATGTGAATCTTTGTATTGAAAAGCGCACTATGTACAGTATGACAGTGTGTATTTTCTGTTCAAAATGACTACTTTAATGAAAGAAAAATACAGGAGACAAGACAGCAACTCTCCAAGGAGTTTGGCTTCTCAACTTATCTGATAAGGGAGATTACATTTTACTATGACGTTTACCGTGTAAACACAGGAGTGGGTGCCGAGAGCAGTGGGGTCAGATCGCACACATTCATTGGAATGTACAGCAGGCTGACACAAAACACACATGCACAGATCCAGGAGTAGTAAGAAGATATACGCCTGTACCAGCTAGTACCATACATACTCATACAAAGTATATGAGATAAGAGCTAAGGATAGGGTCGTGATTGTTGAGCTGTAATTTATTCGCTGTATATGTTTTTATAATGTCTTAAAGAGAGCCCAATAAAATAGATGGGATTTGCTTCTAGATCAAAGGACTTTTTTATAGAGTGTAATATATACTGATCTACTATATATGAAGAAATGTAAACTCATAACACAAGACCATAGACATATCATCGCATAGACATAGTTGATAGTACAGATTAAAATGGAGAGAGCTCTGAGTCATCCAGCCACAAAACACTGTGTGACAGAAAAAAAAAACCAGTTCACTAATTGCTCACATGTACCTAATTGCTTCATAACGCCGCCAGGCAGAGAGGAATGCCCAAACAAAGGCTGAGATCTCCGACAGCTATTGTTTCCATGGGAAATGAAGACTATCCATTGAGAGCTTCAAAGGAGGAGGTTTGAGAGGAAACCAGGGGGTGAGAAAAATAAGCATGTGAATTTCAAAGAAAAGAACTGATTCTCGCTAAGCTTGATCTTATAAACATCTTATAAGACACATTTGAAAGTAGTTTGTAAAACTTTGCACTTTCCAAAGAAAATGTGAGTGCTGCTATCTTTTGGTGGCGACCAAAATTTAATAGGGTTTGGTCAAATTCCACAACCTTAAGGATTCACATCAGTAATAGTAACACAACCACAAACTATTGAATGAGTTTTACCATTTGAATGAATTCTTAAAATTCATGAAAATAAAAATCAGGCCAGAGATAGTCGAGGAATGTGAGCTGTTTATAATACATGCCGCTCCCTCATTAATGTCTGGAAGCTTTAGTGTTCCTGTCACAACTTTGTTTTAACTTTGTTTTGCTGTCCCTATATCTCTCCAGGAACCCTACTCTCTCAAATGGTCCCATTCAGCTCAGGATGACAGTAACATTAAAGTCCAAATCAGTCATGAGGGCTGTCTCTAATGAGCATGAACTTGGCTCACCACAGGAGCAAAACTTAATGCCAGAATCGTTATGTAATTCATTAGAAAATATGATACATTCATAAAGAATAAATTAAAAAGTAACCTGAACTGACACCATGTCAACACAGTGAGTGGACGATGAAACAATGTCCACTGTTGAAAACTGTTTACACTGAACTCTAGCATTCCAGGTTTGCCGTGCTTTGTCACAGGCTCTCTGGATGTGACACCAAAATGGTCAAATGGTTTTTGGAGTGGGATTGGTAGAGGCAGTGTTGGGGCTAGGGGCTGTCCTTTATCATGTTTTCCTATGAGGAAACACACCCCATTTTCTAGATGGAAGAATCAGTTGTGAAGATTGAAGAGGTACATCAAATCTGCATAAAACTACGTATCTCAATGGGAGTTGATTTAAAGGATTAGTTCACTTAAGAATTAAAATTTCCTGATAATATGCTCACCCCCATGTCATCCAAGATGTTCATGTCTTGGATTGAAGAGGATTTTGAGGAAGACACTCCAGGATGTTTCTCCATATAGTGGACTTCAACGGGGTCAACAAGTTAAAGGTCCAAATTGCAGTTTCGGTGCTGCTTCAAAGTTTCGACACAATCCCAGCCGAGGAATAAGAGTCTGATCTAATCAAATCATCGCTCATTTTCTAATAAAAACAAACATTTTGGACCCGTTGGACCACACTGAAGTCATTATATGGAGACAAATCCTGGAATGTTTTCCTCAAAAACCTTTATTTTTTTTCGTCTGAAGAACGAAAGACGTAAACATCTTGAATGACGTTGGGGTGAGTAAATTATAAGGACATTTTAATTCTAAGTGAACTAATCCTTTAAAATGCTTGCTCGTGGGTCATGGTTTAAGTTGATAACCTGAGCCGTAAATGCCTCATGAATATTTACTACTATGACGTTGACAGAGGGTACCGCTACCGCAAGAATGCAGATAGACTCAAGCCTTTCAGTAGGGATTATGCTGCGATGCTAAACAGCTAAACATTGATGCTGACAAATGCAGGTGGGGCATGAAGTCAATTTTGGAACATGATAACATCCAAGCAGTGTTTGGTCTTACCATCATGGCCAGGAAACACTCAGCCAGCTTCAATGGTTTGAGCTTTATTGGGCTTTCCCTCTACGGCCTTGTTATTAGCCTGCTATACTGTGGGCAGTTTATCTTATGTAATCAGTACAGTCGGATTTCCTGTTTTTGAATGAAATTTACTTAATATGGAAAGAATAAATATTTTAGTGTCAAGTTTTAAATGTTTTCATGCTTGCTCCTTGTGCATACGGTGTTGGGCTAATCAGTTTTAAAATACAGCCACCGTTTTATGTAGACATGCAGCTAATATGTCTAAAAAAATGTTTAAGGGGGATTTATCATTAAACAATTGTAGCATTCTTGTCACTCAGCAGGATCATTAACTTACTATGTGTTTGGTGTGCTAATTTTGTTGCCGTAGCTACTATCTCTACAAAGCCAACAAACTGGAGATAGTTTTAGGGTGTTTGCCTCTTACTTTCTAAGGAGTAGAAGTATGATTCAACTCAGTCTCAGAAACAAACCATATCTATCCCTCCCGTGAGAGCGCTAAGTGATCAAACCACTTCTATTATTCAGGAATTTAATTAAATATTTGTCAAACAACAAGTTTTTAAATATATTTTTTGACATGGAATACAAAAGTGAATGATTCAGCAAATGTTTTTTGCAAATGTTAACTGCAGTGTGCATTTGTGAGAACCTTGGTCACTGTGGTCTGTGGTCACTCCATTAAACAGTGGTTCACCAAAAATGAAAAAAAAAGATCTTATTTACTCACTCTCACTAATGTTTCAAACCTGTATGGCCATTTTATTCTGTTGAAAACATAGAAAATGTTAAACAAATGCACTTAAATTAAAAATAAAAATTGGCCAATATTTACGTGCAGTTACAAATAATGGGAACTAGAGCTTTCAAGCCTCAAAAGAATGCAGTGCTTCAAAAACTAAAGCATAAAGTCATTGTAAAATTGGTAAAACTCATAACACTCATGCGCTTTATTCCAAAATCTTCTCTCTGATTTCAAATGAACATACCAATGCTGTCAATTATAACTTGATTTTCTCCCTCTATGGATCACCATCTTACTGTGATGAAGGGGAATGAGTGCTCCAGTAAGCCTCGGACCTGTGATGTCTGGAGGATTAGCTTTAATGTTGGTGAAAATGAAAAGATGAGCTAATTCAGCGTCAGGTGTTGGGATGCTGTAAGGACTGCGCCTGTGTAAGCTGCATAAGCAAAAAGTGCATGTAAGGTAGGTATACAAATTCCATGTATCAGCAAACAAAGAGAGAGGTGGTGCTTCAGTCTCTAAACTTGTGCTATTTCAGCAGGATATTTTATTTGATTTCATTCAGTTTATCTCTTTGTTTTGTTTGTTGAAGAAGTCGCAAAACATCTCCACTGGACAGAGAGCTCTCGCCTCAAGACTCTAACCTAGATCAACTTGTGTTGCGTCATGTTCTTGGGGCATGACACCAAGTGTGTGAAGAAACAAACTGTTGAAAATGGAGAGAAAGAATTTTAGTCTTGATCAGAAATTCTCCATAGCTCTCAAAACAGTGTTTATCTCTGCAGGAGGAACGTTCCTGGCAGATGCTCAAGTTATTTATTAAAAAATAGATTTTCTTGTATTTTTGCATCATACTTACAAATGCACAAGATAATAGACAAGAGGAAATTAAATACACAAGTAAGTATGAAAAAGCGTTAACAATTTACATCACGGTTTCATTTGTTAACATGAATTAATGTATTAACTAATGTTAACTAACAATTAGAAATACATCTGTAACAGTATTTATTAATCTTTGTTAATATTAGTTAATAAAAATTCAACTGAGATTTTTTTATTCATGTGAGTTCACACAGTGCATTAATTATTGTTAACAAATTTTATAAGTGTATACGTTTTTATAAGTTAAAAGATTTATACGTGTAGAAGTATTGTTAATGCTTAGTCTATTTAAACTAATAACTAATGTTAACGAATGAAACCTTTCTGTAAAGTGTTGCCAACAAAGCTAATGCAAGCATGCCTAACTTTGAAGGCATCTAACTGGTAGTTATATTTGTTAATCGTAACACATATCAGCGTCATAAAAATAATATTTGGAGCTGTTTCGATCTCTTTCTTAGAAGTTTTTTTATGTCCCTTTTGTCCAATCTAGAGTGAGATACCCTTTGACATGTCATTCCTATCTGACAGCGAGTTAGAGCCACTGGTCTGTTATAACAATTGAGAACTTTTTTTAATGAAAAAGAAATGAAGAAGATTCTTCTTCTGAAGAATCCAGTAATTATTTTATTTTAGAGCCAGAATTTGTTAAAGGACAACTCTGGCGCAAAATGAACCTTTGGTCTAATAAAGAGTTTTATGTCTAAAACTCTTTAGCGTATAATGCTAGTACATAGGACATAGAGTAATGAAAATAAAAATAGTGAGTTTATACCACTAACAAGGCTCAAAATAGCCCCATACTAACACAGTAACATAATGAGGGTCCCTACATGCAAAACGAAGCATTGAGAACTTTGTAAGTGTACAGACCGTTTAATAAGAAGATATTTTATAACAACAGTCCACTTTGCGTATACAGGCAGGAGCCTTCTTTGGAAAACAGCCTCGACCAGTCAAACCACGAAGTTGTCCGGTTGTATTTAAACTTTACAGCAAAGTCAGTGGCATCTGGTTTTGTAGATGCTTTGAAGATGCTTGTTGAACTCAGCTGTCTGCTCACTCATGCACAGGGTCATAGTGACATCAGCATAGAAATATTCATGAATCTGCTTTCCTCAAGCTGGCACTGGTGGAGTGGCCCAACTGTCTTAAGGGTTCTGGTCACCTGTTTCAAGTAATCAACCTTACCTTTACCATCACGTAAACATCACATTGTCCACGGTCCAAAAACTCCAAGGCAAATGCTTTCTCCAGACACCACTCTTCTGATATTATCAAATAAACATATTTAAGGGACAAGTTTACAGTTATACGTCAAGTTTAGACTTATCAATTCCCTCTGATTTTAGGGATAAGTTATGGATAGGGTTAGAACAATTTTTGGACAGGAATGTTTTTCCAGGATCAAAAACACATCCAGGAATATGTCAAAATCATGGTGACCTATGTTAAGGCTTAAGAATGACTGTGCCATGGATAAAGTTCCTTGTCTCCTTTCAATTGGAAAGATCGAGTTACCTCTTCAATTATCATGATCATATCTAAGAGTGGATTTTACAGATCACCCTCGCTCTGATGGTTGGTTACTCCTACATTCCAGTCATCACTTTTAAAAAAAGCCTTTCATTTTTTACCATTGGAACCGTGCCCATGTCCAAGTTGTCCATTGACAGACTGACACACCAATCCACCGTTTTACTAGTCCAGACAGAAGGCCTGGATCTCCATCCAGTTCATCAGATTTAACAGATTAACCCAGTCACTTGCTATCTGTTACCAATACATTATAGAATTGCACCTTTATTGTCACTTTATATATCACTGTTCAAACCTAATCATCCTTCTCCTTCACCTCCTTTTTCCAGCCTGATGAGGTTTATGATCATCTTTTCACCGCTGCTCATAGAGGCTGGTCCTATATGCCATGTGGGACATCTTAGACTCTCTGTGCACTCTCCCCAGACTTTCACCTGTACACATTCACAGAGGGAATTAAGGAGTCAATATACAGTATACTAAACACATACACAAACCATTGTCTAGTCTCTCCACCAATGATGACTTTGATAACTGCGCTGCATTCCCAGGATACTCTCTCTTTGACTTCGATCTTGGATCTTCTCAATATCCAAATCTTGCTACACATATTTTATATCTACTATTGCTGTATAATCTACGTATACTCCACTGCTGTGATTTCCTGTCCTATCATCTATGCTCTCCATCTGTGCTGGTTCATTTGTTCAATGCTTATTCCTCAAGTTTGTTACTCACCTGTTCATCTGCTGTTTACGATAAATACCCTGCACCTGGGTTTGAACCACATCCCTGTGTCATTCCCTGCCTGACATTGCACATGTTAAATGTTGTACATACTCTACTTTTGATTAACCTTTTGAATCAACTGCTTTTAAATCAACCATTTGGCATTTTACTGCAAACGTATAAACAATTCATTTGTATCTTCCACAAAGTTTGGCAGTTGGAATGCAACTGGACAAGGAGGTTGTGAAAGGGTTCAAGATATCAGTTGAACCACTCTACCGGTCACCCAAATTGCTGTGCCTGATAATATTAGGCCTTTTTCACATTCTTAACCCGTTTATGTATAAACAATACGGGCCACAACCCAAATGGCCCACTGGGAAAAAATCCTTGAGCCCATCCATGCCTGTTTCTCAGTGAATATCAGAGTGGCTGGAGCTGGCTTTCTTGAGCTAAAATAAAGTGCATTAAATGTTTAAAAAGCTAATCAAAAAAAAAATCATACATTTAGGGGTTCAACAGTTTGTCACTGTTGCAGTGCCCTTAATGTGGCCATGACGTAATTATTTTTTATCATTTTAATGTTAATCTGGCCCTATGTCTGCATTGATCCATTTTATTGGGCTTTTCCCTTACGGCTTGTCAGTAAATGGCCATTGTTGTGGTTTTCCAACATAACTGACCTATTGGTAAGCCCCTCCTCTCGAATGAGGAGATGAGCCAATGGCAGTTGAGTATCAGTTGTGTCAACAAACATTTTTAACTCTCCATTGCGTTGGCCTGGTTTACTCAACAATGCTGTCAAATGCTCTGAACAAATATACAGATGCAATCCAGGATGCCATTAAAAAACAAAAAAATAAAAAAAACATACACTTGATACTTTTTCTGGGGTTCTTCCGAATGCTGTACCTATGCTAACATGCAAATGTTCCATTACTCTTCTATTTTTCCTGTTGTTGTGTGAAGTACACCAGAAATTGAACAGGCATCCGTATAATGTAACCAGCGTAGATAGTATCATTGATTATAATGGGATCTATTCGGTTTTGATAGTCGACCTAATGCTCGCATCCAGTGTAGACAAGTGTCCACCGTTTTAAACGACTGAGTATCAGTGGTTGTGACCAATGGTGTGATAAAGTAAAACTATTTGTCATTGCCTTGCTTGAATATTTACATATTCAGGCCCACTTTATGTTTAGTGTCTTTAGGTACTATCTATTAACATTAACATTTGATTCAATTTACTTCACGAGTTTACATGTTAATGAAATCATAAGAATTATTGAAATTACTGCGTATTTGGCTTGCTGTCCGGGGGAGGGCTCTGAGCTCAGAATTCGACCCGACCCCAGAGAACTCCCCCTTACTTTAGGGATCATAGGTATTTATGCGCGGAGTCGCGGACCCAGCCGAATGTGGGGTGAAGGGGTGGTGGTGGGATGTTGAGAAATGAGTCATGAGACAGGAGGTAAGGGAAGGCTTTATTTATACTGGCTTTCCTTGCGCTGATTGGATGATTACCTGAACATGCTCCTCCCGAACCTTGTTACATAAAACTTCATTTCACGAGTTTACATGTTAATGAAATCATAAGAATTATTGAAATTATTGCGTATTTGGCTTGCTGTCCGGGGGAGGGCTCTGAGCTCAGAATTCGACCCGACCCCAGAGAACTCCCCAAAATGCCGGATAAACGAAGGACAGCGAGCGTAGAATTTTTTAACCCCCCAAAAAAGTGAAGAGTATGTAAATTTACCAAGGAACGAGCTTGCCCGTTCGACTGAGAAGGCTCTCACAACGACCGACGGGAACTTGGATGCTCACAGCATCGGACGGATAAGCCCATTCTGCAGTTGAACTCATAGCTCGCTGACGTAAGGATTAGTGAGCGTGAATTTGAGGACGAATTTAACCGTTCACCCGGGAGGGCTCTCGCTGCATCCGACGGGAACTTAAATGCTCACGGCATCGGACGGGTAAGCCTCGCCGGTTGGACGGGGGGGGCGCCCGCTGGACTCGGTCGGGAGGGCTCGACCGGCGCTTCGAAGGGGGGCTGGGGTACGGGAAAGACCCCTCACGTCCCGACGAATGGGGAGCCTCCTGGCAACACGAGCGCGGACGTCCAGCGACGCCTAAGATGGGCAGACTCTCACTGCAATTCGAACGGGAGGGTTCAACCAGCGTTTTGGAAGGGGGACGGAGCCCGGCCTTCGAACGGGTGAGTCATCTCTGCGTCCGAACGGGGGAGTCTGCATGTTAATGAAAAAAACGTACTGAGAATATTAAGCGATCGTGCAGGCGGCGGGTCCAGATGTAATCGGAAGGTATAGTGTAAACTCATGAAATTGAATTGAAGTGCGGCAGGTGATACTTATTAAATTAATTAATTAGGGCTTGGTGAGAATTTCTGAGGTAAGAACGGCTGGACCTGATGTAGGTTTTGAAAGCATTCGATGACCAGCGACCTAGGGTTTTGATCTGTTGCTGTGAGAGACCTTTTTGAGCAGCTGTGGTAGCTGCTCCGATGCGGAATGAGTGGCTGGAGAAAAGCTCTGCTGGGACGCCGGATTTGGTGAGGACTGCTCTAAGATGCTTTTGGAACCAGAATCTTGTAGCCGGATGCTTGGAGTCGTTAGTGAAAAGTGGGTCGAGTGGAGATTTGGACGAGGAAAGTTTGTACTGCAGGTAATTAAAAAGCGCATGGTATGGATGGATGGGAGTTTGTAGTTTGAAAATATATACAAAGTGACCTTTTTTGTCTTTGTCCGTTTTGCTTTGCTTAATGAAGAATGAAATGGATTCATTATCTACAATCTGGAGGTCTGAAATAGTGGGATGGATATTTGGATCAAATACGGAGGTGATGGTCAGTTCGGAACAGTGGAGAAAACCGAAGAATGCAAGGATGAACATGGCTTCTAATGTATAAGCGGTGTTGGTGGAGTGGTATCCAAGAAGGAGTGATGAGATGCATCTGGTGAGTATATCGATTGTGATTGGTTGTCTGGCGTCTGGGCGTGTGGGGTGGGATCTTTGGATTCCCTTAACTAGGAGGGACGTTTGGGAATTATTGATTGCAGGTGCAGGTTTACCGAAAATTAATTTATGGAAGAATTGAATGCCGCTTAGATAGCTTTTAATGGATCCGGCTTGGAGACCTTTAACACTATGAAGGTGAGATATGAATGAAGTAACTGTTAATAAAGAAAATTCGGGAAACGACAGGTTGTGGGAGAGGTGGAATTATTTGAACGATTTCCATGCTGTGTAATAGGTTTGCAGGGTTCTGGGAGAAACGGCTTGGAGGATGGATTTGATGGACGTAACCAGGAGGGATTTTAGCGGATGGTTTATGGGAAGATCAGCTGAAAATAAGGAGGTACTGGAGTTGGAGTGGGGTCTGCTTCTGGTGCCAGCATCCTGAATTTCTGAAAAGAAAAACGGGAGAGAGAATCAGCGATTTGATTTTGAACTCCTGGAACGTGTTTTGCAGTTATTAAGAACTGGTCGCAAGCGGAGATCCAAATAAGGCGTCTGAGGAGTGGCATGAGTGCCGGTGAGTGAGAACGACCTTTATTAATACAGTGTACGGTTGCTTCGTTGTCGCAATAGATTTGGATGCTTTTGGTTGACCAATCTTTCCCCCATAGGGAAGCTGCGACGACGATCGGGTAAAGCTCGAAAAGGGCAGAGGAGGCTGAAGCTTGAGGTGTGTCTAGGAGCTGAGGGGGCCAGGGAGACGCGAACCAGCGTCCTTGGTAGTAGCCGCCGAAACCGATTGAGGGAGCTGCGTCCGTAAACAGTTTGATGTCGAGGGGGCGAGATATGAAGTCGTCGTAGAAGAAAGTTAAGCCGTTCCACTGGTTGAGGAAATTAATCCATAATCTTAGCTCGTTTTTTGACTCGCCGGAAAGAATGATCCGATCTTCCAGCGCGTGAACAGATGAAGAGAGAGCTAGGAGATGCGCGATAAAGGGACGGCCCTGAGGAATAATGCGCATCGCATAATTCAGGTGGCCCAGCAGCGAGAGAAGTTCGCGTTTTGAACAATCTGTGCTGTCTGTGAAGTTGGATGCGATTAAGATGATGCGATCGATTTTTTCCTTAGGCAACGAGGCCTGAAATTGTACTGAGTCCAGATTGATGCCTAAGAACTCGATGGATGTAGTTGGACCCGATGTTTTCTCTTGGGCTAATGGAATCCCTAGATCGGCGAAAACTTTTTTCACTATGAGGAGGTGAGCCTCGGGGAGGGTATCGTGGGGTGAAATTATTAGGAAATCGTCGAGCAGATGGAGAAGATGAGGAATTGCGTAGTTATTGGAAAGGATCCAACATATGGCTTCAGAGAGAGTGTCAAAGATTTTTGGGCTGCTTTTGCAGCCGAAGGTTAAGCGCACGGCGAAATAGTACTTATTCTGCCAGTTTACGCCAAATAAGTGCCATGAATCGGGGTGGATTGGCATTACTTTAAATGCGGAGGAAATATCTACTTTTGCAAGCCATGCTCCTCGTCCGGCTATTCGAATCATGGTTATGGCTTGTTCGATGTCATGGTAGTTGAGAGAGTATTCTTCGAGAGGGATGAGACTATTAATGCTCGGGTATAGAGAATTATGAGGGGCTGAAAGGTCGATTATTAACCGCTTTTTCTCTGAGAATTTCCTTGTGGCCACCCCTATGGGGCTGATTCGAAATTTGTCGAATGGGGGGGCCTCGAAAGGACCGATCATGAAACCGGATTTGATTTCTTTTTTGATTAGCTCATTTACTATCCCGGGTTCTGCTAAAGCGGACTGAAGGTTAGCGCAGATAACGTTTTGCGTGGGATGGCTTTCTACGCCGGGATTAAAGCCTTGCTTGAGACCTGTCAATAAATAGTTTGTGAATTTAGCATCCGGGTGGCGAGATAATTCTTCGGCTAGACGAAAAACATTCACAGGAGTCGAGAGATAGTTTTTTGCGTTTTTATTTACTGATTTTTTGACTGGGCATATCACACGGGCGTGAGCACCACCGCAGAAATCGCAAACGTGAAGAAAACGGCATCGTTGTCTTGGGCATCTCCCTTCGTTGAAGTTCCTGCAAACTTGTCTGTCGGGTGCCGAGTATGGTGCTCTGATTGAAGAATCCTCTCTTGCGTGACGTGGAACGTAGCTTGTAGATTTTATGGCGTTTTGCTCTGGGCAGTGAGGGATCGATGGATTTATTTGGGGGCATGCTGTTGTGACATGGATTGTGGATCTGCAGATTGCACAGGAAATATTTCTGCACCCTAGGAAGACTCGATTATGGAGATCGGTGTCCAGCGCTCCCCAATAGGGACACTGATTCCACTGGGAAACGCGGACGGTACGTATAAAAATGACTACCCCCGTAAGACAGCGCGAGCTAAGCTATTATTGACAGATAGTCATTTAGCTCGCGCCACCTATGGGGAAAAGATGAGCATATGAAGAGTTCAGATGCAAAAGCCTCTAAATGCCATTTGAAATTTTCTTCTAAAATGACCATTTTTATCAAACTTGTATATTTAAGTTCAGTAATTTCACGTAAATGACAAGTAATAGGTAATCTTCATTGCCATTTAAGTGAAATTACTGAACTTAAATATACAAGTTTGATAAAAATGGTCATTTTAGAAGAAAATTTCAAATGGCATTTAGAGGCTTTTGCATCTGAACTCTTCATATGATTTCCGTATAACGGCTGAAGGCTATACAGAATTCGGCTAGCGACAATGTACGTGATGTAACCTGTGAATTATTTTTTAGAGTGACTGAAATGTCGCCGCAGTCTACTTGGCGATTGGACTCTGCCGGGGGAAACAAGGACAGGAGAGAACCCAGATCTACATCTGCACCTGCGAGGATTTGGGCTCGGATGTTGTTCGTCACTGGAGGAGGTTCCGTAGCCACTGCATTCGGAGGGGCTGGTTGAGGAGTGGCAGAAAAGAGAAAGAAAGGAGAACGCGTTTGAAGAGGGTTAAAGGGGTGGAAAGACGGGGCTGCGGCCGTTTGCGGAGGCATCCTCACGCGAAGATCGGCCCCCGGAATAGATGGAGGAGGAGGGATGGGGAGAGCATAGTGTGGGAAGGGGAGCGGAAGGAATTGCGCCGGTGATTGACCGACTAACGGAGGCATCCTCACGTTAGGGTGAGCACCTGGCGCTTGAGAAGGAGAAAATCTGAAAGACGTAGAGGGGAAGAAAAACGTTTGAGGATCCTGTAAGAAAGTGGAACTGCCGGGATCTACAGTGTGAGGTACCACCGTGGGAGGGGCTGAGGAGGAGGTGAGTTGGTTTGGAGGAGGTTGGCGCTTTTCCGTGACGGGATCCGGGGCGCGGCCCAGGCTAGCGGAAGGTCTGTGACGCCGTGTTGCGGGGGCGGGGCCCGGAGCTGCAAATGCGGAAGGAGATACTGCGGGACGAGCGATCGGGGTCCGGCGAGCCTTGCTTGTTCTAGCCGAAGGCTTCGGAGCTGAAACAGAAGGTTGAGAAGATTGTAAGGTAACGTATAAATTATATAATTCTGCTTTTTTCATCCTGCGGGAGAAATTTGTATCAGAATTAACTAGGGCTTGTCTTATCCCCTTAACTGTCCACTTCCCTATAGGAGGTATGTTTGGAGTAGATGGAAGATGGGAAGGTGCTGAAGACGATGATAATGATGATGATGAAGATGACGAATTCCTCTCTGGCGGTGGTGAGGGGAGTCTTCTGCGTCTTGGAGTGTGCGGAGAGGATCTAGGTAGCCGACGTCCCCTGGATTGGGATGGAGGCTCCATGTTGTCGTTAGCTGCTGGAGAAAGAGGAGTCGCTAGATCTGCGTTTTGCAGAGGAGATGATTCCGAGATTAAAGTATCATCATCGGAGGGGAAGAGCTCTAACTCGGACATGACTGCACTGAGGCGGAGTTTAAGTGTTGAGAAATGAGTCATGAGACAGGAGGTAAGGGAAGGCTTTATTTATACTGGCTTTCCTTGCGCTGATTGGATGATTACCTGAACATGCTCCTCCCGAACCTTGTTACATAAAACTTCATTTATGTACATACAGTACATGTTTTTACATTGTGCTTATTTTTTTTTTAAATGCTTGCATCTATCTATAATTCATTTCTGTAAATACATCTATAATTACACCTTTGGAACAACTACTTAGCCCATCATTAAACTGAACCATACCACTATACCTGTCCCTAACCTTACCCGTATCCCACCTCAATAGTAACTAAAGTGTTTTACAATACAACAAGACTACAATAAGAACATTGTACTTTAAACTGTGTGCAAGTACATAGTAGAATTTAATCCTAATACCTATTCATCTATGCGTTGCTCTCAGTAGTGTGTCATTAACTAGCAGTATACTGCTGCTCACGTATTTCAAACTTCTTTTTACCCCTATGCAAAGAATGAAAAAAAAAACCTTGTGAGATGGGCTTGACATTAACTTTTTTGCAAATTGGACCCAAGTGAACAATAGCCTTTAAAATGACTTAAAATGTATATAATAACAATGAGGTAATAATAATTGGTTCAAATAAAGTATCAAAAGCAATTAATCATTTGGTTTTATTGAACAACACTGTTAAAGCACATAATGTAATATACATAATGTCAGGAATCGCGCTTCTGTGGCTCTCTCCACTCATCCTAGAGCTCCGTCTCCCGAATACTGACTACATTTCCCATAAGCCCCGTACCTCGGGCTAATCACCAGCACAGGTGTTCCGCATCAGAACTCCCTATATAAGCAGCCAGTTCACTCCTAGTCAGTGCGAAGTCTTGTTTTGCCCCGGCAGCATTTCTGAGCGTTTCTATATTGTATTCCTGGATTTCCCGTGTATTGACCTGAGACTGTTTCATCGACGATTCCCTGTTTGCTGCCTGCCTCGACCCTTGTTTATCTGCCCTGGACGCTGAACCTTGCCGCCTGCCCTGATCTCTGCCTGGTACTGTTTATGCTCTTGGATTACCTGCTCTGTGTTTACTGCCGTGCTCTGACCCCTGCCTGTCTGATTATTCTTAATAAACATATGTTGAACTGCACATGGATCTGAACGTCTCTGACTCAGCGTCACAGAAGACTTCGCCACAACAAGATCCAGCAGTCATGCAGCGTCTTACCAGCGAGGTCTCTTCCCAAGCTGCCGTGTTGAACGTTCATCAGCAGCAACTGGTCAAACTAACAACACTCACGGAACAGCTGGTGAGGACCGTTCAGTCTCTCACGCCGCAATCTGGTGCCACAGCTACAGTTGCCCCACCGACAGTCCTCGTTCCTCCTACGTCTCCGGTGGGTAGTAGATCCAACAACCCTCGTCTTTCTCTCCCAGATAAATACGACGGTAGTCCTTCCAAATGTAAAGGATTTCTGTTACAATGCTCCCTCTTTATCAATCAACAGCCCCAGTTCTATCCAGATGACGATAGCCGCGTTTCATTCATTTGCTCATTGTTGACTGGCAGAGCTTTGGAGTGGGCTACAGCGCTCTGGGAGGGAGGTAATCTGTCATTTCCCACCTATAACGATTTCCTTCGACAATTTAAAGAGGTATTCGAACATCCCGCTGGAGGAAAAGAACCGGGCGAGTTGCTGCTCTCATTACGTCAGGGCTCCTCTTCAGCGGCTGACTACGCTCTATCTTTCCGCACTCTTGCCGCTCAGACGGGCTGGGATGATAATCCGCTCAAGCTGCTCTACCGTAAGGGTCTGAATGAAAATCTACAGGGCGAACTGGCATGTCGGGACGAGGGGAAATCTCTTCACCAGCTTATCGACCTATCCATTCGGCTGGACAATCTAATACGGGCTCGGCGAGATCCACAGTCACACAGAGTATATGAGCAACCATCTATGAGTCATGAGAGTGAGCCTATGCAAATCGGCTATACCCGTATAACGCCAGAGGAGAGAGAGAGAAGAATTCGCAATCGACTTTGCCTGTATTGTGGAGAACCGGGACATATGAGGGCTACCTGTTCCAAGAGATCCACCCCGCGAAAGCCTACAGCGGTGAGTTATCCTCCTCACTTTCAAAATTTACTTGAGCTGGAGGTTACTCTCTGCTTCGGAGAGGAGAGGGTTAACGCTACGGCAATGATAGACTCTGGAGCAGCAGGGAATTTCATTGATTTATCATTTGCCAAGACTCACCAACTGTCTCTCATTCCTTGTTCATCTCGGATGGCGGTGGCAGCCCTAGATGGACGTCCTTTGGGTTCGGGAGAGATTCATCACATCACCCAAGAGTTAACACTACAAACCAGCACTCTCCACTCAGAACTCATTCAACTGTATACCATCGAATCCCCAAGACATCCTATTATCCTGGGATTACCCTGGCTGCAGAAGCACAACCCCATCATTTCCTGGTCAGAGAGACAGATTCTCCAATGGTCTCCTGCCTGTCAAGCTAATTGTCTGCGTGCACTTACTAAGGTATCTTCCTCAATCTGTCCTCAATCAACGAAGAGGTCGATCTGAGCACCATTCCTCCGCAGTACCACGATCTCTCTCTAGCATTCAGTGAACACCAAGCAACCAAACTACCACCTCATCGCCCTTACGACTGTGCCATTGATCTGCTACCCGGAGCTGTTCCCACCAGAGGAAGAATATTCCCCCTCTCTCAACCCGAATCAGAATCAATGAAGGCCTATATTGAGGAACAACTTTCTAAGGGCTTCATAAGACCGTCTACTTCCCCTGCTTCAGCGGGGTTCTTTTTTGTAAAGAAGAAGGATGGAGGGTTGCGTCCGTGCATTGATTATCGCAGTCTGAACGAGGTCACAGTCAAGTTTCGATATCCTTTGCCTTTAGTTCCTGCTGCCCTGGAACAGCTCCGTACCGCTAAGTACTTCACAAAATTGGATCTGAGAAACGCCTATAATTTAATTCGGATCAGAGAGGGGGACGAATGGAAGACAGCTTTTTCAACCACTACGGGGCACTATGAATATACCGTGATGCCTTTCGGTTTGGCTAACAGTCCTTCAGTTTTCCAGTCGTTCGTCAATGAGATCTTCCGTGATATGCTCAACCGAAACCTCATTGTATACATCGATGATATACTGATCTACTCAGAGACCTTTGACGACCATGTGAGAGATGTGAGAGCTGTGCTACAACGTCTCATTGAGAACCAACTGTATGCCAAACGGCCCAAATGTGAATTCCATCAGACACAGATTACGTTCCTAGGCTACATCATCAGCGCTGAGGGAGTCACCATGGACAGCGGCAAGGTTGATGCAGTGGTAAATTGGCCACAACCTACCAACGTCAAGCATTTGCTACGTTTCCTGGGATTTGCTAACTTCTATCGTCGATTCATTAGAAATTTCAGCATCATCGCAGCGCCACTCACATCATTACTTCAGGGAGGTGGTCAGCGTTTGAGGTGGACCGACAAGAGTATCACAGCTTTCCAACAATTAAAGGAGAGATTCACAACAGCTCCTATTCTACACCATCCAGATCCAGAACGGGAATTTATTGTTGAAGTGGACGCCTCTGACACTGGCATTGGGGCGGTTTTATCTCAACGACAAGGTCATCCAGCTAAGCTTTTCCCTTGTGCATATTTCTCCCGTAAACTAACTTCAGCCGAGAGAAACTATGACGTAGGAGATCGGGAACTTCTGGCCATGAAAGCAGCTTTGGAGGAGTGGCGTCATTGGTTGGAGGGAGCTCATTTGCCCTTCACAGTTCTCACGGATCATCGAAATCTTGAGTATATAAGAACCGCGAAGAGATTAAATCCCAGACAGGCCAGGTGGTCTCTTTTCTTCAGCCGCTTCGACTTCAAGGTGACATACAGACCAGGTTCAAAGAATGGCAAGGCTGATTCCCTCTCGCGGCAATTTGACAGCTTCCCTAACGCTCAGGCATCAGAGTCCATCCTTCCACCCGCACTCATTGTCGCTCCCGTTCAGTGGGACATCATGACGGAGATTTCAGCTGCACAACAGGAGGAACCAACACCCCAGGAATGTCCGCTTGATCGCACCTATGTGCCCACTCTCCTTCGCACTCGAGTTCTACAATGGGTACACAATACTCCCAACGCTGGCCATCCTGGGATCACTGCCACCACTCATCTGGTTACAAATCGATTCTGGTGGCCGAAGCTGCAGTCTGACGTGATTTCCTTTGTACATCAATGCAGTACCTGTAACATCTCCAAAGCGTCTCATCAGAAACCGGCTGGATTACTACAACCACTACCAGTACCACAACGTCCCTGGTCTCATATTGCTATTGACTTTGTCACGGATCTGCCCCCATCAGAGAACCATACCACCATACTGACAGTGGTTGATCGTTTTTCAAAGGCCTGTAAATTCATTCCTTTGGCTAAGCTTCCCACAGCTTTAGAGACGGCAGAGGCTCTGGTACATCAAGTGTTTCGACTGTACGGACTACCCGAGGATATTGTGTCGGATAGGGGTCCCCAGTTCACTTCTCGAGTTTGGCAAGCCTTTTGCAATCGTCTAAATATCAACGTCAGCCTAACCTCCGGTTACCATCCACAGTCCAATGGGCAAGTAGAGAGACTGAACCAGGAGTTAACTCGCTTCCTTTGAACTTATTGTCATCAGAATCAACAGGATTGGAGTCGTTTCCTGGTGTGGGCTGAATACGCTCAGAACTCGATACGCAAGCCATCTACAGGGATGACGCCTTTCCAGTGTGTTCTGGGATTTCAGCCACCTCTATTTCCCTGGTCCGGGGAGCCCACGGATCTTCCAGCCATTGACGCTTGGCTACGGAGAAGTGAGGAGACCTGGAACAATGCTCATGTGCATCTCCAACGTGCTGTGCGACGATTCAGAGAACAAGCAGATCGTCATCGGAGGAGGGGACCCGTTTTTCAGCCAGGACAGTGGGTTTGGTTATCCTCCAGGGATCTCCGTCTTCGTCTACCCAGCAAGAAGCTGAGTCCGAGGTACGTGGGTCCATTCAAGATTCTCAGACAGATTACACCAGTGTCATACCGTCTTGCATTGCCTGCCACTTACCGCATATCTCCCACTTTCCATGTCTCTTTACTCAAACCCGCCGGAGCTCCGAGTGGAGAGAGGGACCAGGACGAAGCTGCTGAGACGAGCTCCCCTCCCATCATCATCGAGGGCGAGGAGGCTTACCGTGTGAGAGAGATTCTCGACTCCAGACGCCGAGGCAGGGAATTACAGTATCTGATTGACTGGGAGGGGTATGGTCCCGAGGAGAGATCCTGGGTGAGGTCTCAGGATATACTGGATCCTACACTAATCTCCGAGTTCCATCTGAATCATCCCAATAGACCTGCTCCCAGACCCCGTGGAAGACCTCGGCGTCGTACGGTTTCTCGCTTCAGGAGCCGCTCGCAGGAGGGGGGCTCTGTCAGGAATCGCGCTTCTGTGGCTCTCTCCACTCATCCTAGAGCTCCGTCTCCCGAATACTGACTACATTTCCCATAAGCCCCGTACCTCGGGCTAATCACCAGCACAGGTGTTCCGCATCAGAACTCCCTATATAAGCAGCCAGTTCACTCCTAGTCAGTGCGAAGTCTTGTTTTGCCCCGGCAGCATTTCTGAGCGTTTCTATATTGTATTCCTGGATTTCCCGTGTATTGACCTGAGACTGTTTCATCGACGATTCCCTGTTTGCTGCCTGCCTCGACCCTTGTTTATCTGCCCTGGACGCTGAACCTTGCCGCCTGCCCTGATCTCTGCCTGGTACTGTTTATGCTCTTGGATTACCTGCTCTGTGTTTACTGCCGTGCTCTGACCCCTGCCTGTCTGATTATTCTTAATAAACATATGTTGAACTGCACATGGATCTGAACGTCTCTGACTCAGCGTCACACATAATAAGATGTTTTATTAACAAAGTTCGGGAGAAGCACGTTCAGTTAATTAACACAAGTGGAGTGCACTCAGCAATCAATGATAAGAGGTGTTTATATAGATTCAGCAATCTCACCTCACTCCTCGCTCCACAGCCCCTTCTCCACACTTCCAGTCCTAAACACTTACATAGTACTCTGGGTTCGGGGCCAAACTCCGAGCCCTCCACCCAGACAGCACAGCAAATATGCATTTAATCTTATCCTCTCTAATAAGTATGAACTTGTGAAATAATCTCCAAAAGATTGGTGAATTGTAATTCAAATGTCCACTAATCTTTAATATTTGGCCACTTCTTTACAGCATAAATGCTACAGCCGCTGTCGTTTCTTGAACAGATATCAAAACATGCAAACTTAGAGTGAAGGTTTAAACCTTTATGACATGAGTATGTGTGGAGCAGCATTATCATTATTATTTAATTTTTATTATTTTATTATTATTTTATTGAATAACCGTCGTTGTGATTTCACAATGATGTATTATGATTTATAAATGGTTTTAATATAATCATATAAAAATGTTCAAAATATAATATGCAGCTTTTGAAAACAGTCTAATAGTGCAGTTCATGCATATGCCACTTCCAGTATTTTGCGGGTTAATCAACACGAGTAACACTTTACAATAAGCTTCCATTTGTTACAATTATTTACTACATGAACTAACAATGAGCAACACTTCTACAGCATTTATTAATCTGAAATAATGTTAATCTCAACATTTACTAATACATTCATATTTTGTACAAGTTGTATATAGTTACTGCACTAACATTAACAAACAACACACAAGACCTTTTGTAAAAAGTTAGCAAAATGCTATAACCAGATTGATGTTTACATGATTTTAGAACACCATATATATATATATATATATATATATATATATATATATATATATATATATATATATATATATATATATATATAAATATATAAATATACTAAGACAAACAAAAACTGTAGAAGCGAGTTGTGGACCATCATGCTCAACAGGAATTCTATCAGCTGCGGTGTGATGGAGTGAGGATCCCACAGGGAATGGTTACAAGTCGAGACATCCATCACTATCCTCCGATCACCCATCCCACATGGTGGGGCATGGTAATGGGGACTCACGCTTGAGAACATGAGCAATCCACAAAAGCTATATATATATACTGTATATATATATATATATATATATATATATATATATACATACATACAATATATAGCTCAAACACGTGATGTAACAATTGTGACCGTCAGAGAGGAAAACAGAACGACCGCATCCAGAAACGCACAGGTGGAATGACATCATGAAAAAGACGCAAACGCACACGTGTTGCTCTTTCAGGAAACAGGACCCATCACCAGTGCCAGAGCAAACGAGAATGACCGCGGCAACACTGAACAGTGAACTGAAACAGTAAAGCACTCACTTTTCTGCCCTCTAACCAGCCGTCAACACATACAAACCCTTAGAAATTTGTTGCTGTTAAAACAGCAGTTGAGAGCTCAAAGCTTGCGATCACCCCTGCACTCGTGCTGTAGAACACCAGCACTGGGAGAGTCTTCGACTCGCTTGTTGTAAACAATAGCACTCTTCAGAGACATCAAATCGATCGGCTCCGAAGCAAAAGGCAACTAGTGCGTGAATCCACTTCTGTATTTATTCCTGCACCGCAGGGGCAGAATAGGTGATGCGACTCACACACGCCAATTCCATTTGGCTCGTTCAATAGTACTCGAAGAACATTGGCTCTTTGATCCGATCCCTATTCAGTCGACCGTTGACTACGTCCGACGTTGACGACTGAAAGGGAACTGAACATCTGACAGCCAACAACACCTCTAACGGCAAGTTGTCTAAGAAAAGACAACACCTAACACCATGTCCTAACTACACGCGACGCGCGATTAAAGGTAAGTTTTCCATGTTAATCAGAGTTTTTCCTAACAAGTCGCGACGGCGTAACTCAACGATTATATTTTAGAAGCTGTTTCTATTTTCCTGCGACATCGCGCTGGAACAACAAACACAAAGTGTGGCAATGATAATTTCAGGTACTGTTTATGTGCTTTATTTAATATTGAAAGCCTGTAATGTGACACTGCATATCATTATCATTTAGTGCTCACAGCTTTGTAGCTGTAAAAGAAACCAAAGCACCTCAGATGAAACAAATGGAAACAAGAATGTTCAAACTGTGAACAAGCAAGTGTATTATTTGACAAAGATTGTTTCAGTAACTCAGTAGCCTACGTATTTGAATAATGTTTAAATAATATTTGTGAATTTGATTATGTAGCCTACTTATCCATTTTCTTGCGATTACCATCAAGATTTCTCTCTGGTGCTATGCACTTGCCATGAGAGCCGGCCCACATGCTGTTCTGATTGACTATGGGTTTTGATTGAATTTTACGCATCTCGCAGTCTAGTGTCTGGTTAGGACACAGTGTAATTATGAACACAGGACTTAGGCTATATAAAAAGCAGTCCACAGACTAACTAGACACAGGTGCAAGCAATGAGGGAACAATGAGAGGAACAGGAAAAAGCACAAAAAACTAAAAGTTCACATGAAAAAAATAAGTGCACAGAACAGGCAATACATGACACTAACCTAGAAGTGCCCTTATCAGTGTACATCTGCTCTCTGTACACAAACAGCTGCTGTTTTAAACATATGCAGTGTTTATTTCAGAGCTATTTCAGCAATTTACTCTATTTAGGACCTTGGCATTCCAGACTTTTGGAACTCTCATGTACATTTTTTTTCCACTAGAAAATTGTTAAACACATTATTAAGCGATAACAATAAGCGATAACAGGAGACTATGGCTGTGTCCCGAACTTCCCCATACTCTAAAATTGAGCACTATTCGAGGAGACATTAGTCGTGTCCGAAACCATAGTGGACGTTGTCAAGTGCACATATTCAATCCAAAATGCACTGCAATATCAAGTCTACAATCAATGCATGCTCAACACCTAAATAATACCCATAAAGCACTGTGATGGTCTCGCCAAACGATTTCCAATGACTTGCCAGAATATGGCACTCACAGCTAAAATAATCCTAACATCCATTTTCCAAACTCTCCAATGTGGATACAGTGTAATATCATACAGTATACACTTCCTTTTTACCTGATTATTAAATTGGTTAGTTAAGGTTTATACAAGATAGTTTCCTTGACAGATTTAAAGATACATCTTTTTATTTTACTAAGGCAGTTTCCATGTTTCAAATGATTATTAAACAGCAAAACAAACTATGCAAAAGCGGCAGCCATTCCAATGCAGTCAGTGTCCAAATTCACTCACTCAGATTGATTCACTCTTTCAAGTGGAATATATTAGTGGAGTAATGTAGGGAACTGTGAATGAAAACAGCTTTTTGAAAACAGCTTATGTTCCCAAAGTTGCTGTTATCAAGGAGATCTTTGGGAATGTTATTTTCAAAATAAGTCAGAAGTCTGTTGCAGAATTTTGCCAAGCATTTTGATTCACTCAGGAAAAGGTGTTGCCAAATAATCTGACAGTTGGATCATTTTATTTAGTTTCACAATGAATGTTTATAAACAAATGCAACAATAAACACAATAATGGCACCACCAAGGCGAGGTCATCATATTCACTGTATGCCAACATTGTGATCTGGAGACAATTCTGAAAAAATATTTTTTGCAAATTCTCTAAATATAGCTTCCTCTGAAAAATGAGCAACACTCTTAAAGGTCCTCTGACATGTTTTTTTGTATTATTTTATAATGTTTCCTGGGTTGTCCTTATAATGTTAGTATGTTTTTTAGATCAAAAATAGTCATAATTTAGAAATAAAAGGCATTTTTCCTAGCCTGATTTTAGCCTCTGCTAAAATCTGGAATGCTATGTTTGAAGGGGCGTGTCTGCCCACTGCTGTGATTGGCTGACATGCTTGCATATGAAATAGCTACATATTACATGTGAAACTCTCTTGAATACGTTTTACTACAGCTATTATACGTTTTTACTTTTACAGATATCGAGATTAATGATTCGTGAGTAGTTTTTGAAGTATTTAGATTCTCATCACATAAAATGTTGATGAGCATTGATCAGCATATGACATGCAGTCTGTCGATCGCGAGAATGAAGATCTTATTGTATAAAGCAGTTTCTGCACTCTCTGCTTTCACCAATGTAGACACGATGATGTACATACAGTAAGAGCTTTGTTGTGCATTGTAACGCAGTTTCTGTTCTCTTTAAAGCCTGAAACTCGTCCGCTCTCGTCGAGGTAAAAAGCTGCACTTGAAATCACCGAGAGAACAGCAGCCGACTGACAGCTATAGCCTAATGCGCTTTCTGCGCCTGCATTTCCAGAGAAAATAAAATTAACCCATTGTTTCTTCAGAGGCGCGGATGAAGGAACTAAGAAATACTTTTGTGTTCATTTGTACATCCGAACACTGAGCAACTGCCATGCTTCGCTCGTTTGCAAGCCATGATATTTCTCGAGGAAAAACTCAAATCTCAAAGCTATTTCTCTAGGAAAAACTAAAATCGCGCATGCGTGTTCGTACTTCCTGTTTCTAGCTCGTTTTCTCATGGTCGGTCTCTGGGCGGGCAAAGCAGAGAAAGGGGAGTAACCTTTCCCCCGAATGACGTTATAAAGGGGGAGATTCTAGATCAGCGAGTCTGAGATGCAGACGGATGCAGAGAAGAGAAAAATAGCCAAAGCTCGGTTTGCACCGATTGAAAATTCTAGGCACGAGGGGACCAAATACAGTCTAGGGGAACTCATATTGATGTTAAAAAACCTCAGAAAATGAAAATTTCATGTCAGGGGACCTTTAATGTAAATCAAAGAATCAACAAAGATATTAAAAGACAATAATATTTCAAAAGACATCACAAGAAAAGGGTGGCAAAAGAGGGACATCTGTTTATAGTAAAACAAGACACAATAAAATGTTGTAACGTACAGCACTGAGCACAGTGATTGAGGATCCAAATGCAGTTTATTGATTGCACAACCCAAAGTTGCAGGCCATAAAACAGGCAGAAGGTCAGATCAAAGAAAATAAGTCCAAACAGACATAAAAATCCGGAGGCAAGACAGGAATGAAAAATTCAGGACACAGGTAGAAATCAAACACCAGGGAAAACAAGGAAATGCTCGGTAATGATGTGGAATACAGGTCAAGACTACACATTAGACAAACAGCTGAACTCAGTAAATAGGCAGAGAGACTATGGCTATGTTTACACGGAAACGATTCAGAAGAGAAAACGCAAAAGTGGCGTTGCGTCATCACTTTTTATTCTGCGTTTAGACGAGCGTTTTGTGTGGGAAATCCGCGTGCAAATGGTGACGCAAAAGTGTGTGAAATTCAATGTAGTATGCACTTCAGGCGGCTAGGAGTGCTTACTACAACAACACCAAGTCCATGCGCCTGCGTACAACCTTCCCTGTCAAGCAGACTTTTGCGTTTTTACCGTTTACACGGGAACGCGGTGGTGGAGCGTTTTTAAGATTTCCTCTCTGGCGGGTGGTTTCACTTTTTTGCGTTTTTAACCCTCAAAAACGCCATCGCCGTGTAAGCGAAAAGCACATCCGATAAAATATTTTTACGTTTTCACCCACGAGCGTTCTCGTGTAAACAAGGCCGAAGGGATAATGAGGTGATGGGAAACAACTGCACATGATTGCACAGATGAGAGACAAAGCATTGTGAGAAACTGAGTCCATGATGTGTTTAGAGTGAGGGGTAAGCATGCCCTTTGCTGGCGTACAAAGGCACTCGCAGTTGGCAATTGTGAAACAGCCCCCCCTCAAGCTAGCAGCCTCCAGGCGCTCCCACACGGGTGGGAGGTGGATCGGAGGCGGATCTGGGGGCAGGAAGCTTGGCCAGGTCCATGCATAGGAAGAGGGGCCGCCGACACAGGTAGACCAGAAACCCAAGGTGGAGCAGACTAAGTAGAGGACCTGGGTGGTGCGGGTTTGGCAGATGACCAGGGTTGTGCAGACCAGGCAGGTTGCCCCCTTAGCAAAGCTTGAGACGGTAAAGTTGAAGACCACAACACTGCAGATGAGTCTGAAGACCACCACAGCAGAGTCCACCAATGCATTGCTGAAGGCCATCATGGCAAATCTGGTACCATAAGAGACCATGAATGCTGATCAAGAAAGATTGAAACACAAAGCACAGAAAGGATAGCATTGACCACAGGGGCAGTGTCAAAACAGGCCAGTGGCTCGGTGGTTTCCTCCATGGGCATAACTGGACCAGCAACATATTTCAGGTTGATGAGAAGTTTGTGTACAACCTCTGCGTTCATGTAGAGACAGGTAGGAAGTTCAGATATGACCTCTAGAGTCTCTTCAGCCCATGATATGACTTCTGCAGTCACGTTGAGGCAGACAGGAAGTTCCTGGGCTAGAATCGACATAGGACTTGACTCTGGTCAGAAAAGGGCTCTGGAGCGGACTCATGGGTTGAAGCGGGTTCATGGGCTGAAGAGCAGTGTGCGGCCCAAACACACAAAATGTCCATTGCCATAACAGGGAGTACAGAGGACAAGGGAGCGGACAGCGCAGGCACCGGCAGCCGTGAGGGCACTGAGGCTGGTGGGCTAGATGGCACTGGTCTAGGGATACTTGTTACTGGTGTAACCCATGTTCTCTGAATAGGGAACGAGACGCTGCGTTCGCTGCCAAACTCCTCGCGCTGCCGACAAGCTTCCTTTTTCGGCAGAGAAATCTGAGGAGTAGATGATGCTCACGCTAATATAACATGATGACATGAGCGTCAAGGTGGCGTGAATCATGATTCTATTTCAGACAATCGTGGTTCAGACAATCGTTCTGACACGTAACTTTACAGGTGAAATGCAGACAAACCTTGAAGCGTTTTGTCTTCAGCATCTTCATTAATCCCCTTGCAGATGTTCCAGGAGTCTCCTGAATCTCCCAAAGTCTAGAGCAAGTGAGCAAGGGCGCGCATGCGAGACAGATCAGACTCTACTCCAATAAACTGTATAGTGCATGCACGGCGGAGAGGGAGAAACTTTGCGTGTGTGCACATCATGCCATAGAGACTCAGGCACCGAAAATGTTGTTCTTATTCGGTCTGGTTACTACTGTTTACATCAGAACCAGTTCCCTATTGGCACGGAGTTTCGGTACCCAACCCTAGCTATAATACACACAATGTTAAGAAGACCCAGGACCTGAAGTAATAGAACTCGTACGGGGAATCCAGGGAAGTACAAACAACTTGTCTGGCCACTATACAGGAGTCATTCAGAGCTCTTGGAGAAACACTTCTAACACCCAGCAAGCAGCCAAAGCCCTTTCTACAAGGTGGCTTTAAGCTGTTTAGTGGGAAAGGTTCTATTGATGATGTCAGTCAAGAGAAATGGACCCAGGTTCATGTGAGGTTGATTTACTCTTGTCATTCCTCCAGTTCCTATTGGAGACTGGTCTAACAGTCAACCTTGAGGAGATATGTAGTGGCTCTCTCGGTCATATGGGTTATGGAGGTTACACAATTGGTTTCCAGCCTCTTGTCAAACGCTTTCTGAAAGGAGCTCGTAGATCTTGAGCTTGGTGGCCATGAAATTCATTTTTTTTTATTTAAAATGTTCCTTGAGGATCTCTTATAATGTTGGTAAAGTTTTATAAAGTTAAAGTCAAATATTTACAAAAAAATATGATTTTCAACTCTCATTTTGACCCCCTGTTTAGAATCTTCTGTTTTTGTTTTTTTTTTAAAAACGTCTCTTTTAAGGCCTATACTTAACCAATAAAATGTAATAATAATAATAATATAATGTTCTTTACTGACACAATTAAAATTGATAATTTAATCTCAACTGGCTATAAAATATAATTTTCATAACTTTTGTATATTCTGACCATGTTGAACAGTATGTAATAATTCACTGAGGCTTGAATGAGGTCTGGGCTTAGTTAACAAGTGTTGGCAGACTAAATACAAGTTCAAAGGAAAAGAGAGACACAATGAATTTCCTCGAGAACTTTGCACAAGAGATATGAAACCACCAAGAAATGAGAGCCTCTGATGGCTTCCCTTCCCATGCCTACACCTTCTCGAGTGTGCCAGTTCTATTAAAGATGCCTTAGAGAAAATGCAAGAGTAAGTGTGGTGGTCTCACTGTTCATTATTTTTAACAGTACAAGTTTGAGCTGAATTCATTTTAATACTTGGGGTAAAAGGGTTTATAACAAAGCTAAATCAGAAAATTTTCGGAATATCAATACAATGCTACCTTACAATCACTGTGCTTATGTTACTCTTTTTGTCACCCAGTCCTAAACAAAAAGTTGCTGCAGCACATGAGGCTTGCAAAGATCCATAAGTCTGGCAATGTTCTGACTTATTCATATGGCCCACAAAAAAAAAAAAAAAAAAAAAAAACTACTTGCATGTTGGATGCCAGCTTATAGTTCACAAATTTAAGTGCAAAGCAGACAGCAAAGGCTGGGACTACTGGTGAGAATGTTCAGTAATTGAGAGTTAGTGACGTGACAGCAGAAATAGATTAGGGAATCTCACAAAGACCATCTCTAGGGAGAATGAATTGTCGTCTTTCTCTTGTTTTGTGGCCATCAAGGGTTTTTCATGGGAAGGAAGCAATCTGGAATCTACTTCCCTCAATTGTAAATTTCTTCTTCAAGCAAACAGAAGATGCAGCAAAGAAAACACAAAGTTGTGGCAATACCGTTTACCAGTTATTCAGTTACATCCTTGACAAATTTACTGTCACTGTCAATGCTTTATGAACAAGCTGTTTCAGAAAAACACAACAGATTGAACATATAATTAATTAATGCAGTAGATTGGTTATTAAGGATTTCCTGAAAAATAAGAACTCTCATTTTGTCTGCTTGTGTCATGCAGGTTTGGGGTGTTGGGACAACGATTTTATAGTCTACACACAAGATCCCAGGTTCACTCAATGGACAGCCAATAATGGGACATTGTTTAGTGAAAACCCATGCTATTCAGCTCATCTTGGCAACGGAACTAGACAGGAAGTGCCAAATCAACATGGAAACGTTGATGTTAACTGACCATTTGCTTGCTATTTGTCAGTGTTTCAAAGAACCATCTTTTTGAATTGCAGTTGTCTTTGTAGATATGCATACTTAAATCACAAAGAAAAACACATCAGCATCAGATTCAAACACAGGCTTGCCGTAGAAATTAAAGTCAGTGGCAGTGATTATCAAAGAATATTACTGTGACCATTAATGGCATTGTTTTGAAGTGAAAGCTAGCTGTAAACACCTCTGAATGTTCTCCAGGCTTTTCACTAAAGCACAAACCACAGTCATTCACAGCAAGGGTAAAAGCCAAGACTGTTGAGCGCTTCCCCGAGCCAGAGTTTTCAATGGTAGATAGCATCTTCGTCATTTCTGAAGGTATATATTTGAACATTTTTGTTACAACTTTATCTTGAAAGATTTCTTTATAGATTAAATAAATGTAAGTAAATAAATGTAAGTATTAGACAACTGATTTATGATATGTTCAGCGAACAACAGTAATAGCATATCTAATGATGAAAATTATACAACTTTAATGCCTGGTTTAGATTACACGATTTTTTTGTCTTTTACAATAGTCACTGTGTCAGATTACGCGATTTTGGCTCCTAAAATTTTGTCGTGTCGTGGACAAGACACATGTCAGACTACACGTTACTTCCTGACCAGCATGCCGTTTTAACGGCACGCGTGATGTCATCGAGAAGGCGAAACTCATATCGAGTGACTTCCTGGATTGCTCAGCATTGCCTTTTCAGCGTGAGAAATAAACGGTGTGGCGTGTGAGTGTGTGAACTGGTTGAATTGCGTGTGTCTCATGGCCATTGCGTGAGACTTGAGAACCCTACTCGAAGAGGACAGTATGGGCTGTCAATCCTCCAAAGAGAACTTGAGGTAAAATATTGTTTTCTTATATATTTTTACTTCTTATAATGTTAAAAATATATCTTTATATATTTTTAACATTAGCACCATCGTCTCTCTTTCGTTTTGTCTTTTTTGAAAGTTGTATACGGAAAAGCTCCTATTGGTCAACCTCATACATGTGACGGAACCGTCGTAGACGACCGTTAAAAAAATTAAACATGCTAGTCTTTTTTTCGTGATGTCGTGAAGCATCGCAGACGTGACGTAGGTTGACGCCCACTATGACACACTATACGAGATGATATGTTCGAATCTTGCATCCCGACGCCCGTTGTCATTTACGAATTCCCACGACACCCTACGTCAAACGGATCGTGCCAAAAACGTGGCTAAAATCATGTAATCTGAACCAGGCATAATTGAAATTTGCACCATTTTGAATTAAAAATATTTTATTTGCACCATTTTGAATTAAATTTGCACCATTTTGAATTAAAAATTCACAAATGGGGGGGTTAGGGGTATCGGGGGCACCATTTTGAATTTTTAATTCAAAATGGTGCCCCCGATACCCCTAACCCCCCCATTTGTGAATATGGTAACAAAATATACAGTCATATAGTGGCATCTCCCAATAAAGTGAGCTTTTGTGTGAATTTTTGGAATTAGGCTACTTATTTATTCATTAATCACTTATTATTACATATTAATGACTTATTTAGAGGATGTACGTACGCAGTCTATTCCTCTCAAATTCACAGGTGTTCCAGCAGAGTAACCACAGTGGTACAAAGTAGAAAAGATTATCTATGAATGTTACTTAACTAGAAATGCTCCACTAACATTTTGCAATCGAAAAAAGTGTGTCAAAATTTTCTTCTTCAACCATTTACAGCATTAAGACCAATTTCATCCTCATAGTATACAGAGCTTGTGAGAGCATGTGACCTTGTTTCTCAACTTAAAAATGACCATAAAGCACTCTAAATGCTACAAAATCCAATAGAAGCAAATAGTTTACTACTGTTATCTACACTGTTTAATATATTTCAGCTATATCTACTATTTAAAATTGTTGGGACAATTCTGTCTGAGAGAACACTTGAACTCAAAAACAAGATCCACTGTGAGAGTTGTTGCCCCTGAATAAATAAAAAGAGGCTACCCTGAGTTTAATCCCTTTAGCAACAGGCACAGCGAGACCCCCCATCCCCCACAAGAGGAAATCAATGCATTTAACTGTGAACATTTGTTTTTAAGAAACACAAATGCCCAGCCAGTAATATTTAGGAAGGTTTACCAAACCCTTTCACCTTGGAATACACCTGCCAGAGTAAAACTTTTGTATTTATTATTTTATTTTATTTTTAAATTTAATTATACAATAGTGCTTAATTTTATCCTGTGTGGAGCTTTGTTTTCGTTTGTTGTTTTAAATACCAAGGATACTCTACGACGTCATGGTGTTTTCGAAGCGCATTGTGTAGAGGAGAGATTAGGCTTTATTCCCTTAAGAGCAGCCGCTGGTAGCTTCCTGATGTATAGGACACTGCATACGAGATGCATGCAGAGGAACTTCTCATTTCCTTGGCTCCCTGAGATCCATTGTGCCCCTTACATGTTACCACGTCATCAGAACGTGTATACCAGAGGCACACTCTTACCAGAGTATCTACAATCTGTTGCCCTCTTCCTCCATTGTTAAGTCACTCTGGATGTGTTAATTTAATTATTTAATTTCTTTCAGTGGAACATAAAAGAGTCAAGAAAAAATGGAAAAAATTAATTTTAAGAATCTTTAAGACATTTCCATATAAAGATCAAGGGCTATCAAGCTTTCGAAAAAACACAGTTAAACAATCCTAAAGTAGTCCTTACAACTTGTGCAACAATAGAATGAGGCTATAAAATAACTTTGTTTGGGGAACAAACCCCAAAGTTGAAGTTCTTCAAAATAAAATCTTCGCCAGACCTGAAGCTCTTAAATGTCATTCTCCATTTAAATTACATACAGTATTGGCATTTTGCTTTTGGATTACAACACACAAGAAACCGGTAGTATATTGGCTCCAATGATGAAGTAACACAATGATTTCATGTGATTGTTGAATGTCAATACAAATCACACAATTTAGAGAACAATATCACTTTTATGTTTTTTTTTCTTCCTAATACAAAATAATCCGGTGTGTGTTCAGATTGTAGGCAAAGGAGGATTTTTCTTTTCTTTTTTTCTCATATGCAAGTCATAAATGTTTTTTTTTTTCAATAGTTGTGTGTCCAGCACAATCCATATGGAATCTGATCGCAGATTTTTATCTAAATGGTAAATGGACTGCATTTATATTATACAAGTAGATACACTCACGTAAAGGATTATTAGGAATACCATACTAATACTATGTTTGACCCCCTTTCGCCTTAATTGCCTTAATTCTACGTGGCATTGATTCAACAAGGTGCTAAAAGCATTCTTTAGAAATGTTAGCCAATATTGAGAGGAGAGCATCTTGCAGTTGATGGAGATTTGTGGGATTCACATCCAGGGCACGAAGCTTCCGTTCCACCACATCCCAAAGATGCTCGATTGGGTTGAGATCTGGTGACTGTGGGGGCCATTTTAGTGCAGTGAACTCATTGTCATGTTCAAGAAACCAATTTGACATGATTCAAGCTTTGTGACATGGTGCATTATCCTGCTGGAAGTAGCCATCAGAGGATGGGTACATGGTGACCATAAAGGAATGGACATGGTCAGAAACAATGCTCAGGTAGGCTGTGGCATTTAAACAATGCCCTATTAACACTAAGAGACCTAAAGTGTGCCAAGAAAACATCCCCCACACCATCACACCACCACCAACAGCCTGCACAGTGGTACAAGGCATGACGGATCCAAAGATGATGTTGTAACAAAGGTGATGTTCTCATTCTGTTTACATCAAATTCTGACTCTACCATCTGAATGTCTCAACAAAAATCAAGACTCATCAGACCAGGCAACATTTTTCCAGTCTTCAACTGTCCAATTTTGGTGAGCTCTTGCAAATTGTCTCCTCTTTTTTCTATTTGTAGTAGAGATGAGAGGTACATGGCGGGGTCTTCTGCTGTTGTAGCCCATCCGCCTCAAGGTTGTGCGTGTTGTGGCTTCACAAATGCTTTGTTGCATACCTCGGTTGTAACGAGTGGTTATTTCAGTCAAAGTTGCTCTTCTACCAGCTTGAATCAGTTGGCCCATTCTCCTCTGACCTCTAGCACCAACAAGGCATTTTCGGCCACAGGACTGCCGCATGCTGGTTTTTCCTTTTTCACATAATTCTTTGTAAACCCTAGAAATGGTTGTGCGTGAAAATCCTAGTAACTGAGTAGATTGTGAAACACTCAGACCGGCCCATCTGGCACCATATTCTCAAAATATGGCCACTCATACCTTATTGCTTAAACATGAGCATGTTAATGTAATCAGTATAATTTAAAGGGGTTCTATTATGCTTTATAAAGTCTGGATTTTGGTAATAGAATATGTTTTCATGCTTGATTGTTTGAAAAAAAAAACATATTTTACATAATTACAGCTCCTCTCTCCCCAGTCTGAACGCGTTGTTTTGGATGAATCCCCTCCTTCCGAAATATTAAATGTGCTGTGATTGGTTAGCTGGCTCAGTGTGTTGTTGTTATTGGCAGAGCTGAGTACGTGTTTAGGCATTTTCCCGTCCCTTCTTAATCACAAGCTCTACTCAGATGTAACTGGCCTTTGTAGAACAATATTACACACTGTAAAGCATTGTCAGTGTCAAGGGTGGTTATAGTATTGATGGAGACGGAACAAAGACAGCAAGAAAACAACAAGTATGAATAGTAAACCAAACAAGGAACTAATGAGCTAATTAATAGACAACAGGTGAACTGAATACAACAATCAAACACACTGGGAAGGAGCAGGGGCTCTGAAGGAGGGAGTGAACCCCCCCAAAAAAAACAGTCCAGGGCAAATATTAAGACTGATGGAGATGTAGCCGCTGGAGACAGAGACCCAGGTGGAGCTAATGAACTGAAGTGCCCATGCAACATCGCAAAGACAGGAGTCCGAGATGGAAGCAGGGAATCTGAGGACTGAGGGGGAGCCGGTGGGATGGAGGACAAAGGTGGAGCTGGGGGGAAGAAGGAGATGGAGCCGAAGGTGCAGGTAGGACGATGTCTGACCAAGGCGGAGCTTGTGGGACAAGGAAGCCTGTTGAAGCCGTCAGGATGATGGTTTTTGGCAGAGCCGTGGAAGGGAGGCGCTAAGGTAGAGATGATAGATCGACAGACCGAGGTGGAGCAATGGGTCCTGAGGCTGGAGACATAGCAAGGGGATCCTTCATACTAGATGGAGCTGGTGACCTAAAGCTCAGAGGCGGATCCACCCAGAATGGTGTAGGAGATTCAGAGGGGCTGAAGGGAGCCAGCAGAGAGGAAATGGCTGTCAGAGGAGGCCGGAAAGTGAAGCTGATGACATTGGGCCTGGTGGAACCAGCAGGGAAGCAAGCAATTCAGGGCTGGGCAGAACCAGCGGAGAAACAGAGGAATTACCTCTTTGAACACATCCAGAGGCCATGTCAATCACATCCACAGCGGTGAGGTTGTGGGTGGGGCTTTCCTCCATTCCCTTGTTCTCCACTAATACTCCCTTAGAGATGCACGTTGTTGCCGGGTAACGCACCTGGTCAGACTTATCATGTGGTTCAGGCTCCGGGGCAACGATTCCTTCTGTCTTCTTTGCAGGTTCTGGCTTGTCAGTCACAGCAGGTCGATCTCCACAACCTGCGGGGGAACTTGCAAGTCCATTGTGCTGGTCAACTGTGGCGGATGGCTGGTCTCTGGAAGTGGAGTGTGTTTAGTGCGATTAAACTCCACTCCATGACTTGCGTCTCATACAACGCGATTGATGACGTTTGAAGCTTCGAAAATCATGCAGTTTTGAAAAGGTCGGGACAGCTGGTTTGAAAGAAATTGGCACTTTGCAACCCCAACTGATGCATAAAAAGGGTTATCGAGTAGGCATTGTTTAAATGATTTAACACTACACTTCCCTATAAAATAAATTATATTCTTAGCAAAATGTGAATCCTTTGACCAGGCTACAGATGACACATGATCTCAATGACTTCGTTTACATGCAGCCAATTTTCAGTTTATGGTCGGGTTACGGTCACTATTCGGGTTTGTGAAACATTAGGAATAACCCGTTTACATGCGGTCAGCAGAGAGAGTTTCTCCTGTGCATGGAATTGCAATATTCCGATGTAAACAGCGATTGGCGGTCAGCATCTAGACGTACGGACAACCTTATGCGTCATTTCCAATTCTTCTTCCTGTATCCAAAGACAACAACAACAACAGCAGCACACGGATAATGAATAGTTCGAGGCAGATAGCGATCGCTTTTGTTTGCACTTTGATGCTGGTAATGTTACTCACCTCGCTCCAAAACTACGCTGTGCTGTGTGTCTCACCTGGTCTTGCCATGTTTACTTCCCGTATACAGCACGCGGATTTTTTGTATGCGCCGAGAAGTTTCTCTACTCAAAAGACCAAGATTCCTTGCGAATAGAACATGTGCAGAACACAAATCACAAAACACATGAATGCACACTGCGTTAAAAGTTTTGAGTAATGAACCTTTTTTTCGAATTTGATGAAAGCCTCAAATGCTTCAGAAAGCCTTGGTTTCCCATCACTACTGTTCAGTCCTCTCTTCTGTCACAAATGGTTATAGTAGATAAGAGAGATGATTATGATATCACAGAGAGATGAGTGATTCACAGAAAGAGTCTTCATCCACAAAACTCGCAGGAAAACTCAGGGAAACAGACAATAACACCTAACAAAGATAGGACAGACTGCAGGAACACAAGGAGTATAAATACTAAACCAAACGAGAAACTAATGAGCATATTAATAGACAACAGGTGAACTGAATAGAACAATCAAACACTCTGGGAAACTGGGGCTGTGTAAGAAATCATTCACTGTTCCCTACATTACTCCACTAATACTCCACTTGAAGGAGTGAATGAAATGAGTTAGGGGGCTTTCACACTGGCAGTTTAGTTCAGAACGGAGCACGGTTCGCATGAAAAATCGCTAATGTGAACGCTGTCATGGGACCCGGGTGGGACCCGGGACTGGGGTACCGAACCCGAGACTACCTGGAGGAGGTGGTCTGAGTTCGGTTGCATCCAAACCGTGCCGCGGTTCGCGTGAATGTGAAATCAACACGGATTCGGGCGCGCACTTGTTCAGGAAGTAAAGTATCCTGCGCATGCGTTTTAGCTTATTATGATGTATTCAGTTAAATAAAACACTTGTACGGGATGATAGTGTTGATGATTTACCTTGGATACGAACGAGAGTGAGCCTGCAGTGTATTCGTGCATTGCGCGTGGAATCAGAGCAACACATTTGGAAATCCACTGTCTCCTCAAAAGAGTCCGTTTGCAAGCAGCAGAAGTCCACCTTATGTGACACAAGCACAGTAAACCTGTATTGTTCACTCAACTGCTCATAATAGCAGCACATTAATAAAAAAAACACAGTATTTACGCACGTTCTGCTTTCTATCATGCGACGCGCACGTTCGCGATGACGTAAGATGCACGCAAATGCACCAGGGTTAGATAGAATCAAGTTGAGTGTGAAACCAGACCAACGCTGCGGGGGACGCCGGAAACAAACGCTCTCGGGCTCGGACCGCAGCAAACGAGCCCAGTGTAAAAGCCCCCCTTGTGAATTGGGACACTGACTGCACCGCTTAAGGGCTGGCACTTTTGCATCGTTTATGCTTACCATTTAATAATTATTTGAAACTTAGCAAAACTGGCAGCTCCAGTAGTAATGAAAATGTTTATCCTGAAACTAGCATGTGTAAACCTTAATTTATAATTAAGTAAAAAAAAATGTATATCTGTGTGATATTACATTGTAGCCACACTGGACCAGTTCAGCGAAAAAATTAATGGACGAATGATTCAGCAATGACATGACCATCACAGTGCATTATGGGTATTGGCTAGCTGTTGAGGATACATCAGTTGTACACTCGTTGTGGTACTGAATGAGTGGACTCGATAACGTCCACTACGGTTTCGGACACCTCTAAAAAATTTTGTCTTTAGTCTGTCCCCTCAAATAAGTGTATAGGGGGCGATTTTGGACACAGCCTGAGTCACAATGAAACAGAAAACAGAACATAATCCTGACAGTCAGCAAAACCTTTTATATTACAAACACAAATTTACCTTTTAAAACTTTGCAAAACCTAAATAAAACAGGAAGCAACCTTTAAAAGAGGAAACAGCATCGACCACATTTCTAACACACACACACACACATACACACACAAAAACGGTGTTGCTTTTAGCTGAACTAAAAAAAAGGTTGAAAGGAGGTGTAGAACATGGATGTTGCTCTAACCCCATATCCTGTCATTGTAAGCATGAAACCATAGAGGCAGAGAGCACAGACCATCAAGCATTTTGGCTGCCCACTTATCCAAATATGTGAGATATTCTGAGACTAAAGTGTAGTGCTGAAGAAAAGCTTGTATGGAGACAATAATGTCTCCATACAGCCTCCTTCCCAGCTTTCACCATGAGAGCATGTGGGCCTCCAAAACTTCTGCATATAGGGTCTCGAGAGCAATTACCTGTAATTATATCTCTAATTATGATTGTGAGAGCAGCTTGAAGCATACATGTCTATGATTACATGGTTCTACGTTTGCTTATCAGAACATTCTTCACATTCATTTCAGGCTATATTTAATGGAAAATATGTTATATTGGACGTTTTAGATACATAATTTAGATTTAGATGTGCTTACTTACTTTTTCATTCTGAGATTATTACTGCAGTACTGTTTTAAGGCTACGCATGCCTATAGAGAAATTGACAAATTGAAATATTCACTGGGTAAAAATCTTGCATAATATGGCCTGTCCCCTATGAGTAGTGTCCGATTAATGAATAGATATAAATACAATTTGCGCTAACAACTATAATAATGATCAAATCTCTGGAAGGAGGATCATGCATTGTGGATTTCATTGAAAAGCAAATGGCACTTCAATCAAGACGCACTTATATATAAAAGAAAGCTACTGCACATTGTTCCACAAAGCATTGATGTAGTGCACTCACTGTCAGAACACTATGATGTTAATTTGAACAAATGGGGCTAATGGATCTGTTAAAGCTGTGAAAATATTGAGAGGGCCCCATGTCACATCAATCCACAAGTTTCCATGTTACTAGACTCCATGTCTGACTGTTTGGTTTAAAAACAAGAAATACAATATTTCCACACCATTGTGAGTGATAGCGTTTTTCCTACTTCTAGAGTGAGAATGGGTTGAGTATGACACTAAAGCCCCACTTTGATTTATGACAGAATTTTAAATACTTAAAAGCATTACATTTACTGGTACTCCAAAGCATATCAGAGGCCATCAGAGACTTGCCATTTTTGGACAATTCCAACTATAATGGAACCATTGGAACTGGGATTGATAGTTGCCAAGAGACTGATATTGAGGGAATGGAAGTACCCCACCCCTCCTTCCTTTCAGGCATGGGTCATTGATATGCTATCCATAATACAACTGGAAAAACTCTGCACTAGTCAAATGGACACATTTTTCCGTTCTTGGAAACCATTCCTAATGCATTTTGAAAGAGTTTATTAAGTACTCTTAAGCCCCCTTTCCACCAAAGCATTTTGAGAGCCGGTTCGGAGCCGGTGCCTGCACGTGAACCAGTTCTTTGTGTTTCGACAGCCAAAGAACCGGTTCTCAGCCAGGAGAACTGGTTCCAAAGCGGCATCAACTCTTTGCTGGACTAGAACCGTTCTTTTACCACGTCATGCTTACGTCGGGGGCTGGGGCGGGTTTAGATGTGTTCTAAACATCTTTTCTTACCATAATAAAGGATCGCAAATTCAGGAGAAACATTTGCAGAAACACGATGGAGCCCACCTTTGTAATTGTTATGCTTGAAGTTGGCGCAAGCGTTTCTGTTTTTGTATTTTTTTTTATTGAAGACATTATAAGCAAAGAAGAAAACAGTCACAATATAGAACAAATAAATGGAAAGAAAAAAAGACACAAGACAGGGGTACATAACTTATCAGAAAAGATTACATATCAAACGAAAAGATTAAAAGACTTACATATTTCAATTGTTTTTAAACCCTTCTTGGTACACGAGTTAGGGGGCTTTTACACTGGGCTCGTTTGCTGCGGTCCGAGCCCGAACGCGGTTGTTTCCGGCGCCCCCCGCAGCGTTGGTCTGGTTTCACACTCAACTTGATTCTATCGAACCCTGGTGCGTTTGCGTGCATCTTACGTCATCGCGAACATGCGCGTCGCATGATAGAAAGCAGAACGTGGTTAAATATTGTGGGTTTTTTTATTAATTTGCTGCTATTATGAGCAGTTGAGTGAACAATACAGGTTTACTGTGCGTGTGTCACATAAGGTGGACTTCTGCTGCTTGCAAATAGACTCTTTTGAGGAGACGGTAGATTTCCAAATGTGTTGCTCTAATTCCACGCGCAATGCACGAATACACTGCAGGCTCACACTCGCTCGTATCCAAGGTAAATCATCAACACTATCATCCCGTACAAGTGTTTTATTTAACTGAATACATCACAATAAGCTAAAACGCATGCGCAGGATACTTTACTTCCTGAACAAGTGCGCACCCGAGTCTTGTGTTGCTTTCACATTCACGCGAACCGCGGCCCGGTTTCGGGAGCAACCGAACTCAGACCACCTCTTCCAGGCAGTCTCGGGTTCGGTACCCCAGTGCGCACCCGGGTCCGATGACAGCGTTCACATTAACGATTTTTCTCGCGAACCGTGCCCCGTTCTGAACTAAACTGCCAGTATGAAAGCCCCCTTAGAGATAATAAGAAGTAATGTTACTTGCAAGCGTTTCTAGCTAAAACGTATGGCGACGTACACAAAGACGTAACGACGTCGTTCCCTGGGCGCTCTAGTCAGTGGAAAAACAAACAGGTTCTGAAGCAGTTTGCAAGTTGAACCAACTCCGAACCAACTCTGAACCAGCACCAGTTCCGAACCAGTTCTTTTTTGGTGGAAAAGGGGTATTAGGGGGCTTTTACACTGGGCTCGTTTGCTGCGGTCCGAGCCCAAGCGCGTTTGTTCCTGGCGCCCCCCGCAGTGTTGGTCTAGTTTCACACTCAACTTGATTCTATCGAACCCTGGTGCGTTTGCGTGCATCTTACGTCATTGCAAACGTGCGCTTCGCATGATAGAAAGCAAAACGTGGGTAAATATTGTGTATTTTTTATTAATGTGCTGCTATTATGAGCAGTTGAGTGAACAATACAGGTTTACTGTGCGTGTCTCACATAAGGTGGACTTCTGCTGGTTGCAAATGGACTCTTTTGAGGAGACAGTGTTATTTCCAAATGTGTTGCTCTGATTCCATGCGCAATCCACGAATACACTGCAGGCTCACACTCGCTCGTATCCAAGGTAAATCATCAACACTATCATCCCGTACAAGTGTTTTATTCAACTGAATACATCACAATAAGCTAAAACGCATGCGCAGGATACTTTACTTCTTGAACAAGTGCACGCCCGAATCAGTGTTGCTTTCACATTCACGCGAACCGCGGCACGGTTCGGAAGCAACCGAACTCAGACCACCTCCTCCAGGTAGTCTCGGGTTCGGTACCCCAGTGCTCACCCGGGTCCCATGACAGCTTTCGCATTAGCAATTTTTCATGCGAACCGTGCCCCGTTCCGAACTAAACTGCCAGTGTGAAAGCCCCCTTACAGTACTTAAACTCTTAGAGTACTTAAAAGACTACTTAATTAGTTAAGTACTCTAAACTAATTTAGTTAATAGTTCTTATTTTAGTAATCTTAAATAAATTAAGAGTAATTTAGTTTAATTATTCCTAATTTAGTTAATCAAACTAAATTAAGAGTTTAATTACAGTAAACTAACTGTGTTCCTGTATTAAATGAGTAGTTCACTTAAAGAGTAACTAAACACTTAACCAACTTTTTTTAGTTAATGATCTGTAAGAATGGATCTTTATTAATACCAGTCATTGATTCGAGTAACTTTTTTGGCATTTGTTTATATAGTGTTCTATTTCTACAATATATGGTGTAAAAACGTCTAAGTGCTGCCCTCTTCAGGTTGAACGGTGGCTACTGCAGTAGAATTTTCCTATTGGATGTTTGTGGTGGTACGTGACACAGCAGTTGTTGGTGACATAGGCAAGTTCCATACAAAGAGATGCGTCTCAGGTGCACGCCCCCCTCCGCTGGGCTCTGCCCACTTTTTCAGCATTTTTCAAATATTGCCAGTGGGTGGAGTCAGGCTCGGACCAGGGGTTTAGTTACCCTTTAAAAAACAAACAAACAAAAAAAAAAACTCGCCCCCATGTCATATCAATGTCATTCTTTCTTCAGTCGAAAAGAAATGAAGGTTTTTGATGAAAACATTCCAGGATTTTTCTTCATATAATGCACTTCACTGGTAACCAAACGGGTCCAAAAGACAGTTTCAGTGCAAACTGTTCAAAGGGCTTTAAACGATTTCAGATGATGAATAACAACGTTTAAAGTTTTATAAGCTCAAATGCTCGCCCTGCTATGTTCTGTGATGCTCGTTCGCAACTCTCGTGTTCGAACTCGTTCATCTAAAATGAACGAATCTTTTTTCGAGTCATTTGATTCATTCAACAAACGAAATGAATGAATTGACTCAGAAAAAGATTCGTTCATTTTGTTGAACGAGTTCGAACAGGAGAGTCACGAACGAACATCACAGAACAGAGCAAGGCGAGCATTTGAGCTTATAAAACGTAAACTTTGATATTTATTTTTTCAATGAGTGATCGTTTTGTTTGATAAGACCCTTATTCATTGTCTGGAATCGTTTAAAGCCCTTTGAACAGTTTGCAGTTTGCACTGAAACTGTCTTTTGGACCTTGAACCGCTTGGTTACCAGTAAAGTGCATTATATGGAGAAAAATCCTGGAATGTTTTCATCAAAAACCTTCATTTCTTTTTGACTGAAGAAAGAAAGACATGGACATCTTGGATGACATGGGGGTGAGTAAATTATCAGGATAAGTGTTTTTTTTTTTTTTTTTTTTTTTTTTTTAAGTGAACTACTCCTTTAACAACCTTTCATCCAAAAAGCATTACATTTTATGTTTTATAGCAATGAATGTTTAAATCATATTTATTCAGTGTTTGGCCCTTTGCAAGTATTTTGAATTGACAAATATATTCAGCAGATTTCCATTACTAACAGTATAATAAAGTTTCAATAAACCACTTCACACATGTAATGTCTCTTACCGGTAATTTATTTCTAGGATTTATCCTTTCAAACATATTATTCTTGTATTGATCCATTTAGATTTTTGTGTATTGTATCTTTTAATATCATATTCATACTCATATGAATGTTCTATTCAGACCAGACATTTAGTTTACTTAAACTAGATGTAAAATGTATATATATTTGTGGGCTAGAAATGCTATTTGTTTTTTCCGTTTTCTGCTTAGTCTGGTCTCCTGACTAATATGTGTGGTAGCTACGTATCTTGATTATTATCAAATTTCACATGAGATGGTTATCTTACCTGGAATTAAGGTACAGCTGCATTTGCATAAGGTCAAGACATGATGGAAATACTTATTTGGCCATTTTGGCTTCTTAAGACTGGTTCACACAGAAAGCGTTTTTGCTTTGAAAAGCGTGAGACACGGGCAGTGGAATGGAGAAAAAGCACATCGTCTCGAGATGAGTCTTTTAAAAGTTGAAGTTATTTTAACTTTTTAGAACCCTGTCCCAAATGGCACACTTCATATGCACTTTCGATCTTGACTTACAATGGTTGCGATGTGTGCATGTCTGTTAAGTGGGTGTCCCATTTGTCATTTTAGTTTTCTGAAGGGCGCTCCTGAGAATATTTAATCTTTTCTAATTTCAAAAAGAACATAACATCCCATTGGGCACTGGAAGGGGCTTTTGTAGATTTCCGGTAGAGAAGAAGCTGTCGTCTCGCCAATAGAGATGTGAAAGCAAGGATGTCTAATTGTTTCAATGTAAATCTATTGCAATCCATTGGGCAACCGAACATGGCAATATGGGGAGAGATAGTATACGTTCATCATAAATATTTCAGAAAAAGTATTAAAGTATCTTTGGCAGAGGGGAAAAAACCCATAAGAGTCAGACAGCAGGGAGAGGTATGGCATTTGTCACAGCTGTCGGTGACAGTGGAAAAAATTTGTGACAGGCGTGCTTTGGAGAAATGGATTCTATACAAGACTTTGAACTGTATCAAAGTTAAACGGGCACAGGTTGAGCTGGAGTGGATTTTGTTGAGGGTAACGTCCCACCAAAAGTCGTGCAATTCCAACCCATGTTCACCCTCCTAGGCAGCACTAACTTTAGTGGTGGATGAGGTGTCATGATTCAGGAGTTTGTTATAAATATCTGAAATGAAAGATTTCTGAGGGGGGTCTGGAGAGAGAAACTTTTCCCACAATTGAAGTGGGGGTAATGAAGGAAAGGTAGGGAACAAGGATTTGATGCAGTGTCTGATTTGGTAATAACGGAACCAAAGTGAACTGTCTTTATAAAGTATCTTCTTATTAAACGGTCTGAATACTTACAAAGAAACTAAATGTATAAGCCTTTTTACCCGTTAATATCAATCTAAATGAATCTACTGCGAAATATAGGAGCTTGTTAAGACTCAAACGTGAGATTTTACTGAGGCACGTGATGTCTTCAGAAGTCGTCACGTGCCCCAGTAAAATCACACACGAGTGAATGTCATGATTCAATTCATCTGGAAGAGATGACAAAAATGCCGAAGATCTCAGCTGTGTGGGAGCACTTTAAATTGAGTGAGGACAAGACAAAGGCAGTGTGCAAAATATGCGATTTGAAACTGGCCTTTCACAACAGCATATCAAGTTTGAAAAATCACCTGACCCAGACAGCAAACTGACATTGAATCAACATGGAAACGACATCGCTCATGACACTGAAACAACGTTGATTTTGCTCATCGAATTAACGTTGAACCAACGTCAGACGCGGCATTCTTCAAAGCTAAATGAAAATCGAAAATTGGTTTGCTTTCATAACGTTAAAACAACGTTGATTTCAAGTTGATTTTCCGTTAGTTTTGAAAGAATGACGCGTCTTACGTTGGTTCAACGTTAATTCGATGAGCAAAACAATGTCAGATCAAAGTTGTTTCGATGTCATGTTTCCACGTTGATTCAATGTCAGTTTGCTATCTGGGGAGTTATGTAAGTAGTACGCTTATAACATATTGTTGGTGTAAAAAAATTGCTGCTTTTATCCACCATGTTAATCAGTAAATTTACACGTGATAAAAACATGCTCTTAATTTTCTTGGAAAATACTAGCGAATACGGCAGTTACTGACATGAAAAAACGTACAGTATCCCAGTCTAATAATAATGTGTCTATATACATCCCCAGGTATCGCAGACAACAACATCCTCAACCTCACCCAAAACTTCACAGCAGATCCTACAATTACGAAAAGCGATAATGGAGAAAAGAAAGAGAGAGATAACAGACGCCATAGTGAAGTTCATCGCTATGGATATGAGACCCATTAATGTAGTTGAAGGTGAAGATCGAGGACAACTACACTGTCCAAAACCATTACAGTATTTCAAACAACCTGTCTCTGAAGTACTGTGATCTGCAAGGCCAAATTTCTGTTCCTGTTGGAAACTCAACAGCTTTAAGTTTCACAATGGAAATTTGGACCTCGGTGAGTACATGGCTGTCACCTGTCATTTTATAACTCAGGAGTGGGAACTCTCTGCCTTCGTTTTGTAAACCAAAGCATTTGAGCTGAGCCATATGAGAGACAACTTTGCACAACAGCTTGGAGACGCGGCGGGCACCTTAGCCATTCCAAATTATAAGAAAGTAGCCGAATGCCAGCAATATAAAGCTGTGCACTGAGACGCTGAAGGAAAAATGGGGAAATGGGGAAACGTTTAAGGGGTCTGCTGCTCAGGACACAAAGCTACACAGGCTATAGCTGTGCATAAATACAGCTCTAAAACAGGACCGACTATGTTGGACAGTTTCAGCTGCCAGGAATCTTGTGGGACAATCTAAAAAAGTGCAAATGCTACAATTGCTTTGAAAGAGAAACAAACACAGCAGAACGTTGTAGAGCACAAACTCATTCAAGATGATGCCCCTCGTTGGATCTCTACATGTAAAATGCTCAACTGACTGGTGGAGAAACCATGGGCAGTGGCAGCTGTTTTGTCAGATCCCAGCATCATGAAGAAAGGAGATTGCACCCTAGACTTGACAGCAGGTCAATGGAAACTGGCACAGGAGACAGAAGAAGAACTGGGGAACAAACTTGTCATTGCCTACAACAGTGCATAAGATTTTCAAACTGAAGAAACACCAGCTGTCACCAGAGGTGAATGCCTGCCCTGCCATCAGAGAAATGAAAAAGACCATCTTCACGGAGGTCAACAGCAGATGACAACTGTTCAGTTTGGAACCCAACAGCATCTTCCTCTTTTCTTCAGCACTAGACCAGAAATTTAAGCACCAAAGAGAAGAAGGACCTGGTCTACATTAAGGTTGGACTGTTATTTTATATTTAAATTAGTAATTAATTCTAGTGTAATTTAATATGATTACGTCACACTACTACTATCTTACGCACAACATAGATTTGACTAAGAAAATTCTATTTGATTTTAAGGTTGTCTAATAGGGTTGCCACCTATGTCTGATAAAAAAACCAGGACATATCAAAGCCTGGGGGGAGGTTGAATTTTTTTTTTTGGGGGGGGGGGACTTTGAACAAGGGGGAATTTTCAAGCCCGACTGCCCCCCTCACCCCAACACAACGCTAAAGCTTAAAAAGCCAAAAATAGAAAAAATAAAAGTTCTGCTGTATCAAAATGTTTAAAAAAAAAGAAAAGAAGAGAAATCCATTTGGCAAGACAGGTCTATTTAAAAAAATATAAATAGACATAACATAGGATACTGTGATTGATATGGGATTAAAATGATGGGCAGTGTATGAGATATAATCTAATGATTAATTATGTCAATATTCCTTTGTTCCGATCAAAGCATGTGAGCGAAGAGCGCATTTCTGAAGATTCCTCGGCTCGCTCATTCCGCTCAGGGTCGCGCGCTCAACCCTGCTTCCAACTAAAGTTTTTTTCTAGTCAACTATTATTTGCTTATTTAAGCCATTAGTGGACAAATCGCCCCTTTATATTAACTTAAATAGGCTATACAGGATAACGATAAAGCCGCACTCAAGCGCATGAGCCGGCAAAAGTGAATGTGTAAAAAATAGCAAGGAGGCATTTAATTGTTTATTAATAAACTGGTGTTTTCTGCGTCACTGCAAAGATGAAGATGCGATGCGGACTCGCCATGAACAAATAAAGCTATAAAGACATGGAAAAGTTCCTCCCGTTGGCGTACCCCTCGGGTGGGAAATAGAGACATGACAGGTGGGAGCGCGCCAACGGGATGAACTTTTCCCCACACTTTGAGCGGCGACATCTGTAGTTAGGGGGCCCCCTAGTGGTGGCGGGGACCTAAGCAGTCGCTTAGTTAGCTCATATGGAGAGCCGGTGCACGCGGCCACGAACTACACAGTTTTGAACATACGTATTCACGAAGGCTTTCGAAAATTTCCCGGGACAGGTTAATAAAAAGAAGGACAATCCGGGATAGGTGGCAACCCTATTGTCTGCCTAGCCGAGTCCGATGACGAAGAGGAAGAAGAGCACGGAGACAGCGCAAAGAATGGAGCTATATTTGAGAGACGCTACTAAAGTACAGTCGGGCCCACTTGCAGGGTGGACGCAAAACAGTGACTGCTTCCCTAAATTGGATTTGCAACCAAACACCTCCAGTTCCAGCCACGTCAGAGCGTATTTTCCCAAAAAGCTGGCTACGTCATTAATAAGACCCAAAGTTCCCTTTTACCTGAAAATGTAGAAAAACAAACCTTCCTCGCACACAACATGAAGATAATGTAGGTAGACTAAGTAGGTAGCTTGCAACCTGATTTATTTAGTGATTTATTTGAAAGTTTGACTTTATAGAAATAGTTTGTTTATTGAAATGTGATCATATTATACAAATGTGAACAGAAACCCGCTAGGTATACAGAAGTATATTCAAGGACTTCAAGAAATATAATTACTTTAACCCGTGATAGGCGATGCTAAACGGCTAACATTGCCAATGCCGACCGCCGACATGCCGACAGCATGAGCAAGTTGTCAAACTGATAAAAAGCTATTTATGTTACACGTCACACCATAAAAGTATAAATAAATGTTTACCTGCTCAACAAAAAGTCAGCCGTGTCAGCGTCGGTTTCCAGTCCCAGATCTCCCTGAAGCTTCCTCCAATGGCCAATGGTGGACCCTATATTTATCCTACTTAGAGTCTGGTGTTACATTTTTTTTAATCTCTGCTCTTTCCTCTACAGACTTTCTCTTTTATCCAAACTTTACAGTAAGGGCAAGCAGAGGACGCTTGCTGCTGTCGTTTATATTTTAATCCATTGCTTTATTCATTACTGATCTGACGCTACTTAGCTAGCTACCATAGACTGTCAGCTGCTTGCTCGTGTAAGGAGGGGGGCGGGGTCGGGTGCGGTTGGGTTGGAGACGCGAGCGCCTGGCGGAGTTTCAAGTGGAGCTGGTGATTGGATGAGAGCAGTTGACTAATGTAAGCCGTCTGGCCGGAGGCTTACATTGGTCAACTTCTCTGCGGCTGTACAGCCAATAGAGTGAATGGATTTTTTTCATTCTTTTTTTCTATCCATATTGTTAGGATTGTACTATATAACCATAACCAGCATCTAAACGAGGATATTAATTATGAACAATCTTTGAAATCGTATATTTTCATAGGCAAACGTGTTAGCATTTCCTCTCTCACTGTCATCTCTCGCTGAAATAAAACTTAACTATCTATATCTGAAAAAAAACCCTAACTATCTATATCAGACTGAGGGCGTGGCGGAGCAGGCTGAGGGCGTGGCGGAGCAGGCTGAAGGCGTGGCGGAGCAGGCTGAAGGCGTGGCCAGGGCGGAGCAGACTGAGGGCGTGGCAGAGAAGGCTGAAGGCGTGGAGGAGCAGGCTGAAGGCGTAGCCAGGGCGGAGCAGGCTGAGGGCAGGCCATGGCTGAGCGGACCCTTCAGGCGGCCACGGCGATGAAGACCCTTCAGGCGGCCACGGCGGTGAAGACCCTTCGGGTGGCCACGGCAGTGAAGACCCTTCGGGCGGCCTCGGCGGTGAAGACCCTTTGGGCGGCCACGGCGATGAAGACCCTTAAGGCGGCCACAGCGGTGAAGACCCTTAAGGCGGCCACGGCGGTGAAGACCCTTCAGGCGGCCACGGCGGTGAAGACCTTTCAGGCGGCCACGGCGGTGAAGACCCCTCAGGCGGCCACAGCGGTGAAGACCCCTCAGGCGGCCACGGCGGAACACGGAGGACAGAAGTGTAGGCCTGAACTCGGCCTCACTGAAGGGGCTTAAGTGAGCAGAGGGGATGATAAGCAGTGGTGGATGAACGGTCAAAATGTGATGGTTAGGAGGAGGTGGGAGAGGGAGGCTGGGAGGGACCATGGTCTCTGGCTCTGGCTGGACGTTCTCGGGCTCTGGCTGGACGGTCTCGGGCTCAGGCTGGACGGTCTCGGGCTCAGGCTGGACGGTCTCTGGCGATGGCTGGGCAGGGCTGGATGGAACCAGCGATGAGGAGGGTTCAGGCTTGACGGGGCTGGACGGAACCAGCGATGAGGAGAGTTCAGGCTCAGCGGGGCTGGACGGGACCAGCGGTGAGGAGAACTCAGGCTTGGCGGGGCTGGACGGGACCAGCGATGAGGAGGGTTCAGGCTTAACGGGGCTGGACGGGACCAGCGATGAGGAGGGTTCAGGCTTAACGGGGCTGGACGGAACCAGCGATGAGGAGAGTTCAGGCTCGACAGGGCTGGTGATCATGGCTGGAGATGGCACATCAACCACAGCACATGGTCCAGGTACTGGGAGAACGATCCAGGAACAGCCGCCGCTGGAGCTCGCTGATACAGATGATCGTCGAGACCGCCCCAAAATACGGATTTCAGGACTTCATCTGTCCAGCTTACCCCAATGGAAAGCTCCAGGAAGCTGGTGACATATTCCTCAATGGAACTGCCATCTTGGAAACAATGAATGAGGCGATCAACTGTAGTTAGATGGTCCAGAGAGATCTTCATCCTCACTTACTTTTGGGTCGGTCAATCTGTCACGGTGTGGTGCAGGCAGAAGGACAGACTGAGTCCAGATTCAAACGAAGATAATATTTAATTCTAAATACAGGCAAGAAGACAGGGCGCAACACAGGGTAACTTTCAACATTGACCGACAAAGACAGAATGAAACAGAGGGAACTAAATACACAGAGGAATCAAGCCTAATGGGGTGAAAACAGGTGAAACAGATGAACGGGACGATGAACAGATGGCAGATGAGGGAGTGAGTTCCGGAATGGAGACAAGAGGATCCTGGGAGGTGTAGTGCGGGAGACGCAGACAGAACGGTGCAGACGCAGACTGTGACAACTTCAAGGCATTACACATTATTGCACACGTTATTACCAGTTTGACTTTATTTCTGTCATTCATCTTCACACTTTCTTATTTAGATTCAACAGAAGTTTAGATGGTAAAATTTTTATGGAATTTTTCATTTCAAGTCACCACTATGATGGTCAGTGTTTGCTTCATTTTCACTGTTCCAAAAGTGTGTTTATAAAGCTCACACATTTGTTACTGCAAGAGAAAACACTGTTCACAATATGACATTATCCTCATTCAGTGACTTCAGTGAGTCACTGATTTCATTCATAGTCTAAATCTCTAATTATGTAATACTCAGTGTTGGGAAAGTTCACTTTCTACATGAACTAGTTCAAAGTTCAGTTCACACATTTTAAAATGAACTAGTTAAGTTCATAGTTCATACTTCAAAAAATGAACTAGTTCATTCATAGTTCTTTTTTTCCCATATGTTGCGAGCTTTTAATATTATTATTGCCACAGCCCATATACAACCACAGACAGCAATTATTTTATCGAATAATTATTACAGCAATTATTTTATCTGCAAAGTTTGCACAGAAATGTAAGATTTTTCCCATCCTCAACAAACTCGTCATAAAATCTGTTTAAATGATCATACGACGCCTCCTCGCTCGCTGCTTTGTCGACGGCGGCCGCGATGCGATACTGGTGGCTGGTGTTCCCCGATTGGGTGTTTTTTTTGCTACATATTAAGGCCTCTTTACATGTGTTTTAGCCTGGTTTTCACCTGGAAGGCTCTAAATCTGGCACCCTATGTACGAAGTTAAACTTAGAGAGCGCACGTTCACAGACACCAGATTGAATGCGTTCACAGTAATGTTCATCAGGCAGTAATACAGTAAGTTCACGTTCGCCCACAAAAGCAAAATAAAAGCAAACAGAAAAAAAACAATGATAATTACAGGACAATTTAGCTGCTTAATTTATTCATGCTGAAATGCATAATGTGAGCCATGGATGTGTTTTGATTGGTGGCTCCTATCATGCACTGCAACATGAAACATTTGTGGGATTTTCACCGTTGTTGATATTCATATGTAGATTCTTGTAATAGAAATTTAAAATGTCTTCCTCAGACTACTACAAAAAGTAGAATATAAAACATCTTAATTTACAGATAGAACTATCATATTTTGTTGTGTCGTTATCAGTATCCCAGAAATGTTCAATGTGTTGGACCTTCTTGACGTGCGTGACCCCCTCCCCCTCCCCACCCCCGAGCCCCCACCCCAGATTGAAAATGACTGTGATAGTGATGGCTCAAATAGGGAGTACCAGGGTGAAACGGCCCATTTGCCAAGTAGACTATTGAATGGCGATGCAGAGGTGAACTATCTGGATGATTGGGCAAATATTCATGAGAACCAATTGGTGTGCCCCACACATGACCCCAAACAACCCTTTCTACAATGTACGGCCCATCTTCAGTGCACTGAAAGAGTGCGCACACATCTCACTAAAACTGGCCTAGGACAGGGCCCACGTGTAGACATGGTCTAGCCCATAGGGGTCTAGCCGAACAAGCAGAAGTTCCTCCAGGGTGTAACTTTGTACATGATATTCTAAGCCTTCTTCAAGAAATGACAAAACGAGATATTGGATGTCTTGGAATGAATTGTGTCAATAGGTCTAATTGAAGAATTTGAATGAATTCTGACTATGTTTTTTCCCACCGGTCATTATTGTGACCGAGTATAAAATCTAATATTTCACTAACTTAACCAACATAAAATCAAAAAAGGCATATTGTTTGAGTGTTAGGGAGGTCTAAGGAGTAAAATGCATGTACTCAAGTTGCAAGAAAAAATTTGGGATTAAACAAAATAAGCACCAATTTTGCAGATGTTCATTTTCCATGTTTCAAATGATTATTAAACAACAAGCACAAACAGTATCCAAATTTATTCACTCCTTCAAGTGGACTATATACATAAGAGGAGGAATGTAGTGAACAGTGAATGAGGGTAAAGGGGGCGATTTCGAACACAGCAATGGTTTAGCTCAATTGACAGCTATTTAATTAACACTTTGAAGGCCCAGATTAATTTTATGAAGTGTTGAGAACACTTTTTGTGCTCCAAAAACAAAATAAGGACTTCGTTCAACAATTTTTCCTAAAGGACGAGGCTGCCATCTGCTGGTGCATAATGGTACCTCCAATTGACAGATGTAACATTTTTGAATAATGTTATAAGAGCGGTTATAAGAATATAATAACTTATAACCCAAGTTATAACCAACTTCAGAATAAAAGATTTATGTTTTAATACATACAACTTGTATTAAGAACATATAAGTAATTAATATGTGTTGCCATTTGCCTAGTCCTAGTCTTAGGCTACGCTCACACTGTCAGTCCAAATATAACTATTTGTGTATATATATATATATATATATATATATATTAAATCTGTGTTTGATCATATATTCACAATCAAATATTTTGCCATATTTTCAAAACTATATTTTTTTCCCATGCAAATTTTCGTAATTTACACAATGTTACTAAAATTGAAAATCCCCATTCTAAAACACCATCATTTAAAAAAAATGCAAGTGAATGCAAAGAAGCGCACAACAAAAGAGATTCAAATAAAAAGTATTGAAAAAGTGAAGAGAAAATGTTAAAAAAGTCAAGGGTACAAGCATGTGTACATATTTTTCATTTCCGTGCAAAGGAACTACTAATCCCATAAACCACCGCGCCTCACTGAAGTCACCTAAAGCCACAGGCAAAAAGCCTTTTGAGTGACTTCCAAATCTGACGACGGCCATGTGAACTTTTTCCTCCAGTGAATTGTTTATACTGAATGTGCAGGGAAACTTATTTTCCTCGATTTACTGAAGCTTATATGTAAAACGCATTTGCAGCTACACATGCTAAAACATTGAGCATCTGGCTCGCTCATAGGCTCATGTGCTGCGGCAACTGCACATCCAATGGCGCGGGGGCGTCTCTGAGGTGTGACCAGTGAACTTAACCCTACGTCATTACACTACCTTCAGTCTTCACATGCCTTCATGGGGTTTCAGACACGTTACACGACTTCCACCAATCAGATGCATTACTGTGGGATTGTCCAGGATTGTGGGTAATGAAGTACTTATCCAATACATCGCGGATAAAAGGCATTTATCTTAAAACAAGGTTAGTGCCCCATGAACTTTTGGCGTTTATATGAGCATATAACACACAAATAAAATATAAGAAAAACAGGTAAAGAGAAGTGTAAATTTAAATAAAGTAAACAAGTGCCCCTGCCCACTTAGCTAAAACCAAGTAAGAAATGACAATGTTAATTTGTCTTTGTTAGCCTACATTTAACCATCAGCTTGCGTTATTAAACTGTTTTCATTACAATGGTAAAAAAGTGTAAATTTCTTTCTTAACTGTGTGTTAAAATAATCACGTTATTATTTCAACCTAAAAATGACTTCTGCACTGGACTAAATATATGTAACGTTAGTAGGCATCTTTATAGCACCGATCTGAACGGTGTCTAGCATGCTGTCTTTCTGTGCAAAAGTTGGTGTACGCATGACAGGACAGAGTCGTGCCTTCTATCAGCGCAGACCGCCAAGCTGCCCGGTCTTACGCAAGCTGATGCTATTTGTTAGGGTTGATGTTAAAGACATTCATGTACTGATGGACTTTGGGAGACGTTCAGACGTACATGGCCGATCCATATGAGTCGCCTCCTCCGGAACATGGTGTACATGTCACTGCTGTTAGTGAGCTTCAGCACGGTGGTGTTCGGGACCTGATCCTGCCATGATACGCCAAGGATCTGTCGTAGGCAACGGAAATGAAAAGAATTAAGCTTGTGTAGGTATGTAGGCCATGTTTCGCTTCCATATAGCAGGACGGAGAGCACACAGGACTCATATACGCGCACCTTTATTTTGAGAGAAAGGTGGCTGTCGTTCCAGACCCGAGACTGAAGCCGCTCAAAGGTTGTTGAGGCACGACCGATCCTGGTATTCAGTTCAGTTCAGCATCAAGGGTGTTGTTTGCTGTCAAGGTTGAGCCGAGGTAGATGAATTTCTTGACAGCCGACAGCACTGTACCATTGATGGTGACGTAAGGGGAAGCAGGAACTTTCTGAGCCATCACCACTGTCTTCTTGAGGCTTATGGTAAGTCCGAACTAAGTCCGAGCGGGATTGAAATGGGATGCAGTGCCCACATTGATTGATGCCCCTAATCCACCACCCCCATTGGAGTTAGAGTTAAGGAGAAAGCCACCAAAGCCACGTCAGGAGTTAGCACCAAAGAAACGTAAGATATAAGAAATATAGGTAAATATAGGTATAAATACTGGGATACTTTGAGATGCCAGTAAAATTTTATCCATTTTAGTGTGAAAGCTCAATTGCTCCAGATTTCTGTTTGAGTGTCTAGCACAATATCCATTTTAGAGTGGTATTCTTATGGTCTTAAGGGAAACTAACACCTTGTTGCTTTGCTGTAATGTGATTTTAGTTAATAATTTTCCAAATTTGTGTTTGTTTTACAGGCAAAAATTAAAAATATTGTTTACCTGCCAAATGTAGGCTCATCCACTGCAGACAGTGTAAAAACAACCCACTGGTTCAGAGACAGATATTAACTTACTTGATGCTTCTGAAACAGGGCCTTCGTTGCCACTGACTCCACTGTTTCCACCAATGGCATTGACAAAAGGCCTCGAAGCTGCCTGTCGAAGATGAAGATTAGGAGTCTGAAGGTACAAGTATGCAAACTGAAGGCGAAAATGAGGGAAGTGAATCAGCTGAAGAAGACCATGAAGGCTGGTGTTAACAATGAGTCAGTGATGAAGCAGATGAAGAAGCTCTTACCAGCCAAAGCAATTGCTTCTGTGAGTACACAGATACATATGTCTCAGGATGGATCACTCAGGACAATCGTGATTAATCGTTTGACAGCCCTAATATATATATATATATATATATATATATATATATATATATATATATATCAGTGTTTCCGCTAGAAAAAATGGTTTTCGTTTTACGGACATTTTGATGAAATGTCGGTCAAATATCGCCTCATAATTAGTCAAGTTGAGGAAAACTGGAGGCAGGCTAATGTAACTTAAAAAATGACATAATCAGGCCGTATAGAATGCAACATGTTTATTAGCCTAACTTTCAATTAGACAGAAAAAAACAAACGTTCGATTGGCATCAATCAACGGCAATTGTTTTTACTGTATCGTATTACATTCATAGTTTAACAAACCAATCCCCGTCCCCACATAAAATACCTGAATAGTAGCCTTTTGTTTTTAGTCAAGCGAACTTAATTATACACTCTCTCAGTATGTCTCATTTAGCTGGTAACATTTCAATTGGCCGCCGTGAAATGACTCCTTGTCAAATGAACTGGAAAAAATGACGAGTCTAGGCCTATAACATTGTCTGGCGTCATTTTAGGCAACGTTTTATGCTGTTTTGCAATGCTGAATTGTGCAGCTGCCGACTTAAAATCAAAACTTCCCAGTGTCTCTCTACAACTTGCAATGCGCATAAGCCACGTAACCTTGTTCCCTGCAAGGCGACTTCGCTGCTTCGCCCTGGATCCGGTTCTGCAACGAGAAGCTCTCTCTCTGCAGGAACACTCGAGACAGGGATTACACAGGCTATCTTTGGCGAGCTTGGTCCACTCTGGACACCAGGGATGCTCATATTGACAGTATAACCGCTAACCGAAAGTACAAATTTTGACCAATTAATAATCAGTTAAACGGTTAAAAACAATTTTTTTAAAGCTTCTTTTGTATTTGTTTGCTGCATGGTTAAAAAAATACATATTGTCTATATTAACTTACGTGGCGCGTCGACATGCCTAACCACACACGTGCCTGCAGACATTTTTTTTTTCTGAGCAAGCAAAATCAAGCGAGCGAAAAGTAGCCTACTGTGTAGGAACATTTTAACAGAAAGGGTAACGAAGTTACCTGTAAAATATGCTGCGCGGTATTAAAATACAGTAGTAGTACAAGTACGATGCAGTATCATTTGCGAAGCAAACATCCACAAGCATCGAGTGATCGAGTGTTGAAGGACAACAAACTTTGCCCTCCGTGTTATCAGGGAGAAGATGCGATGCACGGCGATCTGAGGAGATAATGCAGAGAATCGGTTCAATGGTAGTAAAAGACACTTAGTCCATAAGACTAACCCCACATCACATTGAGATGTTGCTTTTTTAAAGGGTTAGTTCACCCAAAAATGAAAATTCTGTCAGTATTTACTCACCCTCATGTTGTTCCAAACCTCTATGTGTTTATTTGTACTGCTGAACACAAAGGAAGATATTTGGAAGAATGTTTTAATCAAACAGATCTCATTCCCCATTGACTACCATAGTAGAATAAAATACATACTATGATAGTCAATGGGGAATGAGATTTGTTTGATTAAAACATTTTTCCAAATATCTTCCTTTGTGTTCAGGAGAACAAATAAACACATAGAGGTTTGGAACAACATGAGGGTGAGTAAATACTGACAGAATTTTCATTTTTGGGTGAACTAAGCACTTTGCACGTTAAAATAAACCCTTTGATAAATAAAGAAAAGCAACTGCGTTTTGTGCATCACATTGTTAATGTTTACCTGGACAGTCGTGTAGTTTGAGGAGTCAAATTTTCCAATGCCATTTGGCCTAATGTTTGCCTTTAGGTGGGTGACCTCCACCTTGTCTCCTACATACAACTCGACCAACGCCTCTTCTCTCCATAATGAGTCATCATTAAGTTTGGATCCACATCACAGACAAAGGTCCAGGATGGGAATCTGGGCCGGAGTTATCCTGGCCAGTTGCACCTGGAAAATAACAGCCCAGTGTCACACAGATGAGAGGGTTTTCCCAATCAAGGGTTATGTTGTAATCTTGATTTTCCCAATCAAGGGTTATGATTTTAAATTCACTCGCTTTTTTCCCCTTTACCTGCAGACTCAGATAAGCATTTGATGATGTCCTGTTCTTCACCAGTCATACATGGGGAAGGAGGACGGTGGGCCTCCTGTCAGCTCTTTCTGTCTCCTCTGTTACAGCCAATGCTGTCTTATTGTTACTTTATTAACAAACACGCATGGTCGCCCATATCTCCTAGAGAGGGTGCAGTTCTTCACTATCCTCTTAAAACGAAGGGAAACACTACCATTTTTGATTGACATTTAATTTGCACATACACACATTCACACATACTGTGGTGGACATAGGGCCTATATGTGACAGTGTCTATGTCTATTTTATTTTTGTCTGAGACAAAAGGCTTGGCGACTATAGTGGGTTACCATCCTAAGAATAATACAAACAAACAAACAAACAAACAAACAAACAAACAAACAAACAAACAAAAACCTTTAATTTATATGATAAAGTTATGACTTTTATTTTGAACTTGATACTGTTTATTCGTCTGTGACTCTGTGTGGTCGATAGAGGGCAGTAAAACACTTCTGCTGTGTCGGTGTCTGCCTGAAATGGCGAATCTAAATTCAGCTCACGCACTTATCCTTTACTTTGTATTCATAACCAACATAGGCTACATAAACTAAAACATTCGCATATAACATTATAAACTGTTAAATAAAGCGACCATAATCAATCACTTAGATATTTGCATATTCAGAAAGAGCACATTGTTATTTTTTCTTTTTTTTTTTCCAATTTTTGATAAATCTGATTATGTGTTCAGCTTACTGAATATATTGTTACTGTCATTTAACCGACGGCTGTGACTGCTTAATATTTCAGAAACATAAAACGGATGGACATGAATGACTGTGACGCACCAATAAAAACACACGCTGCAGCGCATCACGGGAAATGAAGTTGCAATTCGAAGATACGCACATCCAAATACTTGCAGAGTTTACTATTATTTCTCTTTCCAAAAAAATAAAGGGTGACAGCGAATCAGCGACACTATACATTTAGTGTCCCGTCGTGAAAATGAAGTTGAAAAATAATCAAATTTATTTTTGAATGAGTTCAAAACAAATAGTGATGCTCCAAAACAGCAGCTTCATGGGCGTTAACGGTTTCTATTCTCGCGAGATTTACGTGGAGTGGGATGTGTCCACACTCTTTTGATGTATTACTGTACATACAATAAGCAGTGATGCTGTGAGAACGAATGAGAAAATGTGTTAAAACAAACGCACACAGCTTACCAGCTTCCGAATAACACCAGTTTCAGCCTACTCGCCAGGTTCACATCACATCCCATGAGTGTCAGCCTGAGGACGTGAACTCTCGCGATGATTTGCTATTCCTTCGAGCTTACAGAGACTTCCTCTTTTTCATTTTTTTTATCATCCAAAGAACAGCACAGAAATACGACATGCCGATAGAAATTACAGGGTATGTTTTAAAAAAGCAACGTTTATCCTCCGCTTTCGTTTCAGCATTCAGGGCGGCGTGAATTCTCGCGTGTTTCTCGCGCGCATCTCGCGAGATTCGCGTCATTCGCTCTCAGACTCCATGATCTGATCCCGAGCGGAGCGGCTCGATCATAACTGCGTGTTCCGCGCGCGTTCAGGAGCGTCGTGCGGCGCCCACATCTCCGCTCAAATGGACTAGGAATGATCTTATGAGGATGGACAGCGTTAAACTGAAGAAGAGCAGCGCTCCGAGTGTGGCCTTGAGAAGCACAGCAGATGAAGAAGATGATGAAGGCCAGAGAGCATCGAACCAGACGAGCTCAGACCAGCCCAGGACCAGAAGCCAGAGCCCAGCTGAACTCAACATGGTAAACAAAGCCTGTAAAGGCAGCTCCAGTCTGCTACTGAGGAAGAGGAGGGTGAAGAGGCACGTGTCCGGTATAAACTCATCACATAGCCGGAGTCTGGACCGACAGACGCTGCTGAGACACAGAGCCAGTCCACAACTACAGCTGTCAGACCGCCAGTGGGTCCGCCAGGACCTGCGCCGGGGCTCCATCCACGTGCACGATAGGCTGCTGGCGTGGTCTCACCCGGCCCGCCCTGTTCTGTGCACTGTGGACAGCACCGCAACCGAGATAGCCCAGCGTTTGCAACAGGCCGGTGGCAAAATGTGCTCCGTCCTGAGGCTGAACGCCAAAAGCTACCTGTCCACTGACGTGAACGGGAACTGTGATGGAGAGTACCCACTGCCGCACCTTAACACCGGGACGGAGAGCCTCCCGGATCAGCCGGGTGACCGATTACGCCTCCTGCTCCTGGAGAAGGACCACCCGTACCACCCGCAGGAATACGACATCTACACGCCCTCGGAGGCCAGCGTAGACCGATCGTCCCCTCAGGACGAGGACTCCCTGAAGAGGTTCACAGGGTCCGATGTGGAGACCAGTAGTGCTTGTGATGAGCTAAGCTCCGGGGCCCGGTTCAGCCAGCACCGGGACTCACTCAGCGACGACATGATCCTGGGCACGGATGCATCCGCATTCGACAGCAGCGCCGCAGAGGGCCTGGACACGTACGGGAGCTCCTCGGACGAGCTGGAACTGGACTGTCCCACAGAACCCGTCGTGCCGGGGCCCGTGACCGGTGACCCACCACCTGCTCTCGGGCACAGTCCGGGGTCAGCGGGCACACCGTCCGATTCGGATTCTGGCCCGGCCCTGTATGTTCAGCTGCACGGCGAGGCCGCCCGGCGCCTGGGCCCCGATGAGAGGCCCCTACAGATCCAGAATGATTTTCTCTTTAAACTGGGATTTAAGGACCCATGGCGGGTCCAGGAGGAGGGGATGAACACTGAGCTGGGATCTCTCCTGCGCTTCTACGCAGGTAAACGACTGATGCTTTTGCTGTTGTACTTCTATTTCATGTTTACGGCCTGTGTGATAGAGGAGTCGTGAGGCAGGTCCCAGCATCCCCCATCCACACAGGAAGAGTTTGCTGTCAGCTGGGTGATGTGTGTTCATGGAAATGAGCCCTGAATTTAGATTAGAAACAGTGACTGTGGCTCATGTACACAAGTTTCTGCGTGTTGACGTAGGCGAGATCGGTTCACCTTCTCTGTGTATGAGAAGTCACAGTCTGTTGTTAGTTAAGTGACAAATTTCTTTCAAACCTCCTAGAGAAGTGTGTCGCCCAAAGTAGTAGTTTTCATCAAGTTGAATTTATCGATTTGGGAAAAGGTGTCAGCTAATTGAATATCGTGGCAAGCACCTAAAGTGTTTCAGTTCAGAGAGGGATTTGCAGACTTTGGCACAGCTTGGCACAAATCTGAGCTACTGCCTCTGACAGTCCAGAGGAGACACACGTGAGGCACAGCTTTATCTCAGGGGAAGTAGTTTCAGTTGTTGTATTCAGAGATCTTTAATTGTGTTTGGAATGGCCTTGAATTACTCCTTATAGAAAGTTTTACCTTGCAAAGTGCACAAGCTTGTTTTGGAAACACTGAATACATGTGCATGCAGAAGATTTGACTGGTGAGATCAGCTCGCTGACACTGAGTTCAGGGGACGTCACGGTCAAGCAGTTGTTATATGACACGTGCAAGTCAAAAATAGTGCTTAATTATTTACTTCAGAAGCCTGTGTTACAAATGAATAACTGGTCACACTTTGTATTAGGTGTCTCTTTAACTATTATGGACTGACTAAATTTTGTATCCACAATGTGCTTATTGTGTTGTATTGCGAAACATTTGCTGCTATTGCCATGGGATACGCTAGGGTGAAGTTAGGAACAGGGATAATGGGGCAAGGAAAGGGACAATGTGCAATTATAGATGCGATTACAGAAATGAATTACATGCAGGTATTTTTTTATACAGTACAATGTGAAACGTTGCATTTAATCAAATTATTAGTTTTCGGCCCTGTTTACACCTGGTATTAAGATGCGTTTTGGTCGATCGGATCACAAGTAGACGAGGGAGACACATGACCATTCACACCTGGTGTTTTAATTTGTCTCTTTTGTCCACTTTCAGCCTCTTCTGACTGATTTCTTCGAGGGGAGGGTCTATGTGCGGGTGAATGTACGGACTTTTCCAGATCTTTCCATCTAATTGAGGAATTAAGCTCACGTAATTTATATATGAACGTGAAAGGAGAAAACTGAAAAACATACGACGAGCAGCAGCTTTCGTTTCTGGTCTGACAGCCATAAGACAAATCAAATGCTGTGTGTGTGTGTTAGAAATCAGGACTGGTGAGAGAACGTTGTACCTGCTACGTTTTTACTCATTAGTTCAGTTGGTGTAGAGAAGATGGTCATTTGTGGTAGTTTGAACACATGAGTGTTTACACTACGAAAGAAATCCAGGCGGATCTGGAAGTGGTGGAAAGTGGACAAGCTCAAAGCGTTTTAGACCTTGTTTACTCCTGTATTTAGCGTTCCGAATCCCATCGACCAAAACGCATCTCAGAAACAGGAGTAAACAGGACCTAAATATCATTATGTAATATTTAAATAGCCACTATATAATTTTGGACTGAATAACCTTGCAAATTTAACCTCACTGAAGTGTTTACAAACTTTAAAAACACATGCCACAAAGCTAGCATGAGTTGATGTGTTGACACTAATTCTATATGACGATCCAATGCCCAACATGACCTGCAGTAGCTGTCTTTAAAACTTCATCAGCTGCAAGAAGAACAACATGAATTCACAATTCTCCATGTTTGTGTTCCCAGGGATCTCTCTCTCTCCCTTTCCTTCTCTTGCTCTCTCTCTATCTCTCTCTCTGGTAATAAACATGGCAGCGTTCTCTGCTCCCACGGATGCACATGACATGGCCACAAAACCATTGTGAGCCGCTCTTGTCGTTTGGACGGCGCTCTTGTTCCGGTCTGTTCATTATCATTGAAATGAAAGGCTGAATGCTGTGTTGGTGCAGTGGAGGGTGAAGAGAGAGGGGCTCTGGATATTTAGATGCTGTTCGCCCGGCCTGTTCTTGGCTCACGCTCCCTTTACCGTCTCACGCCAGCGTCCATTGGCCCGTCGGCCAACAGTGGGGCTTCAGGAAGCGCTTTCATTCACGCCGCTGAGAAAAACAGGGCTGAGAGGAACACGCATGGGGGAGGAAAGGGCTGTGGGAGCAGGAGTGGATCTTAGCAACTGTTGGAGCCGTTGTTTTAGGGTGAAGAGCTGCAGACTTTTACAGTGTTAACCAGAAGCTACACCTACTTTAACACTAAAAAAACCTACTGTGTCGCACATTTAACACCTCTAAATAATCAAAATGGTGCTGAAATACCCATTGCACACACACTTTCTGCTGCTTCAGATCGTCTGATTTGGTGGTTACGTTTTTAGCAAGTAAAAGGCATTTTAGTATAACTGTAAAAATGAAATGTCCACCTTTTTGCTTTGAAATCTTTTTTTAAAAAAAAAATGTATAAAGCAAACATAAGAATAACTTTGATGTTGTGATTTTAAGATGAACACTTAGCAACTTAGCTTTACTTGATCAAAACATCATTTGTCAAACATCCATCCGGCTGTTGAGGAAGGTTAATTTGTTCATCTCTCAATCACTCTTGTATTGCATTGTATTAAACCTGAACATTTACATCTTCTAACTAATACATATTATTGGGAACTAATTATATTATATTATTGGGAACTTTTTATGCAAGTACTTTGTTCAATTTCAAATAAATGACCAAATGAATTGGGGAAAGAAAAAACACTAGCTTGAAAAAAGCTACATTTTAATTTCTTGCTACTGCTTGCCGCCATATTTCTGCTTAATACCTCTATGAAATGAAGAACAGTTAAGTGTGCGAGCATGGGAAAGGGATGATAGTCGATAATGATAGCGATAATCTCTGGAGCTCGTCTCTGTGGAGCCTGACGTAAAGGTTTGCATTGGTCTGGGATCTTGGCAGATGTTGGCTAGATTAAAGCTGCGGGCTCATGTGAGGAGGATTAATGGCCGGTCACCTGATCAGACCCATCAATCATCACTCTGAGTCTGCAGTCAGCATAACGTGCAGTGTGTCCTCCAGTGTTTCCTCGTTTCTGGCATCGGTTCAGAGTTCCCTCCCCCATCTGAAGGCATGCGAAGTGTGTACTCAGACTCTTCGGGAATGTCAGGCATGTACGGCTCACTGAAGTGTGTATTGCAACGTGTTACATCAGTCTAAGTAGGCCTGCATGATTTGGAGAAAACGTCATATATTGCGGTTGCGATATACATTTACATTTATTCATTTAGCTGACGCTTTTATCCAAAGTGACTCACAGTTGCTATATATGTCAGAGGTCGCACGCCCCTGGAGCAACTAGGGGTTAAGTGTCTTGCTCAGGGACACATTGGTGTCTCTCAGTGGATTCGGACCCGAGTCTCTCACACCAAAGGCATGTGTCTTATCCACCCTGCCATCACCATATAATAAAACAAATGGTTTCATGAGTCAACTTGCTTGGTTCTCGAGGAAAATGGACACACAGATTAGTAATGATGCTGAAAAACTGCAGTGTTTTTCAAATAAAATGTTTTTTTACAAAATGAAATAATGACATCTTTGCATTACTGCAAACTTGATATTGTCTTAAAAGTACAATAGTTATAAATGTTATGTTAAATAAATATAACAATAAATAAAAACATTTGTATGCTCACGAAAGTAAGATATTTGACCATTATGTCCAGACATATGGGCATTTAAGCAGGACGTGTGTGTGATTGTCAAAACATTTGGTAACTAAACAAAAGTTTAAAAGTTTAAGTTTAGTGGCAAACATGTCATAATGTGTACGTCACGCGACAATGACTAGTAGGCTATTGTTTTTATTGGAAACAATAAAAAGTATTTTTATTGGAAATTGGATCTCTGATTGGATCTGCCATAACCAATGGCTGACATATGATGACTCAAACTAGCACACGACATCAACGTCATCGCTCTCCCTCTGTTCGCTGATTGGACCGGTAAAAAATTGATTGGACAAACCATAGACTAAGAAACCATAGACTGTAAAAAAATATGGACGTAGTATCCGTGACGTCACCCGTAGGTTTCTGAAGAGCATTTTTGAAGCCTAATTTGGGTCTGTTCCTCGCAAGCTAAAGCCGGGTGCACACTGTGCGATTTTCTAGAAGTCCTTTACGAGTGTTGCTTGTCAGACTGTACTAACATGATCCTCGATGTAAGTCAGTGTCACACTGTAAGATCTCAGTTGTCATTAATGTTTGTGAGCTGCATTACACGTGGATTGAAACCGTGGCTACAAAGAAATCTCTAACGGTCAACGCTCCCTCTGTTTGCTGATTGGACCGGTAAAAAATTGATTGGAGAAACCATAGACTAAGAAACCATAGACTGTAAAAAAATATGGACGTAGTATCCGTGACGTCACCCGTAGGTTTCTGAAGAGCGTTTTTGAAGCCTAAAGTGGGCAGGGCCGGCCGTCGCCATCTTGGCAGCGCGTCACCTCTCGTCACCACCGGATAAAATAAAATGGGCAAAGAAGCGGGACGTAGGTGGAGCTGAGGTGCTAATGCTACTGGCCTCATGCTAAAGTAAGCTGATTGAAGAATTAAAGCCAAAAGTTGAAGTTCATCTTTTTGCCCTTCGAAATATTATAACAGCTAATAATAATAAATATTATAATAGACTATTTACTTTACTCTTTATCAACTTTATTAATCCCACAAGGGGCAATTAGTTAAGAGCATGTCACACACATTTCTCACAACATACAAGCAGCAACTCTATCTATCTATCTATCTATCTATCTATCTATCTATCTATCTATCTATCTATCTATCTATCTATCTATCTATCTATCTATCTATCTATCTATCTATCTATCTATCTATCTATCTTCTTTCTTTCAAGACCTTCAAACTTAAAGTTTCTAAAACTTCTTTCAACTTTTTGCCATCATTTGTCTTGACAAATGTTTTAAAGCTAGTTCTTGTTTAATTGGTATCTCTCTGCCGCGCTCTTCACCAACACATACTCGCTCTGTCTGTTACGTAACTGTTAGTCTCCTGACGAACATCTTGACCCACTCAGGCACGTGTGTGTGTGTCATGTACACACACTGTGTCATCCTGCTCTTTAACACTCTCACACATCTCATTTTCTGCACACACAAGTTTATATATATATATATAGGCTACAGTTTGTAGTGTTTGTATGTTCACTTCTCCTTTGTGTGCTCTAATTTCCGAGTATGGATTGCCATACTTGGCCTTCACACGCTACTTTTACATTACAGAAACTGCTGCAGTGTTTCCTGAGTCAATACAGTACTGTCATTTACAGTGTGTCTCATAAAAAGCTTCTAGGATGTTCTGATCCGTATTCTTGTATAGCATCCAGGTGATTTCACTCGTTCTCTCTATAACTGTAAAGAAGACACACTCCTTACACCTTATATTTACGACATTACTTCACCATAAACCCATAAATCTGAATTAACTTTAACACGAAAGAATTTTTATTTAAGATAAAACTAAGAACATTTTGTTACTCAATGTTTTATTTAGTTTTCTTACTATAACAACTTTGAAAGGCCTTTATGTTTATTGTGATGTCTCCCAAAAAAATCCACCAAAAAATCATAAAACCCACAATTATTAATATTAACTTAATAAAACAGCCTGCACATCAACACTGCTGTCAAGCCAGAATTGTTTCTTTTAATGGTTAAAGTGTTGCTTCATTATGCAGTTGAGGCTCAGATGGTGTGTGTGTGTGTGTGTGTGTGTGTGTGTGTGTGTGACACTGCTGTATTGAGCATCTGGATGAGATTTCAGGAGATTCAGCAGCATCTGTGACTGTGCTGAGCTGTTGTTGAGAAACCCCAGAGGACACGGCATGTGTGTGCGCGGATCTGACGCCACTGGCTGTCATCAATATAAATGCACTGTAATTGTGACTGTCCTCGTACATCCGTCAAGCTTAACCTTAGCATAATTGTTTTAGCGCCCTTTTCCCTATCGCTTATTTTAGTAAACATAAATTAGGTATAATTAGAAAGGTTTTAAAAAGAGAACAGCCTTAGGTCTGTATTCCAAAGCATTGCAACCATGTGCGTTTAGATTTTTGCTCAAAAAAGCAAATACACAAAATGAAATAAAATATGCATTAATTTGATGCAATATTCATATTTAAAATTCATTAAATATGAGTTAGTCACTTGATGTGACTACATGTTTGTGTATTTATACATACTAAATAATTATACACAGTACAGGGGTTGGACAATGAAACTGAAACACTGGCCAATGTTGGAGGTTTCACATCTATATCACCTGGTGGCCAATCTTCAGAGTGAAGCACGGGTGGATCAGTGATGGTTTGCGCTGCAATATCATGACAAACCTGACTGTGTTTGATGGACACGAGTCAAAAATCATGAGCTGGAGGTTCATGAGCACCTGATGCTCAAACCGCGTATCTGCAAGATCATGCACCAACACACACAAGACTTGTGACAGAAGGGCTTGATGAAGATGAAAGTGACGTTGAACATCTCCCATGGTCTGCACAGTCACCAGATCTGAATATTATTGAGGTGTCAGAAAACGTTTTCCTCCACCAGCATCATATAGTGACCTGGACACTGTTCTGGAAGAGGAACGGCTCAAAATCCCTGGTCACTGTGAAGGACTTCGATCTGTCATTCCCAAGATGAATTGGTGCTTTATTTGGATGCAAAATTAGGCCCTCACCATCCTAATAAATGATTGTGTTGTAAGACCAGGTGTTTCAGTTTCATTGTCCAACCCCTGTATTATGTAGACTCAAACTTTTATTTTGGATAATCACGATTAATCGTTTCACAGCCCTAAAAACTCACATCAACTGACACAGATCACAGAAGTATGTAAAGGGTATTTGCCATTCTGTGACGAAGCAGATGAGAGCCAGTGAGCATTTGATTTCGCTGCCGTAAAACACGTTGTAAAGCAATTTTTGAGTTTGTAATGAACGCGTTTGTAGTCGCTGCTGAGAATGGAGAGGAAGATCGCTGAGTAAACACTCGAATTTGGGTCTGTTCCTCGCAAACTAAAGCCGGGTGCACACTGTGCGATTTTCTAGAAGTCCTTTACGAGTGTTGCTTGTCAGACTGTACTAACATGATCCTCGCTGTAAGTCAGTGTCACACTGTAAGATCTCAGTTGTCATTAATGTTTGTGAGCTGCATTACACGTGGATTGAAACCGTGGCTACAAAGAAATCTCAAACGGTCATTTTGGTCTTGGCCTGTCTTAAGAAAACGAAGACAATTTGGCGGCGGTCATGGGAGAAGTCACACTGCAGGACTGTGAGTCAAATCTTCTGAAAATTTGATCGCAACGGTCAAAAATTGGCTGTCAAACTAACGATCAAAGAAGGTTTTAGCCTAGGATCAGAGGAATCTTTTATAGGTCTTGCAAAAATTGGTCTCAGGCGGCTAAATCGTGGCCAAACTTGTGAACCTGGCTTAAGGCCTCATGCTTCTGCGCCAACTCCACGGCATTACTAGCTGTGGCCGTTTTATGCTTCTGTGTCAGGTTGCGTTGCATAGTGGTGGATTTCACCACCAGAACGCTAGGGGTTTGTGGTTCGCGAATCTCTTTGCTAGTTTGTTTTGTTTCCGTGCGCCAGTTCCGCTTTTTCATTTCCGACAATGGCCAGCGAAAGAGAGAGAATATTGTTGCAGCTGGAGCTAATCGACCTTGAACAACTAGACGACACAAACTTTGTCCCCATAGAATCAACACGGATGTCCAGGGCCCGTTCCACCTGAGCTGCCATAGCTGTTCGGAATGACTTGAAGGCTTTTTTTCAGTCTCCACATGGAACTGTGCCATGGCAGGATAATGTAGTGTCGCGTGGCAGACTTGGTTAGTTACTGTATTGTCAATGATGTAACCGTATTGGAAATAAACAACAAACTGTGTTTCAAAACAAACATTGATTTATTGATTGATTGAAGTTTATTGCGAGCAAAAAGAAAGAAAAGAATATAGACATATATATTAACAATGAAATAAAAAATAACACAGTTTATTTTTAGTTCAATTCTTTATTTACTTTCTTTAGAAGTTAAGTGTATCATAATTATCAGTACAATGGTGCAAATGTTAAAAATGGTGCTATAGCGGGAGGGGGAAACCGAAAAAGCTACACTCCTGAAATGATGTATTATCTGACCAATCACAGCCCTGGCTGTCTGCGTCGCCTCAATGTGTAGTTACAAATTTTTGGAGGTGCACATCGAGGTACGGCGGAGGGGTCGAAGAGGGGTTCGCGTCGTCTCCTCTGCGGGGGTACGCCGTCGATTCGACGCAGAAGCATAAGACAGGCTTTAAAGATGTGGATTACAGCGCAACACATAAAAGTGATTACTTTGTGTGCGTTTTTTTAATTGTGTGGTTCTTTTGTCAGTCACTGCGTATAGGACTATACTTAGAAAATGCCTCTTGTATTGGGTCCCATGGCAAACAAAAAATTGTATACAATAAACAATGGTTATAGGGATATTTCACCCCAAAATGAAAATTCTGTCATTGATTATTCACCCTCAAGTCATTCCTAACCCGTAAAACCTCCATTCGTCTTCGGGAACACAAATCGAATTCAAAAATTTCTTCTCGTCTGTGTCAGTTGCGATGGAGATCTGCGTAGATGGATCTTCGGTCTTCCGAAGATGAACTAAAGTCTTAAAGGTTTGGAACGACGTGTGGGTGAATAATTAATGACAGAAATATCATTTTTGGGTGAACTATTAACATTTTAAGTGTTTAAAGTGTAGTCTTGTTTAAAATTATCTAACCCTTCTAAACAAGTCTGCAGCGGAAGTCGCAGAACCGAGCGAAATGTTATGATTTCATGCAAGTAGATGAGTCATAGACACAACGCTTTGGTATGTTTCCCTCACTCGAAAGCTAGCCAGACCTCCTGTGCCTAGTTACGGTTGCCAAAACATGATTGGCCAGTGGCGGTTTTCGGGCGTGGCTTAGCGAAGGGTCAATTGATGTGACAATTGAATACAATAAAATCAAAATATTAATGCCACGAATTTCGAAAGATTCGTACACGTTTGTAAGTCTAAAAGTAGATAGTTTATGTTTTAGTGCTGTCAATATTGTATGTTATGTCTGTATAAAAACATATGTACATGTGGCAGAACCACACTTTACGTAAAAATACACAAGAATACTAATGAGATCACGTGGCACTCTCAGACATCAGACACTGGTTGACCATTACTAAATATGTGAAAACAGAGACCAGGCTGACACTATATGCACAACAAGAACATGTTTTAACTTGTCAAGTGTATTCGCCTTTTAAGATAGTGCTGCTTATCTGAACACAGCCTGTTTATCTTGGCACAGTAATATGAATATAGCGGCATTTACTGGAACGGTCATGTGACCTTTAACCGCTACGGCACTCTGCACGTCATCCTATATCATTTTCACAGTGCTAAACAATTTAGCCTCCATCAAACAACGAATCACAAACCAAAAAGTGCTCACCTGGTTAAATGTTCATTCAATTCGAGAGTCATGTGAGTTGCAGTGATGACAGTCTTGCACATTTGTGTCTGTGCATCGTTTGTCATTTTATTGAACACCTGCACTTCATTTAGAATCACTTCCTTAAGATAACTTAACTTTATCCTCTACCTTTCATCATAACCGTGAAAAAATTCCTAATTTCATTCAATAATAGTCTATCAATCCAGTGGTAGATCTGTGTTAGTGTTTTCATTTCTGCTGCCACTGTTCAGGCTGAGGATTAGAACATATAGGACCTAATACACATCATTATCATCACGTATTAGATATAGTTATTAATAAATCGTTTTTTGGCACATATTTCTCAGTAATACATTGCAATTCATATTTTTGGTTAAAGTTAAAACAGTGTTTACAGTAGTTACAGCATTAAAGTTACAGCAGTGTGGCTGATTAAACTAGGATCTGTGTTGCAAGCACTTAAGTCGCAGCCTATTGCTGAAGATTTGACTCTATTAGACAGTAAATCCTCGGACAGACGACACTGTCACTCTAAACATCTGGATCTCAGTCTGCATTAGTCCTCTGGTGGCGGGATGTCCTTTGACTCTTGAGTTTGAATGAGCTGAAACCAGACAGTGCTTGATTTAAATTAGCGTTTGTTTCATGTTTTATTAAGGGATCATCACCTCACAAAAGTGCCAAATAGACTCCAAGAACCTAAAAAAACCCAATATGATCTATAGGATATATACAGTTTGTGAGTATTGAGTGCTTGCTCAATAGAGTGGTCCAGGGATGATGTGTTTTTGTTGGCCAAAACCCAGTTAGCATTTTAGCACTACCTGAAGTCAATGGGTTTTTGAATGGGTTTTTAGATAGATTTATTGCACAAAATACACCAGTAATATGATATCCCCAGTGATATTTTTGAAAGCTTTCGTCTTGAAAAAGGTGTGTGCTGCTGACAAATCATTTCTTCATTTGTACAAAAACAACAATAGTTGTGAACAACTATTCACAACAACAATAGTTGTGAATAGTTGTGAACGGCCGCTGATGGCCTGGAGCTCAATTTCCGAAAATGTCGAAACAAATTGTCAAATATGCACTATGTATAACTTGCATATTTGAGGTCTAAATAACTACATTCTTCCCTAAGAGACTCTTCTACATTCCATGTCACAATGACAGTAGGCTAGTATGTGTAAAATGATGGTGGTTTACAGTGGTTCTCTGTGAGAAATGTGGCAAGCGGTTCCAGTGCTGATCCTGGGGGAATATAGCACAGCTGGAAAAGGCTCTCGGCCAATCGGATTCGAGAACCAGAATGAACTGTTGTATAAAGAATGTTATAAAATACGGATCACGTTTGTAAAAAATACAATGCTGTACTATGAACGCAACCGTATTAAGCGCCGCTGCCAAACTAGCAATTAGCATCTGCTCCAGAGTTTTGATGTGTGTGAAACTTGATCATAAACAGTGCGTTATCGATGTAATCGATTTGGTTGACGCATCGTTTCAGTCCTAAAGTTATTTGCTTATTTACAGTAGGCTATATCATTCCCTATTAGATGTTATGGAATTTATCAGATTATTATTTTTTTTTTACATTTATGACTTATAATGCATGTGAATTCACTTTGAGATTTGTTGCGCAAACCAAAGATGTTCGAGATTTCACAACAACTGTCATTCTGTCACTTTCTAAAGATGAATTACTGAACTTTTATAACATAACTCCACTTGCATAACAGAGACATTCACTTCAGAGAACAGATTTTTATACTACTATATTTATAGACTGTTATAGGCCTTGTGTTTGGTGTCATGATCATATTTGTGTTTATTTCTCTGAGTGATGTGCTTGTGGTCGAAGTGAACTGGCTGTGAAACTGATGTGCGCTCACATGAATGACAACGCCCAATCCACCAAATGCCTTCAGAACACTTGGAAAACGCACAGGAGTTGCATAAGATTATATATTATACACTTTTTTAAAAGTTTACCTTGAAGAAGGTCACCATTCATTGTCTGTGTGAGCAGCTTATTTTTTTATTTCTTTTCTGTTCTAAAAAAAAGAAGGTTTTGGAAGGTTTTCATTTTGGTGTGGACTATCCTGTCAGAAAAATAAGCTAATAATTTTGCTGTATGACTGGTTTACAAGAGTATTGATTCATTTTTATGGGTTTGAAGCAAATGCTTAGAGGTTGCTTTGAGTTTTACATTATATGTATCTCGTTCATTCGTTTATCAGTAGATGCATATTAGCCTGCTAGGTTATTTCCATGCTGTTGGTTAATGTTTAACTGCAGGTTTGTCCTTCAACATCAATTTAATTGTGTACGAGTGTACGTGAGATTTCTTTTTCATATTAATTTTTGGTTTCACTTTATTTGAGCAATCCTCTTTAGATATTATACTAACTTTAAGTAAATTTGCAATTACATGTCAACTGATTGTACTAACTTTTACCATTATCTAAACAACTAACACAGTTGCTTCTAGTTAGTAAAAGGTCTACAGTGCTCCATCACAATATTTTTTTTTACCAAGTTATTTTACATTGCAAAGAAGAAACAGCACTGCATTTAAAATACAATGAACATATGCACGAATGTGTTATTTCTATTATTTATGAGTTTAAGAGATTTTACAGTTTGGGAATATTCAGGAAGAAATATGTCAAATTTAGGTAAAGTTTTGAGAAATTTGTACTTGACAATGAAAAATTTGCAGTGCAAAATGAAGACATTAGCAAGAACAGTTTCTGTCAGAAAAATAAATATCTTTCAATGAAAAGATTAGATCACTTTTAAAGGGTTAGTTCACCCAAAAATGAATATTATGTCATTAATGACTCACCCTCATGTCGTTCCAAGCCCGTAAAATCTCCGTTCATCTTCGGAACACAGTTTAAGATATTTTAGATTTAGTCGGCAAGCTTTCTGTTCCTCCATTGAAAATGTATGTACCTTATACTGTCCATGTCCATAAAGGCAATACAGACATCATCAAAGTAGTCCATGTGAAAAGTAGTTCTTGAGTTGGTTAGTTCGAATTTTTTGAAGCATCGAAAATACCTTTTGGTCCAAACATAGCAAAAACAACGACTTTATTCAGCATTGTGTTGTCTTCCGGTTCTGTTGTGGATCCGCGTTCAGTGACGCTGCTGACGCTGACGTGAGACGCGGCTGACGCGTGTCTGGTGCGTCCAAGCTTCGTTCACAGTCTGAGGGAGACGCACGCTGTACAAAACAATCTTCGCAAACATGTCTAAGGATTTCCACACAGAGGAAGACTTGCATTTTTTTTTTGCCCATGTTTATTTGAACCCGAATACACGGACGGACGCACCAGACACACGTCAGCCGCGTCTCACGTCAGCGTCAGCAGCGTCACTGAACGCGGATCCACAACAGAACCGGAAGACAATACAAGGCTGAATAAAGTCGTTGTTTTTGCTATGTTTGGACCAAAAAGTATTTTCGATGCTTAAAAAAATTCGAACTAACCCACTCAAGTCACATGGACTACTTTGATGATGTCTGTATTTCCTTTATGGACATGGACAGTATAAGGTACATACATTTTCAATGGAGGAACAGAAAGCTCGCCGACTAAATCTAAAATATCTTAAACTGTGTTCCGAAGATGAACGGAGGTCTTACGGGCTTGGAACGACATGAGGGTGAGTCATTAATGACATAATTTTCATTTTTGGGTGAACTAACCCTTTAAAAATAGGATCAATTGAATTTATATTGTCAGGTGGTATTGTTAGATTGGAGGACATAATCTGAACTTTCTATACGTTAACTCTTCATCTGATGCCACTGGGTATGAGGTCAGTCGTGTGTTTGTCTTTTTATTCTGCGCATTTAGTGACAAACTGTTTACTGTGTTTCAATTGCATTCTGAATCTCATGACTTAAGCTATATAATGTTTGGTTGAAATGATAGCTCTGGTAATCATATTCAGATATATCTAAAATCTCATCCAAAGGACTAACAGTATGGAGGCATCGGCTCTAAGATGCTTCGGTCAGGTTGTGTAACGCATCTGCGTTGGTGTGCCGAAGCTCTCCAGAACGTGTCACTCGTGGTCACGAGCCTTTTAAACTCCTGAAAGAAATTATTCAGGAGTTTTTAGCCCCAATATGTCATACAGGCGGTTCCTCCAGTGCATTTCGAGCGCACGAGCAGAACGTGGACAAATATAGCCTGGACACACACCCTCTTCTGCTTTGTGCCGGATACCCAGAGCGCTGGATCTGCCCAAACACTCAAAACAGGATGAGGTGTGTAAACTCTTGGAGTTACCCACAGGGCTGGGAGATAAGTTAGTGGGATGTCCCGTTTACTGCGGCATGGAATGATTCACTGTCAAAAATGCAGAAATCATATGAATTGTGGGTCTCCAAGGGTCAATCCAGTACGCGCTGATCGACGCCAATTTCAAACACGTCAAAGGTTCTATATTTACAATAGGGATACATGTATCGGCAACCATACCGGTATCGCCCGATATGTTATATGTTATCGGCCCAGAAGGTAAATTTGGTCGATATGTTAAAGGTTGATAAATAATAAGTTTTTGCTATGTACCAAAATTGTTACAGAGAACTGAAAATTGAGTAGTATTGAGACGGACGGCTGAAATGTTGGTGGCGTGACAACCCTAGTTCAGTTCAGGGTGGATGTCAGTCAGAGACAAGCTCCCGTGAAGGAAGGGCCGTGGTTTCCTCTCGCCCATGGAAGAAGCCCAACACACCTAAATCATGCCGAAGATCCATGTGAGATCTCTCTGTAACTGGTCACTAGAGATAACTGTAACTAAAGCTTTTGAGTGAGATCATTATCTGATCAAGTATCTGCCCATTTTTTTTTTAACAACAACAATAGAAGCCTTCATGAATACAGTGGGAACTGTGTGTTCACCAACATAAGGCTGTTTCCTGCAGACTGTCACTTACACATGAGTGTGTGTTGTGATGTTCTTCTGCAAATCTGAGGTGTTGTTGTCTGTGGATGGGACTGGGTGTGGTGTTAAACCTTTGCTGATGGTGGTGGTGCTGTAAAGTGGGCTTCAGCGCTCCATGTGGAGTACCGTGGGGTCCTGACCCACATACTGTACTACTGCTGCTTTTGGGTCAGATCTCGCTTGCTCTGTCTCAGAGGCGAAAGCAGAGATGTTGCAAGAGTTAGTCAAGAACATGCATAACATATTGTACATCTGTATCTCTATGGCGGATGTAAACTCAGTCCATATGGAGCATTGCTGAATTATTCAACGAATCTGCACATGTGAATGGCGTTCCCAGTCTAAACCACTCTATCCTACTCTTTTCCAACACTTACTGCGTATCTGTTATCTAGTACTGACTGCTGGATTATGCCCGTTCTAGCTTATAGCTTCTGCTTAATTGTAGGGATGGGTATTTTGGTCTCTTTTTTCCCCTCTAATTTCTTAATTTCTCATTTTGAGCATTGATAGGTCTCAGAAACAAGTACGCCGTGTCTGTCATGGAGATAATGAAAATATTTTAAGACTGTTGTTATGGAAAGTAATTTTGACAAATAAAAATATGACATGAACATATGACTAGAAAAAAATAACACTGCTAGATTATAATGCATCAATGATCTGACCGTCTCTAATAACCCAGCCAATAATATCAGGCAGCATTGAATTTGAACTGTGAATAAAACTAATGCTAACCAATCAGACTTGCTAACCAAAATGCCACAAAAACGAATGAGAAAATTCTTTTTCATGAGTCACGTCCAAGTACTTGAGTTTTCTTCCTGCTTTACAAGGTATTGTAGGCCAGCTCAAACCTTCTGGATCCCCCATCAGATCTGACGTTCTTCCCCCACAGTTTCTTAAACAAATGTTTGAGGTCTACCGTTCAAAAGCTTATGAACCGCTGCCTTGAAACGGCTACGACGTGAAGCATGCCATTGTCCATCCACTTCTCAAAAAGCCAAACTTAGACCCGACAGTTCTGACAAAATTTAGGCCAGTCTCAAATCTTTCTTTTATATATCTACATTTTTAGAGAGTATCAAAAATCGTGAATAAAAGCACAATTTTTGAAGTGTTCCAATCAGGTTTTAGGAAAACCCATTCCACAAACACAGCATTGGTAAAAGGTTTGACACGATTGACCACTCTGCCCTCATCTCTCGTGTGGAGCACTGGGTGGGCGTTCAGGGAAATGCTCCTAAATGGTTTCAATCCTATTTCAATAGTAGAAGGTTCTCTGTTAATATTGGTGAATTTACTTCCCTTACGTGTGGGGTCCCTCAAGCTTCTTGCTCCATTTCTATTCTCCTCATATATGCTTACCCTGGGGTCGATTTTTAAGAAACGTGGCGTCTCATTTCACTGTTACGCTGACAATACCCAAATCTATGTGCCTCTGGGATCAAATAGCATGGGTCTTGATACTCTGCTGGCTTGTCTAGCGGATGTAAAGGCTTGGATGGATGTCCCTAAATCTTCTTCACCTCAATGAAGGTTTTAAATCTTCAGAAGCTGCTACCTCTCCTTGCTCCCTGTGTGTGAAACCACTAGTGAAGAATGTTGGTGTGTTTTCCGATAGTGGTCTTAAATTTGAGAAACGGATTAGTATGGTAGTCATAACCGTTTTTTCATCTCAGAGTCCTTGCTAAAGTAAAATCATTTCTTTCTTTTAAAGGGATACTCCACTTTTTTGGAGAAATAGGCTCATTTTACAACTCCCTCAGAGTTAAACAGTTGGATTTTACCGTTTTGTAATCCATTCAGCCGATTTTCTGATATTTAGAAGAATATCAGTAACCAGACAGTTTCTGGTCTCATGGACTTCCATAGTAGGAAAAAAATATACTATGGAAGTCAATGAGACCAGAAACTGTCTGGTTACTGATATTCTTCTAAATATCAGAAAATGAGCTGAATGGATTCGAAAACGGTAAAACTCAAACGTTTAGCCCTGAGGGAGTTGTAAAATGAGCCTATTTCCCAAAAAAGTGGATTATCCCTTTAAGGAAATGGTGGTATTTCATCTTTATATAGGTATTAACCAAGCATCTCTTAACTGCCTGCAAATGGCACGGAATACAGCTAGGCTCCTTAAACGAGAGCACATCACTCCTGTTCTAATATCTCTGCATTGACTCCCAATTGGTTACAGAATTGATTTGAAAGTCGCTGGTTTTTAAATAGCTCCCGTATATATTTCCGATTTATTATCCGTTCACAATCCTGGAAGGTCGGTTGATTGTTCCTCGGGCTAGACTGAAATCGAGAGGAGATCGAGCGCTTGCCGTCGCTGCACCGAAACTTTAGAACAGCCTGTGCACTGCCAAAGTTTAAAGCAGAACTCGAAACCTAGCTTTTTTCTTTGGCTTTTAATTGTGATTTATGCCATGTCTGGTCTGTTTTGTAATTCACGTAGTACATGGTCTTAAATGTTGATATTTGGTGTACAGTATAGAACCTTGGTTCTATACATCAAATAGCTGAGTTGAGAGTACTCGTGCCCATCTCTACATAATTGTAATCTTTAAAGGGATACTCCACTTTTTTTGGAAATAGGCTCATTTTACAACTCCCTTAGAGTTAAAAAGTTGAGTTTTACTGTTTTCGAATCCATTCAGCCGATTTTCTGATATTTATAAGAATATCAGTAACCAGACAGTTTCTGGTCTCATTGACTTCCATAGTAGGAAAAAATATATGCTATGGTAGTCAATGAGACTAGAAACTGTCTGGTTACTGATATTCTTCTAAATATCAAAAAATCAGCTGAATGGATTCGAAAATGGTAAAACTCAACTGTTTAACTCTGGGGGAGTTGTACAATAAGCCTATTTCCAAAAAAAGTGGAGTATCCCTTTAATAGTACTGACTCTTAATAACACTGGCTGCTTAATTCCACTCATTTCTAGTGACTGGTGAACTCCACTTTATCTCATCTAGTACTGACTGCCGATTTCCTCTCTTTACTAGTACTGACTGCTGAACGTCACTCCATATTTTCTAAAGCTTACCTTTACTAGAAATTACTGTTAGCAATTGTCACTGATAGTAACTGACTTTCAGTGTGAAATGTGCATCTGAAACTGGACTGGATATGTTGTGTGGAGAATTCAGGCTCACATCTTTCTCTGTTTTGCAGGAAAACCTCACAGCATCGAGAGCTCCGAGCGCATCCAGCTCTCCGGGACTTATAACGTTCGGAAAGGAAAGCTGCAGCTTCCGGTGAATCGCTGGAGTCGACGGCAGGTGATTTTATGTGGCACCTGTCTCATGGTCTCCTCGGTGAAGGCCAGCCATACGGGCAAGATGCACATCCTGCCACTGATCGGAGGAAAGGTACTGAACCCAGGCTGATTGTCCCAAATAGGGCTTGCGCGATTAATCGCAATTTCCATGTAATCGCATTTAAACCGATTTGGCTTATCGCGATTAAAAACAATAAATAAAATAAAATTATGCACAGCTTCTCATTGATGTACGGCTCTGTAAACGCTGCTCCATCTGAAAGCACTGCGAGTTTGAGTCACTTACAAAGTGCATTTGAAAAAGCAACACGCGTCAAACATCTTTCCGAACATGAGAAGCATTTTATGAACCTCTCGTCCAACATTTAATAACATGCTTTTACTATAAACTCTAGGGCTGTCAAACAATTAATCGTGATTAATCGCATCCAAAATAAAAGTTTGTGTTTACATAATATATGTGGGTGCACTGTGTATAATTATTTTATATATATAAATACACACGCGTGCTTGTATATATTTAAGAAATATTTTCATGTATATACTGTATAGAGATTTATATATAATTTATATTATATATAAATATAAACATTTTTATATATAAATAATATGTTTTCTTAAATATACATGCATGTGTGTGTATTTTATATATATATATATACACAAAATAATTATACACAGTACACCCACATATATTATGTAAACACAAACTTTTATTTTGGATGTGATTAATCGCGATTAATTGTTTGACAGCCCAAATAAACTCACTTAACGACAGTTGAGCTCCTCTTTCTGTGAGATGATGCCCGTTAGTGTTTTCCCGGAATGATGTGTGTTATACTTCTGCGGCTGGGCATATTTGGTGTGTGTGTGTGTGAATCGGCCTCTGGCGTTCAAATGGACTAGCATTTACTACCAATCAGTTGCGCATAAAATAATCACAGCCTTTGCCAAATCACATGCGATTTCATTGCGATTTAATCGTGCAGCCCTAGTCCCAAACCAATGATCCTACAGTCTGGCCTCCTGAAGGGCACTGGACAAGAGTAGTCATAAAAAAAAAAAGAATTGATATTCTACAGCATTTTGACAGTATGCAAGGCTTAAACTGAATGTTCTCATTGACCATGGTGTAAGTCAATTTAAATGTTTTATCTAGGAACTTATACAGCATAAATATAATTAAAATAATCAAGGGATGTTTAAGGTGACTTCAATCTTCACAGAGTTCATTCACACTGGTGAACCCCAGGCTATATTTATCCCAAGATCCTAGTTACTTTAACAACGAGCAACACTTAAAACAAGAGTTCAGAGAGAGGACAGACATAGTGGACATTGGTTAGTGAGTTGTAACATTTTATGGTGGTTTTGAGAGTTGATGAAGAGCTAAACAAACAGAGATGCGTTTAAAGCCTTGTACTCTGTCAGTGTTCATTTATGTTGTAGACCGCTAGACTAAATACAGAGTGCTGTCTGCCACGTCACGCATCAGTGCTGCTGTTGATGTAAACAGACCTCTGACACTGATGAAGATGATGTGTTTTCACCCCACTGCATGGGGAGCGTGTCCCGTTCATGTGTACGTTTGTGTGTTTGTGTTGTGTTCAGGTGGAAGAGGTGAAGAAACACAGTCACTGTTTGGCCTTCAGCTCAGCGGGACCTCAGAGTCAGACCTACTATATCAGCTTCGACAGCTTCACTGAACACCTGCGCTGGCATCGGCAGGCTGCTAAGGTGTGTGTGACTGCCTCTATCCTTCCACCTTGTAGAAATAATACGACCTGACACACTATAGCTGATCCAAACTCTTGTGAGCTGCCTCACTTGCCAGTATTCTCAAGCAAGCAAGCAAGTACTGCGCTTTAGTAATATGGTTAGACTTTTATACAGACCAGACCATGATTCTGAATATTTCTATCACTGGTAAATGTCCAAGAATCATGGATTTAATGTGGTAACTTTCATTGCTTTTTTTTCCAAATCAGTGACTTCAGGGCTTTGGGTTTAAATGCTTTTGGTCTGTGAAAAATTCAAACAACAAAAATGTATAAAAAGGTTAAAATATAATATTAATTTATAGGTTGACAGACAGTCTCACTGGGGACTTTTTTCTAATTGCTGCAGCTTTTCTCAAAAATTTAAAATATTTGACCAAAAAAAACAACAACAACAACAAAAAACAGAACCGTGACGTTTGATTTGCCAATGGTGCAATTTCTCAACTTTTTTCAAAGATATTTTTGAAGTTCTATTTACAGTGATCAGCGCTTCCAAAACATGTTGTAAGTAGACATCTTTGACGCTCTTCCTCGAGATACACACGGGTTGTTTGAAAGCAGGCGTTTATCAGGGGATCCCTTATATATCCAATCACCAACCACAGACATGTACTGTATGTTGAGCGCGTCCAGACTTTGGACTTAAACGTGGCTGCTGGGGCATCTATTATATTACTCACTCTGCTGTCCGCCATCACTTTAAAAACCTCTTTTTCTTAGGCTACTTATGTTCACGTAGCCATGAAGTAGCGACACTGGGAGCAGGGAAATCTATTTAGAGCATCTTTATATTATTAATTACAATATCGATATTTGGCGCCAGCGCATCGATTCTCGGATCGCATGGAGAAGGACAATATCATCACCCTATCGATATATTGTCCCATCCCTAAGCCCCTTTCACACAGAGATTCTGGAAAATACATGAATAATGTGACCCGGCATTTGTCCCGGGATTGTTTGATTTTGGTTCATTCACACTGCCAGTGATTTGGCGGGATCTGTGAGTGCGTTCACACACAACCCGTAAAGACACATGACGTCAGGATGAGACGTGTAACGTACTTGTCGAAAACATGTACGTGCGCATACAGTTCCACAAATCTGGTGACCGATCTCAGCTTCATCACGGATAGTGAGGAGCTCCTGGTCTCTGCTTCGTTCCAGTTTGCAGACATTTGTTCGTCCTTTCTTTGTTGATGATGAACTCAAACTTTCTTCTAAGAGCAACAGAGTCGCGCGATGGCATGAGCGTCATCACTATGACACACCCCTTACGGCATCAGACCTGGTTTTTGTTCAGGCAGCGCGCGTTCCGGGACTGATTCCCGCAATGTTACTAGGTCCACAACCCGGCATCGATGCCGGTATCAATCCCGGGTCGTGTTTGCGTTCACACAGAAAGCGTTCTGGCAATTTTCCGGGATCAACGCGCCGTGTGAAAGCGGCTCTAGTGACACCAGGCACCATGGTTTCAGCTGGCACAGTAAGGCACTTACTAAATGCTTGCGGTTTCCATGCCAGAACTCCGAATGACGTACACCACGAATGACCCAGAAGCACAAGAAAAGTCGGCTCCAATTTGCTCAAAATCAGACCCACAGACGTTTTGGGATTCTGTCCTGTGGAGCGATGAAATGAGGACCCAGTCTACAGTTAAGCATGGTGGTGGATCTGTGATGCTCTGCAGCTGCTTTACATCCTCTGGCACTGGTAAACTGGCACAGTGTGCGGAAGGCATGATGGATTCACTGAAGTATCAGGAAAGCCTAAGAGAAAACTTCATGCCGTCAGTGAGGAAGCTGAAGCTTGGACGTCAGTGAACCTTCCAACAGGACAATGATTCCCAGCATACCTCAAATTGCACCAAGGGTTAGTTGTAGAAGAAGTCCTGGAAGATTCTGCTCTGCAGTGGCTTGAACCCTATTGAAAATCTCCAGTGGGATTTGAAGAAGGCGGTTGCAGCACGCAATCCCAGGAATATTACTGAAGTGGAGGCCAATGCTCGTGAGGAACGGGCTCAGATTCCTTTAGAAGCTGGTGTCCATTTATACATCTCGTTTGCAGAAGGTCGTAACAGAAAAAGCGTGTTCTACTAAGAACTAAAGATGCTTCCCATGAAGGGGTTGAATTATTTTGAGACTGCTGAAGACATTAAAAGCTGCATTTTCAGTTGAATTTGGGGAAACCACATGAAACATTTGTTGTGTTGAGCTATTTCAATTACTTTTGTTTGATTTGTTCATTGCAAATGGCTGAAAGTCTAAAAATGTACATATGATGTTGATGTCTGATAACATCAACCCTAACAAATGGCATCACCTTGCGGAAGACCGGGCAGCTTGGCGGTCTGCGCTGATAGAAGGCACGACTCTGTGCTGTCATGCTTACACCAGCTTTTGCACAGAAAGATGGCATGCTAGACATCGGCGCTTGCGCTGTAAAAGGCCTTGATGACATAAGAGGATTTATATTTGGTGTTTCTGTTAAAAATCCTGAGGGACTGCGCAATAATCCATTAACTGCATTCAGTGAACAGTGTGAACAGGGAATGTAGTGAGACCCGAACACAACTGAAGCAAAGCACACAATCTTGTGATGTGTACTTGAAGACTGAACGATTGAAATATCAGGGCTCATTCACGCACATAGATTACATTAAGCTTGGCTACACAACCCTCTTTTTAAGCTTTCAAGCGTTATCACCTGACGTATGTCTGAATCACACCTGGACTGGGGATGTTTGTTAAACATTTATGTTATGACCCATGTGACCCGGTTCTCACAGTACAGTGAGCTTTGCCCAGTCTCATTTTGTCTTGCCGTTAACATTTATCTACTGATGTGCGTTGGTTTCAGCCCTGAACATACTGTAAAGCATGAGAAATAAACTGGTTGGATCTGGCAGAAGTGCACTCGTTCCCCTGCTGTAAATCAGCGTGTGTTTTCTGCTCGTGGACTTCAGACCTTCTGTGCTTCTGTAGCACGTTTACACACACCTTCTCACCTCTTCACATACTCTGGAGCTCCTCATTGTTCTGATCTAAGCTAAATTTGCCCTGGAAATGACACCTCATCACTCCATCACGGAAAGAGTGTGAACAGCCCTAGTTGGGAGTCCTACTTTAGCATACTTTGCTACGAACAAACCATCCTAAACAAACGCAAGTAGGGCAAGCCTGGCCAGCCTATTTTACTGCGCCGTTCCCAGAGACAACCTTGTGCCGTGAGATCCGTCCTGCCCACCGGGACCCTCAGATTAGAAAAACCTCACAAGAGGTTTCAGGCTGCTGTGTTAATGTGATCGTGTCATGTTATGAGCGGCGTGTGCTGTGTTATTAATGAATACTGGTTATGAAGTCATGATAGTTTGTTGTTAAGGAGAGTGTGCTGCTACTTTACCAAGTGTTAGAACAAGACCAGTTTTATTTTAGTATCATTGAGATGTTATACACTGCCCGGCCAAAAAAAAAGTCGCTGTTGGGATTTAAATATGCAAATGCTTAAGAGTATTGGGGGTTGTTTACACCTGGTCACTTCATGCGTTTTCTCAGATCGGATAGCTATCTGATTTATCAAAACGATTCCATTTACACCTGGTCACATATGTGTTTATGCGAAACAGATATAAATCCGATCCTCAATTCACGCGCTATATGCAGATTTAATGAAGTGCACGTCACCGAAAGCAACAGATATGAGCCGAATTTGATCATCGGGTAATTTCAAAATCAGCAAAGACAGCAATAAGAGAGCGGCAACAGTCCTGGTAAGATAATTTAGTTTCTTTAGGCTACTTTTATGGTAGTGTTAATCGTCTGCGTCTTACTTTCACTTTCATTTGCGATAGATTGCGGCACGTTGGCTTGATAGGCGTTCAGAGGTGATGCGTGTCGCAGTAGCGTCGTCATATCTGACTAAAATAACATGACATATAGCCTATAATACGCTCTCACACGTATATTTTTAGCATTTTTGGGAGGAGTAACATTTACATATGAGGTTTCAACAACCAGATGCATTTACACATGTCCAGTTTCGGGGGGCATTTACACCTGGTCTTTTGACGATCGGATAGCTATCCGATCTCAGAAAACGCATGAAGTGGCCAGGTGTAAACGGCCCCTATGATTGTCTGGATCATTATTGCAGTGGTTATTGTGTTTCTAGCATGTTATATGTTTGGGAACAGCTCTTCTAACCCTAACTGACGGAGTGTGTAGTGTTTTATTTCTTAAACAACCATGTACGAACACATCATGGCCATATTCCAGGATGTCTATGTCCAGATTCGTCAGGCTCAAACAGTGAAAGAATGGTTGAGAGGAGCATGAAGAATCGTTATCACACATGAATCTGCTCCTCTGACTCCAGATCTTAAACTCACTGAAACTCTTTGGGACACACTGGAGGAGAGAGACTCTACAGATTGCTGGACTCTTGCATCGACAACATAGCCTGGCTAACACCAGACCACGTATCATTGAGAATGAGACGTGGTCTGGAAACCACATGTTCAATTTCTCGTATTTGAGGTGTGGTTTACGAATGCCCAGAGCCGTATTATTGTAGCCCATAGCCAATCGGTTCAATGATACCAGATGACGTATGTAGAGCGACAGAAAATTAGACGAGGAAGAAGACGATGGGTCAGAGATTCAGGAGATTTATGTATACACAAAGGCTGTATCAAAAGGTAACTTGGCGTCCACTGCCAAGATGGATCCATAGATATAAACAAAGTAACTGCTTCGGTGTGTCGCATGTACGTCATCATCGTCTTGCTGCTCCCTCCCCGTTCTGTGATTGGTTCCCTATCTCATGCGAAAATTTGGTTCATGGTGTCCAGGCTGCATAGCAGCAGGATTAAAATGCTGCCCCCATGCTGCCTTGCCACAGTATTGCCGTACTGTGGCAAGGCAGCATGGGGGAACCCAGGCTATCGGCAACACAAGATCTGGATCAGTGGTGGAGGAAGTACTGAATCTCAGTACTTAAGTAAAAGTACAAATAACCAGATAAATATTTACTTTAGTAAAAGTAGAAGTAACACAATGACAACCATAATAACTATGACAAACATAATAACTGTTTGGCAATAAACGAGATTAATTTATGGTGTAATTCTGAACCTCTTGGCTTGCCATAATCCTAACCAAACGTATATTACACACGGTGCATTTCCTATGCACGTAAAAACAAATTTTCGCGTATTAGTTGCACGATAAACACACTGCGTGTGACCGGGTTGATATACTGTATCTATGGCAACCAAACGTCACTGACGAGACAAACGTGCAACGAATGGACGGCCAGATTACGTTTTGGCAGGGGAAAAACTGATCAGAAAATGTAACGAAAAAGTAACAGAAGTTGTAGAAATGTAGCGGAGTAGAAAGTAGAATAATTGCTGCAAAATGTAACGAAGTAAAAGTAAAAAGTAGGCACTATTTATTGTACTTAAGTAAAGTAAAGATACGTGAAAAATGTACTTAAGTAAAGTAACGAAGTATTTGTACTTCGTTACATTCCACCACTGATCTGGACCAAATATTGATGCACCTCTTGATGAAAATAATGTTTTGGTGTTATTTCCATCAAGAGGCACAGGAGATTGGTCCAGATGGAAATGGAAATGCTGTCTTGGCAACTAACAGAAATAATTTGATTGAAATTATCTATTGTTCTATATTATTTTATTTCCCACAGACGCACAATTCCTTGTTGATATTGCTGTGATGATACCTCTATAAATGACCTGTCTGTGTGTGTGTCAGATGGTGTCTCAGAGGATCAGTTCGGTGGATCTGTCCTGCTGTAGTCTAGAGAAACTGCCGCCCAACCTGCTGTACAGTCAAGACCTGACGCATCTCAACCTCAAACACAACTTTCTGCCTGCGGACCAGACGCTGCTGCAGCTCCAGAGGTCAGTTTGTGTTTCACACATCAGCTTTCCACTGCTTCAAACTCCTCACATTTTTAAAGATGAATTTATCTAAAGTTTGGTGAATTCCAGCATTTTGTATTGAATCAGAAAATAGAACATTCCTGACGACTATTTCATAGGCCATTATCATTGTTACAATTTTAATAAATTGTTAAATTAGTATTAATTCAATCAATCGGACATTTGTGTGTGTGTGTTAATTCAATCGATTGGACATTTTTTGGATTATTAAAATTTAGTTAAACCATTACAGTAGAATCCAGAACCATTTTAAATCCGGGAAAAAACACAATTTGGGAAATAAAACTGAATTCATTGTGCCCTAGGTGGCACTTTGAAATTTTAACGCAGACATTTAGACATTGTAGAAATACAGTGCAATTCATATAAAATGTAAAGTACAGAAATTAATTGTTGAAAGTGAGTAGGATAATAATCAAATGACTTGGCGTCCCACTCGGGAGAATTAGTCGTCTTCTGTTGGAAATGGGAAATGCATCACGTCTGACCAGAAGTGGAGATGAAACGTATAACTTGTGTCGGCAAAGCATTTAAATTAAACCGTGTTTAAGACGATTTTTTGGTCACTTAAGGATTTACGTACTTTCAACTTTACGCTGTCTTTCATCCACATAAGCCAAAAATACATTTTCTGTTTTTTTGGAGAAAGCTCCAAATTCAAAATTTGATTTTCATTTTATATACACATTCATCTTTCCAGAGGTGAAGTATCCCTTTAATGTCCTCTCTTCTCCTGCAGATTTTCCCGTTTGCGGAGTCTCAATCTCTCTAATAACCAGCTGAGAAGCTTCCCGCTGCACATCTGCTCCATTAGCACGCTGACGGAGGTCAACCTCAGCTGCAACCACCTGACCTCCATCCATCCTGACGTGGGCAAAATGACCAAGTGAGTATGTCTGCCACAGATGTGTTCGAAGGTGAAAGTGTGTCGTTTCTGAGGAATTACAAAAATAAAGCACATTTTCAAATGACCTTGCAACCTTCACTAAAAGGTCCAACATATTAGGAATACATTTAGCTGTGTTGCTGTGAGTCATGAGTAAGCAATCGAGTAGACTAACACACTGTCTAGAGCAAACGCAAGCATCATAGAAACGCACCCATTTGAATGGGTGGATGATGATGCTGTATGGTTATGAAGCGTCCATCGTAGCACGTAGCATCGCAACACCCTGTTCGCTTTGACATATTCTTGACCTATTATTCTCTCACAGTCTAAATTTTGGCTTGCACTTCTGTAACCTATCCCCCCCCATGTAACACATGATGTTTCATCAGTTCAGTTTAGTCTAAGCAAAATGTCAAATGTTACATATTATATGTAATAACTTGCTACTTTCCTTGTATTAATGTTATGAACAAGTCTAAGGATCGCAGTTCAGTGAAAATACATTATTTTACGTGGACTGTTTTGCTTACCCAGGAAAAATGTCACAATAATTTTTATTTGATTCCTTTTTTATTATTATTTTATTGAGATTTTTTTTAATGAAAACAAATCATATCGTACAAACAAGAGTATATATTGCGAACTATGTCAGGTGTATATAGAAATAAGAAAAAATCACAAAACATTGTACATCTTAAACAGTTTGTTTTTTCTTCAAATTGCGTTCGAGTTTTAGATATTGCTTCTAAATTAATTCTGATGTCAGTTTTACAATTTTTTTTTTTTAACTACTCAAAGTTATGAATATAAGTCTCGGATGTACATCATTGCTTACTATGCACGAGTGATCACTACTTGATCACTTAGAATCCGCAATTGAGCCGATTTAATATTTAAAGTTTTTTTCCTTATGAATTTGCTTTATGCACCATTCTGTAGGCCAGAATGTATGCTTCGGGTGTTAAAATATTAAACATAAACGAACATTAATCATGAATATGTTCATTTATTTATATAAAATATTAAAAAAACTAAAATTATAATCCAATGCAGTCAAAATACAGTCGGATTATAAGTATTAAATGTGATTAAATGTCAAAATAACTGAAGTTGTGTGGGGTGGGGCTAAATTAAGTTGGCTTGCTGTGATGTCACAATCATGGTGCATTGTGGTCTGTGGATTGCCTGAAGTGTACATGTTGAGTAGACTCATTCCCTCGGCCAAAATCGAGGGATCGATGGTCTGTCCAAATAAGCTTCCCTCCTCCACGAAGTTGAACAGTAGGGATTCCCCCGATGGAAATTTTTGTGTGTATCTAAAAGAAGCCAAACTTACCGTAGATATGTGGAGTCATGTGACACTCGCTGCACTGCTGCCCCCTGTTGGACACACTCCTGCTCATCCAGTGCCAAGTTTCCAGAGTTTTACTGTGGTAACCATAATAGATGACCTCCTTGCTTTGCACAGTAACACCCAGCTAAAGTTATGAACAAACGCTCATCCAGTAACATTAATAGAATGTCCGTTCAAAGTTATAAGCTTATTAATAATGCTCTCAAAATGTTAGCTCTAAAAACACGCGCGTCGTTTTGTCCTAAAGCTCTTTAGTTGGATGTTCATCTAACATTTTTTTTTTGATTCAGAAGGTTCAGAAAACATTCAAAACTCATAATTTATGCAAAATGAAAACCTTATCATTCATGTAACCAAGAAAACAAAAGGCTTTTAAAAGGAATGTTGGCAAAACGTTCTTCAAAACGTATTCCTGTGTGCTGTGTGGTGGACGTTGCTCATGTCCGTTTCTGTGTCAGTCTGCAGACGTTTGTTCTGGACGGGAACCTGCTGTGTGCTCTCCCCGTGGAGCTGGGCTCTCTGCAGAGGCTGGCCTACCTGGGCCTGTCCTTCAATGAGTTCACACAGGTGCCGTCAGTGCTGGAGCGGCTGCCCGCTGTCGAGAGACTCTGCATGGCTGGAAATAAAGTGCCGGTGCTGACGCTACAGGCCTTCCGTCTGCTGACGCTCAAACACGTCGACCTCCGGTGAGCAGAAGCACATCACACACACACACTAGCTGTGACAGCAGAGCATTTGTAGCCTATACTTCACACTGAACCGGGGGAACATCACCACCTCAAGTCTGTTCAATTATTAAATGCATTAGTTGAATTTAATGTGTAATAATTTAAATGTTCCTGCAAGGTTTGGAGTTCGTGTTTTGGTTGTGAAATCTACAGTGAATTGAAATCACTGTTACTTTTCCTACTTTAATGCATCATAGATACAGTATATTGATAACACAACTGTAATTTGTGAACATTTTCTAACAATGAACAATAATATTATTAGTTTGTTAATTTCAACGTTTAGGTTACTAAAATCAAAAGTTGTGTCCGGTAACATTAGTTAGAGGGATAGTTCACCTCAAAAATGAAAATGTTGTCATCAGTTGCTCACCCTCAAGTTGTTCCAAACCTGTATGATGTTCTGTTGAACTCAAAAGATGATATTTTAAAGAATGTTGGACCAGACAGTTGATGGTAGCCATATTTTTTTTTCCCTACTATGGAAGTTAATGGGTGCCGTCAACTGTCCGGTTATCGACATTCTTCCAAACATCTTCTTTTGTGTTCAAGAGAACAGAGAAACTCTAGACTGGTTAAAACCAGACCATGCTCAGTTGCAACTGAGTTATGGTCTGGCAAAGCGTCATAGACAAATCATTTCCAGAGGGGCGTCACGGATAGACCTAAAACCAATCAGAGCGATGAAGGAGGTGACGTATGCAGAGCGGTGAAGAAACATCTCCGAGTGTTGTTCTTTGCTCGGTTTTTAAAGGGATACTCCACTTTTTTTGGAAATAGGCTCATTTTACAACTCCCCCAGAGTTAAACAGTTGAGTTTTACCGTTTTCGAATCCATTCAGCCGATTTTCTGATATTTAGAAGAATGTCAGTAACCAGACAGTTTCTGGTCCCATTGACTACCATATTTTTTTCTACTATGGAAGTCAATGAGACCAGAAACGGTCTGGTTACTGATATTCTTCTAAATGCATTTGAAAACGGTAAAATTCAACTGTTTAACTCTGGGGGAGTTATAAAATGAGCCTATTTCTCCAAAAAAAAGTGGAGTATCTCTTTAACAAAAAGGAAACGTTCAAATCGCTTAAAACAGACACGATAACTGATTCGAGCGAGTGACGCTTGACGGTGGCGTCCATCTTTGTAACGTAGGCTAGAAAATCTGCTTCAAAATCCCAGTGCTGTTGTCATTGTGTAAACCCCGCCCCAACGTTTCTGATTGGTGCCTCAAGTTCGACGGATTGGAAATGGGCTTGAATGAGCTCTTTGCCAGACTAACTTTCAGAGTAAATCTAAATTTGCCAGAAGTTGTCTGGCTTTTCCCAGCCTAGATAATCTCCATACAGGTTTGGAACAACTTGAGGGAGAGAACATTTTAATTTTTGGGGTGAACTATCCCTTTAATGCTCTTTGAATTAACAAGAAATAAACAATGGGCTGTATTGTAATCACAAGCTTGAATACACTACAGCACTTTTACCCAGATTTGTTGCCCTGATATGCAGTCTGGACGAATCAATGCTAGTCAGAATCAGTCTGCTTATATTTGGCAGTCAGTGTTGACAGATTTTACAGAAAACCCGTAGTGTATGATGAGCACAGAGACTCTATTATTAGGTTCAGACTGAGATTCCATTCATTCGGATGAAATCAAACATTTTTGATATTTTGAGCCCATTTCAGAACACGTTGTTTTCATTTTTCATTGGTCTCCTGGCAACACGGCCCATTTTTTTGCGTGAGCTTGTTTTGAAAGTCTGCTAATGTGTGATTCTCAGTCTTATAGTGTGTGATGCCCATTTGTAAATTTACCTGCATGAACAAAAATCATTAAATGCTGAAAATCATTGCTCATTTTTACTTCATGTTAGCTAATGGATTATCTAATGTTAACAATGTAAAACCTGAAATGTGAAGTCAGAAAAATCTAGTTTTTAAAGGAACAGTTCAATGAACCTTTAGAATAATTGTTGTGGATAATGTTTGCTACGCCAGGAGTTCATACTTGAGGAGAAAAAAAAACCATCTCAATTATATTTAGAGCACATTTATGCTATATGAATGAGTGAATCAACACAAGAGACAGCAGTCTTCACTCTATATCTGCCATTAATATGTCTTAATAGGATGATATTTAATGCTTGGTTTTATTATCAAAGCTCTGTAGTTTTAAAACATATAATGCAATACAGTGATGAATGAGTGATGAACAAATATCCCAGAAGGCTGATGGCCCATATTTGAACTCACATTTTGACATGATTTGTTTGAAAGATGATGTACAGATAATCAAGTAAAGCTAAGTTGTTTCAGTCCAGTCAGTAATAAGCTTAAAATATTACTACCAATATAAAAGTTCTTACATTCACTTTATAGAAATCACTAAAGGTTTCACAGCAAAAAGACACGTGAACCACAAGCTAAAAGTGGACAATTTTACAATTATTCTAAAATGCCTTTTACTTGCAAAACAGTATGAACTATCAATCAGAGGACAGAAATTTCAGCAAACTTTCAGCACATTTTTAGTGTCGGTAATGTATTTACAATAGCTTTGGTTAAATTTTCCCGTCTCCTCAGTCTGAACCAGATCTCCAGCGTTGTGCCGGATGAGCCGGAGTTTCTGCGTCACGTGACGCAGCTGGACGTGCGCGATAACCATCTGTCTGAGCTGGACGTGTCCGTGTTCCCACGGCTGGAGGTCCTGCACTGTCAGAGGAACCGCCTCGCTCGTCTGCGTCTGCGTGGCTGCGCGCTCAAGGCTCTCTACGCCTCCAACAACGGTAGCGCACACACCATTCTACCTCACATTAAAGGGATAGTTCACCCAAAATTGAAAATTAGTCCATGATTTACTCATCCTCTAGTCATCCTAGGTGTTTATGACATTCTTCTTTCAGACGAATACAATCAGAGTTGTATTAATAAATGTCTTGGCTCTTCCAAGCTTGAGAATGGCAGTGAATTGCTGTTTCCGTTTTTGAAGTCCATAAAAGTGCATCCGTCCATCATAAACAAACTCTATAAGGAACTTAATAAAGGCCTTCTGATGCACTTTTATGATGGATGGATTAACTTTTATGATGGATAGATGCACTTTTATCATGGATAGATACACTTTTATCATGGATATATGCACTTTTATCATTGATAGATGCACTTTATCATGGATAGATGCACTTTTATCATGGATAGATGCATTTTTATCATTGATAGATACACTTTTATCATGGATAGATGCATTTTTATCATGGATAGATTAACTTTTATGATGGATAGATGCACTTTTATCATGGATAGATTAACTTTTATGATAAATAGATGCACTTTTATCATGGATAGATGCACTTTTATCATTGATGGATACACTTTTATCATGGATAGATGCACTTTTATCATGGATAGATGCACTTTTATCATGGATAGATACACTTTTATCATGGATATATGCACTTTTATCATTGATAGATGCACTTTATCATGGATAGATGCACTTTTATCATGGATAGATGCACTTTTATCATGGATAGATGCATTTTTATCATTGATAGATGCACTTTTATCATGGATAGATTAACTTTTATGATGGATAGATGCACTTTTATCATGGATAGATTAACCTTTATGATAAATAGATGCACTTTTATCATGGATATATGCACTTTTATCATTGATGGATACACTTTTATCATGGATAGATGCACTTTTATCATGGATAGATGCACTTTTATCATGGATAGATTAACTTTTGTGATGGATAGATGCACTTTTATCATGGATAGATGCACTTTTATCATGGATAGATTAACTTTTATGATGGATAGATGCACTTTTATCATGGATAGATGCACTTTTATCATTGATAGATACACTTTTATCATGGATAGATGCATTTTTATCATGGATAGATGCACTTTTATCATGGATAGATGCACTTTTATCATGGATAGATTAACTTTTATGATGGATAGATGCACTTTTATCATGGATAGATGCACTTTTATCATGGATAGATTAACTTTTATGATGGATAGATGCACTTTTATCATGGATAGATGCACTCTTATCATAGATAGATGCACTTTTATCATTGATAGATACACTTATCATGGATAGATGCACTTTTATGATGGATAGATTAACTTTTATGATGCACTTTTATCATGGATAGATGCACTTTTATGGACTTCAAAACAGAAACAGCAATTCACTGCCATTATAAAGCTTGGAAGAGCCATTTTTTATTTAACTCCGATTGTATTCATCTGACAGAAGAATGTCATATACACCCAGGATGACTTGAGGGTGAGTAAATCAAGGGCTAATTTTAATTTTTGGGTGAACTATCCCTTTAACACACAACATCCATTTGTTCACTTGATGCCTTACGACATCTGTTCCACAGAGCTGCAAGAGTTAGACGTGAGTCCTGTGGCCTCTAACCTCACCTATGTGGACATCTCCAGGTGGGTTTGATCTCTCTCCCTTGTGTCTTTGTTACTATCTGGTCACTGCGGTCAAACCCACATAGTGACATGAAGTTTCTTTGCATGCATCATCAGCTGTGTATGTTCACTGTCTTACAGGAACTGTATGACGTCTCTGCCCAATTGGTTGAGTGACAGCAAGAAACTGGAGGTTCTAGACGTCAGTCACAACAACATCGCTGAACTTCCTCCATGGTGAGTGTCTGAGTGAAACTGCAGTGGTTTGTGTGTTCAGCCACATTTCAGTCACTCATGGACTCCTGATGATTAACATAGTCATTGCCGTAGCAACAGATCGGCATTTTGCAAACACTAACATTGATGCCAATAATCAATGACAATTTAACAACTTTAATGGAAAGAATTTTAATCAAAATGTAGGGTCCTATGATTTCTGCAAAGCAGAAAATGCTGGGTAGGACAATTTTTTAGACACCAACCCAATTGCCTTAATACCATAGGGTATCAAAAAACGTCTTGTTGTTTGGCACCAAATTTTGATGACTAAGGGGTTAATCTCATCAACATTAGTGAGCCAATGAGTGGCGAGGGATCATGGAAAAACACTAGTTTATGTGGTTGCCCACAGAGACGTGGCTCACACGTGATGCTGTAGTGCAGTGCCGATCCTGACCTCCCAGGGGCCCTAAGCAAAATTCTGCTAAGGGGCCCTCTACCTGACCCGTGACGCCGTGACGTGAGCTCATTGATATCAAGAATTAACTTTTGTACAAGTGAACATGTAATTCCTGATATCAAAAATAGACATTGGTAGATAAAAATGTAACTAAGGGGCCTTACTAGTAAAAAATAATCAAGAATTCACATTGCAAATAGTAAAAAAAAAATGAATTCTTGATATCAAAAATACATAAACTGTGAATGAATAAAAGCTAAAATGGCTTGCCATGGCATGTTAAAGTTTTTTTTTATTTTGCATGTTGAAGCAATTCTTGATTTATGGTTATTATTTACTGAGGGATGTGCATCCATATTGACCAGTATGTCCAGCTAATCAATTTTTCAACATTTTAAATTCAATATAGCCTATATATCAATAGTCAATCAATGTCAAATTGTCAATATTGCTTTCCATCATTTTAGTGCTGCTGCAGTTGTTTAGAATGTTTACACATCGTCTAAGACTAGATAATCAGTGTCTTGTTTTAAAAGTATGTATGTATAATGTGTACTTTGATGAGGAGTGCCATCATTTCCCGCTCATATATTGTAGCTACAGTATGTCCACATATATTTCTGTGGACATATATATATTTGCTTGAAAAAAAAATGCGCGTTTCATTTCGTGCACGCGTATACGAACGCTACGTAAGTGTGTTAATAGCCTAACACACGCGACGCGGTTATCTTTTCCGAGCTGCAGTAAACAAACACCGTTGCACAACTTGCACTTTGTTGTTTATCAAAAACAAACGTAATAAATAATTGTATTTTACGCTCACTTTTGTCAGTCAGGCACAAAGAGAAGTGATGCAAGAGATGCACTGCTGACTGACATTAAACTTGGAGAGGAGAGATTAGAACACAAGTTTACCTGAATGTTGTTGTTCCCGCAATTCACTCTCGTGTTTTTTCTTCTTCCTCTTATCGTGACCAGAGGGATAGTTTCGCTTCATTTTGTCAACATTAATTGACGCGCTATGACACGAGGAGGGGGAGGCGGGGCCTTGAGTAATTTGCGGGGCCCTACGCAGCTTGCGTAGTGAGCGTATAGGGCGGATCGGCTCTGCTGTAGTGTGTACACGTCCCAACCCCCGTAGATGTAAAAGAAGTGGAAAAGATCAAAAGTGTGGCCAACTGCACGAAACATGACTGGAAATGACAAATCTGATGAAGCGTTTGACAGTGAATGGAATAAACTTAAGAGCAGAAAGTTGCTCCATCTTCTACAGCAAGAAGAACTGGAGCGCGTCACAAATGAACTGAAACTCAGTATATAGGATACTTGCCTCACAGACATGAGAAATAGGCCTGAAAGCTTGAAATGTCTACTTTAAACTAACCAATTTGAAAACAAATACTTTCTACAGGCGTGCGAGTGTTTACTATACTGCAGAGATGACGAGTCAGCATCGTCATTTTCGTCTTTGCCACCAACACTGACTCAGAATACACTAGTTTATTAAACTTGTAGTAGACTTCGTGAGTCATTGAGTGTGGGAAAAAAACTGAAAAAATGACAAGAAAATGTCTCATTTTCGTTATTGTTCAGCTGAAGTTATTTCAGTGTTGATTCAGTTCCATTGTAAAGATCATAAATTATCAAATTAGTTCATTTTATCTATATAAAGCAGTTCTGGAAAAAATTGTCATCGTTCAGTTCAGTTCTCATACAGCCGTGTCAGTTCGGTTCTCATATTATAGTGTCAGTACAGTCAGATCAATAAAATTGTTGTTGAATATTAAGTGTCCCAACTAAGCAAGCCAGAGGCAGTTCTCCCCTGGCCAACGAACAAACACGGTGTGATTTTATGATTCTGGCAGTATCAGAAGTCAGAATTCAGATAGGGATCAGTAGTGTTACAAACCCGGCTCTAGGGAAGAAACATAAAGGACACAAAGAGTGAAGCCTGCCAATCAAAAATAAAGTTTTTTGAGTTGCAAAAGAAAAAGTGGACTGTAGAAGTAACAACGCTGCTATAATGCAGTGCTGGCTGCAAGACCAGAGAGAGAGAATGAGCATGTGTCCTGGATTTAAATATTCATCCAGTTCCTTTTGCTTGAAGATCGAATCATCACGCCGGTATGGAGCCAAAGCTGGCCATAGGGTCTGTGCGGAGGACCTGTCTGGTTCTCGTGGTCTTTGCTGAGGATCTGTGCCGATGGGTGTCGTGGCGACCATGCCTTCAAAGGGGGATTGTCTAGTAGACACGGTCTCTGCTGACATTCAGGGCTGCGTTTTGGTCGTGTCTTGGTGCAGGTCCACCATCTGATCTGGATATGGACCGGATCCGGCTGACTACGGTAACCTCGGGATGAGGACAAGATAGACAGACTAATATTATTGTGGATGCCGTTCTTACAATGTAACAAGTACATTGGGTTTTATAGGAAGTGTTCCAATATGTGTATGCTAGGTTAAAGAGATGTGTTTCTAGTCTAGATTTAAACTGACAAAGTGTGTCTGCAAGAATGCAGTGTTGACAGAACCAGGCTAATATGGTCATACTTCCTGGTTCTGGTAAGAACTCGAGATGCTGCATTTCGGACCAGCTGGGGTTTGTTTATTATGTGTGCAGGGCAACCACCCATAAGAGCATTACAATAATCTAGCCTTAGACGCATGAACTAACTTTCTGGCATTTATCATTGAGAGCATATGTCGTAATTTAGATCATTTTTAAGATGAAAAAATGTGGTTTTACAGATGGTAAATATGTGTCTTTCAAATAAAAGATTGGTGTCAAAGAGCAAACCCAGGTTCCTGACGACAAACACTTGACAGAGCAGCCATCAGTTGTTAGACAGTATTCTAGTTTATTATGTGTGGAGGTTTTTTGTTCAATAATTAAAACCTTTGGGTTTTTTTTGTTTGTTTGTTTTTCAGAATTTAGTAGGACATTTTTATGTTAACTATGCATTCCGTTAATTTAGTGAATTTGTATGTTTTGTCAGGGCGCTAAGAAATATTGAGCTTAGTATCATCAGCATAACAGGAAAAACTAATGTCATGTTTCCTAATGTCTCCTAATTATAGCATGTACAGGGTGAAAAGCAGCGGTCCTAGTACTGAGCCTTGTTGTATGCCATACAGAACTTATGATCGATAAGACATCTTTATTTACTACTATAAACCGATAACGGTCAGACAAGTATGATTTGAACCATGCTAACGCAGTTCCAATAATGCCAACGCAATTTTCAAGTCTATTTAAAAGAATGTTGTGGTGGATAGTATCAAATGCAGAACTAAGATCAAGTAACACTAATAGAGAGGTGATTGGATGAAACCACAATCTGATGATGAAAGCAAATCATTTGTAACTAAAGAGCACTGTCTCAGGACTATGGTACGGTCTAGAAATCCTCGCAGATATAATTTCTTTCTAAAAAGGAACATAGAAATGAGGACACTGCCTTTGTTTTGTATTTTTGACAGAAAAGGTAGATTCGAGATCGGTCTGTTATTGACTAATTCTTCAGGATCAAGTCACATTTTTTTTAATAAGAGGTTTAATAACAGCCAGCTTAAAAGTTTTTGGTACATATCCTAATGACAATGATGAGTTAATGATATTAAGAAGCGGATGTATAACTTCTGGAAGTACTTATTTCAATAGCTTAGTCGGTATAACATACAGTTTGTTGATTTTGATGATTTAACGAGTTTAGACAATTCTTCCTCGCATATAGCAACGAATGAATAAAATTGTGTTGCTATATGAGACTGTTCATTAATAGAATAAATAGTAGGGACACTACAACGCACTACAGCGCGTCTGATGCGATACTGCAGTAGACGGTTGCATGGTTATAATTTGCTATCAATCTGGCAAGGAAAGAAATTCGTAAAGTCATTACTGCTCTTAGGAAATGTCTGAAGTTGAATCTTTATTTCTTGTTAATCTAGCCAACACTGTATCAAATAACTACCTAGACTTGTGTTTGACCTCTTCTAAGAGAGTCGAAAAGTAATGCAATAACACTTTCCTTCCACAAAATGCGAAATACTTCGGGGTTTTTTTTTTTTTTTTGCTTGTTATACCACGGCTTCAGACTACTTTCTTCAATATTCAGCACAAAGGAGCAACTGTGTCTAAAGTTCTGAAAAAGAAAGAGTCAATATTTTCTGTTTCAACATCGAGTTATTCTAAGCTATCTAAAGCAATTATAAAGCAATCTTTAGTGGTAGAAGTGATAACATATTTGTAACAGGGAGTTTGTTCTGAAGCCTAGGCTAAATTGAGTTTACACAAGACTAGATAGTAATCTGAGATGTCATCGCTCTGCTGCAGAATTTCAACAGCATCAACATCGATTCCATGTGACAATATTAGATATGAAGTATGATTAAAACAATGAGTGGGTCCTGACACGTGTTGCCTACGCAATGTTCGAGTTTAACTCTAATAGAGTTTAGAATGTCTGTAAATGCCAATCCCAATGCCTCTTTTTCATTATTTACATGGATATTAATATCATCACCAACAGTTAGGACTTTATCTGCAGCCAGTACTAACTGATAGAAAGTCAGCAAATTCTTTGATAAAGTCTGTATGGTGCCCTGGTGGCCTGTAAACAGTAGCCAGCATAAATGTCAAACAGGAATTATCACTTACACTAGATAATGTTTCATTAAGCACTAACACTTTAAAAGAATTATACTTGAAACTAGACCTCCAAGTAATACTGAAGATATTACTATAAATTACAGTAAAACCTCCCTCTTTGCCTTTCAGACTAGGCTCATGTTTATAACAGTAATCTCGGGGGGTGGACTCATAGCTACATATGGCACTTTATCTGTTGAATAAAAGACATTACTCACCTGTTGAGGAATAAAAATGTCATCTCTGCATCGTTTTTACAACATTTCAAATCCCTCAGTTCTGAAAGCCAAGCCAATATTGATTCTTGTTTTATTTGATGTCTAGTTTGTACAGCATTAAAATCATTATGTCTGTGGAAAGTTCCCCATGTGTGTGTATTTTTGATGTGAGCTTCTGCATTGCCACACTGACCTCCCTGTAATCTCCACCATCAGGTTGCTGTGCAGTGGCAGTTTGAGGAAGATCCTGGCCGGTCATAACCAGCTGAAGCGTTTGCCGGAGCGAGTGGAGCGCCCCGTCGTGGAGGTGATGGATGTGCAGCACAATCATCTCATCGAGCTTCCCTGTAATCTCTTCCTGAAATCAGAGAGGTGAAGCACCAACACACTGAAGAGCAGCAGCACATCAGAGCTCTCTTCCAAACACTAGTGAGCCACCACATTATAAACATGAAAACAATCCCAGAAGGCAGTGCGACAAGTTCCATGTGCAATGTTGTTTGTACAAATATTTACAGTCCATTCAGTGCTGAAAATATCCAAAGAGCTGGTTTGCTGATCTCAAATGTTCAGCTTTTGGAATATGGAAGTTACTGTCTACGCACTTTTTCCGTCAGACATACGAGCTCATAGGAGTTTGGATCAGAGTTTAGATGTGCTGTTCTCACTCACTGCATACATTAACCTGTCAGTTAAACTACTCTAAAATAAGTCTCTTCTGGTCACTGAGGATGCGTTTATTTGATCAGAAATGCAGTAATCACAGTAATGTTGTGATATTTTATTACAATTTTAAATAACTGTTTTGTATTTGAATATATTTTATAATGTAATTTATTCCTTTGATCAAAGCTGAATCTTTCAGCATCATTACACCAGTCTTCAGTCACATGATCCTTCAGAAATCATTCTTATTATCATAATGCTTAATATTTTATGGTGATACATATTTTTCAGGATCCTTTGACGAACAAAAAGTTGATTACAACAACATTTAGTTGCAATAGAAATCTTTTGTATCATTATAAATGTATTTACTGTCGGTTTTGTTCCATTTAAAGTATTCTTGCTGAATAAAAGCATTAATTTAAAAATAAATAAATAAATAAATAAACAGTAAAAAAAATATAAACGTATACCAAACATTTGAACTGTAGTTAAAGGAGTCATAACCTGCAATTTTCACTTTTCCACGAGAATCAATGTATGTTAAGATTGCCTAACGATTATACATTGGCCGGGAAGCCGATATTCAAAAGTGAAGCGTTTGTTTACCCCAGGGTTTGTAAACCAGCCCACGTGCACGCGCACTCAAATACGAGATTTCAATTTCTCCCCCGACTTGACGTCAAGACGGGGCAGGATATACCATATGTGGACACCGCAGACATGCTGGAGGAAGCCCGCGCGCTGTCCCTCTCCCCCTCATATTCAGTGAAGAAAGATGCAGAAATGCTCTGTTGTTGACTGCCAGAATCAACATTCAAATGTGTTTTCTCTACCAAAAGCGGACCGAACTACCAGGGACCAGTGGATAAAATTCATTTTAATGACGCTGTTCCAACAACCCTATCAACTGGATCAACGTTAGGTGTCTGCGCTAAACATTTTACACGGGAATCCTTTACAACGTTCATTTCGAGTCGGACAATAATGTCTACAGAGTCAGAGTGCTGTAAAGAGATGGAACAGGTATAGTTTAGTAGTTTAATTACGGTTATTATAACGTATTTGTCATCAGCTTCTATGTATCCATTATTTATTAATAGCCTACAAGTCTGCTGCATCGGACCAGGTCAGAATGATGATCAAACATATAGAGTTTAATAAAGTTTATTGTACATCACACAAAAGTTGGAGAGTCATTTTTACCTCAGAAAATCACCGTAAGAGCCGAGTAAACACAGTTAATGTATGTCAGTCAAAATGATTGCTATAGACGTCCTTCCATTGACTCAATATCTTCCGTTTCCAGCTCTGGTTCAGAGTCTGGCTCAAATATGGTTGAGTTCCGTAGGTCACGGCCAGTTCGGGTTCATTCACAACTTATTTTGGAATGATATGCTGAAGTTATCTGCGGTGTCAAGCCCCCTCCTTCCTGCCACCAATCAACGCGCCCCTCATTTGCATTATTAAAATGACCGTCCACGACAGCCAAAATATCGCATCAGATCTCGCGAGACAATAATGCATTTAGAAATAAGGGTCATAGGAGCTCTGTGTTTATTTTTTTTCCACTTTTCTTTTTTAGAAGGGCCTGAAATACTATAATAGAGCGTGAGTATCCAAGATAATACTAGGTTATGACTCCTTTAATACATTTTAAGCTTTTTTTGTAATCTTATGAATGGGAAGATCTAGTTTGGTCCCGTGTGCACTGCAAACTAAGGGTATATTTACACGACAATGATATACCAAAAATAATAAATAAATAAAAAATTCCCTTGTACTTTGTGAAATGTTTCAGATACTGATGACAACGTTATCAAAATTTAGTTGAAACCAGTGTTGTGTAAATGCCCCCTAAAGCAGTAAAAAAAAAGAAAAACTCCACCGCTAAAAACTTTGAAAACGCTATTACTTAGGGCTTTTGTGTTTCAGAAGTTGATAGCATTTGAACGTATTGCATTCGAGACTGCTCCCTGTCAATAACTCGTGATTTGTCTTCAGTTTACGGTGTCTGAATGCGTCAGCCAACAAGCTGGAGAATCTCCCAGCATCCAGTCTGTCAGAAGAGAGCAGCAGTATCTTACAGGAGCTTTATCTGACCAACAACCACCTGACGGACAAGTGTGTGCCTCAGCTGACGGGACACACACACCTGAGAATCCTGCACATGGCCTACAATCACCTGCAGACCTTCCCAGCCAGGTGACACTCTCAAACATGTGTTTTTATATATCAATAATTGAATAATAAAGACGTCCAAATTTATTCCCAGACTAAAGCTACTATACACACACTTGAAAATACTGTTAATATCCTAAGGTCACATCTATGGGCCTGTTTACTCCTGCTATTAAGATGCGTTTTGGTTGATCGGATTGGAGGTGAACAATGTTAAATACAGGAGTAAATGGGGTCTAAAACGCTTTGAGCGTTCAGGACAGAAGTGGTTGAAAATGGACAAAATAGATGGATTAAATGATATCTGCTCTACATATACAATATCTGCTCGATTAAATTTGATTACTCTTTTAAACAGAAATTGTCAATTACAATGACCTGCTTAATCTGCAAATTTCCTGAAGTGACGCATGCCAAATATCACAAACACACATTAAGCTCATCCCAGTGAAATTCAGTCTGAGTCATAGAATATGTGTGTATGTACAGTATATTATCTTCAGTATATTCAGCAAATCAATATTGTCTGCTGTGCAGTAAAATGGCCAAGCTGGAGGAGCTGGAGGAGGTGGACCTGAGTGGGAACAGGCTGAAGGCGGTGCCCACCACCATCCTGAACTGCAGGCGCATGCACACGCTGGTGGCTCACTCCAACTGCATCGAGGTCTTCCCCGAGGTCATGCAGCTCATGGAGATGAAGGTCAGATCACTCACGCTGTGTGCTCATTTTCAGTGTTCTTCACTACATTTCAGTTGAAAACTAGCTTTAATTCACTCATTTCTGTCCGTGTATTTTAGTATGACAGAACAACCCGGTCTCATCCCAATTCGTCATATAACTGACGTTTTGGGACGTCTTTTGACCATTCGTCAATATACGACTTTTTAGGGCCCCCTTAAACGTCGGTAGATGACGTTATGGGATCCGAACTCTACCCCATACCTAAACCTAACCCTAAACCCAACTCGTCACCTAACTGACGTTAAAGGTAAAGCGTCAGTTGTATGACGACCCGGGATCATCATCTACCGACGTTTAAGGGGGCCCTAAAAAGTCGTATATTGACGAATGGTCAAAAAACGTCCCAAAACGTCAGTTATATGACGAATTGGGATGAGACTGTGTTAGACAGAATGTGCATGCCCGAGAACTGTTTATATGGAAACAAACTGTGCCGTTTCCAACCCTACTGTCCACACCAGAAGAAAAAATACTGCAGGACACTGAGCCTGTCACAATCATGAATTTTGTGCTGGCTAATAATTGTCATAGAAATTATTGCGTTTTAATGCTAGAATTTAAATTAATTCCCTCCCTGAAATCTCTAACATGACTTTGGTGTTCCCAAACACCAAAATCTACGTCCCAAAGCAAGATAACACGTTTATTGTGGTTCGTCTGGGTGCACTGGGACGCATTTAATTCACTATATACAGTGGCTTCTCGTACTTTCCTTAGTGATATTTAGGTTTGTTTTCTTCGACTCACTGGATGGAAATAGTGCTTTATTCGCAAACATTTATGCAATATTCCAACTTTGGATGGAAACATAGCTAGTGTAAGCCAAATACATTAATAATGCAGTCGGATTAAACCCACAAAACCCCTTGACTATCTTTTGTATTCTTTACAATGTGTTTTTTTATAAACTTTGGCAAAATGTGATTGAAATTGATCTGATTGAGTTAGCTCGAATAACCACTATCAGACGATCAAACATCCTACTGTGCGTTACGGCATTCATATATTTGCGTTTGTGTTGTGTATGCAGTGTGTGGATCTGAGCTGTAATGAGCTGAGTGAGATCACCTTACCGGAGAGTCTACCTCCCAAACTCCAGGAGCTGGATCTAACAGGAAACCTGCGCTTGAACCTGGACCACAAGACCCTGGAGCAGCTCAAGTATGTTCTTCCACTTCTGTCTAATGCCATACATGGGATTTTTCCCTGGTGTACATATTTCTCAGCAACTATGAAACTGTTTTTCTCTTCTTAAATTAAGTGTTGTCAAATTAACACAAATAGTTAAGTGAGATTAATTACAAAGATGATGCACACACAAAAATGAATTTTACAATAAGGGATTTTCCTACAATTCTAGAAGCATGTTCTTTCACTTGATGTAGCATGAAAAGACACTTTTTAAAATTTTTTGTCTGGCATAATTATCCCTTTGAATTATCTTTATTTGGGGGCTTTCTCAGCAAATATTGATATGCAACTAACTGTTATTCATATGTTTGACCTCAGACAACTTCGCTAATACTTTTTATGATGAACACATTTGAAGCTCAGAAGTGTCCAATTACATCAAGAAAACAAAATCCACAAATAAATCAAAATTGTACTGCAGTTGCAGTTTCCTTTTTGATAATTTTAGTATTAAGTATTAAAATTGAAGTCAAACCAATATTTCTTGTGTATTCAAGTGACATTTATTTCTATTGTTACAATTCGGATTGTTTCGAATCAGCTTCACATAAATAAACAGGAAAGTGTTAAAGGGCCAGTTCACCCAAAAATGAAAATTAGCCCATGATTTACTCACCCTGAAGTCATCCTTAATTAAACCCCTGGTCAGAGCCTGACTCCACCCACTGGCAATATTTGAAAATGCTGAAGAAGTGGGCAGATCCCAGCGGAGATAGAGGGGACGAAATAGATGCTAAAACACTCTATCCTGATCGTTTTCAATACTCACAATTCCAATTCCTGACTCCCTACAGTGGGTTTGACGACACAAGATGGTTTTTATATTGCCAAGGGCGTAGCTCGCGTGGTGAGCTGAAAGCTGCGTACGTCACGAAGAACCGCTAAAATCCAATAGGAAAATTCAACTGCAGTAGCCACCGTTCAACCTGAAGAGGGCAGCACGAAGACGCTTTTACACCATATATTGTAGAAATAGAACGCTTTATAAACAAATGTCAAAAAAGTTACTCGAATCAATGACTGGTATTAATAAAGATCCATTCTTACAGATCATTAACTAAAAAAAGTTGGTTAAGTGTTTAGTTACTCTTTAAATGTGGAGTTCGTTTCTGATGGACAGATGCACTTTTATGAACAGAAACAGACATTCACTGCCATTATAAAGCTTGGAAGTGCCAGAACATTTTTTTTATATTACTCCGATTGAATTCGCCTGAAAGAAGAATATCATAAACACTTATGCCTTGTTCAGATTACGATTTTTTTGTCTGTTACGATAGTCACTGTCAGAATACGCGATTTTGACTCCTTAAATCTTGTCATGTCGTGGACAAGACACGTCAGACTACACGTTGCTTCCTGACCAGTCATCGCATACCTTCTTTAACGGCGCGCGTGATGTCATTGAGAAGGCGAAACTAGTAGCGAGTGACTTCCGGAAACGAACGTAAACAAACAATGGACGAAGCGGTGAGTGTTGTATTGGCTGTCCTGTGTTCAGAAAAAAGTTTAAAAAAGAAAGAAAACCCGACAGTGGACACGTTCCTGGATTGCTCGGCATTGCCTTTTCAGCGTGAGAAATACATGGTGTGGCGTGTGAGTGTGTGAGCTGGTTGGATTGCGTGTGTCTCACGGCCATTGCGTGAGACTTTAGAACTCTGCTCGAAGAGGACAGTATGGGCTGTCAATCCTCCAAAGAGAACTTGAGGTAAAATATTGTTTTCTTATATATTTTTACTTCTAGTTTTAACGTTAGCACCATCGTCTCTTTCGTTTCGCCATTTTTGAAAGTTGTGTACGGAAAAGCTTGTGCTCCTGTTGGTCAACCTTCATACATGTGACGTAACCCGTCGTGGACGACCATTAAAAAAATTAAACTTGCTAGTCTTTTTGTCGTGATGTCGTGAAGCATCGCAGACGCGACGTAGGTTGTCTTGCACTATGACACACTATACGAGATGATATGATCGAATCTTGTGTCTCGACGCTCGTTGTCGTTTACGAATCCCCACGACACCCTACGTCAAACGGATCGTGCCAAAATCGGGCTAAAATCGTGTAATCTGAACCAGGCATTAGGATAACTTGAGGGTGAGTAAATCATGGGCTAATTTTCATTTTTGGGTGAACTATCCCTTTGATGTTGTAAAATAAATTAATATTTTCATGCTTATTACTATGAAGCTATTTTGCAACCATCTGTATTGTAGAGAAATAAAGGTGACTTGACGTGTGCTTTCAGCTTACTGTAAGAATTGATAACACATGATCACATCTTTCAACTCACAGTAACATCCGCTGTTTCCGAATCGATCCGCCTCCCTCGTCGTTCTCAGCCAATGAGAGTGCAGGAGGGCCAGCTGTCTGGAGTCACGGCTACACCGAAGCCTCTGGCGTCAAAAACAAGTGAGTGACCACTGGATTACAGACTTCAAAGATCCTGTGTGTGAACGCCTTCTGAGTGTCTGACGTGTGCTGTTTGCGTTGCCCAGACTGTGTGTGGCTGCGCTGTCTGTGAACAGCTTCTGCGGCAGTAGAGAAGCTCTGTACGGTGTGTTCGACGGCGACAGGAACGTGGAGGTGCCGTATTTACTCCAGTGCACCATGAACGACATACTGGCAGAAGAACTGCACAGGACCAAGAGCGAGGAAGACTACATGACCAACACCTTCCTGGTCATGCAGCGGTAAATGCACGCGTAATAAGCGGTCTGGTGACAATCGGTAATGAGAGCTTTTGATTAATACTAAACATGTCTGTTTTTTTCCATCTCCATTTAATAGTAAGTTAGGCACTGCCGGGCAGAAGCTGGGCGGTTCGGCAGCGCTCTGTCACATTCGTCACGACCCTACAGACCCCGCTGGCTGCTTCACCCTGACCTCCGCCAACGTGGGCAAGTGTCAGGCCGTGCTGTGTCGCGACGGCAAGGCGCTCCCGCTGTCACTGCTCCACAATATCAGCATCAAGGAGGAATACGACCGTGTGCGACAGCATAAAGCCATCATCACTGAGGTATGAGGAACGCTTCCCTCTGGCATTAAAGTCAACATGAAATGAAAGTTTGTTTCACTGTTCGTGATCTTATCGTGAACTATTCTATTCATCTGTGCACGTTATTCCATAGAAAAACAATGTCTCTTCGCATCAAAATGTTATAAGAGTCTGTACAGTCGATTAGCTCTTTAGTCATTGTTTGAGGTTGAGGTGTGCTTTTACAAAAATAGGATAATTGTTGTTTTAACGACGTGAAAGCTGACATTATCGAGTATGTCACTCACTTTTAAAAAAAAACAAACAAAAACACGCCATAACAAGTCCTATTAGATATAGTTAAGCAAATTAACATGAATATCAGCAGCATTGAAAATGTGACGTTGATTTTAAACAAGAAAAAGTAAATTTTAGTCACTTTTTTGCTATATTTTGCCATAGGAAATAGTTCACAACAGAACTCTTTGTGTCCGATCAACACACTGATTCATTCAGAATTGAAACAGAGTTTTTGAACGAATCAATGTTTTAACAATCCATTCATAAAGATGGATGCTGCTTCCCAATTTGCCTACCTATACTATGCTAAGTATGTACGGTATTTACTCTTTTTGTGAAGAAAAAGTATATACTGTGGAGTGTGTTGCAGAAGAGTAGGCAAGCTTTGGGGCGAACTACCACGTCAAAAAAGTTATGTGCGTTCTGTCACCGTAAATCGCCCTGTCAATCATCCTGTCACAGTTAACATCCTCATATGCACATTTTATTATATTACATTTATGCTACTCACACAATTCTTCCTACTGATCTGCAAATTGTGGTTCTTTCATTCGGAGAACTCTGCTCATGTTTTTTTTTTTGTTGTTGCAAACTTATGCATTTAATAGTTAATTGTCAAATGCATCTACAAATGTCTTGCGATTATGCTATTTGTGTCTTAATTCAAGTTCACAATGTTGTTGCAGATGAAATATAACACAAATGACAAACTTATTTTCATCAGGCTAGATATTGCCAAATCAAACTCCTTTCAGGGGGTCTACGCTTAACCGTTGGTCTCACACACATCCACCATACCTGTAGTTCTTTTTATTAATTTTTGTAGTTCTGAACCAAATCCTCTTGTGGCCAATATTAGCCGAGTGTGTGCAGAGATCCACGCTTTGAAAATCTACCAGAAATAGAAGACCATCCGGAGACTTTTGGCATTCACTTTTCAACGTACTATGCATTGGAAAACACATATACTATTTAAAATATACACTAGTCAACATTTGAAGTGGATCAAAACCTTTCATCAAAGTTATACATGAATTATGAACAATACCTGTTCTTGTATTAGGACAACTTTGATTCTCTTTTTTGATCCTCTTCAAATGTTGACTACTGTATATCATGCACGCTGGGGCGACTTACGACACATGCTTAATTCATGAATAAATCGGCCGTTTTGAACAAATCGTTTGAATGAGTGACTCTGCGGTTCACTAAGTCAAGACATGACTTGCTGCCACCTACTGGTGTTTTATTTAATAAATGAATCTCGCATTATTTATAATCTAATTGCAGTGTGAATAAATGCTGCTTTAGATGCAGCTTCTGTGCCACTTATAAAGTGCAAAAATGGATTTTTGTTGATACTGATTTAATTTGATTGGTAACAGCAATATAGTGTCTTATTAAATGTAAAAAGTATTGAGATATAATTTTTGTCAATATCGCACACCCCTAGGTTGAGGCTGTTGCCATTGTAAAATCTCGCTAATAGTTACTGCGGTGATTAAATGCTGGTTAAATAAGCATTGATTTGAAAATAGCGTTAGCATAGGGGTACCTGGCTGCTCACATTCAGCTCTGACTCCATTCTGATATGAAATGCATCAGCACACCAATTCACTGTGAGAAACTAAAAGCCTGTCCTTTCTCGTTGAAGAAAGTCACATTAAGGAAGTGAAATGCCATTTCATGTTGACTCTAAGGTGGATTCTGCTTATCTTTTGCTTTTATAGAAGTTAAATGGATAGTTCACCGAGTAAGTCAATTTCTGTTATCATTCATCATGCCCTTACCCGTGTCATTTTTTTCCTTCTTGTGAAACACAAAAGAAGATATTTGAAAAATCTTTCAGCTGTTTTTGTCTGTACAATAATAATCCAGCAGCTTCAAGCTCCAAAAGGACACAATGATCGGGTGAAAGTTATCCGCACAACTCCTCTGAAGCAGCAATCAATGTGTAACAGTGAAAGTCAAATTTAAATTATTCAGGTGAAACAAGTGAATAATACTGAACAACAGCTTAAATTTTGCTCAGTTCATCATGCAAAGTGATCATATCCCTTTAGATGACCTGGATGAAACCACTTTTACCCTACTTTTATAGCATATGCTTCTTGGGGCTTGAAACTGCTGAATGACCCAGTGACTGGTTAAAACAGCTAAACGATTCGTCAAACTTTAAAAAAAAAAAATAACAAAAATCACACAGATTTGAGGTTGAATGATGAGGTGAACCATTCCTTTAACTCACACAAACACCGTCTTTGAACATCGTTTTACTATAATTATTAACAAAGAGCTATGTTCACTCACCAAAGTGCGCCACTTCGGCAAATTCCTCTTCTTAAACAGGACAACAAAGTGAACGGCGTAACAGACTCCACCCGCATCATGGGCTATTCATTCCTCTATCCGGCAGTCTTACCTCGGCCGTACGTCAACACGCTCCCGCTGACCCCCAGAGATGAGTTCTTCATCCTGGGCAGCAGAGGTCTCTTCGACGTCATGGACCCCAGCGAGGCGGTGGAGGCCGTTCGGAAGGTCCCCGACGCGTTGGCGGCTGCCAAGAAGCTGTGCACTCTGGCGCAGTCGTACGGCTGCACGGACAGCCTGAGCGCTGTGGTGGTGCAGCTCAGCGTGGCTGAGGACTGCTGTTGCTGCTGCTGCTCGGCGTCCGAAAGCATCCACGCGCCGCCACAGCCCCCGCCGAGCCCCGGGCCGGGCCTGTACCCGCCCTCCTCTGCGGGCGTGCCCCCGTCCTCCTGCAGCGAGATCAGCTCCGAGGTCAGCGCTTCCGAGATGAGCTCCGAAGTGGGATCCACCGCGTCTTCGGACGAGCCGCCTCTCCTCCTGCAGGACTCACACATCCACCTCCATCCGCAGAGCCACGCGCCGCAGCTGAACCCGCGCCTGCCCTGCTGCTCGCTCCACCTTGCGCCCAATGCCAGCGGCTCCTTCCAGAGGCAACTTTCCAGCGCCACCTTTTCCAGCGCACTCTCGGACAACGGCCTGGACAGCGAGGACGAGGAGCCCATTGCCGGGGTCTTCTCTAACGGCAGTCAAGTGGAAGTGGAGGCTGACGTCCACTGCTTGTTGCCTCCGCCACCTCCACCTTGCACACCAGAAACCCCAGAGAAGCTTCCGGAGCCTGTGCTGGAGGCGGACAAAATTGGGAACTTTGATTCTTGGAGCAAAACCTTGGGGAAGCGAAGGGGGAACGGCTCGGTGGCGCCACAGGAGCAGAGCCACAACTTGATTGAGGTGGCCGAGGCTCCTTCCAAGAAATCTGGGGGTTATTTCACGGCCCCCGCTCAACCCGACCCCGACGACCAGTTCATCATACCTCCAGAGCTGGAGGAGGAGGTGAAGGAGATCATGAAACAACATCAGCAGGACCAACAGAGGCCGGCCAAGAGCGAGCGACCCGCGGACTACTACGACACACCGCTCTGAAGGAGTCGTTGCATTCTGCCATCATCTACTCACCTTCATGTCGTTGGCTTTCTTACACAGTTACCCAATACTGACGTACTCTGACAGCATTTCTTGCACCAATGCCGCCACTTATGAGTAAATCGGTCAGAACGACATGAGGCTGGGTGGATGATGACTGAATGTTCACTCAATACTCAAGCGGAGTATATTCTGCTTCACTGCAGTCAACCAATACGAAGCTGTGAGTGATCTACCTACAACGGCTCTGAAAGGTCACGAGACTGGGCCAAATAGGCAACGTATTATGACGCCCCTTCCCCCAAAGTCCAATCCCTTTAAGAGAACACAAGAGTGACCTGCACTCTACCGTGCCTCACCCATTTCACTAGAGTTTTAAGAGCAGTCCACTACTGATTACTGACTGTTTTAACTTTTTTATTTACCTTAAACCGATACCTATATAATTCAACACTATTATTGCGATGTTAACTTTGTCATTACCAACATCAAGTCTCTGGATATTTTGATTTTGTTTATTAGTTACCATATGTGAGAGAAGCTACAACAGACTTTAAGTTGATTTAAAAACAGAAGATTGCGTTGACATTAAATTGTGTTGTACGGTACACTCTAGTAATACCACGCTTAACTGTTGTAGATAGGGCACTTAAAGTAATACTGTATCTCTTCAGTAAATCAAGGCTTCGGGCCTGTATAAAAACTAGAAATTTAGTGGAAATTTGAAAGACTAACTCCTAGGAGTTGCTTACTCTTTTATGGTGACTTCGTCACTTTTTACTAATCTTCTCTGCGAGAAATGGTGATTTTTTTTTTGTTTTGTTTCTTTTTCTCTTTCCAATGATTGTAAATAAGAAAAATATTGTATACCAATGCTTTTTAAGGGAACTGTGTGTCTAGAACAAGATGACCCTTTATGCATACATGCCAATAGATGTATATGTATCAGAAACAGATACACACACGAACCAGTTGTAAATGAACTGTGCATTCTGCCCAGTGCTGTCATCACTTGCTGATCAATGAGCCACACACACACACACACATATACACACACTCATCCGCCTCTTTACACCAGCATGACTGTGTCAAGTCCTGTAATGCAATCCAATTTATCTGTAAGAAAGTATGCTCAGACCAACCACACAAACAGTTCCTGGTTTTGTTACAATAAATCTTAAATTTATGACTCTACAATAGCTTTTCTTGTGGTGCTTTGTGAAATGAGTGTTTGAAATAATATAGTTTTATATTATATTCATATATTTTTCAATGGATCCCAGTTTACAGGTTTTTTTTCCCATCACTAGGACCGGTTTCTCAATATTTAGCTCACTTTTCTCTCCACACAGTGAGCACAACAGCAGTCTTTGCGAGACAAACTGGATTCTTTTCCATTGCTTTGGCACAAAATGCGGTCTGTGACTACATCTTTCAAATTACATTCATTATGATCCTACTTCGACACGGCTACAAAATGTGCTACATTTCTACAGTAATACCATATTGCAATATATTTCTAATCTATAAAATGGAATCCTACCAATACAATTAGATGTAGATGAACACCTACTTCTTTCAAGTTCATTACCATCTATAAAAAAGGCGAAAAACTTAGGAATAATTTTTGTACTGTAATGTGAACGTGAGTTCTAAACAGCAGAGTGGTGCAATTCTTGTTTTGTAAAGAAGTTTTACTAAAGAAAACACCCGTTGTCAGTGTTTTTATGTCATTGTTTTCTGGATGACAACTTTTGCTAGTGTAGACAAATGAGTTGATTTGAGACGTGTGTATGAAGTGTTTTGGTAGTTTTAGTGCATTTGAATGTCTCTTACAAGTTTAGGAGAACTGTGTGGTCCTAGTGATTGTAAAACCTGTAATATACAGAGGTAAGTACGCTCAAATAACAAATTGTTTGTCTAAATCAAGGGTCTTGAGGGGACAGGGGTCCCCAAGAGATCAATGTTTGTTGATGTCTTGACCGCAATGACCGTTAAGAAGTGTTTAAGTTAGAATCCACTCACCGCTCAAAACACCAAAGTTTTCGCCAAAGTTCTGCACACTCGTGGATCCTCTCAATAATAAACAAAGACACGATTTGCTAGAAAGAGATCGATTTTGCAGTGTAGACAACTTCATTGATTTTAATGGAACTTTGTGAGGTCCCGAACTGAGAAAACTGTCAGCTTTCTAGTGATTGTAAAGGGAGCACTCTTGTTGTACATAGACAAACAATACTATGTTGCTGTCTGGGTAGTGTTTAATGTTTATATGTTGAACATTTAAAAGAGTTTCTGGAGGTATGTTGAAGTTTTTGAAGCATGAAGTTAGTGAGTACACTAAAACGTTTAAATGACCGTGTCATCTAAAGTGCCATATTGGTCTAATCTGAAATCATTCTTGTTTAAAACTGTTTTGTTCATTTTATCTAAAAGCAAACAACACTCCTCATAGAGAAATATACGAACAACAACAACAAAACACAATTTTTTTAAATAGTATTTAGGCTTGACACAAGAGCTGATGTGCAGAACATAGAGTACATATCTTAAGTGAACAATCGAGGTTCATATAGCTATTGTTTATAGTGCAATTAATTTATAAAAACCCCAATAAGTCATATTGGCGAACATTTTTGCTAATGTCTAAAATACACTGAGAAAATGAAGAAAAAAAAACATGCAGGTTGTCTGATTTAGTATTTATATTTAGTCATTTAGTATATTTTTTTAGTGATATATATAACAATATTTTTTATTGATTTCAATGAATGTCATTCTCTACAATTTGCAATCTCCTTGATATTAAATTATGTACTGAATTATATACTTAATTTGGTCACTTAATAATAACCGAATTCATTGAAGGTACGTGGAAACATTGTCTGTTACTGATGTGCATGGTTAAATCATGTAATAAACACTTTTCAGATTATTTTCTTGATTGTACTTTATATGAATGTAATTCTTTGTCTTTGGAAAAAATATTTTTATTAATATTACATAGCAATTTAAGTTTTGAACTAATATAATTTTGAGAACTAATAAATTTGGCTGTAACAAATTATATTGTATTTTTTCCGATTTTTCCTCTTCTCTTTGGTAACCACAAAAACATCAAAATAACAGAAACTCTTTTAAATGTCAAACATAATTGTACATTAAAATGAACAGGTTTTCCCCTTTATTCAAAAACACATAAAATAATAATTTAGAACATAATTTACTCTTTTAATTCTGCTCTATTTTCTGAAATCCAATTTATAACCAAAATGATTCATGCGATCCCAACACAAAAGGACCAAGTTTAGCTGTTTTCAGTGAAAAAGTAGCAAAATCTGTTTGGTTTTGATTTATTGTTATTTTTAGCCAATATGAGTAAGTCATTCTTAGGTTGAATATGGATGATAGGTTGTAGCCTAACACTTTCAATTAAGCGTCAAGCTGATGATTTGTCTCATCTGAGAGACGAGTTACAGGGTTCTGTCTTTTGAAGGCTTCAGGTAGTTAATCCTAGGGAAGTGAAATCAAGAGTCGGAACATATTTTGGTAACACTTTATTTTAAGGTGACGTAGTTACACGTTACTACATGCTCTAGCAATGCTCTACACAATACAATACTCTAGCTATTACGGTAAATTGTGCATAATTACTAATTATTAACTAACTCTAAACCAAACCCCTAACTGTAACTCTACAGTAAGCACATGTAGTTCATTACTCACCTTAAAATTAAGCGTAACCAAAACTTCTCTCACTGGAAGCTTTAGTTTTATTCAGAAAAATCTAATTAACCTCAAAGAAGAACTCTGTCAGGAAGAATTAATACGGTCTTATTGTCCATCGACCAGGTTTCTTGGATTTAGAAATGTGTTTCTTATAGTGACTTACCCTGGTTCTTTATCAGACGTTTTATTATAAGTGTGTTCATGCATGTTATAACAGACAGTGAACAAATGCTTTTTGGGTCCAATAAACAATCACGTCTTACATCAACAAATCAATTATAAAAGCATGAATCATTCTCATAGCATTATTGTGTAAGACACAAATTAAGGCCCGTTCACACCAAAGGATGATAACTAAACTGATAATGATATAGTTCTCAAAGCAGTCTGAATCATAATCACACGGTTCGTTCGTTGGCCAGAGGAGTTCCCTGGTTTCTCCCAAGGTTTTTTCCTCCATTCTGTCACTGATGGAGTTTGAGTTCCTCGCCACTGTCGCCTCTGGCTTGCTTGAGGACACTTAATATTATTGAAAAATAACTTAAAGGAGTAGTTCACTTTTAAAAAAAACTTTTGCTGATAATTTACTCACCCCCATGTCATCCAAGATATCCATGTCATTCTTTCTTCAGTCGAAAAGAAATTAAGGTTTTTACTGAAAAACATTCCAGCATTTCCTCTATATAATGCACTTCAAGGGGAACCAAATGGTTCAAGGTCCAAAAGACAGTTTCAGTGCAAACTGCAAACTGTTCAAAGGGCTTTAAGCGATTCCAGACGATGAATAAGGGTCTTATCAAACAAAACGATCACTCATTTAAAGAAAAAATAACAAAGTTTAAGTTTTATAAGCCTAAATGGTCGCCTTTGTGACTCTCCTATTCAAATCAGTTCATCAAAATGAACAAATCTTTTCCAGTGTCAACTTGTTCATTTCGTTCGTTGAATGAACCAAATGACACGAAAAAAGATTTTTTCATTTGGATGAACGAGTTCGAACAGGAGAGTAACGAACGCGCATCACAGAACAGAGCAAGACGACCATTTGGGCTTATAAAACTTAAACTTTGTTATTATTTTTTTTTTTAAATGAGCGATCGTTTCGCTTGATAAGACCCTTATTCATCGTCTGGAATCATTTAAAGCCCTTTGAACAGTTTTCACTGAACCGTTTGGTTCCCATTGAAGTCCATTATATGGAGAAAAATCCTGCAATGTTTTCATCAAAAACCTTAATTTCTTTTCGACTGAAGAAAGAATGACATGGACATCTTGGATGACACGGGGGTGAGTAAATTATCAGCAAAAGTTTTTTTTTAAAGTGAACTACTCCTTTAACAATATTATTGATCTGATTGCACTGTCGCCGTTGTATGAGAACTGAACTGAGCGATGACCATTTTTCGCAGAACTGCTTTATAGATGAAATTGATTATCTTTACAACGGAACTGAATCAATACTGAACTGACTTCAGCTGAACAACAGCCGAAATGCATGATGTTCCTGTTATCACTGGAAAGCTGCTTTGAAACAATGTGTATTGTATATAAAGTGCTATAGAAATAAAGGTGAATTGACTTAAACATCTCACTAAACATAAAAGAAGATCCGAGTCCACACCACAACTATAACAGCATTTTCCTGCTGATGAACGATTCAGAATCCTTCGTGATTTAAAGTGCTTGTGAAAGGTGACAAAACCGCTCAGAATAAACAGAACGACGTCGTCCGCTAGTGTGTGCGCTAATGCTCAAAGTTATGCGTAAAGTCTTCTGTGTTGGTGTGAACTGGCCTTTAGAGAAACGCATCAGATCCTCATGCACTGGACGAGTGCATGTTTTTCATGGTGATTCCCTCTCCAGCAAGCCGTACTTTCCTCTGGTGCTTCTTCACACAGACCACGCTGACTATCGTCACGATCAGCATGACGACAAACACCACGACAGACGCCAGTACGGCGGTGAGGATGTTGTTTTGGGCAGAGCTCTTAAACTGGCATCTGTCGCCGTAATGCCACCAGTCGTTACCCACCGCACACCTGTAGGGACACACAACACCTTCTGTTATTCAAGACTCAACTAATCATGACATGTACACTCCAGGTCATAATACGATTATAATGAGATTTAGGCAATATAGCATTTAAACTTTACCTCATGTAATACTTTGATCACACTGATGTGATTGAACTCATAATCGTAACAACCTCAATTGTTGTCAAATATGTGGCGTATGCTGATTTTAATTGCAAAAAAAACAAACACAATAAGCATGTACATATTTTTACATCTATTCCTCTTTGATCAAAGTGTGCACATGCTTCTGGTACATGGATGATGTGATGCGCAGATTCCTTGAGGTTCATGTTGACCAACAGGGCTTGACATTAACTTTTTTTGCTCACCAGCCACTGTGGCCTGTGGTTTTCCATAGTTGCTAGCCAATTGTGACAATACCACGGGGGAAAATTGCCATATAGATATTATTTATATTATCTCATAATTAGGCTGCTGTCACTTTAAGACCTGACTCACAGATCCATGATACTGTTACACATGCGATTTCTTTCTCAACTGTTTAAATTCACTTAAAACACAACTGAAGGTGTTTATGTGAATACCCGCCATGTCCAATGAGTGTATTTGACTGTTTAAGGGCAATAAGCATCGAAAAATAAGTCAATTTAGTGCTGAGAGGCGGCTTTACGTTCACACACTTTGGGTGCAGGAAACGAGTGAGTGAGCAGAGGCAGGTTTGTGTGTCACTCGCTGTTGGAGAGATGAGAAAGTAAAGCTAGGATTGTGTATCTATTCTGTGGGAAATTAGTTTTGAATTCGTTCAGTATCGATATGCATCGAAAAATCGCTATTTTTGACAACACAACACAACACAACATTGCACTTAGTTTATTATTTCAGATGCCTTTTTTAAAAGACCACAATTGAAAAATGTATATATTATAAATTAAATTCAACCCGCCAAAGAGTCTAGTAGGAGCGACTGCGTTACTCGCCACTGCTGGTAGTCACCTGCATTTTAGGTGGGTTGGTGGGGTGGGTGGTAATGTCAAGTCTTGTTGACAACTTTTACGACATGAATATATTCAACCCGATCTCACGGGAATTCGTACGAATTTTACGAGGTGGCTAATTCGTAACAATTCGAACGACCTCACTCGTACGAATTAGTACGATTTTTGTGAAATCGTACATTACGAATTGGCCAATTCGTATGAATTCATACGATTGACCTACCCCTAACCCCGCCCCTAAACATAACCGTCACGTGGGTTTAGGCAATTCGTACGAATTCGTACGAGTGAGGTCGTATGAATTAGTACGAATTAGCCACTTTTGAATCACTCGTACGAATTCGTACGAATTGGTCGTGAGATAGGGTAGATATATTGCAGTACATTGATTGTCTAAAACATCGAAATGAAGACACTTTTAGGTGCGTCACAGGAAAAAAAAATTCAATTCATCCAAAGAAATATGTCTTGCATTCAACATAAGTAGATTAAAACAGTAGCTGGTGAGTATGTAAATAATGACGGTAAAAATACCCACAATTCTTAGCGAATAATCATAATAATGAAAATTACATGAATGTGTCATGTAAACATCTTGAGTCCTTACTCTGGAAATAATCACATTATTGGAGCATATGTGACATATTAAGGATGTCTGAATTCATAGTACTCTTAAAGTGCAAAAAGTACCTGATGACAAACAACTTCCAGTGAGATTCTGAAGTGTGCATGCATATGATGGACACTTTACTATCCCAGGAGAGGATTTATGAACGGCAGTGAAGCGACGTAACTGACGCTGGTAGGTCACATGATGATGACACATGCATAGGCATAATTTGCGGGTGGGATATGTCCCCTGCACTTTTTACCAGGGTCAATTTTATTCCCACCATTATTAATTCTTTTTTATATATTCTTATTTATATATTTATTCTCGCTGCATGGCTATACCTAATGCAAGTGAAAAATGTCCAGTTGACGTTCATTTGTGTTAAATAAGAGGTGATCCGGTGATGAAATGTGTTGTTTTTGAAACCATGCTGAATGTTTGTTGGCAATGTTCTCTTGTGGCTCATACAGGCGACATTAGCACGTCAATCTATCGCCTAATGACTCTATTCTACGGTGGCCCAATAGTGCACAACTCAACGAAATTAAAAAAGCAAGCATAAGTTCACAACACAACGGAAAGGAATCCACAACACAATGGAAAATGTACAACACAATGGAAATGCTCCCCCCCACTAGAGGTATTGGAAAAAAGTCACCTGTACTTGGAGGAATTGGCAGATGCACTGTGGTAGTGCGTGAAAGAAATTTTGGAGCATACTGTAAATATGCACCTGTAATGTAGGTTTTTTTGAATTAATAAATGTCGATATACAATGGTTAGCTACATATTGTTAAAACTAATCATGATGTTGATATATTTTTAGACTACTGAATAGAACAATGGTTAGGAAAACTATCTTTATTGTGCTCCGAGAGCCCTCTAGTGGTTGGGAGCATTTCCGCTGCGGCTTTATTTCATTGTGTTGTACATTTTCCGTTGTGTTGTGCACTAATGGTAGCCTGACTTTGTCATACTCCTATTCTAGTCAGAAATATGAGTATGAGTACTGCTCCATAGGGTTTTGATTATGAGGCGTACCAGGAAAAAAAACTGCACTCAGTTGGATAGAACTACAACCAATCCGAGCAATGCAGTAAGTCAGCTACATAGTTGCATAGCGTAGTTGTCAACAGAACCCAACTGTACGCTGGAAGAAGTAGTAAAATAATGAGTGTTGCGGTAACACTTTATTTCGATAGTCCACTTTAGACATTCTACTAACTATAAGTAACTTTTCAACTACATGTCAACTAACTGTCATTAGACTATTAGTAAACGGTCAGCTTAATATCTGCTAACACTTTATTTTGTTGGTCCCCCAACAGACATTCAACTGACTATAAGTAACTTGGCAACTACAAGTAAACTTATTCTCCTAACCCAAAGCCTAACACCTAACCATAACCTAACAGTCTACTGACAGTCTACAATAATATACTAATACTCTAATGCAGACTGATCTCATGAAGTAGCTTGTGTATGACATGGCAATTCGTATTTGCATTTTTGGCGTGCTATCAAGACGCATAATCGCTTTTCAGCGTGTTTATGAACGCCGTTGACTTAAAGTTATATAAATATATGACTTACCTCAACCCTGTCCCTAAACTTAACCATCACTGGGGTTAATGGCATTTATGACTGTTCCCTTACCATCCTAGTGAAAAAAAAGATATGACTTACCTCAACCCTATCCCTAAACTTAACCGTCACTGGGGTTAATGGCATTTATGACTGGACATTTGACGCGCGTGTACAGAAACGCGGAATGACGCGGACGTTAATGGCGTAGACATACACGCATACACGCGGATAGCTCAAAATGCGTAGAGATAACACGCCACTTGACTCGAAAGTGGCGTGTATGTTTACGCAAAAGTCGTGATGTCATGTTGTCTAATGAGAGTTAGTTGACATGTAGTTGAAAAGTTACTTATAATTAGTGAACGTCTAAAGTGACTATCGAAATAAAGTGTAACCAGTGTGGCTTCTTTTACTTGGTCCTCCATGAGTCCGACCCAATAGACCCTTTCACGGTTTGTACACAATGATGACATGGCAACGTATGGGCGCGCATATTGGCAACGGAATTATGGCGAGAATCAGCAGTGTGTCAAGCTCGGTCAAGCTACGCAAGCGGATTTTTATTATGTCCTCGCTCCAATCAACACGTTTAATCGCCTGCAGCCACAGCCGCCGCCGGTTCTTCTGAAACAGCCGTGATTCTGTCGGAAATATAAAACCTGAGCCCCTTGGTGGAATATTGATTAGTGCAACCGTATATGCAACAACCAGACATTTTGAAGCTGGGAAACCGTTTTAATAAACTTTCGGAGTTGCTAACACGTTACAGTCAGTGGGAAACAACACCACCTCCGTTGCCAAAATGCGCACGCAACTATTTGATCACGTAGGCTGTAAAAGGGTCTATGGAGAAACCACAATGACCACAGGGTTTTCATTGCATCCAATCTTCTTAGCAACCATCGGAGACAGCTGATAAATTAAACTTTTGCCAAATACCGTAGCAAGGATGGCAAACACATCTTTCCTATCGACAAATGCTTTGATTGCAGTCTCTGTTCGTCTTTTAAAATTAATCCGCTGTCGATTTCTTTTACAACAGACGCGATAGAGAAATCTATACTCAATTCTCCGGCTGCAATCATCTTTGAGGGAAACCAGTTCCACATCAAGCGCTCTTTGATAACGTGATGATAACGTAACTGCAGATTATCTGTCCATCATCGTATAAAGCAGACCCTGGCAATTTGATTGGCCCGACCATTTCTGAACCGATCATGATTACTTCTCAATGTATCGAGTCCAGACCGAACTTACCGACCAAAAAATGTTGTGGGCGGAGTTCGGGCTGGCATCCAGGCTACACTAATGGGCCACCATACTATTCTTTCAGGTGAAATCACAAAACAAAATGCACACAACATGTCCACATGAACGTCTTTGATCTTAATGAGTAAAAACGCTCTGAAACATTAGTGAATACAAATACTGATTGCGTGTCTATATATTCATTCACTAACGTAAAGAATAAGAATCGGGACTAATGATTTCCATTACACGAGAGTAGATGTTAAAACTTCATGCTGATTTGTACTTGGCTTTCACCAAGATAAGCACAAACTAAGATGTAGCTTAACAGTAAACTATGCTTCTCCATCCATTTACGCTTCTTTCCATATGGTGGTGTGAATCTTCTGTCCGGCGTTAACGGCTGCAGTGTACTTGGCGCGTCAGCATACATGATGGCTGCAACTACGGTATGGTCTCCCAGGGGACCAGCACCACAATCTTTTGTATTGAGCCGAGTAGGGGACATCTCTAGGGTCTTCAAGTGGGTACCGTCCTCAGTGTTTCGTTGACTAGCCAACGACACCACAAGAGTGCTCGACAGTGACTCTGGCGTCCCAGAGTCACCCCCTCCATCCCCCACTCTACTCAGCCCAGCTTACTAACCTTTTCATCCCTCCTGCTGCTGAGGTTGCTCTTTCCTCGTAGTTCACATATGACCTCACCACAATCTCTCTGCAACCCAACCATATGCGCCAATCCGTTTGACTAAGGCCATATTGTCGAGCCCCACTGTCTTTGTTAAAATAGGTTCAGTGGCAACGGTTCCTACCGCAAAAAACAATATCAGCCCAAACACCACCCCTCATTCACGCAATATACCAATATACACAGGAACGTATACTGTAATTACTATTCAAATAAACCGGTAACGCTTCCTTTTACAGTCCTGTTACCAGTATACATACTATGTACTTATTGTAGTAATTACAATTACAAGGGTAATAACTAGGTACTAACCTTGAACCTACCCCTAAACCTACCCCTAACGCATGTACTTGCCTTATATTACCTAGTACTTTCTAGGTAAGTACACTGTAAGTACACTGTAAGTACTGTACTGTAAAAGGAAGCGGTACCAATAAACCAACAGACACTTCGAGTTTTTAAAGAATTCTTTGAAGCCGTAGCGTGGTGGCCTGTACACAGTCAGCCAGAATCTTTCCGTCTCAACCACAGCCAGTTGCTGCTCCTCTCTGCTGCTTTAGAGAAGTTCACTGTGTAAGTTTACTGTGCGACGCAACTCTTGGCCACTGAATCCGACGTCCCTGAGGAACCGGGTTGTAGAGTGTACCAAAAATCCTCGACAACCACCTTCCTTCCTTCCTTCCTTCCTTCCTTCCTTCCTTCCTTCCTTCCTTCCTTCCTTCCTTCCTTCCTTCCTTCCTTCCTTCCATCCATCCATCCATCCATCCATCCATCCATCCATCCATCCATCTTCCGCTTATCCACTGGATAAACCTGGACTCTCCATTCTCGCTGTTCTGCTTCAGTGGCCAGATGAGCATACCGCAGTTTCTTCCTCTCATATGCCTCATCTACCGCATCCTCCCATGGCACATCAGTTGAACAATGTATGCTGATCCAGACCAGACTGAAACCAGACTACTCTTTCTTCTCTAACAATATCTGGTTGTAGGTTAGTGGTGGCAATCTCAGGTGGAAAATAAGGCGTTGATCAAGATCAGCCAGCATCTTCCAGTCCTAAACAGCTTCCAGTTGTCCTGGGCGAGAATTGGTTTTAACACCTTCTCTTGGTGGTTGCTCGCCTGCGCGGAGGAATATTGTCTTCTGTGTGTAGTTTTGCTAGAACAGGCGGCAACTTATTGGCAATGTTACACTTGCTTTCCAATGCTAAAGCCAAACATTGCAGTACTTGGTCATGGCGCCAAGTAAACCGACCTTAGCTAAGAGCCACCTTACATCCTGTCAAAATGTGCCTTAATGTGGCAGGTGATGAACACAAAGGACAAGAGGGATCCTCTCCTGCCCAGAGATTTAGGTTCTGTGGTGATGGGAAAACATCATATGTTGACCTGATAAGGAAACTGATCGTACTCTCTTCCATTGACCAAAGACCAAAGGTCTTGCCAGCCGCCCTTGCGTTGTTACACACTCTCCCATCTCATCCACTCTCCCTGCTTGGCCTGGGAAATGGCCTTTCTACACCTTATCCTCTCCTCCTGCTTTCGCACCTCTTTGACTACCAGCTTCCTCCTTTGAGCTGGGCCTGCCTTGTGCCATTTAGGAGCTAAACTGAGCCCAAAATTCCCTCTTCCATGCTTTACCAGTCCCACGATATCCCCAATTTGAAGGGCAGCCTTTGCCTCTACCACAGATTTCTTTGCTGACCACTTTCTACCAGTGTTTAACACAGTTGCTGCCTCCCTTACACATTTGTCGCGTGACTCTACTAAGGTCATTTCCAGTCTGACTTTGGCGCACTTGAACCCCTTGGTTAAAGCAGAGACTGGTAGCTGCAATATTCCTTTAATATAAAGTCCCTACCTGCCCATTTCCTGATGTATGAACTTATTGAAACGATTCCAGCTTATCCACTGTTGTCAAAGAAACCTACACAGTCAGTGGCCACAGCAACCTCGGCTGTAGACCAAATTGAAAGCACCAGAGTTTTATTTTGCCTGGTATAGAGCACAGCTGTTTATACTCTTCAACCCTTCCACTGCTTGTCGTCTAACTTCTCCCACTCGAACTGTGTCCTTTAGATCCCCATCATACCATCTCCCAAGACTCTTCACTGGCTTCTCAGAAACTGTTGGTATTGCCTCACCATTTTTGAAGAATGTTTTATCTACTACCTTTCCTTTAACTATCAAGATACTCCTTGATTTAGAGGGCTTAAATTGCATTCATGCCCATTCAATATTATCAGTTAACTTACCCAATAACTGATTAGTGCAGGCTACTGTTGTAGTCATGGTTGTCATGTCATCCATGTATGCTCTGATTGGTGGTAGTCACATCCCAGAAGCCAAGCGCTCTCCTCCTACTACCCATCTTGATGCCCTAATGATTACTTCCATTGCCATGGTAAAAGCCAGTGCAGATATATTGTGATATAGTCGATGTGACACATTAAACTAAATGTAGGCTACTATTGAAATTGATTTCTGGATTTCGTAATGTTACTTTTTCTACAATTGTTTTTGTACATACCTAATACAGCACTATTAGCAACAACGATTCGATTAGAACTACAAACACGAAGAAAAAAACGTATTAAAAAATACAAACATATCGGATGTGTGAGTCCGACAATAGAGTAGAAAGTTTTAGATAAAGGAGTTTGAGTGATTAATAATCAGCATCTGACCAGACGAAAATATATTTATTTAATGTTATCCACATTATATTTCATCTGCTACAGATTGGTGGACTTTTGTAAAAATACGTTTGGTCATTAACTTTAAAATGCATCATTAAAGGGGAAATGAAACAGTGAATCAAGTTTACATGATTTACAAGATGGATTTCCAATATAATCAACAATTATATAAGAAACATGACAAATGTAAACATTTAGAAGAAAAAAAAGAAAAAACTTTATATCTTTCGCCGCCAGGGCGCCGCCATTGTGCAGGTGACGTAACGGGGTTGGTTGGCTCAAGCTTAACCGGCTCTGGGCACTGAAAATCACGACATCAAACTGTGTTTAAACCAGTGTTTTGACCGCGAACGACTAATATTAGGTACAGCCATTAGACAAAAAGACGACGTCTCATGTTATATGTTGACAAACTGCACATAGAAACATTGTTCGCGATGTCTGCCGTCATACTCCCGTCTCGTCAACAACATGTCAGTTAGCATGTATTTGTTAAAGGGGAAATGAAACGTCCATATTTTCGCACTGGTAGTGCTAGTAGCTACAGCCAACATACTAGGAAAAAGTGTCTCCGCTTCAGGGAAAGCATCGCCGCTTCCACACGTCTAACTCCCGGCACAGCATGGTAAACGTGCACGCCGGTGATGCAGAATTGACCACGCAATACATGCTCAAGATCAACCTCTTGATAGCAGATGGACTCTGACACGGAGTCACGGACAAGTCCGCAGACAGACCCATCTCAACACGGAGGGTATCGCAGTATAACAGCCACACTGACGCTGCAAACCCGCTCTTCGCCCCAAACCACCACCGGCTGTTCTACATACTAGCAACGTAACTTACATGGTGTTGACGAGACGGGAATATGACGGCAGACATCGCGAACAATGTTTCTATGTGCAGTTTGTCAACATATAACATGAGACGTCATCTTTTTGTCTAATAACTGTACCTAACATTCCTCGTTCGCGGTCAAAACACTGGTGTAAACACAGTTTGATGTCGCGATTTTCAGTGCCCAGAGCCTGTTAAACTTCAGCCAACCAACCCCGTTACGTCACCTGCACAATGGCGGCGCCCTGGCGGCGAAAGATACAAAGTTTTTTCTTTTTTTCTTCTAAATGTTTACATTTGTAATGTTTGTTATATAATTGTTGATTATATTGGAAATCCATCTTGTAAATCATATAAACTTGATTCACTGTTTCATTTCCCCTTTAAGGAAATTGCAAACACATGGGGAGAGTCTCCTCATGAAAGACCCACGACCGGCAGATCAACATGCTGCTACCTTTCTCTCCGAAACGGTAGGAAATTAAATTAAATTGAATGTGGAGGATTTTAACTTTGACAAGATGATTGACCGGGCAGTTTAAACTGTGACAGGGTGTAACTAAGATGCAGAGCGGTCTGTTAAAGATGAAATTGTGACAAGTAGTTTGTCCAAAAGCTTGCCTACTCTCGTGTTACACACTCAAAACAATGTACTTTTTATTTATAAAAGCAGTACATACTTTTAGGGCGTAGTATAAGTAGATCAATTGAGTATTTCAATTTCAGTAGATTAGGGTCTCATTTATCTCTAAATTTTTTTTATACAGACAATCAAAAACTTTATAATTAAATTATTCATAATAACATCCATATATTTTATAATAGATTCATACTGTTATTTTTTTATTTTAGTGTCCTTTTGTCTGATTTATTTAAACATTTTTTTCCACGTTTTGTTTTAAGAGCTGGTTGGTTTCATTCATGGCTTACACTCTTTAGTGTAGAATTTTTGGAAAACGCACTGGAAAAAAATTACCTGGAAAAATACTTCCAAGAACCAAAGTGGTTGGTCACGGATCCATGTTATAACTGTACTACACACTAATCAATGCTAAAAAGTACAGTGAACTGGCCTCTCACATACCTGCACATTGCCTCTCCTGCGTCGTCCAGCACACACACACCATCATTTTCACATTTGACTGACGCACATGGGTCGTGAGGTGTAGGGGTGGTGGTGGTGGTGGTGGTGGTGGTGGTGGTGGTGGTGGTGGTGGCAGTTGTAGAGGAGGTCGCAGTAGTTGTGCTGGTTGACGTGTTGTCTGGATTTGTTGGACTGGGTGTTCCAGGAGTTGAGTTTGTTGGAGTCATGGTTGTGGAAGGGAAAGGCTGTGAAGCAACCAAATGAGAGATATCTACAAGAACACAAACAAATGGACAAACGTGAGCACTCAAGTAACATAGCATCCAGTTGACTTCCATGAGGTCTTACCCCATTGACTTCCATAGTAGGAAAACAAAATACTATGGAAGTCAATGAAGAACATCAACAAAAACAATACATTTTTGTTTAGTAGAAGAATGAAACTCATACAGGTTTGAAACAACTTGAGGGTGAGTAACTGATGAAAGAATTTTCATTTTGAAGTGAACTATTAACTCTTCCAAGTTAGTAGTGAACACACACACACACTGTGGGCAGCCATTATGCTGTGGCACCCAGGGAGCGATTGGGGGTTAAGTGCCTTGCTCAAGGGTACATCAGTCATTTTCTGCTGGTATTGAGAATCGAACCTGCAACCTTAGGGTTACCAGTCTGACTCAAACCATAAGGCCATGACTACCCTAAAAAACAAGTGATGTTGGATATTACAATACTTTTTGGTGCTTTTTTTGCCACTTGACAATCATTGTCAGCCTTGACTGAATGGAATAGAGCAGTGTAAACATTTTTATAAACATCTTCTTTTATGTTCCATGAAGAAATACCTTCATACCCAGCAGGCAATGGACATCATAAGACGTTGCAAATTGGTTGAATATACGACATTGGGTGATTGAAATTCGAGACATTAGACAGTCAGGACAACATCCAATGTCAACGCCAACGTCAATTTGATGTAGAATATGACGACTGCTGATGTTGATATTTTGTTAGTTTTAAGTCAGGGTTGTAAGTGACCAAAACCAAATATCTAAACGTCATAAAACTAACATCCACACTATATTAAATTATAGCATCATTAGACATTCAATATTGTGTTGGTCTAAAGTTATGGTATGTAACCAAATCCCAACGTCTACTGAAAGTTATAAGACTAACGTTCACACAACGTCAAATTATAGCATCATTAGACACTGATATTATGTTGCTTTTTTTAATTGTAATTGTGATCAAATTGTAATTAAAACCCAACATCTTCCAAATGTCTCATGCAAATGACAAATTGGCATTGCTATGAGAATGTTTAGAAGATGGTCAATGTTTGTTGTCTATTATTGGGTTACTGGGTTAACATGAGACAATTAGATGTCGCCAGGGTTTGGAAGATGTTGGATTTTCCTTATAGCACAACAAAACATTAAAACCAACAAAATATCAATGTGTAATGATGTTTGAATTTAAAGTTGTGTGGACATTAAACGTTATGACGTTTAGCAGATGTTGGGTCATAAGAAGATTTTAAAATTGGTTAACTTTCTCTGCTGATGACTTCAATAATTTGCGTCTGGCTGACAGTGGATCTTGACATCTGTCTGACTGTGGTATTCAAGTTTCACAGTTTGCTGATTTTTCATTTACAACATAAACCTGGCTGAGTCTATGTAGAACCCAATTTAAACTTTTGTTTTAAGAGTGTAGATTTAGATCGAAATGAGAGTAAGTAAACGAGGTTTCATTCTTTCCTTTGCACACTTTAAAGTCTTTTTTAATAAATGATCAGCTAATGAGAAATAAGTCCACTGAGCTCAAATGGCCCTGTGTTTCTCAGTGCTCACCTTCCATTGTGAGGAGGAAGATGGCAGCTCCGCCCTTGATAAAGTCTCGGCTCAGGGCTCTGGCCTGGGTGAGGTAAACAGGGGTACCGGCACCTGGACCACGGAAGTACTCTGTCCCGTCGTCTTCTGTTACATTCATCCCAACTTTACGTGGATCATCCCAGAAAAACTGTTCAGTCCCTAAAGAGGAAATTTGAACAAAAGAGTCTTTTGATTCTGTTTTTCAGGCCAGCATCAATCAGATAATATACACCTTGGGATCAAGAGAGCTCCAAATTAAGACCTCCAACCAAAACAAAGGCATGTTTGTGACTCTCCTGTTCGAACTTATTCATCAAAATGAACAAATCTTTTTCCGAGTCAATTCGTTTTTTTCGTTCGTTGAATGAACCAAATGACTTGGGAAAAGATTTGCTCATTTTGATGAACGAGTTCGAACAGGAGAGTCACAAACGTGCGTCACAGAACAGAGCAAGGCGAGTATTTGTGTTTATAAAACTTAAACTTTGTTATTTATTTTTTAAATGAGTGATCGTTTCGCTTGATAAGACCCTTATTAATTGTCTGGAATCGTTTAAAGCCCTTTGAACAGTTTCCAGTTTGTACTGAAACTGTCTTTTGGACCTTGAACCGTTTGGTTACCAGTAAAGTGCATTATATGGAGAAAAATCCTGGAATGTTTTCATCAAAAACCTTAATTTCTTTTCGACTGAAGAAAGAAAGACATGGACATCTTGGATGACATGGGGGTGAGTAAATTATCAGCAAAAGTTTTTTCAAAAGTGAACTACTTCTTTAACTTGTAGTTGAATTTTAAAATGGACTAAAACGTCTTTTTAGTTGTCATATAGTGTTTCAGTCCACATTATATTCACACTGCTGTTTAAGGAAGCCAAACAATTTATTATAATAATAATAATACTTTTATATTAAGACACTACTATGTAACTATTTTAATACAACAGCACTGTAAAAAAAAATGTAAATACGAAAGAATTTCGTACAAATCGTTACAAATCCATGTAAAGCGACCTTGAGCAACGGAAAGGGGCTTTATAAATAAAACCTCGTCTTCTTAGTAAAATGCTGTAATCATCTGTCTAGAAACATGTTGGAAATGTTGTGAATGTAAAACTGCACAACTGGTGCCCCTTCCTTTCCCAAATGCATGTTAAACACACAGCACAAGCAGAGATGGAGCTCACTGTAAACTTAGCCACTCTGATAACACTGGATCATGAGCTTATCATGTGAGCAAAGTGCACACTTTACTTTAAAACATGCAGTGCAAAAGACTTTAGTCATGTGAAAAAGAAAGTACACCCTCTTTAAATTCTATGGTTTTACGTATCAGCATATAAAAAAAACACATGAAATGTTACACAGTGTCAATTTAGTTGACAAAAATAAAGCCAAAATGGAGAAGCCATGTGTGAAAAGCTAAATACACCACATGATTCAATAGCTTGCAGCAACAACTAATAAGAAGTAATCGTTTTCTGTATGACTTTACACTCTCTCACATCATTGTTGAGGAATTTTGTCCCACATTTCTTTATATTGCTTCAGTTCATTGAGGTTTGTGGGCATCTGTTTATGCACAACTTTAAGGTCCCGTCCACAGCATTTCAATCGGGTTGAGATCTGGACTCTGATTGGGCCAGTGCAAGGATGGCCCAGTGCAAAAATTTGATTCTTTTCTTTTTCAGCCATTCTGTTGTAGATTTGCTGGTGTGCTTATAATCATTGTCCTGTTGCATGATCCAGTTTTGGCCAAGCTTTAGCTTTCGGGCAGATGGCCTCACATTTTGGTATACAGAGGAGTTCATGGTCGACACAATGAGTGCAAGGTGCCTAGGTCCTGTGGCTGCAAAACAAGCTCAAATCATCACACCTCCACAAGCGTGATCGACAGTTGGTATGAGGTGTTTGTGCTGATATGATGTTTATTTTTTTGCCAAATGTGGAGCTTTGTGGCCAAACATCTCCACTTTGATCTTGTCTGTCCAAAGAACATTGTTCCAAGAGTCTTGTGGACGTCCACTCCTGGGAAGATTGGCAATTGTCTTAAAGGGATACTCCACTTTTTTGGAAATAGGCTCATTTTACAAGTCCTTCAGAGTTAAACAGTTGGGTTTTACCATTTTCGAATCCATTCAGCCGATTTTCTGATATTTAGAAGAATATCTGTAACCAGACCGTTTCTGGTCTCATTGACTTCCATAGTAGGAAAAAAATATATACTATGGAAGTCAATGAGACCAGAAACTGTCTGGTTACTGATATTCTTCTAAATATCAGAAAATCGTCTGAATGGATTCGAAAATGGTAAAAATCAACTGTTTAACTCTGAGGGAGTTGTAAAATGAGCTTATTTCCAAAAAAGTGGAGTATCCCTTTAATATTCCTCACTGTGGAATGATGGGCTTCAAATTGTTTGGAAATGTCCTTTTAACCCTTCCCAAGCCTTTAATCTGATGGCCAGCAACAATTGCTTCTCTAAGATTATTGCTGATGTCTTTCTTCCATGGCATTGTGTTAACACATACCTGATGGCTCCAGACCAGCAAACTTCCAAAACCTCTGCTTTTATAGAGGTGATCACACTTGGTGATGATCAATCAATCAATTGTTTCGGCATTTGATTAGCAGTGTCTGAATGCTACTTACGCTCATAATTCCTATGAAGCAGTAAGGGTGTACTTAGTTTTTTACACATGGCTTCTTCATTTTGACCTAGTTTTTGTTAAATAAATAAAGATACAGTGTGTTGTGTCATGTGTTGTTATTCATCTAAGGTTGTATTTACCTAATTTTAAGTTGTATGTTCATCTAAGCCAGAGCAGATCAAGTCTCTTGACTGAGTCTGGTTTCTCCAGTTTTTTTTTTTTTCTCAATTTCTGTCGCGTGATGGAGTTTGGGTTCCTTGCCCCTGTTGTTGCCCTGTTTGGCTTGCTAAGATGGTGAGACTTAATATTCAATGATAGTATTGATTTGACTGACACTATTGAATTGAATTCACTATTGTCTTGCTAAAACTGCTTTACAGTACAATTTGAACTTCTCTCATATTTGATTAAGTTTGTATCATTAGCTTTTTTAATTATTATTGTGAAACTGCTTTGAAATTATTTCTATTGTTTAAAGCGCTATAGATGACTTGACTTCACTTAATTAAGTATTTTGATTTGATAAGGGCTCTAAGTCACTAGGCACTTTTGATTTTGGTTCAACTGAGCAAAACACAATATTTGAGATCTTTTATGTTATTGTGGGTAGTGTAAACATATTTGTCTGTTCATTATGGCACTGTGGTTAGATTAGTCTACGTAATTAATGGGAAAAACACTACATTTGGCATGTAAACATTTCAGAAATCTAGCAGGACATGATGGGAATCATACACCCAAATCAACAACACCTCACCTTCCATTTTCATTGTGGGGTCTGTTGTTACGCTCCTCTGGTTGGACATACGTTTGCGGATATCTGCGTTCTGGTCCATCAGCATCATGGTCATCTGCTTCCAGCGAGCAGGCCAGACCAGACTGTCACTCACGGCATCGTCTCCTGACGTTAAGTGAGCATAAGCTCCCAGCTCTCCTGGGTATCCAGCTGTGCCATTGGGATACAAGCCCATTTGAAAGGTGTAGCCATCCTTAGATCTGAAACGCGGGCTATAAATAGCAGTGTCCATTGGCGTGTTCTCCAGAATGCTTCTGAAGTCCTTGATCATCCATACATGTTCAGGGCAAGTCGTCTCTGATAGGTTGATGTCGTCTAGAGAGAGTCCGCCTGTGTTTCCACTTCCTTTAATTCCCTCAAACACCACACGGAACTTTTTGGAGACGTTCAGGCTCACGTGGTGGATTTGCCACTGGTCACCGGGAGGAGCTTTCAAATAAAGGACATAAAAGAGTCACTGTTAATGAATAAAGCAACTGGTTATGTTGTTAATTCAGTTAACCTAGTGATCTAGTTCCAATGGTTATCTAGTAACAACAACCCTGAACAGTATGTCACTGCATAGCACTCATAGAGCCCAATTATTAACCTTATACCTGCGGTACAGTGGAAGGACAAATCTGATCTATCTGATTCACAACGTAATAATAATAAAACCTTTCATTAACCAGGTGAACACATTGAGAACACTTTCTATTGAGAACATTTTTTTTCTTCTAAATATATTTATTAGTTAGTACCTGTTTTATAAATGCAACAAGTCACTTTTCTTGATCTGTTCTTTCTGTTGAGAAGCTCCTGTGTATTTAGTACCAATGGGGCCTTTTTCTCCAAAGAACGTAATAATTACATCTGTATGATACTAATTTACATACAAGTCTTTCTGGTAGAATTAGGTATTTATGCATTAGTTTGGTATCAACAAAGGCATAGGGAAGAGAAAGATGAAACATGAAACCAAATAAATAAAAGATTATAATATTATATGAATTGTCTATATTCGTAAAACAGTCTCTGGTATTTTCACTATCGCAATGGTTAGAATAACTAGCCTTTAGCATAGCTTAAATATATTTTTTCCTTCTATGGTGATCACAATCCTCATCAGTTTGCAATCCAAAGTTATTTCAAACACTTGCTGGTGTCTGAAAGGGAGTTTTTTATGATAAGTTGGGAAATGAACAGCAGTGTGACCAATCCCCAAGTCCCAGTTAGCCCGCTTTGGACCAAGGTATTCAGCAGGCCAAAAACCACTGGCCATTGGCACAGAGGAAGCCCCAGAAGTGACAGTGGAAAGACGTCTGGCCCTGGCATGCACTAGCACGCTCACTTTTGGCCCGACAGTGGAAACACGGCTAATGGCAGTGTTGCAGGCTTACCAGGCTGACCTCCTGAAGGACCTGGATAATGGGCAGAGACTGTCACTTGAAGCAGTTGCCGAAGTGCGCCATACTGCAGATTTGTCTCTCATGGAAGCTAAACAGACATCTGCTGCCATTGGCTGCTTAATGGTGACTATGGTGGTTTCATAGAGGTATCTCTAGCTCAGTCTGTTGGGGATCAAGTAGAGGGAGAAATCATTTCTCCTTGATGCCACGTTATCGCCCACTGGACGTTTCAACACCGCCATTGAGACAGTGGTGGGAAACTTCAGAGATGCGTAGGGGCAGTTGGTAAATGGCTTACGGACCCTGAGTGTCCCAATAAGAGGCATACAGAGCAAAAAAGTAGCCCTGTTGCCCTCTTCAGTTGGAGGTCAAAGTATACTAGTCTTAAAGTGGAACCCTCTTTTGTTTAGCATTAGAAACTAGCAGATAGTAATTGCTGATTGTCAACCGTATATGGAAGGAACTGTCACGGTGAGACGATATGACCCTGTCACTTGTGGTTGCCTTCCTTCCAGTTTGACTGGAAGTGTTAGCAATGAGCCTCTGAGGCAGCAGTCTATTGAAGGAATGGTCGCAGTGAGATGATGTGACCTCTTAACTTTTGTTGTAGTTAGCTTCAGTATTATGTGTTAGCAATGAACTGCCTAAGTTGGAGCTTATTAAAGGAGTTTTCGTAGTTAGATGATGTGACCCCTTCACAATTAAGCTGCGCTTCCTACAGCTGGAGAAACTGACAAGAGACAACTATTTTTTAATAGGGTTGGTGGTAGAACCTTACAACCCCCTCACTTTCGGAGGTGAGGTGGCAGCCTACTGAAGCAGTGGTCTTAGTGAGATGATGCAACCCCTTAAATTTTAGTTTGATCTTTTAACAGAAGGTACATGTGTCTTGTCTGATTTCGGCTGCACTTGAACTTTGGTGTGATTCGCATGAATGTGAAAGCCGTGCGATGCAGACCAATGATGTCAATAAAGATACTTTAACTTCGTATGTATCTTTATTCTTTCCCACGGTTGGAGTTGATGAATGGGAATTATTTTGGCCATTTTCATACTGTCCCAAGTTCTCATTCTGTTTCCTCCCTAGCTATTGTTATGGGTTAGACATGGGTTGCTATATGGCATCTTTCTAGGAAAAAATAGACCACTAGAGCACCTTGTGAGCACTAGTCTGTAGAGTCACTCCCTTAGTGAAAGCGGTAAGAGCTGGAAGAAGGAGAGTTATCTGGGCAGGTTCTCCCGTTTTCATTCCTTCATTTCATCCACTTCCACTAATTTGTCAGTAGAGTTGTTATACCTAGCTCACTATGATTGTGCACAGTTCACAGCTGTTGCAGCAGGCATTCCCTTAGCATTAGGGGGTATTAGTGTTCCCAAGGTGTCAACAACATGATGCAGCGGCAAGTTCCCCTCAAAAGGGAACATCTTAGGACTATGCATGTAACCCCAGTTCCCTGAAAATTGAATGAGATGCTCAAATTTCAAAAGATATTTGAGGTGTGTAATACGACTAATGCAAAATAAATAAATAAACTGTGTGGTGCAAATAAAAAGTATTTGACACCAGTCACATTTAAAATAGCGTCTGATATTCATTAATCCAAGCCTGAATATTTGTACCTTCAATCTTCTGAATGAGATGCAGGGTCCCATTGGGGTTTGCCATGTCAAACTCTCGCGTCCAGATCCTGAGCTGGTCACTAGCATGACCGCTGTTGTAGAGGAAAAACTGCAGGCACTGGAATCCTCGCTTGGGATAAAGAATCCTGCTCTCCAGCAGCGCCTTGTCCCCCTCAATCCCAACCGCTGTGCTCAAGTGCATGAAATAACCCTTTCCTGAAAACATTATGGTTAATCAGATTGGTATATGAACTGACAATTGCAAGGCCTTCCACGTTTAAAAAATGCTCACGTTGAGTGATTATGAGAGGTGTTTATATTCAAAGTAAAAGGAGTTTTATAAAACAGATAGTTCCGGTCCTCGATTCGGATTGGTGAAACCGCGTTTGAATCCGTTGTAAATTACTCAACAAACATACACCTGTGACTGCATTTCATTAGGCCGTGTGTCCACCAAATCATTTGTAGCCAGCTGAAAATAATAGACTCTCTGCAGAAAACACCTAGCTGTGGGCGCTGGAGAGCGTTTTGGCAGCGCAGCGTTTTTCCAGTTGAGATGCTTTGTTGCTATGATACAGAATATCCGCAGCGCAGTTTACTTGTAACTGATTTCGCAGACAATTTATTTCGTACAATTTTTTTTCCTCCATTTTATTCGGTTTGCTCTGCTAGTTAATGTCAGAAAGAATGTTGTGACAGTTGGTCGCTGTGGTATTAGCCCCACCCCTCCTCCACTGTGATTGGACGGCTGGGTAAAAAGTGACAGTGATGAGTGCTGCGTTTTACCCATAGACTGTAAAAAATATGGACAAAGCGTCTGTGACGTCACCCATAGACTTTCTGAGGAACAGTTTTGAGGCTGTTTATGGGGGGTATGGGCTGCGCCATATTGGAAAATCTTAGAAATACAAAGTACAACGTTCAGAAAAGATAGAGAGGTGGTTTTGTCCTATCATGGCCGAGACATCAAATTCCACTCGGTGCAGCCTGTTATCAGCTGTCAATCAAAGTTAACCGCCCTTATTTGTCATACATTTGATTTTATATCTAAATACGATCTAAACTAACAAATTAGAAAAAAAATTCACCCCCCTCACAGTTGTCAGGCACTCGGAACATATTGAAGATTACAATAAAAGTCCATGGGACCAACATGTAAAAGCATGACTTTATGCTGTGAAAATGGACATTTTAACATGGGATCAATGGATATTTGCTCCCTTTTGGGAACTAGCGGATTTTAGATGTATTGCAGTTTTTCGCACTTCCAGGTAGGCTTCATTTTTCAGATTAGAATGTTGCCGCTTGGTTTTACCCAAAGTTGAACATTCTTCAACTCTCGACGACCTGTACAAAACGTGTGCTTCAGCGTGAAAAAAAAAACACTCAGTGCCTCGTTACGCTCGAATAACGTTGTTTTCAAAACAGACTGAAATCTATGTTGTTATTCAATGAAAATGGTCATTGCTGTGTAAATTATGAGAGAAATTTAATTTTTGGGTTTACTATCCCTTTAAAGCTTTTCAATTATAAAAAATGCATTAAAGTTTTTAAATATTAAAAATCAACACGACTTGCCATCACAACGTCCCATGTTGGTGTAGTCAGTGTCTGGTCCACCTGTAACTTTGGAAACTCTCTGCCAGCTTGCAGCATTTTCATGGCTTTCGATCATTCCACAGATATTTTCCGATTCGAAGTTACAGGAGTCCAGAAATGTGGAGGAGCTTTCTGTGAAGTAATCACATGCTGTCAGGTAATCCAGTAGTACAGGCAAACTTTAAGCATTCACTTAAAAAAATGTATGTCTAAACATAAGATTTATGTATCAAATTTCCATCCATTTGGATTACATTAGTTTTAGCATAAACTAATAAATAATCTGAATGTGACTCATATTTTTCAGTCATATATAAATGAAACAGATACGATTTATATATTTGTATTAAGAAACTCAATGTGATTTACATTTGTCAGTTATACGTAAATGAAACGGGTGAGATTAATGTAATATTACACAGAAACAGTATTGAGAACCAATGACGTAAACTAAACAGCACACTTTATGAAGGAAAGAGGTTTTGCCTCATTTCAGATGTGATAGTGTGTAAAATGCATTACTGCACTTGTAGAGTCTGTTGAGTTTGAGCAGGTCGCTGTCACTGAACTCCATACGCTGGCCTATGACGTCACTGAAGGCAGGGATCTTGGTGACTATGGTGGGATCAGTGCCATTCTGGAAAGCTTTCTTACTGTAATGCATCATGGAACCATAATCATAAGGTACGTTCAAGGAACTGGATGTAGTGTCCTCGTATTTGACGAAGTTATGCTTCCTGTCTGTGAAATGAAAGTGTTTTGAAAATAAATCCATCCCTATTATCTCCTTGTATCAAACAAGCATAACAATAAGCTTTTTGTTAATAATCTTCTAAATTATGTTTTTTTTTCATACGGTAAATACATTATGTGATACACAATGCAAATGTCATTTAATTATTGTTTGTTTTGGTTCTTAACCTGCGTTTAGCCCGTGTCCTAATATAGGTATTTACTAACCTCGCCTTTTTCCACCTTTGATGCTATTGGCTTGGCTTGCTTAGTTAGGGATATTAAATTTAACATTTAATTTAATATTCAACAATAATATTGATCTGCCTGCATCTTTTACAGTCTATGGCCTGCATTGACACTATTATACAAGAACTGAACTGAGCTGGACGAAGATATCACGTTTTACTCCAGAGTGGAACTGAACTAAATCTAAACTCAATAACTTTTTTAAAAACTTTTTTTTTTACCTTTTCTTACTTTTTGTGATGCTGTTTTCTTCTGGAAACAATATTTTTTGCATTATTTCCCTTTCTCTGTAAAGCTGCTTTGGAACGATCTGTATTGTTAAAAACACTATATAAATAAATGTGACTTGACTATTTGTGATAGTCATTTATTTTCTCCCTCATTTGCCCTGTGCAATTATACCACCAGTTCAGTTCTTTGTCTGTTGTAGAGTGTGTATTCTTCATCATGTGTTTCCCCTTCGAGGGAACTCAGAGCTTCAGCGTGACTGGTCTCTGAAGTATGTTTGATATTGAGCCAATTCAATTGCCCGACAGCAGTCATATGATGTGAAATGGCACGCCATTATGACTATAAAATGGTGCCAGCATTAGACATCATCAGTTTCTTTGTCTTCACAAAGTGATATATGTTAAATATTTTGTCTTATTTATTGCTGTTTTTCGAAATTAAGAAAGAGAAAAAGTTTGGGATGGTGTGGTAGATATACCCCTATGTACACCTGACTAAAGTTATGTCTAGACACGTACGATTGGTACCACCAATCCAAAACTGAGAATAAAATTGGGTATAATTCACTTGGGAATAAGGTCTCTAATGTTCCACTTAAACACTGGCTGCATCCAAAATCAAATACTCTTTTATTTTGAATAGGTAATTACTCCACGACCGCTAAAAAAGTATGTTTTATATAGTATGAATGTGTGAGTGTGAGAAGAACTATATTCGCAATGTTGTCATTATCATGTGACCTAACAGCGTCGCTTCACTGCCATTCACAAATCCTCTCCTGTGGCCTCATGGGATAGTAAAGTGTTCATCATTCACCTTCAATTCAGACATACTGTACTACACATACTGTTTTCTGCCTACTATATAGTAGGAAAGTATGCGAGCAGGTTTAAAAAAATAATAATAAACTAGATTCTAATCCTGTTTTTAAGATATTTTATCCTATGTTGTACATTGTTTTGCATGCTCTTTCAGAAGACTTTGCATTTTGAATGCTTCTTCACCCATGTTTCTATCTCCAGTTCTACATTTACATTTATTTATTTATTTAGCTGACGCTTTTATCCAAAGCGACTTGCAATTGCTATATACTGTATGTCAGAGGTCGCACGCCTCTGGAGCAACTAGGGGTTTAGTGTCTTGCTCAGGGACACATTGGTGTCTCTCAGTGGTTTCGAACTCGGGTCTCTCAGACCAAAGGCACGTCTTATCCATTGAGCCATCACCACCCCAAGTTTCTAATCTTTATTTTTTATATATATATTTTTTTTACATTTTATCATTACATGCTGTATTGTTTTTGTAACGGTTCTGGGGTAGGCCTACGTTTCTCATAAAACGACGTAACTCACTGCTTAACTACCATAGTACGATGCATCGTTGAAAAAACCAACTAGCTAGTCACGACTGTTTAGTCACTTTTCTCTCGACAAGCTAAAAATCTCTCTGCAAACTAAAAGACATAAATTACATTTGTATGTATTTTAAATAAAAGATATAGATTGTTCTGAATGTCAGTTTGCTTATTAGGCTCAAGATAATGATTTATTGAGGCCACACGCCATGCAAACAAGAAACTATGCTTCAAACCACAGGTCGAGAGCTGTCGCTCCAACCACCCAACTCTAAACTGCTGCCAACGAATGTTCGTTGGAACTATGTTTTCGGGAAACACCGACTCGTTGAACTATGCTAATAACGACGGAACTAGCAAACATTTAACAATGCTTTTGGAAAAGGCAACCCTGCTCTGTTCTGTTTTGTTTTCATTCTGTTTGCTAGATAGTTTCTATGGTTTCTGATTGGATTATGTTCACCTGTTACCTTGTTATCTCTCTGTATTTAAACTCTTAGTTTCCTCTGTTCATTGTCTGGAATCGGTTGTGATGGATGTAGTTTATTTATTCTATTCTTCTGCATGTTTCCTCTTGGATTTATTATTTTAAGGGGTTTGTACTCCTTTTTCAATACAGCCACCAATAATGTGACAGAATACCAGACCTAATACAATATTTTTTGTGCATAGGATATATTGAATAAAAAAAATACCTTCTAAAATGCGGTCCCAGATAATGGAGACATAGTCATCACGGTCAGAGCGGGATTGCTCATGCCAGAAGCCTAATGCATGGAGAAACTCATGCTCAATGGTGGCGATACGATCACATCCGCTGCCAATGGACAGCCTCTGTTTGCCAACTCGCCGGTTACCAACTGATGAGAAGCAGCTATTCACACACAAACATATATTTTATCATGGTTTCTACACAGCTCATTTTATGTGGAAGAGCACGTATATAAGTGTTCAGTTGCTCACCCACTGCCTTTAAATACAGAGATATAGTTTTCTTCTCCATTCCATGGTGTGTAGTCGATACATGACTTCAACCGATACTGTTCAAAGGCCTTCAGGATAACCCCTTTTGCATTGATATCTGTACATAGAGAAATTGATTTGTTAGCCAACATAAGATTTGGGCTCTCCGGCCGCTTTATTACCAATGATTTTCCACTTAGACGGGAAGTGTTCGTCTGACTGACATGTAAAGTGACCTATAACATATTGTTTTGTTCAACATCATGTATAGGGGGAGGTATATGTTGCTACAATAAGGTTGTGTTCATTCTATAGTTCGGTTTACTTGGTTTGTTTGGTCCAGAACCTAAAGATAACCAACCTAAAGGCATAGGGATACATTCCCTACCTGATTGGTCAGCTTTATAACGTATATTTTGCGACTGAACTTACCAAACAGCAAAACTATGCTGTGTGCTGGGCTAAATCCTCTCGTTGTATGTGCGTAGCCTGGTAGCCTGATGGTATTTTGATCAGATGAGAACTTGTGAAGAGCTTATAAAATGTGTAAAGGAAACAAACCAACAACAAAGAACTAGTGCTGCTGAAAGGGGTCGGGAAGAAAATCTGTGCTCGAGCACTCCGAAAGGACTACAGCCGACTGCCAGCAAGCACGCACGTTCTGCGCCTACGTGTAAAAGAGATAACTGTCTACTTTAGCAGATATATTTGTCATTCATCATTCAAAAGGGGAAAGTAAGAATGGGGAAGGAAAAACTGAGACTGCAGGTAAACCACAAACAAAGCAGCGCTTGCTCACCATTTTGAATACACAATATTTATTCCAGTATTATTAATGCTCAGGTAAGATGAAGTAAAATTTTAATATGTCTTTGCTTTCATGTTTCAGTCGAACCGCACCAGAGTTCTTTAGGAAGTGGACCGAGACTCATTGTTTCATCGGTCTAGGTCTGCTTGTTTGGTGGCACACCAGGGTTCAGATTGCAATGTTCACACATATTCAAATGATCCATACTAACAGAGCAATCGCACCAGGGTTTGTTTTAATCAAACCAAACCTGCCATGTGTAAACACACCCTAACAGACAGAATATTAATCCATGTTTAAACCAAGTTATGCAGCACGTTTGAGCTTCAGCAAGAACCAATATAAAACGCATTACTGCTTTCAAAATTGATAGTAGCAAATCAGCATATTTTTAGCATTAATTTCATAATAATGAAATCATATAGACCATTTCAAAAGATGTGAACAACACTGGCCCAGAAGCACTTCCTGTTTCAGTTTTTTAACACTACATAAAAGCTGGGATAAAATACAACCAACAGAACATTTAAAACTGAATCAAAAAGTTAAACAAACATCTTTAAGAAGTTTTCTTTACATGTGAAATAAAGAAAACAGTTACAAACTGAAACAGGAAGTGCTTCTGGACCAGTGTTGTTTACATCTTTTGAAATGGTCTATAATAATAATCACATGACACTGAAGACTGGAGTAATTATGCCGAAAATTCAACTATGATTACAGGAATAAAATACATTTTAACATATATTAAAATAAATAAAATACATGTTTAATGTTTCTTTATATTATTGATGTACTGTTTTACTATATTTGTGATACTGTATACTGTGTATAAAAACTGGACTAAAGAAACTCACCCAAATCATCCTCAAGGTAATAAGGAATCGTTCTTGGCCATCTGTATTCATCCCCGATTATAGAATTTCTCCCTAATTTCTGAAACAGAAACTTTCTGTTACATTCCGTCACATATGCAATTCACTGCTGAATTTTTTTTTTAATCACAGCATTAATGCTATATAAAAAACAGCAAACCACACCACAAACTGTCTGAATTTGTTTTTCAGGTCAAATTAGTTACCTCATCATATAAAATATCTCCCTCAAAAAGATCAAGACCCGCATCTGAAAACATGACAAACATGACAAGACAGAAAGGCCATGGTCAAAGGGACTGACCATCTTGCAAAGCAAAACAAACGCTTATAGACTTAATAAGGACATTCACCTTACCTTCATTAACATCAAACAGATCTTCTTTTCCACCATCTACATTATATTCTGCAAAATCAATGCCAATGCAGTTAGGCATAGTTTTTACATTCTGTACATTAAAATATTTTCTCGCCACAGGAGAGAGGAAGAAAGCAAGCTTACCGATCACTCGTTGTGTTGCCTATAGGGAAAACATAAGAGAAATCATTCAAAATATGTGGTGAAAGATCAATTGATATATTCACAACACTTTTTTAGGTGACAACCAATACTTCACATTGTTCACAACCAATATTTCACATTATAACATGAATTATATATGTAAAAGAGTCGCTTACCTCACATCTACCTTGACAGCCAAAGAGACATAAGATAAGCAAAAGAAACAGAAACATGCGAAACATGACTGAGGCTATGAAGCACACACTGACTGACAGAGGAATTTTGGTCTGATATCAGCACAACAATGTTGTGAAAGATGCATAAAATGATAAAAAGTGCAAAGCTAGCATGATGGACCAGATAGGGAGTAACAGCAGATCAATAATTGACAGAGCAGTAAATGTTACAAGTTCATCTGATTGGTTCTCTTTTCAAAATCAAATCTGATAATAGAGTTATGTCAGATCTGATTAGAAACGAGATGAGTAAAGTATGTACTTTAAGAGATAAAAGCATTGCAAAAACATGGCTGTTAGAAAATAAGAAACAGAACCATAAATTTAGAGAGTTTGTTTCGTTAAACCAATACTACCATATTTTTTTTTCTTTCAACAGAGAACCAAACTTCAATTGAATTAGCAAAGTTCTTCTGTTCAGCAGTTAATGTAAACTATAAGATATTATTCAGAGGAAGGAGTGGGGAATATTTCCCACACTGCAATGGATGAGACTTACTCTGCTCAGTGAGATAAGATAAATCACAAGGGGATAGATCACATGTCTCAATGACAGCTATATGTGCAATGGATCATCACAGGCTCTGTAATGCTGAGGAACCATTTCCAATCAAGGAGGGTTGGTAAAGATACAAAAATATTATTCCACATCATTACTTATTAGATATAATATCTGGGTTAGACCATGTAGTCTTTATAGGAAGTGGTACTGTACACCTGTCAAGATGAGGATATTATGGCAAGTCTACTTTGGACATTGCAACAGATGTGATATGACTTCACATTCTGTGGTCTTTAAAAAAAAACGTTAGTCAAAGAAATGTTTTTTTTCACACACAGTATAAATGGGTATAACTATTTAACATAACTGAAGAGCCAAAATATTATGACCACCTGCCTAAAATGCCATTGGTCGTCTGTGTGCTGCCAACACAGCATCAACCCACGAGGCATAGACTCTACGAGAGGCCTAAAGGTGTGCTGTGGTTTCTGGCTCCAAGACATTGGCAGCTGATCCTTCAAGTCCTGTAGGATATGAGGTGGAAACGGCGTGGATTGAACCTTTTTTGTCCAGCACATCTCAGAAATGCACAATTGGATTGAGATCTGGGGGATTTGAAGGTCAGGGCAACACCTGGAACTCTTCATTACGTTCCTCGAACCATTCTCGATCATTCTCAATTGGATGCTCAATTGGATTGAGATCTGGGGGATTTGAAGGTCAGGGCAACACCTGGAACTCTTCATTACGTTCCTCGAACCATTCTCGATCATTCTCAATTGGATGCTCAATTGGATTGAGATCTGGGGGATTTGGAGGTCAGGGTAACACCTTGAACTCTTCATACGCTCCTTGAACCATTCTCGATCATTCTGTCTTAACCCTTTAAAGATAGCAATGGAGAATTCTGCTGAACACAACACAAAACATACATCCCTTAAAGGAAACAGTTTCATACAAATTGTTAGTTAAAAGTGAATTCTTATCCCATGAATTCATTTGTTGCATAACAAATTATGTTTACACTTCTATTGAAAAAGTATTTTAGCATATTTGCAATCAGAGATCTTTATCTGATACCAAATAGATAAAAGTTTTCGTATTCATTGATTTTTTTTTGACAAGTCATCAGTTGATTTTTTTAAAGTAATAAAATATAGCAAACCAAAATTATGATTGGGATTCAACAACCAATTGAGGTTTTTCACACAATTGTATTAACTCATTTACTGTAATGCATTATTGTTCAATTTGACCAGAGGAAATGATAATTTAGTGGACAATTGATGAACTTTTTTTTTATTTAAGTGTCATTTGTGTTACAATGTTTAATGTTAACAGGTTTTTCTTTTTTTTTACACAAAAATAATAAAGCACTTGAGTGACCTTTCTTGATCTAATACAATATATTTTTGCCTATTATTTCCAACTGTCTGCTCTTGATAAACTGAAGCAGCAGCTGTTTTCAGCATCTCCATAAAAGACTCCATTAAGGGGGCATCTTTTAGCCATTAATTTACACGACAACATTGTTTTGGGGGCCTGAAAGTGCAAGGTTTTGAGAACGATACCTTTATCGTCTCAACGTTCAGAGAAAAATGTGACAAAAATGTGAATTTGCGAAAACCGTGCCATCCCTGCACGTGTATTACGTGTTCAGTCTACGGGCACATAGTGTTTCTTCGCAGAATGAAATCAACTACTGCCCTGGCATGAATAATACAGCATTTTTAGTTGTTTTCACAGATCCGTAGGAACGGAGTACATGGTCATCATGTAAACATACCCTGATTCTGGTTGAGGGGATGGACCTGGGGCTACGACTACAAGTCTATGAGGAATAACTATGAATAACGAAACAATTGCCACAAGAATTGTGTCAAATCATTGCCAGTTAAATAATTTAAGCTGATCTTACATGAATGGAAAACAGGCCCTGGAGCACTTCCTAAAATAATGTTTTATTTAATGCAGAACTGAGATACAACATTTACATTCATTTTGATTAAAGGAGTAGTTCACTTTTAAAAAAAACAAACAAAAAAACACTTTTGCTGATAATGTACCCACCCCCATCTCATCCAAGATGTCCATGTCTTTCTTTCTTCAGTCGAAAAGAAATTAAGGTTTTTGATGAAAACATTCCAGCATTTTCTCCATATAATGGACTTTAATGGAAACCAAACGGTTCAAGCTCCAAGACAGTTTCAGTGCATCTTCAAATGGCTTTAAACGAGACCAGACGATGAATAAAGGTCTTCTTTAACGAAATGATCGGTCATTTCAAAAAAAAAAAAAAAGTTAAAATTTTATAAGCACAAATGTTCGCCTTGCTCTGTTCTGTGATGAGCATTTGTGACTCTCCTGTTCGAACTCGTTCATCAAAATGAACAAATCTTTTTTCGAGTCATGAATCGAAGGGTCCTAGATAAGACCCTTATTCATCGTCTGTTGTCGTTTAAAGCCCTTTGAAGCTGCACTGAAACGCTCATTAGGACCTTGAACCGTTTGGTTCCCAATGAAGTCCATAATATGGAATGTTTTCATCAAAAACCTTAATTTCTTTTCAACTGAAGAAAGAAAGATGTGGACATCTTAGATGAAATGGGGGTGAGTAAATTATCAGCAAAAGTTTTTTTTTAAATTGAACAACTCCTTTAAAACTGACATAAATCACTTCTGTGCTCATTAATTAAGTCACACACACAGTAGAAGATTAGTGTAGCTTTTTTATTTCTGGAAATGGCATGTGGTCACCACACTACACGTTAGTGTATGCCTTCGATTAGAAGAGACAGTATGAGACAGGCTACCCTATTCAAACATAACCCCTTGCCCAAAGTTAAAAAAAACAAAATTACCAAATTAATTTTCTTGAAATATTTTCAGCCAGACTGATTGAGTAACAATGACAAATGAAAGGAAAAGAATAGTGGTGCCTTAATCCAATTAGTCACATTTCTACTCCAATCAAAGAAAATAGTTCCTTTAAACATGTGGCAACACAACCTGCTTTTCAAAAGGAAAAGTTTGTTTTGTAAAGCTCATTCAGCACAACTGCAGCTTCTCACAGTTTAAACTGCAACTGAAGATGAACTTTGCTCACTGTGTGACAACATCGGACAAGGCTTTCTTATATGATTCTGTAGATCACTGGATTGGGTGAAAGTCCTCCCACACGCAGTGCAGTGATACGGCCTCTCTCCAGTGTGCACTCGCTCGTGTCTTTTCAGGGCTCCAGAATGAGTGAAACCCTTCCCGCAATACGAACACTTGAAAGGTTTTTCTCCAGTGTGGATTTTTTGGTGCTGTTTCAACGCGCTGGATCTAGTGAACGTGTCCCCACACTCAAAACATATATGAGATCTCTCGCCGGTGTGGATTTTCTGGTGATCATTAAAACAGCCCAAGCGCAAAAAGCCCTTTCCACACACAGCACACACGTAAGGCTTCTCATTTGTATGAATTTTTATGTGGGCCTTTAGGCATGATGCCAAAATAAAACTTTTCCCACACTGATCACACATAAACGGCCTTTCTCCGGAGTGCGAGCGCTGATGATCTTTGAGGTTCGTCGCGCATTTGAAACCCTTCCCACACTGACTGCATGTGTACGGCCTCTCTCCAGTGTGAATCCGTACGTGCCTTTTGAGGTGTGCTTTACACGTGAAACTCTTTTCACAATGAGGGCAGGTGAAGGGCTTCACTCCGGAGTGAATTTTGATGTGTTCATTGAAGTGTCCTTTATGTGTGAAACTCTTTCCACACTCAGGGCAGGTGAAACAACTGTTGGCTTCTGTTCTCCGCTTCGTTTTTTGTGAGAGATTCTGTTTCGGTTCTGAACAACTTAAAGATTTTTCTCTACTTCTGAAACTAGGAGCTTCTTGATACAGATGTGTCTCATCTGTGTCATTCACTTCATTCACTTGACTTTCTTCTTTCACTTGCACCGGGTCTAAAAAGAAAACAGAATACGGTCAAAACCAATACACAAAAAGTGAAATCAAAAATAACAATGATCCAAGCTTAATGGAATTGAGCAACAGTATATGTTGTATATATATCCTTGTATTATTAAAGGGATAATTTACCCCCCAAATTTTAATTGTCACTAATTATTCACCCTCACGTTGTTCCGAACCTGTAAGACTTCCGTTCATCTTCATAACACAAATAATCTTGATAAAATCTTAGAGCTTTCTGTACTCTGCAAAGACAGCTACTCAACTATCACTTTGACACTTCAAAAAAATTCATAAAGAGATCGTAAAACCAAACCATATGAATACAGCGGTGTAGTCCAAAGTTTTTCTGAAGAGACTGAGAACAGATTGAGTTTAAGCTTTTATTAAACATTGATTAGCGAACATGTACAGAAGCTCAACCAAACCCGTTTAGCACGAGAATGAACCTCATTGGTTCTCACATGTCAAGTGAACATGCTTCAACTTCCGTTTACCACAACTGATGTGTGAGTTGGTGAATGTTTATATGTGAATAAAAGCCTAAATTCAATCTGTTCATCATATAGTGATTGTGTTTCTTCAGAAAATTTGGACTAAACTGCTCAATTCATATGGATTAGTTTTACAATCGCTTTATAAACTTTGTCAAGTGTCAGTTGTGCAGCTGTCTATGGAGCGACAGAAAGCTCACAGATTTCATCAAAAATCTTCATTTGTGTTCCGAAGATGAATGAAAGACTTATGGGTTTGAAACGACATGAGGGTAAGCAAATTATGACAAAATATTTCATTTGGGGTGAACTATCCCTCAAGCAATGTTATTTTACTATAGGTGACCATGGAGTGTTGTAAGTAATGGTAAGGTGAAACAGTTTAACCAGTTATAAATGAGCTACAGGGATTAAATCACATTCATCAGATGTTGTGAATATCTGAAAGGATTTTCAGAGCAAACCTCAATTTTGGTTGAGGTTGAAAAAAAACCCATGTAACTTCTGCGCTATTATTTAATGTTACAAGTGTAGGTTTTTTGTTTTATTTTTGATACAAAAACAATTGTGAGAAAGAGCATTTAACAAAGTATTAAATACAATTGAGTTAGAGACAGGGCAAAAACACTGAGAGCAATGGATGGACAAAAACTCCCCAGTCTCCACTACAGACTAAAACAACTCTATTTAAACTTAACACCGTTTCATTAATGAAAACTCACAAACCTATTTGTTCATCAGTATCGTCATCTCTCACTCTGCATGCCTCTGCATCACTCTCATCTTTAATAAACTCCATCTTTACGAGAATCCCAGAAAGATATCAGATTGTTTCCAAGCTGCTTCACAGTAATAAACTAGAAAATAACGAGCAATGATGCAAACTTATAAGCTGTTACCCCTGTTCTTTTCCTGTTTGTTTGGTAACGAGACTTAGCCACTTTTACGGAGATGAAAATATTCGTGCCATTTATTGGACTGAATGCCAACTCATACATCTACTATACGCGCTAAAAGCACGTGCCGCGTTTGTTTACGTTTTTTACTTCCGAACTTATGATAAGCCAACACTATCAAATCTTTAAACGGATCGACCTCTGTCGCTTATCCAGATCGGAGATGCTGTACAAAGCCTTCCTCCTCTTGCTAATATGCGAAAAACGTATTTCTAATTCTTTATATATTTTTTTAGAGGTTTGCAAACTGATCTCGGTGCATTTCCGCCACCTACAGGGATGGAGTGAAGACGTTGGAAAAAAAAGAAAATAGAATAAAAATTACATTGTATGCTCTTATAACGCTGACATATCAACAAAACTGGATAACAAAATGTAGCTTTTTAATATGTCACCATAACCATCTGACTTACGTGTTGTACTATTTCCTTAAGACCTTTATTTTGCTGCGTAGTTGAAATGACGTCACGCGAGCTGTAGTTGGCGCACTCAGACTGCTGTGAAATTTGTGTTGTGTTTACGGTTTAAGGTGTATAAATAGTTACGAAATCTTTGAAAGTAGTTCATGTTATCTACAAATGTTCTTAAACAACATGGCCATATTACTGCCTTTAGCGTAATGTAATGTAATGTGAACGTAGATTGTCGCCATGTGCTATTGTAATGCTTTTTGTAAAGTGCTGTTGGTCTCTTTCAAATGGCGCAACATTTATGAGTGTTACAGAACAGGGATTTATTTTGCATATTTATTTAGCTTTGATCATTCCATTCAAATTTTTCCATAATCTCAAACGTGACAAAGTCTCCTTTCCAAACAAGCAGTAAACGCCAGCTGAGATCTGAGTGACATTATTGTACAGATGGAGTTTATTAAAGAGGAAAGAGAAGACATGAGTCGTGCAGAAACATGCAGAATGGAAAATCAAGATACTGAGGAACAAAGAGGTTGGTGTCAATTCTTGATTCTTCATTAATGACTGCTGATAATACATTCTTGGAAAAGTTCACAGGAGATGTTAAATGAAACGGTGTGTTTAGTGAAAATGTTACAAAATCCATAAATGATCATAACAGATGGCATTAACCCAGCTATAACAAAAAACATGTTCAAAGAACGTTTTGCCAATGTTCTTAAAACTTTATTTCTGTTTCTTTGAATGTTCAAAACATTTTTGCTTTAAAAACATGCTTTAAATACATTTTATATTGGTTATATACATTTTAAACGTTTAGTCAATACAAAAATGAAAATTCTGTCATTAATTATTCACCTTCATGTCATTCCAAAGGCTTTCATTCATCTTCAGAACACAAATGAAGATATTTTTGATGAAAACTAAGAGCTTCTGTCCCTTGATTAACAGACTGGGTTTTTATTCACATATAAACATTCATCCACCCACAAATCAGTTATGATGAATGGATGCTCAAGCATGTTTGCTTGACGTGCAAGAACCAATGAGTTTCACTCGTGTTATGCATCACATTTGAGCTTCAGCAACAACCAATGAGGTTCATTCTTGTGTTTCGCATCACATTTGAGCTTCAGCAAGAACCAATGAGGTTCATTCTTGTGTTTTGCATCACGTACGTTGAAGCTTCAGCAAGAACCAATGAGGTTCATTCTCGTGTTACGCATCACATTTGAGCTTCAGCAAGTACCAATGAGGTTCATTCTTGTGTTTCGCATCACATTTGAGCTTCAGCAAGTACCAATGAGGTTCATTCTTGTGTTTCGCATCATGTTGAAGCTTCAGCAAGAACCAATGAGGTTCATTCCCCTGCTACGCATCACGTTTGAGCTTCAGCAACAACCAATGAGGTTCATTCTTGTGTTTCACTGCACGTTTGAGCTTCAGCAACAACCAATAAGGTTCATTCTTGTGTTTCGCATCACATTTGAGCTTCAGCAAGAACCAATGAGGTTCATTCTTGTGTTTTGCATCACGTTGAAGCTTCAGCAAGAACCAATGAGGTTCATTCTCGTGTTACGCATCACATTTGAGCTTCAGCAAGTACCAATGAGGTTCATTCTTGTGTTTCGCATCATGTTGAAGCTTCAGCAAGAACCAATGAGGTTCATTCCCGTGCTACGCATCACGTTTGAGGTTCAGCAAGATCCAATGAGGTTCATTCTTGTGTTACGCATCACAACATGACATCATGACTTTTACAGAAACATACACGCCACTTTCGAGTCAAGTGGCGTGTTATCTCGACGCATTTTGAGCTATCCACGTGTATCCGTGTGTATGTGTTTATGTCTACGCCATTAACGTCCGCGTCGTTCCGCATGTCTGTACACGCCGTCAAATGTCCGAGCGAAACGAAGCAAAATGTACATCTAAATCTGGGGAGCTATCTTTTTCTTTCCAAGGATGGTAAGGGAACAGTCATAAATGCCATTAACCCCAGTGACGGGTAGGTTTAGGCACGGGGTTGAGGTAAGTCATATATTTATATATACAGTAATAACGTTAAGTCAACGGCGTTCATAAACACGCTGAAAAGCGATTATGCGTGTTGATAGCACGCCAAAAATGGAAATACGAATTGGCGTGTCATACACACGCTACTTCATGAGATCAGTCTGCGCATCACGTTGAAGCTTCAGCAAGAACCAATAAGTTTTTTTCTTTTTTTGCATCATATTGAAGCTTCAGCAAGAACCAGTGAGGTTCATTCTTGTGTTATGCAGCACCACATTTGAGCTTCAAGCAAGAACCAATGACTTACAGTCTTGTGTTACGCAGCACGTCTGAGCTTCAGCAAGTACCAATAAGGTAGGTTTATTCAAAACATCTTCATTTGTGTTCCTAAGATGAACGAAAGTCTTACAGGTTTGGAACAACATGAGGGTAAGAAATGAATGACAGAATTTTCATTTTTTTTGGGTGAAGTATCCCTTTCAGAGAATATTGCATTCATAATTTTGCTAACATTATTGGAATGTTAAATTTGATTGATCCTTCTGTGCCAATAAGATTTTTTTTTACAAACTAATACATTTATACAAAATAATACAAGTTCCATTAATGATACATACATATTATTTTGTGCTAGCGTTTTGACGAATGTTCTATAAACGTTACTGGAAGAACGTTCTTAACGTTGAGAAAACCATAAGGTTTGCTTAAGTTTTGAGAATGTCTCCCCGTTAGCACAGAAATTGTTAGATTGCATTTTAATGTGTCATTCTTGAATTGATTTGGACAATTAAACATGTTTTAGGCCTGATAGAAGTGAAAGAGGAACATCAAGGACTGAAACTGGAGAAGAAGAAAGATCTACACAAGGAACCTCATCATCTCATAAATAAAGAACAGTCTTGTAGTTGGTCAGAGAATGATGATAATCTTTCACAAGAAACAGTGCAGAAAACAGACGCCAAAAACCCTTTTACTTGCTCTCAGTGTGGAAAGAGTTTCACACGCAAAGGACATCTGAAGATTCACATGATAATTCACACAGGTGAGAGACCGTACACCTGCCCTCAGTGTGCCAAGAGTTTCACATGCAAAGGAAGCCTTAAGGATCACATTAAAATCCACTCTGGAGAGAAGCCTTTCACATGCCCTCAGTGTGGATGGAGTTTTGCACGTCAAGAAGACCTTAAGAGGCACATAAGGATTCACACAGGAGAGAAGCCGTTCACATGCTCTCAGTGCGAAAAGTGTTTTACAAGTTCAGGAGACCTTAAGAGGCACTTGCGAATTCACTCCGGCGAGAGGCCTTTCTCCTGCCCTCAGTGCGGAAAGAGTTTCACGCAAAAGGAAGGTCTGAAGGAACACACCAAAATTCATTCTGGAGAGAAGCTTTTCGCATGCATGTTGTGCGGGAAGAGTTTCACACATCAAAGAAGCTTGAAAAGGCACATGAAGGTTCATTCTGGAGAGAAATTACACCAGTGCTCTGAGTGTGGCAGGAGATTCGCAGAAGCTGGTAATCTCAAAACTCACTTGCTGTCTCACACTGGAGAAAGACCATTTAGCTGTGAGCGCTGTGATAAGAAGTTCTTTTTGGCCGTTCACTTAAAGACACACATGAGGATTCACGAAGATGAAACGCGTTACGTGTGTTCTTTTTGTGGGAAGAGTTTTTTGTGGCTCAATGGGTTTAAAGACCATCAGAAAACACATATTGGTGAGAAACCCTACGTGTGCTTGGACTGTGGAAGTACTTTTACTAGAGCCGGTGAACTGAAAGTGCATGAACGGATCCATACTGGAGAAAAACCATACAAGTGTTCACACTGTGAAAAGAGTTTCACTCAGTCAGGAGCCCTGAAAATTCATGAGCGAGTGCACACTGGAGAGAAGCCGTACCTCTGCCCTTCATGTGGGAAGACTTTCAGCCGATATGGAAATCTAGGGAAGCATTTAAAAAATGCTTGCCCAAAGTTGAGAGACTGAGCAAAAGTTCACCTTGAAGTAGAGCTGCACTGTTCTTGATAAATTGAGAATCACGATTTTTTAACAAAATAACATGTAATTATTTAAAAAAAAAATTAATTTACATTTAAAAGGCTTAATTAATTTGAATTAATTATTTTTAATAAATGGTTTCAGTGAATTGATTCAATGACACAAATTGTTATTTGAAATGAAACTTTTATCCCAGTATTTCTGTGATAATTTGCAACACAAATATTGTGTGGTTGAAAAGACTTTTGCGAAGCTGTTTCACACATGACAACCGCCCTCTCTGGATCAGCGGCAGCGCCAACACAAATCTGAATGTGTCTGTGTGATTTTGATTCTGTGAGGTTTTTTAGACACAGGCGAATCATTGTCGTTTAGGAATGAGATCGCGTGGGTGTTTGGAGATCTTTAAACGATTAATCATGCAGCTGTAACTTCAAGTCAAATACTTGACAGAATATCCTCCAAAAAGCATTTTTTGGAAATTTATACAGGAATATTAAGTGAGATGTATTTCTGTGAAATGCTACAAAATTACTAGGGATGCTCTAAGAGAATAGTAATATTGTAAATGACTACTATTTTTTTGCACATCATTGGTCAAACAATGTCGATATAAAGCCTTTTATTCATTCTTATATCCTTAAAATGTCATTTTGGTCATCATAGTTCTTCAGAGAAGAACTGAAAAGAGTGCTATTGTAATCTGTGTCCTTTTTGTAATCTGTGTCTGTGTCCTGTGTCCAAGTTTAGCCATCAACTACTATTATTGTATGTATAAAAACGGTTTAAGGTTTACCTACATTGTTTTTATTTGCATAAATCATGGAACGACGACAAATGCATGTAGTTAAGATGGAAAAAGTGATGTGAAAGTGTGTATGTGTGTACATTCAGACATTTGTATGACTCACAGCCAGTCAAATGCATCTTTTCTCTCCTTTTTATGTGGGAATATTGTTTGTGGCCAATCAGAAAACACATATTGGAAACCTTTGTGTGCTTGGATTGTGGAGGTACACTAGAGTACTTTTACCAATACACTGATTTACTCTTCCTTTTATATTTATTTAGCAGACCAAAGGGATTTACAAATGAGGAATTCATACAATGATTCATCTTATGGGGGCAACAACACAAGAAGTGCTTACAATAGAAAGTTCCAATCATCATTGTCTAGAATACAGGCTATAACTGTGAGGCACTTTAGAAATAGCGAAAGCATAGACGAGATTTATTTCATGTAAACAGATGTTTTCAGCACACTTGTGCTTTTCATGAGAATCCACTGGGTGTGAAGTGAATATGCATGGCTGTAAAGCATTGTTATGAATATGATACACAGCAGTCATTACTTCTTATCAGAAATTGTCTACAGCTTGACATCATCTCACATATTTATTTTTTCACTGCAAAATTTTCTATAGAATTTATTCTATATAATTATTACATAATTCTTACATAATTTTGTCCTTGTAAATAATCTCATTAGATGTGTGATGTTTGTCGGTATGTCTGTACATACGTATAACTGTACATATAACTGTACATATCATCAGAAGTGTGAATGTATGGGTTCCATCTTACTATTAGTAACAGTAAAGTAACATTTTGTATCAATTTGGTTAGAGATGCAATAATTTGTCTAGTAGTCCAATGGTTGTACAATAAAATGCAACTTGTTACTTTTATCCACTATATAATTAAGAAATTAATTATATTATAAGAATTATATGTAATCTCACTCTCTGCAGTTAAATTACGGGTTTCAAAGTCTACGCTGCCCTCCCTCACTGAAAAATCTCCTTCACTGACACTGAAGTTAAAGCACAAGCCTAATTTAATCTATTCTACTGGTGAAGGCCAAGTTTGGACACAATAACCCAACAGACGTAAGAGATAAGAGGCTGGTCGGAGATTTAATGCGCTACTATCACTTTCATTTTTGTACGAAAACAAATGCATAATAAATACTTTCACCTTAAAGTTTATAGTTTCTTTATTTCAGTACAGTTTGTATTTTATTAAAAAAAGATCTGTTTTAATTGCTGTAGCATTGAGCAACAGCTAGTGGTCAAGCAGTTCAGTCTGCAGGAGTGTACTTCTGATCAGAATCTTCTCATATCTCCATCTGAAGCTGTTTGTACTACAATACACTCAGTGTTTTCTACAATTCAATAGGTCAAAGTTCAAGGATAGTGACCTGTAGCCCCAACAAGACTTTAAGTAAGTTGCAACACTGCCACACTGTGTTAAGATTGTGTGACACAATTTTTGTCTGACCACGTAGCAGTATGAGGGTTTTGGTAATATTTGATCATATGTTGTAATAGACTGGTTTTGTATGTTTTTCTTATTATCAAGTGGGAGATTTTATGGAGAATTTAAACAATTTCTGGAAACTTTAATTTTTTATTTATTTATTTTTTTTTTTTTTTTACAAATTTGTTAATTTTTGACGGATAAGTCCTGTTTCACGTTTAGTCTTTTACTGTCTTCTTCTATTTCTAGTCTTGGCTAACAGACGGTGGCAGCAATGTCCTGTTTTAGTTTGCAAACCGCCTCGGTCGCTTGCCAATGACGTCACCAGGGCTGCGTCGCCAGCTCTGCTGAAAATCGGTCGAGAAGAGGTGTGTGTTTTTTAGAATAATATACCTGTAAGGTGGACAAAATTACATATAATGATTTATGTTTTACTAAACTATCCGAGAGACATTATTATTCACGATAATTAATTTACTATTGGATTTTATTCTCGATTCTAGTATTATTGTAACGCTTGTCTTTATTTGTTGAGTTCTTGCAAATATCGGAATTTACATTAATTTTTTCTTTTCGTTAAATACCTCCTCACGTGGAACAGATTGATATATTTCGTTGTTTACATTATTTCCGTTGATATTATAATTTGAAACGTGACGAAGACTGGAAAGTCTTGAGTTTTGACAGCTCTTCTAACATACTGTAAAGATGGAGGTTGTGAAAGAGGAAAGTGAAGACCTGAGTGAGAAAGAATCATGCAGAATGAAAGACGAAGACACGGAGGAACAAAGAGGTTGGTGGTCATTCTTGATTAATAAATTGTAAACATTAAAGTAACAAAGCCTCAGAGATGCAAAATTGCATAAAATGTGTACTTAGTGCTGTCAATCCATAAAAAAGTGAATCGCAAATTATTCTGTAATTAATTGTTGTGATTAATCGTACTTAACATTAAAGTTTTTAATCTACTGTTATATTGTAATATTTTCACATTTAATATTTGGTCTTTTTATTAAAAAAGGCCAGTATCTGCGATACCAACACTGCTACTGATGTTTCTATGAAAGATATTTTAGACATCCATCCAACAGTATCATTTCAACATTTATTAGGCTTTTAAAAATATAACAGCTTTTAAATTTTTGTGAAATTAATCTCCACATAAACCCATTATAATAAATACCTCATTTAGGTCTACCTGTACGCTACAATAGGCTCAACACACTGAGTTTTTTTTTCCCACTGGCCCAATCAGACTGGTCCAGATTTTAACTTGCCCTGTCAAAATACACACACACACACACAAAAATGTTTTCGTTGTTTTTGACCCATGTAACCTTGTAAACGGTGCTTTAAGATTTTCAGGTAGGTCTAACAGTTAGGAAGTAAACAGAAATTGAATAAAGTTGTCAAACATTTCACAGACTTCCCTGCATAACTTATTAAATATAGATGAATTATACAATTTTTCCTTTGTTCTTTGATTATCCTTTTATTACAGACAGCAGGAGGTTTATTAGGCTGATGTTGCCACGGATTTGGCACGCATCCCTTTTATTCACAACTCTTTACGATGATTTAAGACTTAATTGAACTAATTTGTGTGTCACACAGACAGGAGATTCACAGAAGCGCACCAGTACTGGACTTCGTTCTCTTTTGTGAATGTTTACGCGTTCATTTTGACAGCCCTAATATTTGTAAATCATTGATCATCCTGATCTGATAGAATGGAACTCATCAAATGTCAATCTATTTGGGATTACTTTGTTTAGTTCTTTATCCGTTTTGTTATAATTGTTGTCCTTAAATAGTTTTTTTTGTTCACTATGTTCATTTTAGACTCAATGGAAGTGAAAGATGAAAGTCGAGAACTGAATGGAGCGAAGAAGAAGACTCGTAAATTAAAAATGAGGGAAAAGTCTTCAAGTTGCTCAGAGACTGAAAAGAACGTTTCACAAAAAAGAACTGAAGCTAAAAGCTCTTTTGCCTGCTCTCAGTGTGAAAAGAGTTTCACACGTAAAGGACACCTTGAGGTTCACATGGTAATCCACACAGGTGACAGACCGTACACCTGCCCTCAGTGTGCCAAGAGTTTCACATGCAAAGGAAGTCTTAAGGATCACTTTAAGATTCACACAGGTGAGAGGCCTTTCACATGTCCTCAGTGTAGCAAGAGTTTCACTAATTCAGGAGGACTTAAGAGGCACTTGCGAATTCACACAGGCGAAAGGCCTTTCACCTGCCGGCAATGTGGAAAGAGCTTCCCAAGTTCAGGAGAGCTTAAGAGGCACATAAGGATTCACTCTAGGGAGAGGCCTTTCACCTGCCCTCAGTGCGGAAAGAGTTACAAACAAAAAGAAGTTCTTAGGGAACATGCAAAAACTCACACGGGAGAAAGGCCTTTCGCATGCATGTTGTGCGGAAAGAGTTTCACACAACAGAGCACCTTAAAGGTTCACATGAAGGTTCATTCTGGAGAAAAATTACACCAGTGCTCTGAGTGTGGCAGGAGATTTTCAGAGGCCTGCAATCTCAAAACTCACTTGCTGTCTCACACTGGAGAAAGACCATTTAGCTGTGAGCGCTGTGATAAGAAGTTCTTTTTGGCCGTTCACTTAAAGACACACATGAGGATTCACGAAGATGAAAGACGATATGTGTGTTCTTTTTGTGGGAAGAGTTTTCTGTGGCTTCATGGCTTTAAAGACCATCAGAAAACGCATATTGGTGAGAAACCCTACGTGTGCTTGGACTGTGGGAAAACCTTTGCTAGAGCTGCAGAACTGAAAGTGCATGAACGGATCCATACTGGAGAAAAACCTTACAAGTGTTCACACTGTGAAAAGAGATTCACTCAGTCATCAGGCCTGAAAGTGCATGAGCGAGTGCACACTGGAGAGAAGCCGTACCTCTGCCCTTCATGTGGGAAAACTTTCAGCCGATATGGTAGTCTTGGAAAACATTTGAAAAAGGCTTGCCCAAAGTTGAGAAAGTGAGACAAGTTCTCCTTAAAGTTGTATAGAAATATAAAAAAAAAGATTACTATTATTTGCACGTGGTAGCATTTATCAACTATACTGATATCAATGTGTGCTAAAACCTTACAATAAGGTTCTATTTCTTTACGTTGGTTCACTACGTTAGTTAGCATAAACTAACAATGGAATTATGTTAAAACTTCTACTTAAGCATTTATTAATCCTAGTTGTTGTCAAGTTCAACATTTACTAATACATGACTAAATTCAATAGTTGTATCTGTTAATATTTAATGGACCTGAGCTTGAATTTTAATTAAATAACAAAGATAAATAATCAGTAGCAAATGTATTGCTCATTGTTAATGTTAATTAATGCATAACTAGTGTGACCATATTAATTTCTTCCCAGTTTATTTATCTTTAATAAATCTTTCAAATGTGATTTAGTAAATTATAACTCTTCAGTACTGAAAATGGTTGAAGTATCATTTCTTTTTATTGCAAAAAATAAATCAATCATGCTTGAGATGTGTCAGTTTGTGCTTTAGTAGGATACATTAACCATGTATATTTGTCACTTAATGGACTAATAAACAAGCAACTAAGATGTAGTTTTAGTGTTTCTAGCCATGTATAAAATTACCAGCTAAAGAAGGGAGGATGCAATGAGCACACTTTTACTTTAAATGAACAGTTTCTTTTTTTTAACATTAGAATCTTCATTTTACCTTTATTGTAATACTGTTGATTCCTGCCTTGATGGAAGCATTAAATATTGTCGTTTTATATTTAAGTACCTGTTCTGGTTTATAGCAACACTGTAAAGTGGAACCATTTAATAAATGTGCCTTTATCCCAGATGGATCCCTCACCGCAAGCATGAAACTGAACAGGAAGCTCTTGGTTTCCTACTATCCGTTTTACAGTTGTCATTTTCAAAGTCATCTGTATCTTGCCTGTGTCCCTCAAAGATAGATCACTCTTTTGGATTTGTTTGCCTTGTCTGTCTTTCTTCAGTGGCTTGTGTTTATGAATGTTTTTATTCACTTAAATAAAAACTTTTCATTTCCAAAAGTTTCTGTAAGCGTGATCTTTTGCAAACAAAGACTGGCTTTGTAGTTGATGTGTTGATTTATGTGGGTTTCTGCTATGGTGAGTTTGGTGGCAGATATTCCCAGGACTTTAAGTGACTGTGATATTTGGGATAAGATACATTTCTTATCATGCTCCGGTTGTCATTTGAGTTCAGTGGTTCACCAACTAGCTTTACATGACATCTTTAGTCCAGTGTCTGTATGTTGGAGGTGAAGAGTCTTTCCATTACACATAATCGTGAACTTCCACCGTTGTACCATCGAGAGCATCCTGACCAACAGTGTAACAGTCTGGTATGGGAATTGCTCTGCTTCGGACCGGAAGGCGTTGCAGAGGGTGGTGAAAGCCGCTCAGCGGATTGCCGGAGCACCACTTCCTTCTATAGAGGACTTCTACAGGAAACGGTGTCTGAAAAGGGCTGGGAAAATTATCAAAGACCCCAGTCACCCAAGTACACAGAGTCTTCACCCTCCTGCCCTCTGGGAGGCGCTATCGGAACTAAGACCTCCAGGTACTGGAACAGCTTCTTTCCTACAGCTGTCAGACTCCTAAATTCTGCCTCCTGATATCTCACCCCCATTAAAAACTTATGGACTGGACATATACCACTACTGTATCCACATATCTCATTGTCTTATTGAATTAATACTTGCATATTGTATATAGTTTGTCATAGCCCTTATATTTTATATTTATAAACCTTTGTGTTACTGTTCATAGCATGTACATAATATATTCCTGCTAAAGCCCTTCTGGGTGGATGCAATTGCATTTCATTGCTTGTACTTGTGACATGTAATGACAATAAATTGAATTCTAATTCTGATAATTAGTCTCCTAGCAAGAAGTTATCAGAAAGCAATAGCATCAGACATGGATTTTGTTAGATTATCATATTGACTAACAACCCTTATTATCACTACATGGCTGGAGCAATAAATTGACCAACCATTTTAGAGAAGGTCTTAAAAACTTTGAGTTCAGAAAGTAATTAAATTGAAAAAAAGATTTGAAATTGCAATTGTAAATTATAACCTTCTATTAATACTGTAACCTTTCAACCCACTAAACCAATGGCAATAAAACAAAATTGACAAAAATTACCCCTTGCCATTGCCATTTAATATTTTTAATTCATGTCAACAGAACCTTAACTTGTCTCTTAAGAAAGGAAGAGAAATAGAGGTGTATGTAGAACTTTTATTACAAGTGTATGAAAATACAAAATAACATGTATTGTATCACACTATATTGAGTCCTTCAGTTGAAGCTGACATTTCAATTATTTGACGCCTTTCCCTCAAATTTATATAGGCTGAGAGAGTTAAATATCCAACAAGCTTCATGCTTTATTACTGTGTTTAATGTCTATGAATGACCACAAAGTCGTTTCTGAACACAGCTCTTATCTTGTAACACTGAAAATGCAATGTACTTTAGAACACAACAAGCACTAAACAAGGGCCATATTGCTTTTCAGAAATACAAGCGCTGTGACCATTTTATGAGTTAAGTGTGCACAATGTGGTCTCATGTTGTGGCCATCTCTGCTAAAGACATGCTCTACCTGCGCAGAGGAGGCTGGTATAGACAACACATTTACTAGCAGAGAGTGGAACTCTGGGAATCTCTCCCTGTTTGTAGACCAACATTTAAGTGTATGTATTTGTGTTTGTGTCTTGAAGGGCATCAGTACTTGTGTGTCTGAGCTTAAATGCATGCATCCTTAGCTGAGAGGCTCTGCTGCTTGTGGCCTCGATAGCGATCTAGAAGTCGTAGGCATTTGCCAGGATACTGGATTCTCGCTGTTGATTACATCTAGATCAACCCAGTTTAATGCCAAACTGATGCTCAAGCATTGTCGCCAAGAGATAGACAATATGGTTGAACTGGTCCTATTTCCCATTTTGCTCAACCTTTTTGGTTCTCATAAAGATCCTAGAGAAGATCTTTAAAAATGATTGGTAAAGGGCTGTGGCTAAAGGCCACCAATGACTTCTTAACTCTAATATTTGGAGCAGATGATTGTCTTTAAATGGGGACCACCATACTAATACCCAGCAAGCAATTTTGCAATAAAAGACGTCTAATAGCCATCCAAACATAGCCCTAATGTTTAGGCTAAAACAAGGCAGAGTTTGGGCTGTCAGTGAAAATGTAATAGATGTCTTACCATAGCCCAAGAACACAGGCTACGCAAACTAGATGTCGAAGAAATAAAACCAAACACCTTGTGTTCACTGTTGACCTCCCCTCAAACACAGATGAGCCAATGGCAGTTGAACATCTTTAGGTTTCAGCGACATATCGGAAGATCCGAAGCTTATCTGTTTTATGGTGTTTATGCTAAAAAAATGGTAAAACGATGTGCCTGGGGTTCTTGTAACAGTGGTTCCAGGTATCCTGAAAAGGATGGGCAATGGAATTTATTTTATTCCATTTCCTAAACCCATACAAGTCAGAGCAAAATGTCTAATGTCAGAACACTGCTAACTCTGAGAGATTTTAACTCGGCACACTACCTGGCCATTCCCAAAAGTGACTTTATAAGACAGAGGCCCAGTCATTTCCTGAACTCTTCCTGGAATCCGGGTTGACCTGAACTGAAGTTCCTTGTAAACACATGATCACATGCACTCAAAAGTCTCTTTTTAGCATGCTTAGTATCCTTTCTGTTTGGTATCAGCTCCACGGGTGATCTTCACATAGTCGACTGCGGTGTAATTCGATAGCTGCATGGCAAGGGGCCGAGGTTATGTGCTTGATGCAGTTACAGTTCATGAATTCTTGAAACTCCATACTTGTTCTAACCAACTCCCATTGTCTGACACCACTATTTCTGACAACCCATGCTGGCTGAAGCTTTGTCTCTCAGGCACTGGATGGTAACGGTGGATGTAGAGCTATTCAATGGGTAAGCCTTTAGAGTAAGCATCCACCAGTATCAGGAACATTTCACTTAGACATGGTCCCACATATTCAATCTGGATCCTTCTCCATGGCAGCTTTCCCAGGGATGTAAAGTTGCACACGGTGTATTCCTGTTCTCCTGACATCTGTTAAAACCTTTTAGGAGTCCTTCCACAGCAGAATCCATCTGGGACCACCACATTTAGCTCCGTGTCAACTCTTTCAATCTGGTTATGCCTGGATGGCCACTGTGTAACTGTCTGAGTGGCCCTGAGGGGGAATCACTACACGCACACCTCACAGCACACCACCTCCCTGGACACCAGCTCCGGCAGCAACCTTATGTCTTTTAGCCAGGGTCTCCCCAACAAATTAGGCCCCTCTCCTTCTACCATGACCATTGTTTTTTTCTTAAATTTTTGATTTCCACTGTTCCTGCAGTCTGGCCCAGCACCTCCATTTTTTTCACTAGTATACATCTTCAGGTTCAAACTGCAGGGTTTCCATTCTGGCATGTCCCTTTGTTTCCACAATTTGGAATATTGCTCTTTGCTGATGATCATCACACCACAACCAGTGTCAACTTAAAACTCCACTTCCATGCCATTCACCTCCACCTACACCTTTTAACACTGTATATTGTGTTAATATCACTGGTGTCCTCCCTCTCGTCACTTTCCTCCTCTCTAATGAGCTTATTTCTCCTACCTTTCTCTTTCTTTTCTCCTTTTTACACTGTTTTTTGACACCCCACGGAAACTTGCTTGGTCCTGCATGCTCGTTTTATGTCTCCAGGCTTTCCACGTTTATGGCAGAGATCATTCAGAAACTTAAATTTGTTCTGGCAAATGTTGACCTTTAAATCTGTTGCACATGTCTTTTTGTTGCCCTTTTCTTTTAGCTGAGTACACTCTATGCACTGCTGTCTGTCTTGAGTGTCTGCATTTTGTCCTGCCTCCTTAGTTAACAATCCATGTGGATCTCTCACATTTTTGTTTAAAGACTCTATTGCCTGGCAGATGTTAAGTGCCTTCTCGAACGTTAACTCCACTTCTGCTAGCAATCTTCTCTGCATACGGTCGTCATTCACTCCACAGACATTTGTGGAAGTATGGCCCTGTATTCACAGTGCTATGTTAACTTCTTCAATACGCCATATAATCTGCAACAGTTTCTCCCTCTTTCCGTGTATGTGCGTTAAACTTACTGTATATCTTTGCACAATTTCACTTGGTTTAGGATTGAAAATACTTTTGAAGACATTTAACAATTCTTCATATGTTTTCTCTCCTGGCTTTGCGGGGCACAGTACAATTCTCTAAAAGCTAATGGCGCTTTTCCATTACCAGTACCAGCTCGACTTGACTCCGCTTGCTTTTCGTTCCGTTTTCCATTGCAGACAGTACCGCCACAAATATGACCCGGTCGCCTTTCGTTCCTCGTTGCCCTATCAATCTCTCGCAGGATCCTCTCTTCGGCCACCAAACAAAGGAAAGTCTGCACCTCCTCGTTTGGCCATGGTGTATTCTTCCAAGTTGCCATAATAATAGTAGTTTAGTAACTATCTCTGGGCAAACTATTTAAAAATAGCGGGGTTTTTCTGAAAACTATGGCGCGTGTAATGATGACACATGTGAATGGTGATGATTCTCTCTGACCAATCAGCAGTCAACATTGTTTTCACATGACATTTTGGTATCGCTTTAGCTCGCTCAAAACCTCGCCCGGAGGTGGTACAAAAAAAGTACCCGAAAGCACAGGTACAACTTTTACACAGTGGAAAACCAAACAAAGGCGAGCCGAGTTGAGTCGAGCTGGTACTGTGTAGTGGAAAAGCGCCATAAATGTTTTTGCCCCAACTCCAGCACAGCCTTCTTTTTCTCAGCTGCCTTAATGTCATTCCCTTGAAAGAAATACTCATTTCACATAATTTCTATGTATTCCTTCCACAGCTGTGACTCACTGTCGAATGGGCTCACCTTTTATCACCAGAGTGTCATCTTGTGTAATATTCTGTAATGCAGCAGAATATGGAAATAGAGAGATAACGTAATGACATGTCTTTATTAACAGTTGTTTACACAGGAACACATGAGATATATCTATATACCAAACATGGGCTAAACAACAACACTGCTAACGCTGAGAGATTCAGCCACCTGTTGCACAAGCATGCTCTCTAGTGGTCACACTGCCAAATAACCTTTTACTTCACTACCCATGTCAACAAAAGCTCAACTAGTAGTGGTGTAGAGCTATAAGTAGAACTTTTATTAATTCACAAATGTATGAAATTACAAATTAACCTCCTTTATTATTGTATCACACTATATTGAGTCCTCCAGTTCAAGCTGACATTTCAATTATTTGATGCCTCTCCCCCACATTTCCTATATAGGCTGAGAGAGTTAAATATCTAGCTAGTCATAACAACAAGTTTTATGCTTTATTACTGTGCTTAATTAATTCTTAGGCTAAAACAAGGCAGAGTTTGAGCTGTCAGTGAAAATGTAATAGATGTCTAACCATAGCCCAATACACACAGGCCATGCATAGTTGTCAAAGAAATGAAACCAAACACTTTGAAATCACCATTGACTTTGCTTACATAATGGAATATCATACATCTTGCAAGTTATTTCGGCAAAAACGACATGTAACCAAAATCAAGGTTATTTTTGCTAGAAGCAATTTACCCATAGCCAACCTATATCAGGTCTACAGTTAACCGAGATGAGGCGGTGAAATGGCAACTGTTGCTTACTGAGTGGTGACATTTTCTCACATTTGTTTTCCTTGCAATGGGTGTGTATTTGTTGTCCATTACTTTTAAGAAATGCCTGAAATGCTGATATTCAACAAATGACTGTGGTAAAGCTCAGCCAATAGAGAATTTTCATCATAAAGTGGCACTGCTTGTTTTGCCAATTCTGGTCTTGTAATTCCTGCTGTGTAGCTTTTGCACATTTTGCATAACACTTTTTTTTTTTTTTTTTTTGCTGCTGTCTTGTGTACTCTCTTATTCTGGGACAAAAAATAATAATACTAATAATACGTTTTATCTTTAAATTCAAAGAAATATAAATTTAAAATCTCTATGGATAACTCACTTACAATAAACACTGTAATATTCCATAACAAATAAGAGTTTGTAAATTTTGATTTCATGACTTTAAACTGTAGCGAGCTGAATTTATTTTACTTCCGTTTATAACATGTTTGTTCCTCGAGTTCTGCCTTGGCAGACCTTTATTTATTTGTTTATTTATTTATTTACATATTTTTTTCCGTAATCCATATGTATACTTGCATATTGTTGGTTTTATAGCTTCTATTCTCATTTGTAAGCAGCTTTGTACAAAAGCATCTGCTAAATGATTAAATGTAAATGTAATGTAATATTCCAAGAGATATGGCAGTAGTGCAAACAATAAGAGGATTTTGAATATTAAAAATGAACTATGTATTTTTGAACCAAGTTTTCCTTAAGTTATTTGATTAAAATTTCTTCTTGGCGGACCTTTATTTTGAACTTTGGCGTTGTGTTGTTGTGATCTCTTTCGCGCATGCGTTAAATGCGATTCAGGCTCTAGATATGCGGAAGAAGTGATCTGTGCTTTTGAACGCCTCTGCATTGGTCGTAAATAAAACTGCACGAAAGTTTTGACTTGGTTTTAAGTTTGTTATGTGCTAGTAAAGTGACATTATTGTAGATTATTAAATGTAGTTTTGCACAGCTCTATGTAATGTGCTAGTAGAGGATTTGTTTGCGAATGGGAAGATATTCACTTGGTATACTCTAGTAAAGATGGAGTTTGTTAAAGATGATAGTGAAGACATGAGTGATGCAGAAGCAAGCAGAATAAAAGACGAAGATGGAGAGGAACAAAGCGGTTGGTGATCATTCTTTATTTTTCCCTTCATCCTTCTTTCATGACTAACAAATAAAGTAAGGAGAACAGCCAAGTTTTCATGGTCACCAAGTTAGTTTTCAACCATATCTAATGTCATTACCATGCAAATGGAATAAATAACTTAAAGCAAATGAAACATCAATTAAAATGAACACTTGATCTCTAACAGTCAGTTCAATTGATTTTTAACTATTTGATGTGTTCATTTTAGACCCCGTGGAAGGTAAAGAGGAAAGTGAAGAACAGAATGAAGTGGAGGGAAAAAAGCAGGTTCAGAAACCTAATTTCAGAATTGGAGAAAAATCTTTGAATTGCTCCCAATCTGAAAATGATCTTTCACCAGAAAGAACAGAACTGAAAAACTGCTTCACCTGCCCACAATGTGAAAAGAGTTTCACATGTAAACGAGACCTTCGGAGGCACATAAGGATTCACACTGGAGAGAAGCCGTTCACATGCTCTCAGTGCGAAAAGTGTTTTGCAAATTCAGGAGACCTTAAGAGGCACTCCCGAATTCACTCCGGTGAGAAGCCTTTCACCTGCCCTCAGTGCGGAAAGAGTTTCACGCAAAAGGAAGGTCTGAAGGAACACACCAAAATTCACACGGGAGAGAAGCCTTTCGCATGCATGTTGTGTGGGAAGAGTTTCACACATCAAAACAGCTTAAAAAGGCACATGAAGGTTCATTCTGGAGAGAAATTACACCAGTGCTCTGAGTGTGGCAGGAGATTTTCAGAGGCCTGCAATCTCAAAACTCACTTGCTGTCTCACACTGGAGAAAGACCATTTAGCTGTGAGCGCTGTGATAAGAAGTTCTTTTTGGCCGTACACTTAAAGACACACATGAGGATTCACGAAGAAGAAAAGCGTTACGTGTGTTCTTTTTGTGGGAAGAGTTTTCTGTGGCTCAACGGTTTTAAAGACCATCAGAAAACACATATTGGTGAGAAACCCTACGTGTGCTTGGACTGTGGAAGTACTTTTATTAGAGCCGGTGAACTGAAAGTGCATGAACGGATCCATACTGGAGAAAAACCATACAAGTGTTCACACTGTGAAAAAAGTTTCACAGTTTCGGGAGCATTGAAAGTGCATGAGCGAGTGCACACTGGAGAGAAGCCGTACCTCTGCCCTTCATGTGGGAAGACTTTCAGCCGATATGGAAATCTAGGGAAACATTTGAAAAATGCTTGCCCAAAGTTGAAAAACTGAGTTCAACTTTAGGAATGCGCTTGTTACAATTCATTGAAAATGCTTCCATTGTTTCCACTTCCATCAAGTGGCCAAAATGTGGCTCCATATTTTTTTCTTTCTTTTTTTTTTTTTTTTTTTTGAATTGGCCAATAATTTTTCTGTTTGGCCACTAGAAACAGGACTTTTATTTTGACATCACTGAGAACCCTAGGATCACCCATTATCTGTCTCTCTCTATTAGTTTTCTGTCTTTGTTTAACAGTTGTCTAATAATAATAATATCAAACACGGTGGCACACATAGCCAGCCATGAGCTATTACTTGCCTAATATGATCATCAGAAGACAGCCTTTGCAATTCTAATTTTTTACAAATGCTTTCTATCCATGCATTACAATCATGACCAAAAAACAAAATTAACTTTTAACAGTGTTTCCCACAGAATTTAGTGAAACTCTGATGAATGGATCTAGGCCTCAAGGGAAGACAATTTTGTACAATTTAAAGTCAAATTCATAAATCTGGTTCACTTTGAGAGTACGGTATTAAGAGCTCCAACCTATAATCAGTATGCGTCTTGACTTGTCCCTGAACTTTAAAGGGGACACAAACCTTAGTTGAAATAGTAACTCGTGATAAAGTGTCTCAGTCTACATTACACTACATAATACTAATAATATTATAATATTATTTATATGACAGTCATAATCATATATTGTAAAACAAATGCAAAAATAAATAACTTTCATAATTTGTTTTGCCTTAATTTCTAAAGACAAGAGGTAAACCCTTGAGGTTTTATTTTGACGGAAACTGCAGTCAAGCTTTTATTTTAGCGGAAAACAAGTTTGCTTAATGCTTTTCATTACAAATCTAGTGAAACGCTGTAAACGTCAACAATGCAAATGCTAAAATTAGCACATGCACTGATAGAGTTCTCTGCATTCATTCACTGTGAACTAGGGCTTTAACGACTCCTCGATTAAAGTAAAAAAAAAATCCTCGATTGCAATTTACCCATGTCGAGTAACCGATAGTGGCGCCTTCCAAGAACGAGAATCCATGAACTGCGTTATTACTCTAACACGCGTTTTACACATTACACTATTATCTTAATTCTACGTGGGATTGATTCAACAAGTTGCTGAAAGCATTCTTTAGAAATGTTGGCCCATATTGATAGGATAGCATCTTGCAGTTGATGGAGATTTGTGGGATGCACATATAGCGCACAAAGCTCCCGTTCAACCACATCCCAAAGATGCTCTATTGGGTTGAGATCTGGTGACTGTGGGGGCCATTTTAGTACAGTGAACTCATTGTCCTGTTCAAGAAACCAATTTAAAATTATTCAAGCTTTGTGACATGGTGCATTATCCTGCTGGAAGTAGCCATCAGAGGATGGGGACATGGTGGCCATAAAGGAATGGACATGGTCAGAAACAATGCTCAGGTAGGCTGTGGCATTTAAACGATGCCCAATTGGCACTAAGGGGACTAAAGTGTGCCAAGAAAACATCCCCCACACCATTACGCCACCACCACCAGCCTGCACAGTGGTAACAAGGCATGATGGATCCATGTTCTCATTCTGTTTACGCCAAATTCTGACTCTACCATCTGAATGTCTCAACAGAAATCGAGACTCATCAGACCAAGCAACATTTTTCCAGTCTTCAACTGTCCAACTTTGGTGAGCTTGTTCAAATTGTCGCCTCTTTTTCCTATTTGGATTGGGGATGAGGGGGCTTCTGCTGTTGTAGCCCATCCGCCTCAAGGTTGTGTGTGTGTTGTGGCTTCACAAATGCTTTGCTCGGTTGTAACGAGTGGTTATTTCAGTCGAAGTTGCTCTTCTACCAGGTACCATAGTACCATTCTCCTCTGACCTCTAGCATCAACAAGGCATTTTCGCCCACAGGACTGCCTCATTTTGGATTCTTTGTAAACCCTAAAATTGGTTGTGCGTGAAAATCCCAGTAAATGAGCCGATTGTGAAATATTCAGATGGGCCCGTCTGGCGCCAACAACCATGCCACGCTCAAAATTTCTTATATCAACCTTTCTTTCCCCTTCTTTCCCATTCTGACGTTTGGAGTTCAGGAGATTGTCTTGACCAGGACCACACCCTTAAATTCATTGAAGCAACTGCCATGTGATTGGTTGATTAGATAATTGCATTAAAGAGAAATTGAACAGCTGTTCCTAATAATCCTTTAGGTGAGTGTATATAACCTGAGACTTAAAAAAATACCTTTTTCATAATAGGAGAATTTCCCTCCTTCATCCTGCTGAACAAAAGTGGATGGCGGCAGGTGTCTGAAGAATCCCTCCACCATGGATGCTCTGTTATGAAGCACCAGGGCCTCGTGTGGAAAGGTCACAGGCTGTGCAGTAGAGTGATCGTGGTAAATAGTCTCTACACATCACTACTGCAGCCTTGTGTCCACTATGATGGCAAACCCCCTCCTTCGGCTTCTCAGATGACAACATATTGTTCGCCATGAAGGGCCTTACTACTGTCCAATTCTCCAGAGAGGAAGTTTGCCTGTCCCTCCAATGTGAGGGGAGAGGTTGTTCAGCACTTTCCAAGAGGTGTCGGACATCTTGAATGAGGGAGTCTGAAAATGAAAAGGGAAGAAGGCAATGGTAAATCCGGGCAATTACCACATAACAAACGAGAAAACATGTATAAAGGGGAAAAAAACCCAAAATTTTTAATGGTTACAGTGTCTTCAATTGTGCTGGTAGATGGAGCACAAGAGGATGTAACGCTTGCTGAAGAAACTGCAAAAATATGAATATCCATTTAGAACTTGCTCAATGAATAATGAATGCAACTACTAATGAAAAAAACAAAACAAAAATAAAATAAAAAACAAGCAGTAATGTTAGCTGAATTTCGTTTTCCTCTCTCCCCAGCTGTACGTCTTTTTGGCAGAGGTTGACCATCTTTGTCCTCATCAAGCCAAACATATAGCATTATAGTACAGAATTTAATTGGATGATATTACATATTTTAAAAAAATAAATATATATGGCTTTACTCATGTAAGGTCATGTTAAATGGGCTATCCACTGCCACATAAACCAAGCAAACCACAAAATCAAAACAAACCCAGAAGTCCGGCTATCTTTATAACTGGAACGCAGCTTTCCCATTCAATAGTCTGATTTATTAATCTCATTTGGGATTTGAAATAACGTTAATCTCAGTAAATAAGGAATATAGGCATATATCCATACATGCACTACAGCTTAAAAGTTTGGGATCACTTTCCCATTGGATTTGATGGGAAAGTGATCCCAAACTTTTGAGGGGTAGACATGTATCTATTCATATGTATTATGATTTATACCATTAATATCCATCATATTTGTCAATAAAAATCGTTTTTGTGATAGAGAACATTTATGTTCCAGGAATTTCTCAGAATAAAAAATAAACATTCTGTAAGTGTGCATTACATGAACTCAAATAACTCGTCAATTCACAGTAAACCATGCTTCTTTTTTCCAACGATATCTTTATTTTTTTAACAGTTTAACAATCACGCACTGCACAGAGCAAACACATCTGAACATAAACAGCACGCCCTAAAACAAAAATATCCCACCCCCACCCCGTTCACATGTATACAAACATGATTATTGTATGATTAATGATTACAAAAGGCATGCAAAAAAAAACCCATTTTGAACAAAACAAGAAAGACATTTATTTTGGGTGTTTCAGCACTGACAGTGTTGGCACGTCTTGCTTTTAAAACCACATGCAGTATGTGACCAGAACTGACACACTCTACACTGTGACCATGAACGCCATTTTTTGGTAGCATTCTTTCTCTTGTCACCAAAATGGATGTGGCAGACACAGCAGGTGTCTTGACCTACCAAGAAAAAACGAAGTAAGGAAAAACAAAAGATAAGTTATTTTTTAATGTAAATTTTGTAATCAATCAATCAACCAACAGTATTAAACACATTTAAAATAATATCTCAAAGGCGACTATTTCTGTTACAACTGGCCAGCTCAACTTAAACCTTGCAAGCTCAGCGACTTTGAGTTGATCTGATATGGTGGTTGAATACTACAAAAGTCATCTCTTATAGTGACAACCTGAAAAAATACAGACACACAAGCCCTTATAATTTAATAATAATAAAGTATTTTATATATAAAGCACTTTACCTCTGTGAAACAAGTCTCAAAGTGCTGTATCATATACGTACATCATAAATGTTATCCTTTCATATGAAGACTCTGCAATAGACAAATAAGACTAAGGATAATGAGGATAATGGATATAATAAGGATAATAATAAGGATAATGTATATTTTGCTGTGGAATTGTACAATTTCGATACATACTGTCATCTGCAGTCATCATAACGACATTAGTGGCTGAAGAAGTTCAAGGGAAGTTCTCTGCTATCTGCTGTGCACCTACAGTACATAAAACAATATGATTAAAAACTCGATACATACAGTGCCCTACACAATTATTGGCACCCCTGTTTAAGATGTGGTCGAGGAATTCTAAAAATTCTTCCTTTTTTTTTAAACAACATAGAACCCAAATGCAAAAAAGGAGAAAAAATAAATAAAAAATTTAGAAAAAGAAAAACTTCAAATCATGTGTCCCACAATTATTGGCACCCCTGATGTTAATACTTAATACGTTTAGTCAACCTAATAGTATTACTTTTGTTTTGAATTAAATTTATGTTACAGTTTTCGTTGTATACTGAGGAGTACATGGAGTGTGGAGTTTACTTAGAGAACGCTGACAACGGTGAGTGATGTTAGACAGCACAACAGATTTTGCTCATGTACAAATGTGTTAGAGCATGTTTGTCTGTTCATCAGAGTTTGGGAAACATTTGTAAAATAACATTTATCATAAAGCTTAGAAACATACAACATGCATAACTGAAAAATATTAACAAATAACATAAATCTTCGGTTGGCCACTTGCCTATTTTCACCCTAGCAAGACATGGATGTATGTACCAAAGTAGAAGTCGTCAGCTTTAGCCTTGATTCAGCTTCATCCCTCCAGACTCTCTCCACAGTGAAGTCACTCCTTGTATCCGTCACCAGATCACACCAAGCTAAGCCAGTGACCATCAGCTGACCCTGGACTTGCCAGTGGTAGGTGTTTTTTTTTTTTTTTTAAGTTAGCTTGACCCCCAATAATATTGATGTGTTGTGCCTCTCCAATGTCGTTCACATCAGGGCACTTAACCTCAACTAGGCCATAGGGAGGATCTTTGTTTGGGTCCACCACTTTACCATCTGGACTGGCATCGAGATGTGGAGCATCGGGGTGGATGATGAGGCCGCACGGAAAAACATTAACTGCAAATGTTTCTGCATATCGGTGAAGAACCTCTGGCTCAAGCCCCACTCCTCTACGCATTGCTTTGATCTGGGGGGCACCTTTAAAGGAGACATATCATGAAAAATCCACTTTTTTAGCCCTTAAATGCATTTTGTTGTATATTTGGAGTGTTTATAAGTACAGAAAAGATGAAATTATTCTCTTCGGGTGCTTCGTTTATATCTTTATATTCTGTTTTGGTCATATTTTTCAACCTGTTCGGATTTTCCTGTTGTCTATTACGTTTTTTGAACAATTACGTCACAGTATTTGCAGCGGAACTGACAAATAAGGACATTGACTACCGGTCCAACACTTCGAGCAATCCGCCATTATTATTTCTCGCTCCGATTTTGTAGTCCAAGCTCAATGATGCAGAAGTTACGGGAGGACTAGTCAAAATGTTCGGTTGTTGGATGTAGTGACCTGAAGCACTTCAAGGATCCCCAATCCAACAACCTCCGCCAGTATAAAGAATGGTTTGCCGATCGACTTCGTCTGAATGAGGGGTAAATTCCTTCTATCATATAGCTTCTGTGTTTTCTGACGCGTTCTAAACGCAAGTTATCATATTATTATCATACAGATTTTTAGTGGTAAGATCAGACTGCAGTCATTTATCTTGTCAGAGTGCTTGTTTTAACAAGAGAAATAGTCGACTTTCACTAATAACACAACATAGTTAACTTAACTTTACATACCACTGCATCCATATGAAGACGTTGTTCTGCAGGTTTGTCGTCGTCTTTTTCAAATCGCTCGCTCTGGCTCGAATATGTAACGCTTGATGGATAAGTCTTCCGTTGTTGACATTTTGTTAACGTGTGAATAAAAATGTTCTTTGAAACTATAGTAATCGTATATCTCTTATCAAACTACAATAATGGCTGAACGCGGGGAGTTGAACCGAACGTGAACTCAGCGACCTGGAGAGCGGGCGGGGAAAGACGCAACTCCTTTTTATTTAAAGGGGACGCTTCGAATCGGGTTGCTCACAGAAGCACATCAGAAAAGGGGTAGAAAAGGGGCCTGTTGAGCTATAATAATGAGGAATTCAGACCCAAGCATTGCAGTTATGCTTTATATAGACCACAAATGTATGATTTATAAGTAAAAATGAATGATTTAAAAGCACGATATGTACCCTTTAATGATCCGGCCAGCTAGTGTCTTTGCAGTGGACTCTGATCTGACATGAGCAGCTTCATGGAACTTGCTTGCTGTAAGACGGAGACGACGCATGCTGAACCAGAGTGGGCTTTTGGATTGATCCCTTGTTCCCTCCTCAACGATCCCTGATATTTCAGGGGTCACCTCCAGACTCTGCATAATAGAGTTCAGCCCAGCTACCAGGGACAAAATGTGTATTGTGGGACAGGTAATGGCGGGGAATTGTGGAGCATAAGGATGAATGAGCACATCCTTTGGCAGCACAGCTGGACACTGGTAAGACAGCAGTGAACCTTTTGGGACCTCTCCAAATTTAGTGGACACCATGCTTACAGCAGACATTCCATCAATAATCTTAGCTATAAGTGGTTGTGGTCGAAGGGAGATGAGGGATGCTGCTCCAGCAATTACATCTTTGTCAGGCAAAGGTCCTTGAACAAAAAATGTTCATGCCTCAGTATGTTAACTATCAGTGTGTCTTACCCACTGTGAAGATGTATTGTATTAGTATTTGGAGATTACCTCCATATGCTCCATACATAGTAGACTGCACACAGCCCCTACCAGAGGCTTTCGGCTTGCGCACTACAAGCTGATCCACTGGTTCAGGAGTGATGCCCTGACAAAACATGCATATATCGCATTTGGTTGTAATCTGATTTGCACATGCATTTGCATACTTTTTTTTATTATTAACTGTTGAAATATATTATTAACATATATTTCACATCTTTATTTACTTTTGTGTGTTCATTTAGGGTGTACACTGGGATTTTTGGGGGACATACAAAAATATGTTTTTGTAACAAATGTTTTTAAAACCTAATATCACTAGTGTAAATTTTTTTTTTTATTCTTAGTTTATTTAAAATGGCAAAGATAAATTAAATTCACTGTAAAAATATACAATTCTAAGTAACTTTCATTCATGGTGATGACATGAAAATTAACCATGCATAATCTAGTGTAAGATTGCTGCACTCCTGGACAATTAAATAAGATGTTTTATTATTTTTTTAAACCACTAGATACTCATACAATAAGACATCATTTCTATTTATTTACTGATTTGTTGCGTGTAGATAGATATAGTAAGTGCCATCAAGTGCAATGCCATTTTATTTAATGGAACATTGTTTTGTTTCCAACTATAACTGCTGTTATTATTGATACTGAGACACGTAATACATTACAATTTATTTTGGTTATAAAAAATGTACCATTCATCATTAGCTAAATCCAGTATGTATTTACCTCAAGTTGATGTCGTTCCTCACGCTTTCTTAGTGACCTATAACATCTGGCCCTAATAACCACAGTCCCTGCAATAATATTTGAGACTAAAGTGTCCAAAAATAAAAAATAAAATACACATAAAAACATGGTAATTTTTTTATTACAACGCTTCGAAATTCATGCATAAAACCAACAAAAGATAAATTATAAATTTACATTTTCTGAAGAATGTCCAAGAATGAATGGGATCGTAATGGGTGATGGCGCGACCGGAAGAATTGTTACCCTACTTCCGGCTACACTCGCCATCTTGTGAAATAGGCCTATTGAAAAAAATACACCAGCCGCATGAAAAAAACTATTTGGTGGACACACAGCCTAACTGGTTACTCTCTGCTGTCTCAGATGACGACATCTTTTCCTGTTGGCCAACGTAACTTCTGTTGGTTGCAATTCTCAACCTCACCATTAGATGTATAAATCACTATCGCTATAAATCACACACTGCACCTTAAACATAGAAAAGTTCATTTCTGACCCTAGTGCGTGCCAGACAATTGTGCCAATAAATCTTCGACTCCATAGCTGCTTTTCCACAGATCGGTTTATCTATTCCATTCCACGCTGATCTGGCCCAGCCGGTACGGTTATGGTTTCTTTTTCCACTGTGGGATTGGGACTTTTTGATTTGTATTACATTTGTGTCAGTCATTGTCTTGATAATGCAAGAGTCAACAAACATTATAAAACGATTAGTTTCAATCCTTGATTCTGATTGGTCAATAGCTGTGCTTTATTCATGATAAAACACGGAAATGACTGCTTTACCCATTGGTTCTATTTATCACTGCGCATCACTGTGGTTCCTATGTTGTTTTTATTTAAGCTTTTATGATTATTACACATTGGAACATTGTTGCAGTTCACGGTCAGGGACTATTTTTTTCTAGCGGAAGGAAGGCTTTTAGTGATTTTACTTCATGAAAGTTGCACTAATACATATTTTTTCACTTTAATATTTTTATTGTGTGGTAAGCGTTTTATAAAAGCAATAAGGTACTCGAGGCAAGTGCTGTATCGTGAATAAGTAAAGTTACTCTGCTTCGCATCGTGCCTAACAGCGCCCTCATCCGTTACTTATTCTCAATACAGCACAGCCCTTTTGTACCTTATTGCTTACGTATGAGATGTAAAAGTAAACCGTGTTATGGTGGATGATCAGATATTTATTAACTTGTGTTTATGTTACTCAAATAGCATGCTTGTCCAGCTTCTGAGGAACTGGTAGACAAGTGACAAAGTGGCGACGTCAGCTTAGTTAGCCAACTGTGCTGAGATTTCTGGTCCGAAAGCGGTTTGTAATTTGTTATTTAATAATTACATACAAGAGATCCTGTATTCTACAATATAAATTTAAAAATGACGTGTTTTTTTGTGCAATTTATCTTCTAAAGGTAATGAGTGCCACAGAAAAAAAACCTGAAACCCAGAAACGAGTTTGCATTTATACTTTCTGCTTCCATTATACTGAAGGTGATGGGTTTTGAACAATTCTGAAATACAGTATAAGGTGAACACAAGCTCAGGATATTTTCTCATTTTATTCTACAAAATAACATGGATCAGTAATACACCATTCATTATTTTTAAATACATTTACGTACCTTCAAAAAATTGTCCACCAAGTAATTGAAAAATCGAAATACCTAAATATATAATAACATAATAATAACTAAAATTAATTTAATTTATTCAAAAATTAGGGCATTCAATTTCCAATAATTATTTTTTTTATTTTGTGAAACAATATTTAAATTAAGTTTACTAAAGGGCTGATTTACCCAATGTTTTAATTTTAAAGATAGTGTTTACTATTATACTAACGCTTATGACAAGTCTAAGGAATATCCACATTTTTTCATTTAATTTTTATTCATCTGTATTGTATTTTTTAAATATATAAGTGAACATTTTCACTTCCTACTCTCTCAATTTTTAAATTGATGTAGATTCTCAAACATTTTTATTTAAATACATAAAATGTGACAGATTCTTGAAACAATATGAGAATTGTTTTATTAATTTACTGTTATTTAACATTAGCATTTTTGTATTAAATCACATTATTGCAGCAACATTTTAATATTTTATTTTCATTAATTATCTTAAATTAGGCTGTTTGTTTGTTTGTTTATTTTGCTTGTGATCACCCTTTTTTGTGTATTTTTTTCTCTTGTCTGTTACATGTGAACCTTTCTGTTGACACTCCTTAGTCCTCCTGAAGAAGATGTTTTTATATTTTCATCTGTAATACATGGCGCTACTAACTTTCGGGTTGGCCTACGTCATTTCTGCGTCATCACGCCTTAATTTCTTCTCACTCCAGTCCAGTAGCGGCGATAAAGCAACAAACACTGATATTCGAGAAGAAGAAGAAGCGGTGCCATCTTGTTCCGCTAGAGCGTCTAGCGTTAGCTTTAGTGAGTGTGTGTCGCTCAACAACAGCACACTTAATAGTGGATAGCAGCAGGTATTAAGTAAAAATATACAACGTCTAACTTTGGATATTCTCAGAAGGACGTTTGTATCTAGTGAATAGTAGGAGTTATGTGAATCGGATAAAAATATCTCATACTGTTAGCTACTCTGAACGCGAAGACCCGCGTTTGAACAGGCCCAAATAACTCGAGCTGTATGTTAAAATTATGTCTTCGTCACATACAATTGTAAAGATGGACTTTATAAAAGAAGAGAGTGAAGAGATGACTATTCCAGAGCCACCGGATGTGAAAATTGAGCAAACAGATGAACAAGAAGGTTTGGTTCTTCATTATTTACTGTGTTTGGTTTGGTAACAAAGCTTCACTGCTAGTTTTGGTGGCAGTGAAATAACAGTTAACGTTAGATGGTATATATTGACGTAACTTTAGAGGGAAAATGCATGTTTAGATGCATAACTAAGTTATAGTTTTGTATGCTAGTAATGTGCCAGGTCTGACGGCAATAATACAACTATCACATAATCGATAGAGAAAGTTCCATGCGACTCAGTATAATCCATTTCTGAAGGCATGTCTAACGATTGAATTTGGCGTACATCAAATCATCTAATTTAAGAAAAATAAATTAATTGACCGTTCTAGAGAGTAAAGTTAGCAGTTCGCGGGACGCGCATTGGAAAAGCCCCACGCGCTCTATTTTGATAGATTACTCTGCTGAAAAAAACTAACAATAGACACCCTTATAGAATTTGTAATTGGTTTAATGCTTATAATGGGAATTATTTTGGTTTCGATGGAGACTGTAATGGTCTCTTCTGGTTATTTTTTTTGTCTTCTGTTGGTGGTATGTTAAACAAACATCAGAAACCCTATTAAATCCTAATGGAATATCCCCCAAAACATAACAGGACAAGGGTTGCCAGGTCTGTGTAACACAACCACGCCAAAGGAGTGACTTCAGAGTGTGTTGCCAGCCCACACCCAATTTATTTGGTTTATATTACAGCAATCTTACAATCTTAATACACTTATTATTCATAAATATGCAGTGTCATAATTACATCTCTTATGTTTATAACAAACCAAACCGTTTGAAAATCGTTAGAAAATTGAGTAAGTTATGGTTATTTAAAATAGTACATGTACCATTTAACACAATGTTGCGAGCTGCCTGTGACAAGATGGCCGCCAGGTGCAGACCACGACCTCCATTGGCCAGCAGCGCTGACGACACATATAGCCTTAATATACATATGCATTGAACTGTTGGGTGAAGCGGTCATGGCCGTGTTTTATCGCGAATAAAACAGCTATTGTTCCAACCCTTGATTCTATTTATAATAAGTGATAACTAGCAATTTCATTAACAATCATTTGGATGTTTTGATTAACTTAACACGAATCAAGTTAGATGAGTTTACTGCACAAACAATCGCTTCAGGCAGAATGCCGTGTAATATGTGTGGTGCTAAATCTGGGGAACAAATTCTTCATTTGTGGCCACGATATATAGGCTAATTCTATATGAAGTCAAGCCAAATTTATTTGTAGAGCATTCAATTCACATCATTTTAAAGCAGTTTTACAAAAAAAAAATCATATAAGATTTAATATTGGGCAGTTTTAGAGCTGGGTGATCTAAAGAAACATGTTGCTTATTTAAATGATACACTGTTTGAGATTTAGCTGTATTATTAATTTACCCAGCGGATCCATCAGTGCCACTTTTAGTGAGCAATGAACATGATGAAACTAGCATTGCAAAGAAGACATATTTTATAGGCTGATCGTCATGCAGGCCACTGTAATTTTACATCTTTCATTTTCCTTTTTTCATATAGATAATAAACAGAAACTCTGGATTTTACACAAATGATGATAATTCACTATTACAGTTAGGCCGTGTGTCCACCAAAGCGTTTTTCCACGCTCCTGGCGTATGTTTACAATCATTTTCAATGGGAGCGCCGCGTTTTTTAAACACCATGAGCGTAACGAAGCGCCGAGCATTTTTTCACGCTGAAGCGCCGAGTGCCCAGCGTTTTTTACTGGTCGCCGAGAGTTGAAAAATGTTCAACTTTGGATAAAACCCAGTGCTCATCACTGTCACTTTTTACCCAGCCGTCCAATCACAGTGGAGGAGGGGCGGGACTAGGGCTGGGTACCAAAGTTCGGTACTTTTTAGGTACCGACCGAATTGCCTCGGTACTACTGAGCATCGAAACATGTCTTGTTTTTTGATACCAAATTTCGGTACCTAAGTGGTTAGTCTCGTCAACGTCAGTGAAAAAATTAGCACGCAGCATGATAGGCTGTGGCGGAAAACTAGTTAACGCGGCTGCTCAGAGACAGCTCGTCGCACGTGAGTGTGTGCGTGCGTGTAAACGTCCCAACCCAGATGGATAGAAAATATGTGGAAATGATCCAAAGTGTACCTGTGTGCCAGACTCGATACCAGAAGCACGCGATGCAATATTTTCGACAGGATAATTGCCGCGAAGACCAGTAACAGAGTAAATCTGATAAGCGCACAGACACTTGTTGAGAGTACAAAGTCCATCTTCCACTGCAGGAACTGGAGCGCGTCACAGATGAACCGACACTCACCATATAGGATACTTGCCTCATAGACATGAGAAATAGGTCTATAGACGATCAAAATATCGTCGCTGCCCGATGAAACTCACGTATGTCCAAAACGGTTACTTTTCAGGAAGTGAAAAAAACATGTTATCTCAAAAACAGCTGAACGCAGTTTTTTCATGCTTGGCACAACATCTTTAAATGTAACCATATTCTTGCCAGTGTCATGATATAATCCATATTTGACCCAAAATCGAGTTTAAATGGACATACGTGCATATTGTATAGTAACGGTGGTCGATACGTGTTCTTCCGATCATTAATTAGAATGACCAAATCGCGTTTCATATTGACAGATGAATAGGCTACGCTCAGTTTATTAAATGTCTCTTGCAAACTATTAAGAGACAATGAATCATACACTGACATGGCGATGCTAGACTGATACTTTATTTACACAATCTTACCGTAATTTTGTCGGATATGAACAGCATTTTATTACAGATATGAGCTAAATTTTATCATCAGCTAATTTCAAAATCAAAGACATACATCAGTAAGAGCTCGGCAACAGCCTGCCCTGGTAAGATCACTTCGTTTCTTTACTTGAAGATGATTGTGTGTATGAGATGATTGTGTGATTGTGAAGATGATTGCGTCTGGGACTTACTTTCAGTTTCGCTCAGCTGCTCATCTGCGGTGATGCGTGTCGCAGTAGCGCCGTCATATCTGACTATAACGTGTCATATAGCCTATATAACACGCTCTCACTCGTTTATTTTTTTTAGCATTTTTGGGAAAAGTAAAGTATAGGCCTACATATGTGGTTTCAATAACCAGATTGCGTTTACTAGTAAAGATCCGAACACAATGCGAGCCAGACTACCTCCAGATGGTCAGGCAGATCCGATCACAATTCGATCATAACGTATTTATACCTTGCATTAACATGCCTTTTTTATTATCCGGATAACTTATCTGGATACAGATCGCATTTTAATACCAGGTGTAGGGGTCTCAGAGACGAGACCGGCGAGAAACTTCACGAGACCGGCGATCTGCCTCCACAGGGCGGGGAGATACTATACTGCCTATGGGAGATACGCTGCGTGATGGACAGCTTTGACAGCAAATGGAAATACGTGGAAATCAGATGACATGATTTCACAACTTTTCATTGGTCATTTAGATAATGTGACGCATGCAGTACACGGAAATGAACCTGGACATTCTATCCGTCAAAAAATCTCAAAATCGCCAAAAATGGACATACGCGGTTTTCATCGGACAGCGACGATATGTGTACTTTTAAACAAAACAATTAGAAATGAATAGTTTGATTACCCTGATCCATATAACGTTAGGTGCCCACATTCACTGCTGCAGGAATGACGAGTCAGCATCGCCATAATCATATTTGCTGCCAGCAGACTTATTAAACACTTGTTCATTAATAAACGATTAAAAATATATCATTGCTGATGTTTACCGACACATAATCATTAGGCTTCTGTTGCCAGTGCTTTGCGGCAAGCTTCACGTGTGCTGTGCGCGAGGCATATCCCGCCCCTCAGTAGCCTATATTTAATTTAATTCACATTTATTTGTATAGCATTTTTCACAATACATATCGTTTCAAAGCAGCTTTACAGAAAATCCATGTTTCTAAATTACAATTTGAGTGATGATCTGTTATTATCAGAGGTGACAGTGTAATGCATTTCAATTAATTTTCATTCAGTTTCATTGTTGAACAGTGCATTAAGATAAGGCAGAAAGAATCGTGCTGTTAAATTATTAGGAAACATAGAAAACTTTAGCATTAGTGCTTTTTACATACTCAAAATATGAGTGTGAAAAAGTCAACAACTGAAAAATAAAATAAAAATGTAGGTAATATTATATTGATAAAACTGGTTACATAATATTGGTATCGAAAAAGGTATCGTTCAGGAACCGGTATCGAAGTCAAGGTATCGTATCGGTATCGAACATTTTGTTACGATACCCAGCCCTAGGCGGGACTAAACCACATTGACCAACTGTCACATTCTTTCTGTACAACTACATCAACCAGCAGTGCTAACCGGACAAAATGGATGAAAAATACATTTTTAGTATGAAACAAATTATCTGCAAAATTAGTTACAAGTAAACTGTACTGTGGGCATTCTGTGTCATAGCAACGAAACGTCTCAATGGAAAAAACGCTGCGCTGTCGAAACGCTCTCAAGCGCCCAAAGCACGTCGTCTTCAGCAGAGCATCTGGCGTTTTCAGCTGTCTAAAAACGCTTTGGTGGACACACGGCCTTAGAGATGTTCCTATACCTTTTTTCCCTTCCCGATACCGATTCCGATACCTGGACCCAGGGTACTGATCCGATACCTGGTTGTGTATCTATACAATTCATACTAGCCCTGTATGCATTGATATAGTTATTTTATAGGGATGCACCGAATATTCGGCCGCCGAAAATTTTCGGCCGAAAATGGCCCAAAAGTGCATTTTCGGTTTTCGGCCGAAAGACTTTTATCACCGAAACAATACGGCCGAAATATTGTGATGACGCAAACAGAAACCGCGAGCCGCACGTGCTTGTCTGAAGCAACGTGTCTGAGGTGTGGACGCATTTCAGTGTATCTGAAGCCGCGAGGAGACGGAAGCCTTGTTTATCCACCTATATCTGCTCTAAACCATAGCTCTAAACAATGCGCGCCGCCATGACGACCACTCCGGTTGCGTGGGGGTCAAGAGCGGTGCACGCGCTGTCTGTGGAGACTCGCGCTACGGAGGCAGGCGAAAGTATAAACAAGGCAGCGCGAGTCTCCACAGACAGCGCGCGCACCGCTCCAAACGGTCGAGGCGTTTATAGACGAATCCGGCGAAAAAACCGGAAGTAAGCGGGCGCCATTACTGAGATGTTACTGGGTAGCGTTGCTCCATTGCCTTCTATTGTTTTATTTGCAACTTCCGTCCACAGGAATAAACAGCCCGCGATTTACGACTGTCACTAACGTTACAACGTTACCCCTTGTATAGTGTCGAGTGGGTAAACAGTTTCCGTTATAAATTGTTTCAATGGTGGCAGTAAAATTTCAATTTTGAAGAGAAAACATTGTGAATACCCCGGGTCGACTGCCCCTGTCAGGTGCCGTACGGTTTACAAAGATTTCCTGGGCGAGTACAAGACGCGGACATTCGCGTATAATAATTATTTAATGACATAAGTAAAAAAAAATATAATAAATGTGTGATATAGTGATCAGCAACATCTCCTCTCTTGCTATTTTTTCTATTTAATTAACATGCTATGGTCATTAAATGGCTTTCCTGAGCTAAATGTAACGTTATGTGAAATAATTGTTCTCCTGCTGTTATATTGACCTCTTTCCATGGTTTAAAAACACTAGTTGGTCGATATTGTGTATACTTTCTAGCTGTAACGTTACCTTACTCATGCCCGTTGCAATGTAAAAATGAGATAAATAATGAACACAAATGAAAAACATGAATTTGTTTATTTGATTTAATTTATTTATTTATTTATTGTTGCCAAATGGACAGATCTTTTTTTAGTTTATTCGGTAGCAAACGTTAGCCTAGCTAGCTTGCCAAGCTATTTTCATAAATAATCTGTAAGATCGTTTGTACCTTCATCTGTGACTGGAGGCCAGTGTCCAACATCATCAACCCAACAAGTCTGCCTGGCTGTAGCTGTCATCGAGGGTGCGTTATCATCTTATCTCCGAGGTTTGTTTACATACCGGTGCATATGTCTATGCCGGTGTGACAGCTCAGTAATGGCGTCGCCACAAGATGGCAGCCTACACAAGGACGCTCGTCGGATTCGTCTATACTTGACGCGCTCTCCGTTGTACTATTCCTTGAAACGACAGTGGACGACTCGAAACCGTCCTCTAACCATTAGGAATCGGTGAGAAGAAGAAAGATAAACACATGACAATGTTTATTTCTTTTAGTATTCCGCCACCTATACAAAAATAATCATGTAAAACCCAGTAAACCCTGAGATTATTACTTGTGACATTACAAAAAAATATGTATGGGAATTGGGAACATGTATGTATATAACTAAATTAATGCTCTCTTAAATATTTTCTACATTCACTAAACATGTACATTTGTATTAAACATGGACCATTGTTCATTTAAAAAGGCTTTTATGCTGTTGTATGCTAAATTTTTAAAATGTAACTAATTTAGACATGCAAACTGGGTGCTGGTGTGATGAGAAGTTTGCACTCGGCTTTGTTTTTGAGAGAACATTTCATTTTAAAACCTTTCTGCAGGCCAGTAGATTATTATTTAGTGTACACATGAGTGGGGTCAAGTTAAACATTTTAGTTTGAATTTTATACTGTGCATTGTGCAAAATAAATATTTGCAAAGTTTGTAATTGATTTATTCTTTGAAAATGTTATATTAATTTATGCAATTGCAATGCCTTGATTTTAGTAAAGTTTGTACACAGTCATAGCCATAAATGCAATGATACTAATAATTGGCATTATTTCGGTGTTTCGGTTTTCGATTTTCGGCCTTGGTTTCCTCTTTTTCGGTTTTCGGTTTCGGCCAAGAATTTTCATTTCGGTGCATCCCTATTATTTTATGGTGTGCTTCAGACTTATCCCTTAGTAAAAAGTCCTTTAAAGTCTCAGTCAAGTCACCTTGTATAGCACTTTATACAACACAGGAGAAAAAAAAAATGATGAAAACTTGATCAAATAAAATACTTTCAAATGATGCTGTAAGGCAGCTTTAAAAAGACTTGTGTTATTTTTTTTTTAGCTCAAATCAGTTTAGCGTTGATTCAGTTCAACAAAGTGCATGGCGTAACTTTGATGACCTTTTGTGAAAATCGAAAGTGCCCCAGTTATGCTATTTTAAAGGTTCCTGATTTTTCAGAGGTCTCCTACATGATTACATGCATCAAAGTTCAAAAAAACACTTTCATTTCCTTAAATCCCTCCTTTCTGCGAGTTTCTCTGCTCTGATTGTCTATTGTCATCGGTCTACCGCTTACAACGTGGAAATGAAACGACCATTACCATTGTTTTATTAGGGACGGCTGGATAATACTCTTGCACCACAGATTCTGTCGATTGAGCTTGTCTTGTACTGAGCATGGAACATTCCTTAATATTATTTCCATTAACTTGACAATCATCAGTTTGTGATTTTAACTTTTACTTATTATGTTCACATTAGGGCTGACAGAAGTGAAAGAGGAAAGTGAAGAACAAAATGTGGACGAGGATCCTCATATCGTCCTTACTGAACGGCAGGTGTTAAGTTGCTCCGAGTCTGGGAGAAGGTTTGGGCACAAAAGATCTCATAGAAGTGGATTTTTCTTCTCCTGTCTTGAATGTAAAAGGAATTTTGAGTCTAAAGAGCACCTGATGGATCACTTCCGCACTCACTCTGGAGAAAATTGCTCAGAGGTCACAACAAATGTGTTTCCAGTGCGAAATGGAGCTCAAAAAACGGTCAATATGCCCTTCGCCTGCCAACAGTGTCAGAAATGTTTTTTGTGTAAGGAACACCTGATGGAGCACTACAGACTTCACACTGTAGATAAACCTTTCCCATGTGATCAGTGTGGGAAGAGTTTCATTCATAAGCAAAGCCTTAAGAATCACTTGAGAGTTCACACGGGTTTGAGACCGTACGTGTGCCAGCTGTGCGGGAAGAGTTACATACATAAAGATAATCTTACCGATCACATGAGGATTCACACTGGAGAGAAGCCTTTTGCATGTGATCAGTGTGGAAAGAGTTTCACACACAAAGGGAGTCTTCTGCATCACATGAAAATTCACACCGGACTGAAGCCTTTCACTTGCCGTCAGTGTGGAAGGCATTTCACGCACAAAGGAAACCTAAAGATTCATATAAGACTGCACACTGGAGAGAGACCTTTCACATGCACTCAATGCGGGAAGAGTTTCATCTATCATGGAAACCTGATAGGTCACATGAAAAAGCATTCAGGAGAGAAACTATACCACTGTTCTCAGTGTGGAAAGAGTTTCATCGAGGCTCGACATCTCCAGAAGCACGAGAAAACTCACGAAACCGTGAAGCCGTTTGTTTGCTCTGAGTGTGGCAGAGGTTTTCTATGGCTCCACAATTTTAAAGAGCACCAGAAAATCCACACCGGCGAGAAGCCTCACGTGTGCTTCGACTGCGGGAAAGCCTTTACGAGAATCATTTACTTGAAAAGGCACCAAAGAATTCACACTGGCGAGAAACCTTACAAGTGCGCACAATGTGGATTGTGTTTCACGGTTTCTGATTCCCTGAAAGCCCACGAGCGAGTGCACACCGGAGAGAAGCCGTACAAGTGCCCGTCATGCGAGAAGTGTTTCGGACGCTTGAGTACTCTGCTGACTCATAAGAAGAAGCATTGTCCAAATTTGCCGAAGTAAAGGTTGTGATTTTTTTTTTTCTTTGGTTTATTTTGGGGGCTAGCAGTTTTATATCTGCATTAACATAACTTACATACTTCATCATATTTGTTGTAAGGTGATGCACGGAAAGAATGGTGTTGGAAGCTTTAATGGTTGGTGTCCGAAAAACTGGGAACTTTCTCACAAACCTGAGACTTTCCTCTGTGGAACACAAAGATGTTTAGCAGATTCTCCAGAGTGTTCTTTGGTATGAACTGGGGATGTCAAGCTCCAAACTGGAGCCAAAAAAGCACCATGAATGAAGGTAGTCCAGTGTTAAAGAGGATAGTTGTTATTTGCTGTAAATTTTCTTCTCTGCTGTAGCTTTCAAAACTCACAAGTAATCGCTGTCCTTTGGAGTATGGCATGCCACACCAGGTTTGGCATCACAAAAATCATTGGCTCTCGCATGTCTTATAAATAATGGCACAGCTGGCATGTTTATTTTTTTTTAAACATTGGATTAATTATTAATTTAGCTAAGTTGGTGTTCCGGGTCAAAAATGACTTTGGAATTTGGACATGAGTATTATTTTTTTGACTATCTGTTCCGTCAGATTTTGTGCTGCAAAACATTAATTAATCATGACTGCTGTGATCTTGTCCATGCTGGCAAATAATCATAACCACTCAACATGAATTATGTAAATAATCTTAATATCACTGCCATTCAAAACCAGGGTCTACCATGTGTGGATAGTGAACCAATCACTGAAAATCATTTTGTTTCGGAATTAACGTAAACACAGATATCGAATACAAGTCCTGTCTAAAGTGAGTGTAAACAGTCGGGCCGAAAAATCAGATCTGGTCGAAAGATCGTATCTGTGCATTAAAGGAGAACTCAAGTGCAAAATGAACCTTTGGTCTAATAAAACTTTGGTACCTTGTCCACCGTTCTCTTAGATTTGTTTTCATGATAATCAAATGTAAAGAGTTATCTCTAAAAACTGTTTAGCGTATAACACTAGTATGTGGGGGTATTTAATAAGTAAAAGGAAATCACTAGTTAATACAATTAACAAGGCTCAAAATAGCCCCACAGCAACATAATAAGGGTCCCTGCATGCAAAACAAAGCATTGAGAACTTTGTAAGTGTACAGGCTGTTTAATAAGAAGATGCTTTATAAAGACAGTCCACTTTGACTTGTTCGACTTGTCGAGACTGTTTTCTTCTGTCTGTATACACAAAGTGGACTGTTTGTATAAAGTATCTTCTTATTAAACAGCCTGTACACTTACAAAGTTAGACTTGCAGTGTACATGCAGCCAGTCAGATCCAAGAAGAAATTCAGAACATGTATTAACTGAAAGAGAACAAGTTGTTAGAACGATTGAATTCAATATTAGCGATAATATCGACATGTTATCTAAAGGAATATCATTTTAGAATATCACCGGTCATTTTTAACCAGGAACACCAAGTGTAGCAATGTGGGGGAGGAAAAAATAATCTCTGGTTCAAAATGAACACATCATATTACTAATAAAATAAGGTTGTTTTGGGCATACTAGTTTTCACACTGGTGGATAACAAAAATCAGTCAAGCCCAGGCGTTTGTGAGTTTATGGTTGGATAGGATGCATTAATTACATTATTTAGATGTATTATAACCAAGGCCACAAATATGTAGTGTGCAAACTGTATAAATGAAGCTAATAGAAATAAAAAAGGAGCAAAATCATCTTGTGTGTGTTTGTAATATTTATGAAACAAAGATTGGGTGTGAAATAAATGTGTATACTCTTGTTAATTGTAAATCATAGTTTTTTAGTGATTTCTTGCAAACTTGTAACAATCAAAAAACTAAATAACTGATTTTTTATAAATAATTAATACAAAGGTGTTTTAGGCGAGATATAACAACTACTTGAAATTGTTTTTTTGCACCAAAAGAACACAATAAGGAAACAAGAAATACATTCACATATAATGTGATAATACATTCACAATTATTTGAGGAAGGGTAGAAGAAAAAATGAGAGGAGAAAAAAAAAAACTTTGATATTCATATTTTGTAGATAAAATTTCTGTGAATTAACATCTGTTCGAGTCCCACCTCGGGCAAGGCTGAAATCACCTAGTCTAGAAAGAATGTTGATTGTAAATGAAAGTTACCTGTCACCGAGATTTTACTTCTTTGTGAACTGACACTAATTTTTCACTGGAAACTGCATAAAAAACTGCTTAACACTTTCATGGATACATTATTTACATTACCCACACAAATCTCAGATTGCTTAAAATGACTTATACAAATGAGATATATAGGGCAATAAATTTTAATATTATATATGATACTGATAATGTTTTGACCCAGGCACACTGAATGATTTTCAGTTCTTTTCATTTGTAATAATATTTTGTAATATTACTTTTTTCACGTTTTCACTGTGTCTTCAATTAAATAATTATTTAACGGAGCCTTATGAAAAGAAAATATATTTCCCATATAGAGTATAAATTATCCATTTATTAAACGGTTTAACAGCGCTTAATGTGGAGTTTTGGCAAGCAGCACACCAGGAAAAGTTCAGGGGCTCCCAATGGCCAGTCAATGCTTCCCTCGGACAGTCTCTGTTACTGTAATGTAGTACCTGTCCATCTCCAGGACCTTCCGTGCACTCTTGTGGATGCCATCGCCAGATACAGGACAATATGAACTTCTACATACGGTAGGGTATCAATACCAGAAGCCTGTGTTTAAAAAAGCAGTCTGGAGATGGAGCTTGGCGTCACTAGAACCCTCAGGTTCTAGACGTCCAGAAATGGTGCAAAATGCGAACTTGAAAATAAAGGAAACCTAAAGTGCATATTGCCTTACCTTAATGCAATCTCTTGCTGAAAACACTTGAAGCCGTGTTACACAGTGTTGTTCTTCACTCTGAAAGATGCTGTGCCAAAGACTATTAAATTGCAGCTACTGTAAAGTTAGAATGTTATGTATAGATGAAGCATTACAAGCGTTGCTCCATTTCTGTTCTTGTATAACATGTAGCAGCATAAATGCACTCGGTGTCTATCAACTCTGTGTACCGTATTTTCCTTACAGCTATGCAAGCCAGAAGATACATAATTTGTGCTTGTTAAACAAACATGAATTTAGTGTAACAACATTACTGTACAGTTTAAAAAGCAATAGAACAAGCACACATTTCTTGAATCTAATCGTTTTATTCTTTTTTAATGTTATAATAAAATTCTCACAGCAAGTGCTACAGAAGCTTTCTCTGTGTGATAAATATAGTTTAAATTCCACGAACCGCATATCAGTTTTACTCATATCATTTTTAGTAAAAGACAAGACAGTCAACAACATGTCATAGTTTAACCTGCGCTAGTGCACAGATACAACAAACCATTCTGCGATTATCCCTCTGCCTGCCATAAGGTTGTCAACCACTGCACAATTGGATATCTTGGCTTTAAAATTGTAGGACCATCCACAATCCTAGAACTAAAGTCTAACAGTAATCTGTAACCAGTCATCTGTCTGTCTTGGTCTTATCTGGCTCCCATTATATGTGTCTGTAACCAGTTCACATTTTTCATTATATCTAGATTATCAAATGATTGAAATTACATTTGTTATAATATTCCCAGAGCAGTGTCCGGTGTTAACGCCCCACTGTCTTTGTACCTCGGTTACAAGTTCACAGACAGAACCTGGAAATCCATTTTGAAAGTAAATTCTTTGACTGCTGTTGTCTCCAAGGATCACTTTAAGAATGGCTGGGGTCGTCATTGTCCGTCTCAATCTGTGAAGATGGAAAAAGATTTATGTTTTACAAATTGTTGCATATTGATTTGTTGATCAACATTTTTTCTTGTAATGTATGTAGAGATAGCGGGTTTGTTAATTCAAATAACTAAGCTACATAGAATGGGAAATCAGACAGTATTAATTTTAGGACTGAAATTAATGATTATTTTCATTATCAATTAAACTGATGATTATTTTACTAATTTGTTGTTTGCTACAAAAGAGGTCAAATATTCCATGTCTTAAATGTGCATGGGCAATCTGAATGGATAACAGCTTGTATGCCCAAAGTGTGGATGTCTGAGTTTTTAATGGTTTAGTAATGACAATCTTCTTGGAACTGCTACTGGGCACCCTTTACACTGCCACATTCACTGGAGGGAGACAGAAAAATAAAATTAATTAATTTGAACATTTCCATAGAGAGGAATATTGAAAATACATAAATAGAAAAACACAAAACAGAATGCAAAACTTTGAATGCAGTTCAACCATTCGACTAATCGAAGATCGCGACTCATCCCTTGTTTCCTGGCAATAGAACCCATGAACTCAGCATTGCTAGCACCTTGCTTTCCAACTTATGATACAGTAATGCAATTTTTAAATTCGGCTTGGAGCAGCTTGGAAATTCTGCTTACTGTATACCTTGTAATGTGTCAGAATGTCCAGGTTGCTCTCTTTGTAAAATTTTGTTACATACATGAGTGAGTAGATTATGGCAGAATTGGTATTTTTGTTAACGTATTCCTGTAATGTGTTTATTTTTATTGCGATTTTCAAATGAGGAAATTGATGAGGACACTTTCATTCTGCTTGATGAGCCTACAATTGTTAACCTCACACCAAAGATTGGTCTTCGTCTGAAGTTTTTAAGTACCACAAAGACCTCATTAACCAACATGGGGTACACATGTTTTAAATGTGATTTAAAAAGTTTTTTCACACATCTGAGGGCAGTACATAACATAACGTCAGCATGCACACATTTTAAATGTTGTGAGCATGGGTGTAGAAGCACATTTATTACTTGAGATCATATAAACGACATCTTTTCAAACATGAGCCGTGTAGTGAAAAAGATGGACCTAGTGCTCCTGAAAACGAACAGCACAGAACTACAGCTAATCATGCTGTTTTGGACTCAAATGCAGATGGTCCAAATGATGATTGGGATGACCTTGGCCCTGAGGGGGTCATGGACAGGGTTGCTACATTCTTGGCCTGTTTGAGGTCCAGATCATCTCGCACTCAAGTGGCAGCAAAGGGACAATACAGATGTCCTACAGGATTTTTGTTATGGGGAGATTTGGCATGCACATGCATTTTTCTCTTAAAGAGTTTACCATTCCCTTGGTACAATGATGACCGAGTGAGACCGTAAATCCTTTAGGATCCAAAACTGTAGTGTACAAACTGGGCTTCCTTTACTGCACTATCAAGAGCTTGCCTCCAGTTGTTGTCAAGTTTGAATACACATTTTCTGTTGGCCGTTTATAAAACCAATGATGCCAAGACTTATGGTCTTAGTGCAGTCCTGAATCCCATCATTGATGAGCTGAAGTTTCTAGAACTAGAAGGCATCTCTATAGATATGCCTAATTTCCAAGGCACAGTAAAGTTTGGAGTTTCTAAGGTGTGTGGAGACAACTTGGGATTGAATAGCATTCTTGGCTATACACAGAGCTTTTCATGTATGCCGCTGGTGCAGGGTGCACAGAAATGTTTTACGGGTACAGACAAGTGAGGATCAGTCTCTACTTTGTGATGCAGACAATTACCAAGCTGATCTCTGTGAAAATATTCCTTCAGGTACAGGTGTGAGAGAGGGAAGTGTGTTAAATGGTTTACATGTCTTTCATGTGACTGATAATGTTGTCCCTAACATTATGCACGGCATTTAGGAAGGAGTAGGGTCGGTTGAGGTTAAGCTAGTTATAAACTCTCTAACTGAGAAAAAACATCTATCCCTTCCTTGATACCCTGAACTACATTTTGCATTAAGTGGAATCAACCTACCCCTATCAGCAGAAGGGATCTGCGTAAACCCGCCAATCTGCCTCCCAGATGTGGTGCTTATGAAGATTGCTACCATTAATGATTGGTGATCTCATTCCATGCTGCAACAGGTTCTGGAATCTTCTGCTACTACTATGACAGTGTAAGGATCTCATCTTTTGTCCATCTATTACACCAAGAGCCACAATCTTTCTAGCCTACATTATCCAAGAGCATCATTACCTCTTTTATGGAGCTATACCCACATCTCCACCAACGCCCCAAGCTGAATAGAAACATTGATTTTTGAAGCGTGTTAGCCAAGTCACTTGCAACTTAAGAACATAAGCAAGACTTTGACATTTTGGCATCAAATGATGCAGTGTTACACATTCCTCTCAGGTTCTGTGTTTGCACAAAACACTGAAGTGGGGGCAGGTCATTGTGCTTTTCTCGCTACTTTGGATGGTTTCAGAGACATTCAAAGAGGTCTCGAAGACACTCTACCTCAAACTGAAGTGTTTTTTTTACTAGCCTGGGTAAAGGACACAGTAAATTCAGTACATTTGAAGAAACTAATGGCATCTTGTATATTTCCTTACAATACAGGGTGTTTTCAACACTCTTAGGACAGTTTATGTTGTAAATATTTTTTAAACAGTATTTTTACTATATTTTGGCTCAAGATATTATTTTGGATCAGTTTCTTTTTTTAATGAAAAAAATTTGATGGAGTTTTAGAACACCATTAGATCACTTGATGGAGTTTTTCGCTTCCTTGATTTTGATTTTTTTTTTGATTTGATTTTATTTGACCACTTAAATATAAAAATATGAAAACCAGTAAGAAACCGTTTCATACATTAAAATTAAATACAAAGTAGTCAGGGATAACACAATAAAGCCCGAAGACTTATTTCCATTGTGGTCCCTTATAAAAGCAGCAAAAGAAATCAAGTGGCAACACATCACACATCAATCATTCGCATACGTTAACCAAATTCACATATATTATACAGAAAAATAAACTTTGTTATTATAAAAACTACATTTGGCCCCTAAACCATAATTTCAGACCCTGTTTAAAATTACCTATACTTTTTTCTGTCTTCAGAGCACTAGATAACCGATTCCAAAGGGTAGTTCCAACATAAAGAAAGGACTGTTTGCCCAGATTTGTATTAAATCTGGGGGGTACAAAATCAGTTAAGCTACCCCTAGTGGAGTACCTGTGAACTTCATCTACTCTATTAAAATAATTTCTAAAATATTTTGGAACATCTCCATAAACAATTTTATGTACCATTCTCAGCTGCAACTGAGCCACCCGATCCTCAACTTTCAACCATCCCACCCTTTCAAAGTGGGAAGATTCCAGATGAGTTCTGATGGGGAGGTCTAAAATTAGCCTTATTAGTTTATTTTGAGACGTCTGAAGCCTATGTTTCAGGTTTACTGTGAGACCATTGTACCATGCCCCACAAGCATAATCAAAAAATGGTTGAATTAAAGCTCCTGCCAAAACTAGCTTTGTTTTTTCATCCAAATACTTTGATATTCTGGCCAAAAAACGAACTCTCTGATTGACTTTGGTGATTACCTTTTGGGCCTGACCTACTCCAGACAAGTTACAATCTAACGTACATCCAAGATAACTGATTGATTCCTTGGCAGTAATTACACTATCTCCAGCTAGAACATTAAAACATGAGGCTTTCTTTAACTTCATCTTTGTTCCAAACAATATGGATTCCTTGCCACTGTTGTCTTTGGCTTGCTCAGTTGGGGATATTCAAATTAATTAACCAATCAGTAATGTTTTTCCACTAAGAAATGAACATTGTTATTATGTTTTGATTAATACTGTGAAGCTGCTTTGATGCAATCTATATTGTGAAAAGTGCTATATAAATATACTTGACTTGACTAATGTGACCACTACCACACGAGAGCTGTGTTTATGTGACGATCACCAAGTGGAGTGCCCGAGAGAACCACCAGAGGGCACTCCACATCAGAACTTATCACTTCCACAAGAACTCCGTTTCCCATCATGCCTCATCCCGGTGACTGATTACGCACACACCTGCACCTCATCAGACTCTGTATATAAACCACACTCACACAGTAACTCATTGCGAAGTATTGTTTTGCCCCGGCTGACATTCTGAGCGTTTTCTATTGTTTCCTGGATTTCCTGTATTTTGACCCGTGCCTGTTCCTCGACCTTTGTTTCTCTGTTTGCTGCCTGCCTCGACCTTTGCCTGTTGTTATTGGATTATGAACATTGCTGCCTGCCCTGATCATCTGCCTGGTATTGTACTTTGAGTTAGCCCTGTCTTCACTGCTGTATCTGCTGGTTCTGACGCATGCCTGCCTGACTACTCTTATTAATAAATGTTAGCTGCACATGGATCCGCTCTCGTCTATCATTCCGTAACAGTTTATATGCAAATGATCCACACAGGAATGCAGAGCTGTTACAGCCCTCATCACTTTAAAACAAAGAATCAGCGAGTTCAGTACTGTACTGCTTTTCATCGAGTTACTTGTGCTGTGCTGTTTACCTTGGATTTACTTCAGAAGAATTAGAAGAACATGATCATGATTATGAGAACTATGAAACATTGTAGCTGCTAGTTAAACTGGTGTCAGACTAAAATGTACATTATGAAATGTAATTGCAAAAACATGAAGCCTAATGCTAAATGTATATAGGCCTACATGTACCAAATAAGAATATTTGATAATTAATAGCAATGATGGTGGTGGTGGTGCGATAGACTTGTAGAGCAAGTTGTTGTGTAAAGTTTGCAACTGGACAAAAACTATGAGAAATGTGCGTACGGCTGACATGAAATTGGCGTGGAGGAACACACATTCTAACATTAATTTCACTGTTAATTCATCCGACCGTGAGCGTGAACGCTGGCGTATGCAAAGTTTTTGTGTGTACGCAAGATTGATACATGAGGCCCCTGGAACCTATTTGAAGGGGTGTGCATAAGACTGACATGACACTGTCATAAACATGACATATAACCTGTCATGAACATGAAGGAGTCTTTATGAATGTTTATGACTGTTGTCATTAAGTGTTGTCATGGGCTTAAAAAACATTTATGCACAGAATATAGAGGTTGACTGGAAAGAAGTCTTTAATGAAATGAAGACACTACGTAAAAGGAAAGTGTATAGTGGTTGGGGACTTCAACGTGTGGTGCACAAGGCTGGGCGCTTCGGGGGCTTTTACACTGGGCTGGTCTGAGCCCAAGCGCATTTGTTGCTGGCGCCCCCTACAGCACTGGGCTGGTTTCACACTCAACTTGATTCCATCGAACCCTGGTGCGTTTGCGTGCATATTATTACGTCATCAAAAACGTGCATGCCGCATGATAAAAAACAGAACACAGGTTTTTTTTATTAATATCAATATATATTTTTAAAGAATTTGCATAAGATTCCAAAAATATTTTTTTGTTTGTTTGTTTTGTGACTCTAAATGGGTGTTTAGGTGTAAATGGGTGTTAACAGGGCAATCAAATATTTGATAAGCCTTATCTGACAAGTCCACTGACATGGTCTAACAATATAGGCTTCAAGAAAATCAGTAAGTAACTTTACCATCACTAGTTCTAGGAGCAAAAAATAAAAAAGGTCTGTGCTTGTCAGGCTGGAAAGCTACATGTATAGCGCTAGGAGTATAACCAGTTACATTAGCTTGCCATCAAAATGAATTACTCGTAAGCACTGTAATTTCACCACAGCTTCAATAACTGCATTTGTTTATCATTTGAGCATAGACAGAAATCTAGCTAACTTTAGATCTCCATGTGGCATTGCGAAATGCTTTGCCACTTTTGTGACCCGTGGTGCAGTTCAAAGCCACATGTACCGCTTTCACAAGATGACAGCTAAACCAGGACTTAAAAGGTAAACTGATGGAGTTGATTTGGCACCACAAAATAGGTCTTCCATTGATCCATGGCAACTTGTTATGTTGTGCAGAGAGGAGGATGGAAAATTGAATATGGTGCCAAGGAGAAGATAAAAGGCTCTGTGATTGCCATTACTGGAGATAATCTGGGGTCACACAGTATTGGAGGGTTTACTGAAAACTTCAGTTAAAGCACACATTTTTTTCCAGTACCGTGTCAATGACAAAGTGTCTTTTCAAACCGATGCCTGCAAATCTGGTCCTAAAAGAATAGAGTTACAAAAACAGTGTGGCTGCATATGTAGATCAGGAAATAAACGGTAAAGTAAAATGTGACTTAATTTTCAATTATTTGAAATATTTTCATGTTTGCCAGGGCTCCCTCCATGCCTGGGTCATGACCTGTTTGAAGGGGTTGTTTCATTTAATCTTGCTATGCAATCACTTCACCTATAGTCTACTGAATCTATATCACAGTTAACATACCTAGGCAGTAGGGGTGTGACGAGATCTCGTGCTACGAGATCTCACGAGACTAAAACATGACAAGATTTCCCGTTGAGTGAAAAGCTGTCTCGCGATATCGCCATGACTGAGCGTGAGGGTGACATTACAATACAGTCCTTCCAGAAAAACGCAGAGATTTTTTGTGATTGTTGCGGGTAAAAATCCTTGATTATGCGGCCCGTTTTCTTGAAAAATGCGATGGAATATGCGGGATATTTATGCAATTTTATGCGATGAAATTGTGTGATTTCAGTCAGATCACAATTGAATATTACAGTTAGTGAACTGTATGAACAGAGTAAACTCAAAATGATACGCCTGTACTTATGCACGATGGAATAGGACTTAGAGGATTCACCACGTTTTATCAGACTCGTCTTCAGATTTTGTTGTTGAATTGGAAAGAGAGCTGAGAAAGTTGTGGATTATAGCCTATAACTTAACAAAAGTTATGAGCAAAACAAAATTTACACACACACACACAGCCAATAGTATTTAGATGTTTATATGCTTACATGTTTGTGTTCTTTTAATATTTTTTTTTCATGGATCCTTTCAACAGACAAGGACATCAAGGCGAACCAGAAACCCCGCTAGAATGTCAAGACAGCCTAGTCCTCAGACAAGTGATCCTGTGTCTGTCAGTCATTCAACACCCACTGAAGAGGAGGATAGATTCTCTCCCAGTCATATTCTGAAGAGGACAACTATGCATCCACCCTTGATCTACATGAATCTGATGATTTGGTGTGTGAAGATCTTGGGCCGCCAGTTGCTGTTTCTTATAATCTAGAACTGGAGGACTCGGAGATCAAGATTGAGATTTTTTTTTTAGAATTTCCTTTACAGGGACTTATAATTTAATAATTTTTAGATATTTTGACTGGAAACAAGACAAAAATACTAAATAAGAAAAGCATTTTTTGCAGTATACATTTAGACGATTGGTGAAAAACGTGTCCCTACTCGCGGTGGAACTTAACATACATCATCCACAAACCTTGGATGAGAAGAAAATGGCGGAGCCTGATTGGTTTAGCTCGTTTATGAAGCGGAACCCAAGACTTTCAGTGAGGAGTCCGCAAGCAACTAGCCTTTCAAGAGCCACCAGTTTTAATTGTGCTAATGTGGAACTCTTTTTCAGTTGACTGGGGGAGGTGATTGATTAAAAATGGTTCAATGGCAGTGACATATGGAATGTGGATGAAACTGGCGTGACAACTGTCCAGGTACCATCCCGAGTCGTAGCACGCCGGGGTGTGAAGCAGGTCAGTGCCATGACGGGGGAGAGGGGGACACATGTTTCAGTTGCATGTGCTGTGCAAGTTCTGAGGAATACCATTCCTCCATTCTTTGTGTTCCCTCGGAAAAAATGTAAAGATCATTTTGTCCAGAGCGGGCGATTGGGGAGTGCAGGAAATGCTAATTCCTCAGGCTGGATGCAGGAAGAAGATTTCTTACTCATTCCTGGTTCACTTTTGTGAAGCATATAAAGGTCAGTCCAGAAAGAAAGGTAAAGCAGAAGATGTGCAAGTTAGTAAGCTCAATAGTTGTTCACATTGACCAAAACTATAGAAAATGCATTTATTATCTGCAATCACAGAAATTAAAGTTTAGATGGGATTGGATTTCTCAGAGGACCACAACATTTGCTGAAAAACAATTCCCAATGGATAGGACTAATTTTCCTGGACATAGTTAGAGAAATGTGTTTTACAGACATAGTTTCTCATTTAAATCCCATCCAAATTTGTCAAGCCAAGTTATTTCCTGCACAATCTCCCTTAAAATTCCATAGCAATTTACATACATTCCATGCAATTTTGGCAAACTCTCTAATGCAAAATCACTGATGTCAGGTTATAAGAATTATAACTGAAATGTATGTTTAGAAAACCATGTCTAAATGTGGTTTGAGATTCTTCTGTACATCTTTTGTCTGTCTTTCAACCGTTAAAGGCAAGCTTCTAGATTCGAGGGGTCAGAGCTCTTTGAAATAAGAGACAAAATTGAGGAGGTCCTTCTTGCATCAGAAGGTTTACTAGCTGTGCCAGCCAAGCTCAGAGAGCTGTGTAAGCATAGCGAGGGCCTCACAGAACAGCAAAGTGAGATTCTGAGGACTTAATTTAGGTGCAGTGTATGCAGAGGCAAGCAACAACCCAGACATCACACATACATGTGTGACATTTCGTATGTAGATTAAAGGAGTCCATGGGTTAGCACTTGGGCAGTATGTAAGGGACAGTGTTGTCATCTACTGTATTATATTCTAAATACTGTAGCAATCTTTACAAATGACTTAATAATTTAATCTTTAGCAAAACCTTGTTATCTTCTATTATTAGTCTTATTTCCTCTAGTCTCTATCAGTGGTGGAAGTCAGGGGCGGACTGGCCATCTGGAGCACCGGGACTTTTCCCGGTGGGCCGCTGGCCAATGTGGGCCGGCCCGGTACAAATATCAAGTATCAAAAATATATATAAAACAATGATGAAAATCATAATATTACATTTTTTTTCTACGCAAATCGATAAGGGAATCGATCGCGCTGCCGACAAGGAGCGCGTTTCGTGTGAATGAATGTGACTGTCTCTCCCTGTTAATTTGTTTGGTCTGCTCCGTTGCGAAACACGCCCCCTTTCACGTCCTGGAAATACACAACACATACCACATACGCGCAGATGAAAGCCGACTCCCTGCGTCGTCACCTGTGTCGCGGGGAAAAAAGCTCCATTTGAACACTGACAGAACTACAACCAACTGCTAGAGGTAGCTAGAGGTAGATGCTGAGAAATCTATGTGTCTATGAAATCTATGTGCTTCAAATTAACAGATTATACATTTGGCGCGAAGAGTAGCTGTTCAACAGATTCTGAAAATGGTTCTTAAGGCGAAAGTTTGCTCCCCCTGACTAGCGTTGTGTTATTTAAAATAAATGTTTAAATAGCATATAGCTTTGTATTGTGTTATATTTTTATGCTAAAAGTGGTTTTAAAAATATTCTGCACATTAATGAGCCAATTTGTTATGATGTGGGATGTGGTGGTATGGAGGCCGAGAAAGCTCAACGCGTTGCAACTGAATGAAAACGCATGAGAATAGAATAAACACCCACAAACTGAAAGAAAACATCTACATCAGTTTCACAACACACGTGTGCACCAAATACTCACAACACCACCCAAATACAGAAACGCGCAAATAACACAGACCACAATAAAAAAACTTTCCAGGGGAACCAAATAAGTGACTAACCCTTACAGATTAAAATTCTACTTTATGTATTTATTTATTTTTGCAAAACGTACAGAGATTACATTTTTATAACATTTAACTTGTATACAATATTCAAAATGTATTAACAATATGTTCAATGTCATCAGAATACAAATGAGAAAAGAACAATGAGCTGAAAACTTAAAATAAAAAACTTAAAAATAAATAAAGATAGAGAAGAACATGAAGGAAAGATTTATCTGTAATCCGTTACACTGTAAAAATTGTTTCATGTTCTGTGACGGGTGCGTTGCTCACCTCACATTAATTTTATTATGATTTACACTGTTTATTTTGAAGTTTAATTTAGTATGGTTTGTTACTTTATTTAAAATCCCTTAGCATTATTAATAAACACAGGACAAGGTTATGAGTTAAACAGTTTATTATGTATGGAAGGGTGCACACTACTTATTTTTCACTGATGCATCGTTCTGCTGAAATGTCATCATAGCAGGGCTCGTCAGTGTAATGTTCATGGTGTCTGTAAACTAAATGTTGTTTAAGCTTGTTATGAAAGCATTGGCGTCCTCTTTATAAACAGAAAAACTCTTATTTTTTTCTGAACGCCCTCTCAGACCTTTAGACAAGCAAATTAATCGGGTGTTGCTTTACATTTATAATCAGAATGACAAGGAATGCTATTTTTGTGTGTGTTGTTTTTGTAGTCTTACTGTAGGTAATATACTGGATTGATGTTTGTTAATAGTCAGTTGCTCTGATGTTTCTGCTGCTTCATGCTTGTGTAGACTAGAGCTCTAGTGATTTTACTTCTAATGAAAACCATGATATATACAGTCCAGAACAGAACAGGGTTAAAACCAGGAAACCAGCCTTTTAGGATTGCTGTAAATTTAAAACTGAAGCTAGTCCCAATTATGGAATCACAGAAGCTACTCCAGTTATTTTGTCAAGAGATTTCTTGTTTATTTTTGTGTTACATTGATGTGTCATTGCACACAATACTTCTATGCAAACTAAACTATAGCTCATCCCTAATCTCTCCTCAGCAAATTTCCCAAAATATATAATAACGTTAATAAAAAAAATACAAAAAAATAACTTTAAGCAATACAATTTTTGTTTTCAATTAATCATGTTTATTTTGAAGGAAAGTACACCTAATTTGAATTGAATTAAAAGATTATTATTGATACAGACTCACTGAACTGTACTATATTATAATAGTTATATATGTTCACACTGTACAACATTAGGCTTTTAATGTATTCAATTTCCTTCTATTAACTAGTCTTTAGACTAACTTTCACATTCTCATTTATAGATGTAGAATATATAATAGTGTAACGTCGTGTACTTTCCCAGAGAAACAGACAGTAGACGAGGATCAGTTTACAAGCATCAACAGCTGAGGTTTATTTCCTGAACGTGTACAACCTAAACACGGGTATCAGGAGGTGTCTTGACTGTCCCCAACAACACAACAAACCGTCTCAATCGAGACGTGAAAACGTAAGAGAGTTTCTCTTCTCCGCACCGCTCACCGTTCTTCTCTCTCTCTTAACCCCTCCCCCTTAACTATTCCCCTCCCGGACACCTCCCCCCAACAGCAGGTTGATCAATAATCATATTTGTAACAGAATAACCAGTGTCAGCGCCACACTGCCCCCTACTCAGGTTTCTTCGTCCCCGAGGAAGGTGAAATCCATGAAACGCCGGGGCATCCGAAGTGCCTCTCTGGGACGAAGCCGTGATCCAGTCCTCACTCTTTGGGTCTGCTGTTGCCCACTGGCAGGTAGCTGCCTCAAGGGAGTAGTTGGCCTGTATTCCGCCTCCGGGGTAATATGACAGCTTCCACTGCGATGTCTGCTGCCATTTGAACCATGATCAGGGCTCATGGTGCGATCTTCAGGCGCCCTCAACCCAGACTGACCCAGAAGAACTCCAGACGCTCCCGGCGCTGCGTCTCCAGCTCCTCCGAGAGTATCCAGAGTGCCCCCAGGAGCCCGGATCAAAGGGTCACCCTCTTCACAGCCCGCTGAAGCTTCCCACCCCTTGTCCGACGCTGCGTCTCCAGCTCCTTCGTCCGCAAGGTGGGTCGCCCCAGTGGTCTGCCATTGTCCTCTCCTCTTGAAAGGTTGACGTTCTCCCACATATGGTGCCATCCGGTCTCGGTGTAACACCACAGCCTGTCCCCCAGGCCTCTTCCGAACACGATAAACAGACTCCCCAAGCCTCTTCACTACACAACAGGGTCCCATCCAGGCACAATCCAGCTTAGGTGAACGCCCCTTTTTCCTCTTCGGACTATAAATCCATACCAGCTCTCCATCATCAAAATCACGTCCCGAACAATGATGGTCATATGCCCGTTTTTGGCGTATACCCGCCTGCATAGCTTGACATCGAGCGAACTCATGGGCTGACTGCAGCCGGTCCTGTAGCTGATGGGCATACTCCAATCCGGGTGGGACCTTTGGTGCATCTGGCGGTTGACCCATCAATAGGGAGGATGGGGTTCGCAATTCTCTGCCCAGCATAAGGAGAGCTGGCGTACATCCAGTGGTCTCCTGCACGGCACTCCGACTGGCAAGCAGGACCATCGGTAACTGAAGATCCCAGTCCTTTTGATCCTGGCTCACACACAGGGCTAGCTGGGTGGCCAGTGTTCGATTGTACCTCTCTACTAACCCATCGCTCTGGGGGTGTAGGGGCGTTGTCCTTGTCTTCCGAATACCCAACTGCTGACAGAACTCAGAGAACACACGGGACTCAAAGTTCCTACCCTGATCAGTATGCATCTCAGAGGGAACCCCAAAGCGAGCAAACAGGCCTTCCAACAGGACTTCCGCAACTGTCCCCGCCTCCTGGTTGGGCACAGCATAGGCCTCCGGCCATTTTGTAAAGTAGTCCATTGCGACTACCACAAACCGATTTCCTCGAGGGGTCTGTGGAAAGGGTCCTAGTACATCTACGGCCACACGATCCATTGGACAGCCTACCAGTCTTTGTTGTAGCGGGGCATGAGACCGGCCTGTTGGGCCTTTTTTAGCAGTGCAGGCATCACACCGACGACAGAATGACTCCACATCCCTACGGCAGGTGTGCCAGTAGAACTCTTGCCGAACACGTTTTAGTGTTTTGTTTACTCCAAAATGTCCTACCCCTGGTTGGCCATGCATCGCTTCTAGAACCAAGCGTTGACAGGACTTAGGCACTACTGTCTGCCACCTGGTTAAACCTGTCACTGGTTCCACGAATCCTCGCTGCAGCAATCCCGAATTCAATGCCAGGCCATCCCGCATGGACCACAGTCCCCTCACCACTGGTCCAAAAGTCATGACCTCTTCCCACGTAGGCCTCCTCCCGGCTTCCACCCAGTCAATGACTACCTGGAGCTCGGAATCCTTGCGTTGCTCAGCTGCCCATGCCACATTTGAATCAGGCAGTACTGCACAACAAGACACCTGCGTCCCCATCCCCGGCGTCATCTCAGCATGTTCCTGCATCACATATCCAGCCAGTCGCTCACATTGTGGACAGGATGCCATACAGGTACGCCTTGACAACCCGTCCGCATTCTGGTGACTTTCCCCCTCGCGATGCTGAATGGTGAATTGAAACTCCTGCAGGCGTTCTATCCAGCGTGCCACCTGCCCCTCTGGTTCCCGGAAAGACAACAACCAACGTAGGGAAGCATGATCTGTTCGGATCACAAAATGGAGACCGCAGAGGTGATGCCTAAAATGGCTGACTGCCTCCACCACGGCTAAAAGTTCTCGTCGGGTCACACAGTAATTACGCTCTGCCCTGTTGAAGGCCCGACTGTAGTAGGCAATCACCCTCTCTCCCTTTTCCCCGTCCTGGGAGAGAACCGCACCCAGAGCTACATTGCTGGCATCGGTGTCCAGGATGAATGGCAATCTAGGGTCTGGGGCGGCCAAGACTGGAGTATGACACAGAGCCTCCTTCAGGCTTTCAAAAGCCTGCTGCTGTTCTTGCCCCCACTGGAACCGCTGTGATTTCTTTGTCAAGTCATGGAGAGGAGCAGCAACAGTGGCAAATCCAGGGACGAATTTTCGATAATATGACGCTAGCCCCAGGAAAGCCCGCAACTGCCTAAGGCTGCACGGAACCGGCCAATCGCGAACAGCTGCCGTCTTCTGCTCGTCAGTGGCCACCCCTGCCACGCTCACATAGTGCCCCAAGAAGGTCACAGCTCTCTGCATCAGCTGGCACTTGTCTGGGTGCAATTTCAGACCAGCCTGGGCTATCCTGGTCATGACAAGGTCAAGGGCACTCAGGGCTGATTCAAAGTCTTTCCCATGCACTAAAATATCATCCAGATAGACCAGACACACTTCTCTCGGAATACCCTGGAGCACCCGCTCCATCAGTCGCTCAAAGGTTGCCGGAGCGTTGCAAAGACCAAAGGGCATGGTCTTAAATTGCCAGAGGCCTGTCCCTGTTGTGAATGCAGTCTTCGGTCTCGCGTCAGCACTTAGAGGGACCTGCCAATACCCGCTACGCAGATCTAGTGAAGAGAACCAGCTGGACCCAGCGATCTGATCCAAAGACTCTTCAACCCGCGGAAGCGGGTAGGAGTCCTTGACAGTCACCTCATTCAGGCGCCTGAAGTCAACACAGAAACGCCACCCACCGTCCTTCTTGGGGACCAATACCACTGGCGAGGCCCATGGGCTTTCTGATGGCTCTATAACTCCTGAAGCTTTCAACTCCTGAAGCTTTCATATTATATCGATATTACGACTTCGACTACTGACGACTTCCGGGTCGCTGGCGCACGTTGGCTGCCGCTTCTCCGTCCTGCTTTTAATCTTTTTATCCTAACTACTTTTAATTAGTTTAATTTTATTACTGGACACCCCAGAACTGGTAATCACAACGAAATCGCAACGGTAAATGCACGAATGAATAACAACAGGAAGCGCACAGTCTGTCCTGGAAATTTCATGCGAGGTAAACACTAGAGCAAGTAATAAGAGCGCGATTCAACCACGACCATCGACTAGATGAACATCACTCTGATCGCGAGTAAATGACATACTTACTTGCTGGAATCGGACTGGAACTGTAACGCCCAGCATCGGAGTGCGAGCAAGCGCGTTAACTCTGCGCTAGCGCATTGCGCCTGAATCATGCCACCGCTCTGCTCCGCTGCTGACTTCCGCCCTCTCAACAACCATTGCTGTCCGGACGGCATCAACTCCCTCCGAGAAACTGGACTACGTCGCCGTCCTCCACACAGGGGCTCTGGTCGTATGTTCAATTACAACCGTTCAACCCCAAGCTCTATTCCATCCATTTGGTCAACTCCGCGCACTGCAACTACCTCACTACGTCATCACAACAAACAACATGTGCACCTATCTAATCTCCGCTCCCTTCCTCGGTCCTCTCAACCCATCATAAAGCAACCTCACTTGAAACTGGCCTTGTTTAATACCCGCTCACTCAATAATAAAAGTTTAATTTTAAATGAATTCATAACTGACAATAACCTGGATTTCCTTTGTATCACTGAAACCTGGCACAAACCTCTGGACTATTTCTCACTCAACGAAACCACACCCGCAGGATATACTTATATGGACAAACCTCGACCTGAGGGGCGGGGGGGTGGTGTCGCTGCTGTGCACAGAAAGGATATTAAAACATCCAACATTTCCATCGCTGCTGCTCAGTCTTTTGAACACATCGCTTTCAAACTCGCTGGTCCCACTCCTCTGGTCACTGCTATAATCTACCGCCCTCCCAAACCAAATCCTTCATTTCTATCTGAGTTTTCTGACTTTTTAACTCAGTTATCTGCCATCTCACCTTCTGTTTTGCTTCTTGGAGATTTCAACATTCACATCGACACTAACTGTAAATCTGCTACTGAATTCCTGGAACTACTACAATGCTTCAATTTCACTCAACATGTCAACTTCCCTACCCATAGCCATGGTCACATCCTGGATCTGGTCTGTTCGACGGATCTCACCATAACTCACCTCTCCAGCTTTAATCTTAACATCTCTGACCATATGGCAATCACCATGAACATTGATCTCCCTATTTCGACCAAGAACAAACGCACAATCTCCTTCAGAAATCTTAAAGCCATCTCAACTCCTGCCCTTTCAGCCTCTCTTGTCAGTAAATTATCCTCTTCCCCCCCACCGCTGACTGACAACCCCTCCGACCTCATCAGCTATTACAATGAAACACTCTCCTCCTGTCTCGATAAACTGGCTCCCATCAAAACTAAAACTGTCTCATTCACTCACTCTGCTCCCTGGTATACTCCGGATCTGCACAAAATGAAATCCCGTAAGCGTCAGCTTGAAAGACTCCATCGGAAAACTGGCTTAACTGTTCATCTACAGGCATACACTGATCACCTTCAGCAGTATAAAGAAGCTCTCAACACTGCCCGGTCCACTTACTACTCGCACCTCATACACTCTGGTTCCACTAACCCCAAGGCTCTCTTCTCCACAGTAAATAAACTTCTCAAACCCACAGACAATACCACCATCTCTTTCACAACTGATAAATGCAACTCTTTTCTTTCTTGTTTTCAGACTAAAATTGACACCATTTACAACAATTTGTCCTCTTCTTCTGTCATCACTACCAGCCCTCCCACTCCATCATTAGTCCCTCCCCCTATCACCTTTCAGTCCCTGTCTCACTTTTCCCCAGTTTTCGCCAGGGAGATATCCAAAACTGCATCAGGAATGAAATCATCTACTTGTGCCCTGGACCCCATTCCATCCAACCTCATCAAGGACTGTCTACCGGCTATCTCCACACTCATCACTGATATCATTAACTCCTCTCTCAGGTCTGGTTCAATTCCCCCTTCACTCAAACTGGCCGCTGTCACCCCCATCCTCAAAAAACCCGGACTCAACCCCGACATCATGTCAAACTTTCGGCCCATCTCGAATCTCCCTTTTCTGTCTAAGATACTTGAACGCACTGTTGCCTAACAAGTTAAAACTCACCTCTGCTCAAATGACCTTTATGAACCATTTCAATCTGGTTTCCGATCACATCACAGCACTGAAACAGCTCTCCTCAAAGTCACTAACGACATCCTCCTTTCTGCAGATGCTGGTAATCTCACCATCCTCATCCTCCTTGATCTAACTGCAGCTTTTGACACTATCAACCATACCATTCTTCTCTCCCGCCTTGAATCTGACCTCAATATCACCGGCACTGCCCTCTCCTGGTTTCGATCATATCTCACTGACAGACAACAATTCATCCACATAAACAACTGCTCCTCCTCCATTGCTCCGCTGCCCCAAGGCGTCCCCCAGGGTTCGGTGCTTGGTCCTCTCCTCTTCATAATTTACCTGCTCCCCCTTGGCAATATCATCCGCCGCCATGGTTTCAACTTTCACTGCTATGCTGATGATGTTCAGCTCTATATCTCTACTAAATCCATCACCCCTGCCACCCACTCCACTATCAGCAACTGCCTCAACGACATCAAATCCTGGATGAACGCCAATTTCCTTCAACTTAACTGTAATAAAACTGACATGATTATCATCGGTCCCAAACCCATCACTAAAACCATTCACAGTTTCTCCCTTGCTGTTGACACCTCCACCGTGTCTCCTTCCCCTCACAGTCGCAACCTCGGAGTCATCTTTGATAATAACCTCTCCTTTGAACACCACGTTAAACAACTCACCAGAACCGCCTTTTTTCAGCTCAAAAATATTGCCAGACTACGTCCATCACTCTCCTTCTCCGCTGCAGAAACTCTCATTCACGCCTTCATCACCTCCAGAATTGACTACTGCAATAGCATCCTGTATGGCATATCCTCCAAAACCTTAAATAAACTCCAATATATCCAGAATTCTGCTGCTCGTCTGCTTACCCACACCCGCACTCGTGACCACATCACCCCTGTCCTCAGAAACCTCCACTGGCTCCCGGTCCCACAACGAATTCAATTTAAAATTCTTCTCCTCACACACAAAGCCCTCCATAACCAGGCCCCTGCCTACCTCTATGACATGCTCCATCGCCATAACCCATCTCGCAATCTCCGCTCATCTGATGCCAACCTCCTGTCTCTTCCTCCCAGGACCAAGCACCGAACCTGGGGTGACAGAGCCTCCTCTGTTGCTGCCCCCTCACTCTGGAACTCTCTTCCCAAACAAATCCGTGACTGCACTGACCTTCCAACATTCAAATCACTGATAAAAACTCACCTTTTTAAAACTGCTTTTAACATTTAGCTTAGTACAGTGTCTTTTCCTTTTCTGTGTTTATTTTGTTTTTGCTGCTTTTGTGATTTTCTTTTTCTTTTTCCATGTAAAGCGTCTTTGAGTACTTAGAAAAGCGCTTGACAAATAAAATGTATTATTATTATCTTCTAGACAGTGATTCGCGGCCGACTGTCTTGTGGGAGGTAACCGACGTGCACGTTGCCGGATGGGGGAGGCATTTCCTGTATTTATACAATGTTGTACCAACTTAGTCTGCCCGACATCACTGGCTGAGGCGGCAAAGAGGTTACCGTGGCGTTCCATTACCCGCCATAATTTCTGCTTTTGGAGTTCCTCTAAACCCTCACTACTCCTTTCCCAAACAGCCCTTGCTGCTTGCATCAAAGCTGGGTTCTCCCCCACTTGAGTGCCGTTCCCACTATCAGAGACAGCTGGTGGTGAAGCGGTGGAAAGCTCGACTGCAGGGCCAGATAATGGAATCTCTGCAGGCCGTAATGTTGGTGACAAACTGGCAGAGTTTTGACCTGGGACCCCCTGGCCTTGTGAGCTAGGATCCAAACGTCCCACATAGCGCGACTGAGGACCCGGCCAAATAGAATTAAAATGAATTGGGACCGAACATTTTCCAGCTAGCGTTAGGGTCGCTGCCTTCATGTCCAAAACTGCAGCTGCCTGGTGCAGGAAATCGATACCAAGGAGACAGGATTCTGGAATCTCAGCGGCCCAAACCCACATAACTGTACTGTGTCCTTCCACAAAGATCTCTGCCTCACAACGGCCCATCAAAGTTGCTTTCTCACCCATGACTGTGACTAGGGGAAAGCAAGCGGTCTGAAGGACCCTTCTTGTCAAGAATTTAGGGTGAATAATGGTGATTGTAGAGCCAGTATCCAACAAGGCACGCACAAGTTGTCCATCCACTTTGGCCTCTATTCGGCAGCATTCTACTGCACTAGCCCCAGCAACAGTCGATCCACATAGAGGTTTTGAAATGTTTGATGGGCCGAGAGCACCCCCCTCTACTCCGGCCCCCGCCCATTTCCCGACGGCGGAGTGGACACAGTCACATCCAGGGTTGCGCATTCCCGACGCAAATGACCTGTTTTTCCACAGCGCCAACAAACCACCAGCTCCCTCTGGGACACATTCACCTTAGAAGTTTGTGAGGGAGCCTGCTCCCCGGAGCATGCAGCAAAAACCCTTGGGCGGCCAACATTATTGTTGCTTAACATTCCGCTTAGCCGTTCCTCCAATATCCCTTCTATAACCTGCGCTTGATCAAGGGCTTCATCAAAGTTAGATGGCTGGGCTATTCGTACTTGCTGCCGTAACCGCTCTGGGGTCAATCCTCGTACAAACGCATCCAGAACCAATTCATCCTTCACGCTTTCGCTGAATGTTGGGTAACTGCGATGGGCTAAGTGTCACAGGTCAGCCATAAACACACCTAAGGGCTCTTTTGGCTGACGGATACGCTCCTGAAACTGCTGCCGTAAGGCCATCGGGGGTGTAGTGTCCCCAAAGCGGCGAGACAAAGCCTGATGTAACGTGTTGACACTATACACCTGACTTCCCTGGACGTCCAGCAGTACCTGTTGTGCATCGCCATCTAAAGCCGCTGCGAGTTGACCCACTCTCTCAGCTTCATCCCAACCATTAGCTCCGGCAACCAGCTCAAACTTCTTCCGGAACGCCTCATAAGAAGAATGTCCATCGTAGCGCCCCAATTTCAGACAGCTACGGGTTTTAATAGACCCCCGGTCAGACATGAGTGTGACGGGCTGCGTTGGCCGGTTAGAAAAAGAGCAACTGGTGGGTATGGGTTCTCTGGCTGGAGACTGTGCAAACCAGTGGGGAGAAGTAGATGATAAAGTCGGACAGATACCAAAGTCGGAGTGAGTTTCCATTGTTTGTCTCACATTACTCAGCAGTGGTAAGTCAGAGTGCTTGTGGTCACAGCTAATTTGGTGGGGGGGGTGATATGGCAGTGCAGTTGTTGGCCACTGAACGTTGTAAGAGGGGGTGACTGAATAAGGTTCATTAGTCTGCTCAGCTAAAACAAACGGATTAGCTCGGCTGCCCACGGGGCTATTCATCTCGCCAAAATGCCCCTCTTTGACATGCATACAGCTTGTTTGGAGATGATTATAACTGTAGCTTGAATCTACAGGAACGTAAGAAAAGGTTTCATTCGAATTGGCCCATGTACAGCGTTTCTGTTTATCAGCGTTTCTCTCCGCGATCCGCGTTCCAAACCGGATGTTATGATCCCCGCGGATTTCCGGTTCCGGGTCAGCAGAGCGGCCGCGAGTTCCCGCGATCGGAGTGCTTGTGACAAAGTCATGTTCATGAAAATCACCAGACATGCTAAAACAGGGCGCAGGGGGCTGTGGTCTAGTTTTCAGGGAATATTCTTGATCACATTCGTTCATCAAAAGCGGCAGAAAAGGATTATTGGGCGATAGCGCGGTAATCAGCACATTTTTCCCCACGCGTGCTCGATCTTCCTCGGTATTGCGCTCATCCCGCCCCTGCCGGGGATCTCCCCTGCTTTGCTCTAACTTCTCGGTGGATAAATCAAGCGATCTTACCGGCTTATTCTCCATCGTTTTCTGGGAATCACGAGTAGAAAGTTGTGGTTTTCACATCCCACTTCTGACACCAGTGTAACGTCGTGTACTTTCCCAGAGAAACAGACAGTAGACGAGGATCAGTTTACAAGCATCAACAGCTGAGGTTTATTTCCTGAACGTGTACAACCTAAACACGGGTATCAGGAGGTGTCTTGACTGTCCCCAACAACACAACAAACCGTCTCAATCGAGACGTGAAAACGTAAGAGAGTTTCTCTTCTCCGCACCGCTCACCGTTCTTCTCTCTCTCTTAACCCCTCCCCCTTAACTATTCCCCTCCCGGACACCTCCCCCCAACAGCAGGTTGATCAATAATCATATTTGTAACAGAATAACCAGTGTCAGCGCCACAATATAAAGTATTTCTAAAACTATCTTTTTAATAATAAAAAAAATTATTATTCGGGGGACCCGAACCATCCCCACCCCTTCACACATACAGCATTCACTCATATAGTAGAGATCTGGCTGGGGTCGAACCAGCGACCTCTGAACCCGTGAGGCAGCGCTCTTACCTGTGAGCCACAGATCTCTTGCTGATATATGTGCTGGAACTTATATTTCACTCTTCAATCCCTGTGATTTTAAAAGAGATCATGCTGAGGTGGGGATCGAACCCATGTCTCCAGTGCAACCCATCAGCCGAGAACGTGTGTTTAGCCACCAGTGATGAGCGGGTTGATCCGAAATGAGCGGGTGCCTGCGGTCACCCGCGGTTACCCGCAGTTACGGGTCATCCAAAAATGCTTTTAATGATATTCGGGTCGCGGTCGGTCGGGTCGTTAGAAAAAAGATGCCAATTAAACATTTGTATTAATATAGTACTAGACACATTTTTTGATGAAATATACAGTCCTACACATTATTGGCTGAATAACTGGCACAAAGATAACACACAAGCTCAGTTGAAACAGTTCTCGGTTCTATACTGGTGATTCGAGAACCGCCGTGCGTTCGGTACACAGATAGATGCGCAGTATCAGCTGCTCGTGCTCATCACTTCTCAACAGTGGCACCAACATGTCTCGGTTCAGTGAACTGTTGGAGTTACTGGAGTAAAATATAATTCAGGATATTGATTTATTTCGATTCGGAGGGACTGTCAGGCATGTCTGAAAGTGAGTAACTTGTGGATCAGCACCATAGACAGTAAAATAAATGGACACAGCGACCCCGTTGATTTCAACGGAGAGAGCTGAAGCTCAACATGGGCACTCACTTCCTGATAGCAGGGCGTTCTGTGCAGGCTCAAACTGAGCTTGACGGCGTAGTTGTAACGTAAGCAAACTGACCGACTTATAGTAGCTGTGCCAAGAGAAATTTTAATCGTGCACAGAGACGGCGAATCGCGACCTGGAGCAACTTTTGGTAAGTATTCTGATTAGTTATTTTGTCATTTTGCTTCTATGTATGCCACGGGCTGACTTTTAGACAGTAAAAGATTGCCTGCGAGGCTGTGCGAGCTTCTCTTCCTGTCTATACGGTAATTTTTTACTGTGCGACAGACAGTCGAGTGTTTATGACGCAATTTTTAGCCTATTTTTACAATAACGGCTTCTACCTGGCCATAACGTAACATACAAAGTAATGGAGCCTTTTATACATTGTCGTGTTTCTTTAGAAATAAATAATGGATACATGGAGTCTTTAGACGCCTCAGATGTAAAGTTATTCGCTGTCAAAGTGACGCCAAAATGAATGGGAGTCAATGGGATGCTAACAGTAGGTGATAGTGGGCTACAATGACAGCCCCCAGAGGGAGCTTCAGCTTCCGGCTGATGGATTACCCCCTTGATCAGCACTGACGCAAGACGCGAACTGTTTCGAACGATTCATTTCAATTTAGTGTACTGGTTCGACCGGTTCACTAAAAAGAACCGGTTCAAAAGAACGATTCGTTCACGAACCGGCCATGTCTATGATCACTACAGTCTGCAGAGAGATGGCGGCGGCAAGAGAAAAGGTGATGACTGGGAAGCTCCGCAAATACACAAATAGAAAGAGTAAAAGTGTGGGAGACATTTGCTAAAATAATGAAAGATGATGACCTGGCTTTGCCTTTGTTATGTGTAGGATTACGTCTTCTTGCGATTGTAGCAGGCATAGTTGCCTGGTTAGGTTGAGTAACAGCCGAGTGCCGATTGAATTGGCAATTACCTAATTTGATTCAGGTGCGCTATAGGTGCGGGAGCACGCATAAAGGGTTCTGTGTATTGGAAGCGTGTAGGCTGTTGTAAGCTCTGTTGCTGCTTTCCTGAGCCGTTCTCATATGGGATTCTGGAGCCGCGTCGCGCATCCATTTGGGTACGTTATCAGATAGAGAAATCTTGTTATTCGTGGTGAGCTGTTGGCTGTATGTATGCGCTTTGTGCTTTTAGTATGCGTGACGGGCTGTGTTTACCTATCGCGGCTTGACAGTGGGCAGACTGATTTGCGGAAAATCAGGTGGGTAAACTAGTATTGACGTAATGGGAGAATATTTGCGAAAAGACATTTTTTACGTTGTGTTCCTCCTCTGTTCTAGTGGACGAGCGAGTATTATCGCCATGAGTGCAGCAAGCTGATTGGGACCGTGACCTGGCTTCCCCTTCTCTGTGTCATTTTTAATTATTCCCTTTGGGGTTTCGTTCTTCTTCGTCCCGTCTCTCTGCCGTGCGCTGCTTTGGCCTCGCTTCTTCTGTGCCTGTGACTGGCCCGTATCCAGTGGACTCGACGCTGGGGAGCGCGAGACTCGTACAGCCTGCTCTCATTGGTTGCTGCTGATCGCCCCGCACTGTTTCAACTGAACTGGACGAGTGTTCGTGGAATTCGTGCGGTGTGTGAATGAACCCATAAGATGGTGTGAGTTGGGTGAGTGTTTGTCGGTTGCGTGTGTATGTGTGCAAACGCCCTTGCGAGAAACGCGTATTGACGCTGGTGTGCTTTTTAAGGAGTGAGTGAGTGGTGCGTGTGTGTTTATTGTATGGTGTACGGATCAAGACAAGAGTAATGTGATTTATATTTTGTTACCTCAGTGTTGAGATTTGTATTTTCCTTTTGTGTTTAAGTATAATTTGATTGTATTTTCTTTTTTTTGTTGTTGTTGATTTATTTATGATTTGAGTATATTTTCTTTTTTGTTATTGTTTGATTGATTTATCATTTATGATGTGATTGTATTCTCCTTTTTTGTTTATTTGTGATTAATCTGTCTGTGAGTTTTGTTGGATTGGCTAGGAGTGTTGCCTGCTCAGGTCCAAACTAATGGGTACCCTTGTTCACTGAGTGATTTGATTCTTTGAATTTGTTTGTCACTGAAATGCACGTGTGCGTGTGGTGAAATGAGTACATTAAACATACGGTTGAAGTGCTTGTAGTGAAGTGGAATTGAGTAGGTTTGTTACCTCTTCTGCCATCTGACCTGTTGCCTTAGATTGCCTGATTTTTGTTGATCTTTATTTTGATTTGTTTGTTCTCTATTTTGATGTGATGTCATATTAATCTATGTGTTGAACTCTGTGTGTGTGTGGAGCTTGATTTTTAGCATAATAAAGTATTATTTTACAAATTCACGTCTCTGCTCTGTCTTGTGGGAACAAACCTGTGTCCTTAATGGACCATTATTTTCCCTGGGTGAAATTCCCAGGGTGACGTAGTCGTGCTGTATTATAGTGGAGTCCAGAGCAACGAAATACATCAGTTAGGTGCCACACGATGCTGTGTTGTTACATGTCTATGGCCCAATAACGCTCCGATGAGCATTTACTACTTTTAAAAAGAATGCGGTCAGGAAGCGGGTCGGGTACAATATTTTTTTTTACTTTTTTTGCGGTCCGAGTTGCGGGCGGGTAGTTGAAAACGTCGGTCGGTTGCTGGTTGTTTACACATTGACCCGCGCATCACTGGTGTGCACTGCTCCGGCCATGGATGACTTCCCTACACATGACTTCACTACATGCACACCTATGGCACCAGTGGCATGGACAGCAGGCCTCTGTTCAGGGAGACGTCGGCCAGGGTAACTCGACTGTTTGACTGGTTTTTGTAGTGTGTAAAGTTAACATGAAATCAACAACTTTTGTTGCTATTCCAAATAACATATTTGACATGATTATAATATCCCATCGAAATATAATATGAGCAAAAAAATTTTATGAACAGTCACAGGTAAAGCAAATATTGTTGATCATCTCCAAACAAGGTCAGGATATTAGATGGTAAGCAAACAATCAGATGATAGAAAAGTAATGTCCGCAACACTGCTTATGCTCCCATATTTAATAAAAAAGCATGAGCTTCGTCTCATAATCAATGTGTTGGATGCAGGAATAGATCTGAGTGACTTTGACAAGGGCCAAGTTGTTATGGCAATTCGATTGGGTCAGAGTATCTCTGAAACGGCAAGGCTTGTGGGTCGCTTGAAGGTCGTCACGCAAGATTGCAATGATGGTTATGGACAGAATGTGTCAGCACACAGTGCGTTGCACTCAGTTGCATATGGGGCTGTGTTACCCAAGACCAATCAGAGTGCTTATTATGACCCCTGTCCACCGTTGAAAGTGCCTACATGAGCGTCAGCACTGGAGCAGTGGAAGAAGGTTGCCTGGGAAGTGATTGCACCAGGATTGCACTGTGGGACAATTACAAGCCAGTGGAGTGAGTTGGATGCTCTGCAGGGAAACCATGGCCATTTATGTGGATGTAAATTTGACTGTTGCTGGTGACGATGGTGTTCACTGGTGGAAGAGGCCTCTTTCAGCAGGATAATTCAGGAATGGTTTGAGGAACATGATGAAGATGTTGCCCAGGCCTCCAAATTCCCCATTTGAGCATCTTTGGGTTGTGTTGGACCAACAAGTTTGATGCACAGCGGCTCCACCTCACAACCTACAGGACTTGAAGCCTTTGCTGTTAAAGTCTTAAAGGTGGCAGAAACACAGGACACCTTCAGGGGTGTGTAGAGTCCACACCTTGATGGGTCAGAGCAGGTTTGGCAACAGTATTAGACCATAATATTTTCGCTCAGGCACAATGTGACTTTTAATCACACAATGTAACTTTATTTCATATTGTGTAAACTTAATTTCGCAGCTACTTACCGTGTTTTGCTTTTTGATATTTAAAAAGATAACATGTAGTGCAGCACCTTGATTTTCTGTCAATGGCACTAATATATTTTTGATGAAGTTTTATTAACTAAGCTCGGGAGGAGCACGTTCAGATAATTAACACGAGTGGACAGCAATCAAGCAATCAAAGATGAGAGGGTACAAATAGACTCAGCAGTCTTACCCTCGATCCATTGACAGTTTGCAGCATTTAGTAGATTCGCCTCTTCGGTCACCTACGATTACTCGCAGCATGTCTTCAACAAGCTCCTCTTCCGACGAAGAATTCACCACGGATGTAACTTCTCACTCCGCTGGTCCCACGGTCATCCCTTCTACGCCGGTTGGTGCACCTGAGCCCCCAGCATCTCCTCGCGGCCGCACACCGGCCCGATCAGCCAGGCGCTCAGCAAGACGCCATGACCAGTCTTCGCCGCCTCCGGCAAGACTTCCATCTTCTTCCCCGGCGTCCTCCTACCGCTCGGCCATCCCGACGATTCCACCCATCGGGAAATGGACCGTTGCTGGGTTGAGGCAAGCGCTGGGTAACTCCGATCTACAAGTTCCAAGGAAACTGAAAAAAGCGGAGCTTTATGATTTATACGTCTCCTTAAATCCAACTCCTAAGACGACCCACAGGCAGAGCAAAGTCCGCAAGGCTCAACATTCGCCTGCTCAGTCACCACTTTCGTCTCTCCGCACAGGATGCAGCTCGCTTCGCCCTTCGAGCCGCCGCAGCAACAGGCCCTCAGCGAGCCAGGGCCGCGCTTCAGGTTTCGGCTCAACAGCTCCACTACCACCTTTTGATGAGGCCCAGCCCTCCACCTCTGCTTCCGCCGCCGCAGTGCCACATACAGCCGGGCCCAGTGGCCTCCCCACAGCCGCTCAATTCTACACTCCCGCTGTACATAACCCTTTTCCTTTCCAGTGGCCTCCAGCTCCAGTTGCAGACACTAGCGCGAAGCTATCGCCGCTAGCATCACAGACCCAACCATATCAACAACAGTGGCCTGCAGCTCCAGCAGCTCAAACAAGCGCGGGCCCGCCTCCGCTTGTAACACAACCTCACACTGCTTTCTATCATCCCTCACTTCCTCCAACTAACTTTCCTTCTCATTTTACAACAGGGCATCCAATCGCGAAGGCACAGCCGTCAATCGCAGCCCTGGATTATACCCTTCCCAGCTCCATTATACAAACTAAATCACCATATTCTCTCTTCACAGCCACCCCGATGCCCGTTCCGCTCAACGCAGTTGCCATGGAACCCCCACCAGTTTCTCAATCCATCCGTGCTCAGATCCTCTCAGGTACGGACATAGACCTCTCCACTCTGTTGTCTCTCCTCCCTACAGCCGAATCAGACCGCCAAGTGGATTGCTGCGATTTTTCAGTGACCCTGAAAAACACAAACACACACTCATCTCGCGTCCTTTCATTTCCCGAATTCACGATCACTTTTTCACGTTTCACGGAAATCATCTGTTCAGCCTTCCCCCACAGGCAGCGAACTGAACGATGATCAAGCAATCATTGCCGAACTCGCGCTGTCCTATGGGGGAGGGCATTTCTACACGTACCATAAACTTTTTTCTGCAACAAGTGCCGTGCGAGTTGCACAATGGAATCAGTGCACATACTGGGGTGCACTTGACTCGGATCTTAACAGCAGGGTATTTTTAGGTTGCAAAAACATCACTTGTGCAGTTTTCAGGTCAGTAGCTCACTCAACCGCAACATGCCCACAGGTCATAGGCGTAATTATATGGGGGGACAGGGGGACACGTCCCCCCCAATATTCAAAGAACGACAATTTGTCCCCCCCAATATTTGATCATACTGTATGCGGGCAATGTCGATGTGATTGCAAATACGTCTTTCTCTCCAGCTCCGAAAATATAAAATCCCGGCCCCGAAAATTGGGAAAAAATGAAAATTTTCTGTGGACAGAACCCTTTCGCTGCTCCATCAACGTTTCATGCCAAATCGCTATATTTCCTTGTTTAAAATGTACCGCAAGATACAGTTTCTTTCCAAAACGCGATAAGCGCCAGCCCTGTTTTTAGCCAAAACGCAATAAATCCTCGAATTGGATGAGCGTTCACGCAATCCAGCACGGCGGCACTCTGAACAAAGGTTTGTTTATGTTCATTCATTCCTCAAAATGAGTCATAGTTTTCTAGTCGACTAGAAGTAGATCATTTAAGCCATTTGTCTAATCAGTAATCACATATATTTATTTAATTAAATTGGAGAGAAACCATGAGCGTATTTAATTGCCTATTCCTATTCCTATTGCCTAAGTAATACTAAATCCACCAGCTATGTGCCGCGTGCAGCAACCACCAGCGCAATTCAAGATTCAACGTTTGACGAAAGCAGGCAGCCCTGTAATCATTTCAACGCAGGCAAATGTCAAAGAGCGCGCTGCCGCTACATGCACATCTGCAGCTTTTGTGGCGGCGCCCATGCTCGCATTGTATGCCCAGTCTTCAAGTCTGTGAATAAAAAATCAAAAAATTATTTGGCGACTCCTGTGAATATTTCGCGCATGCAACACGAACTAGCTCATCACCCAGATGCCGAATTTACTGATTATCTGCTGTCAGGTCTAAAAAACGGCTTTAAACCCGGTTTAGAATGCCCGCTTTCTCAAAACGTCATATGCAATAATCTCCAATCCGCCCTGACAGAACCTGAAGTTGTAGACAAAACTGATTTAAAAAGAAGTTGAGTCAGGCTTCATGATCGGTCCGTTTGACAATCCTCCATTTAATCCATTTCGTATCAGCCCCATTAGAGTGGCTACAAGGAAATTCTCGGGTAAAAAACGCCTAATAATCGACCTGTCAGCCCCGCACAATTCTCCGTTCCCAAGCATAAACAGCCTGATCCCTCTAGATGAATTTTCGCTCAAATACCACGACATAGATCAAGCTATCGACATGATAAAAATCGCAGGTCGGGGTGCTTGGCTTGCAAAAATCGACATTACTTCTGCTTTCAAAGTAATGCCTATTCATCCAGGTTCATGGCACCTATTTGGAGTTCGCTGGCTCGGGAAATATTATTTCGCTGTTCGTTTAACATTTGGTTGCAAAAGCAGCCCCAAAATATTTGACATGCTATCAGAAGCCGTTTGCTGGATCCTGTCGAACAACTATGCCATCCCCTACCTCATTCACCTGCTAGACGATTTTTTAATAATCTCGCCTCCCGATGCTATTCCAGCAGTGCACCTACTCACGGTTCAAAACGTTTTCTCTGAGCTAGGAATTCCTATCGCAGAGGAAAAAACCATGGGCCCCGCAACGTCCATCGAGTTCCTAGGAATTAATTTGGATTCAGACAAATTCCAAGCATCCCTCCCCAAAGAAAAAATGACCGAATAATCCTCATCTCCTCTACTTTCCTTGAAAAATCTAATTTTTCAAAACGCGAACTCCTGTCCCTGCTCGGTCATTTAAACTTCGCAATGCGCGTCATCCCGCAAGGCCGCCCCTACATCTCGCATCTCCTCTCACTCGCGTCCTCTGTCCATTCATTAGAAGACCGCATTTCTCTAACCCAAGCATGTCGCGACGAACTCAGGCTTTGGTTAACATTTCTAAAACAATGGAACGGCCTTTCCTTTTTCTACAACAACCTAGTTTCATCCCCCATTGACATCCAATTGTTCACAGATGCCGCACCCTCAATCGGGTACGGGGGATTTTATCAAGGTCGTTGGTTCGCGGCTCCATGGCCCCCGCAGCTTCAGGATATAACTCAATTCTCAGCTTTATTCGAGCTTTACCCTCTCGTAGTAGCAGCTTTTCTGTAGGGGAAAGAATGGGCCGCTAGCAGCGTTTTAGTGCATTGCGACAATGACGCAACAGTACATTGCATTAATAAAGGCCGTTCCCATTCACCAGCTCTGATGCCACTCTTAAGGCGTCTCATCTGGATCTCAGCTTGCGACCAATTCATTATCATCGCTAAACACATCCCTGGGTCAAAAAACCAAATTGCCGACTCCCTGTCTCGTTTTCTTTTCCAGAAATTCAGGATGCTGGCTCCAGAGGCGGATCAATTCCCAACTCCAGTTCCTCGCTATTCAGAGCTAATATTCCCGTAACCCACCCGTTAAAACCACTGCTCGAAGCATCACTTGACGGTATCCTCCAAGCAGTATCTCCCAGGACACTTCAATCCTACGTCACTGCTTGGAGATGTTTTAAAACATTTCATGTCTCTTATAACTTATCTTTCCCTGATTTTTCTCTTCTTTCAATCACCTCTTTTATCTCTTACCTTAATAGCATTAAAGGCCTACAAGTCGGGTCTATTAAAGGTTATTTGAGCGGCATCCAGTTTTTCCATAAATTGATGTATGGCTCTCCTTCCATGGAGATTAACAATTCACAAACCTCTCTCCTGATTAAAGGTATTCAAAGATCCCAGCCCACCCGCCCCGACGCCAGACAACCCATAACGCTGGACATTCTCACCAAATGTATCCAGGTTCTCCGCTCAGGTTACCAGCCCCTTAGTTCCGCTCGCACACTCGATGCCATGTTTATCCTAGCCTTTTTTGGTTTTCTCAGATGTTCAGAAATCGCCATCACTTCTAAATTCGACCCAAAAATCCACCCCACCATCTCAGATTTATCAGTAATTGAAACCATTTCATACTTGATTAAACAAAGTAAGACTGACCAAACCAAAAAAAGGTCATTTCATTTACATATTCAACCTCGCTTCGCAAATCCAACCATACCAGTCAATTCTGGCATATCTGCAATTGAGAAGTGCCCAGGCTAAATCTCCTCTGGAACCCCTGTTTTTAGACGAATCCAAAAAACCCGTGACACGTTTTTGGTTCCAGAAACACCTTAAATCTGTTCTCCAACAGTCAGGCATTCCAGCAAAGAATTTTTCAAGTCACTCATTTCGCATCGGGGCAGCAACTTCAGCAGCCCAAAAAGGCCTCTCACAACAGCAGATCCAAGCCCTTGGGAGATGGTCCTCCGATGCTTTCCAAAGTTATATCAGGACCAACCGGTTCCACATTAAAAAAGCCCACCAAACACTCATCGGGTAAGGAGAAAAGCATTGGTCTCACAACGGACGGAGTGAGAGCTTTCCCAGTAGAGTTACATTTTCGCTTCCATCCAGCGAGCATCTGGCCTCACAGCGGATGCAGTGTGAGAAAATCTCCTGGGCAAGCACTCATTCTTTACTCTTTTCAGTTTTCTCTTTCCGTCCAGCGAGCATTGGTCTCACAGCGGATGGAGTGAGAGCTTTCCCAGTAGAGTACTTACATTTTCTCTTCCATCCAGCGAGCATCTGGCCTCACAGCGGATGCAGTATGAGAAAATCTCCTGGGCAAGCACTCATTCTTTCCTCTTTTCAGTTTCCTCCTTCCGTCCAGCGAGCATTGGTCTCACAGCGGACGGAGTGAGAGCTTTCCCAGTAGAGCACTTACATTTTCTCTTTCCATCCAGCGAGCATCTGGTCTCACAGCGGATGGAGTTTGAGAAAATCTCCTGGGCAAGCACTCATTTTCCTCTTTTCAGTTTCCTCTTTCCGTCCAGCGAGCATTGGTCTCACAGCGAACGGAGTGAGAGCTTTCCCAGTAGAGCACGTACATTTTCTCTTTTCATCCAGCGAGCATTTGGTCTCACAGCAGATGCAGTTTGAGAAAATCTCCTGGGCAAGCACTCATTTTCCTCTCTTCAGTTTACTTTTTCCGTCCAGCGAGCATTGGTCTCACAGTGGATGGAGCGAGAACATTCCCGGTAGAGCACTCACATTTTCCCTTTCATTTCAGAGCATTTGGTCTCTAAACAGATGCAGCGTAGAAACTTCCTGGTCAAGTACACTACAACCTCTCACCATTCACAGACTGGGGCAGGCAGTGAGCCACCATCACGGGCCTCCCCGATCAAGCATCCAGGCCCTTTCTCAAGATGCCAGTCCGCCAATCTCGGCACTCATTGGGGGTCTTTAGTCCGGCGGCTGTCCTCTGCTTCTTGCCTATTTGGGGGAGTACTCTGGGTTCGGGCTGAATTTGAGCTCGGAGCCCTCCTTCCGGACAGCACGCCAAATACGCATTAAATCTTATTCCTCAATTATATGTAAGTGTGAACTCGTGAAATGAAGTTTTATTAACTAAGTTCGGGAGGAGCACGTTCAGATAATTAACACGAGTGGACAGCAATCAAGCAATCAATGATGAGAGGGTACAAATAGACTCAGCATTCTTACCTCGATCCATTGACAGTTTGCAGCATCCCTCCTCCACCCCTTCTCCACACTCCTAGTTCTCCACACTCCTCTTTCTAAAAAGCACTTACATACAGGGGGAGTACTCTGGGTTCGGGCTGAATTCGAGCTCGGAGCCCTCCCTCCGGACAGCACGCCAAATACGCATTAAATCTTATTCCTCAATTATATGTAAGTGTGTACTCCTGAATTGGATCACTTTAAGGATAGAATCAACAATTTAGTGATCGGTGGACTCGCGTTTTTACTCGTCCTGGTAAGTTTTTACAACTAATGAAGATCTCGATATGTCTGTTTATCGTGTTTATCGTGTAAATTATTAATTTTCCCCATCTCTTTCAGGTAACCATCATAAGTTCAGTCATCTTCCCGTCACTGCCTCCCAAGCCATTGAATATTTTCTTTGCCATCTGTATCATGCTAGTCTGTGGGTCAGTGTTGGTTCTGGTAAGTCAGGAAAGACTTGCTATGTAAGTCTAAAAAGCATTAGGGTTCAAATAAATGTTTTTAATGCAATCCCATCCATTTTTCTTTCAGATATTCTGGTATAGACAGGGAGATCTGTAGCCCAAGTTTCGCAACTTGATCTACTACATGTTGTGTTCCATCGTTCTGCTGTGTATCTGTGCCAACTTGTACTTTCATGACGTGGGACGTGATAAAGCGAGCAATGCCTTATAAAACTGCTACCATGGGAATCGTCCCAATCAGCGGAATGTTCATCATTATATCGGTGCTTTGGAACCCCACTTGAGTTCTTGAATCAGGATTATTCCTACAAGCCCCATTTGTGTGGGCAAGGCCAGTCTGCCTTTGGGAGCCATGTTAGTGGACTAAACATAATATAGATGCAAACATGTTAGCGATGAGTAGCACTCTGGGATGTCCGTGCACACTTTTTGCACCCTGAATGCTGTACACAGCTTAACCTATATGCCAATGACTTTTTTTTTTTTAAATAAGCCATGGCAATGTAATGCTTAATGCTCTTATACACCTACAGTACATTCCTAATAAGAAATTCCTTATTTTGTATTTAATCAGAAAAGCCATTTTGAATAAGAGCACTTGATTAAAGACATGCAACAGTCATGCCTGTTTGTTTTTTCTAAATTATTGAACACTGTTATTTGAAATAATGAGAACTTTAATTTTGGTTAACAACCATTGTAATTTGGATTGTATGTACTAAATAAATATGTATACACAATATATGTTTGTGGGTGTTTTTTGTTACATTTGTACAACTGTATTTGTACAACTGCACACAAATCATCCCTTTTCTTTTACTCTCTATATGTAATTCACACAAATCACCACAGGAGGGTGCACCACTTGTTTTTTTTAGACTCGCTTTGCAATGGTGTAATTCACACAAATCACCACAGGAGGGCGACACTATTTTATGTTTATTAGACTTGATTTGCAATGGTGTAATTCACACAAATCACCACAGGAGGTCGACAATAATTTTAGATCTGACTTTTTTGCATATACGTTTCTATAGACCGACGATAGGACACAACACAAACACACTGATACAGTTGATACAAAGAATAACTCAAATGATAATACATTTATTTTAAAGTTTGTTTAGAGAATACATCAGATTGCAAATTTAAATGTCAAATAGAATTTTGCACATGACTCTTATAGAAATAAAAACATTTTTTTAATAAGAATAGATCTGAGGAGTCAATGAATTATCAGTCAATGATGATAATCTTTCATCTAGTCTAAACACAAGAAGAAGGTGGAATAGAACCCACAACCACTCACTACAGATCCAATATTGCTACCACTGAGCCACTGAAGACGACACAGGTCTATTGGTTCTCTTTGTAGATTTATCTTTCGTCTAATGACGGGGGCGCCAAATCCAGAGAATTCGGGAAAATTGGGGGGAGTTTTCGGGGATTGGCACACAGCTTCCAGGAACCTGGGGGCCGCCATGTCCCTGAATTCTCCGCAAATTCTCTCCGAAATCCCTGAATTCTGCAGGATTTCTCCTGACTTGGCGCCCCCCTCAGGAGTGAATTGATATATGCAGCATAGACGTATACACAGCTACATCTATGCTGCATATATCTGTGCACCAATGAAACCTAAAGCTTCAAGAGGTTCAAACCCTCCCAAGTGGCTCAAGGGTTTGAGTGTTGCTTCATCATGTGGAGGATTTAGGTTCAAGCCCCACTCTTTGCATTAAAATGCTTTTTTTATGGTTTTGTCCAAATAAAAAAGACATGCCTCCAAAGTAAAGTGAAAGAGTGGAAGCTCAAATGGCTCAGTGGTTTGAGTGTTAACCTATAATGTAGAAGATTCATGTTCAAATCCCATTCTTTGCATTAAAATGCTTTATTTTGAACAGTTTTGTCAAAAATAAAAAGACATGACGTGTGGAGAATCCTGGTTTGAGTCTCTTGATGGTAAAAATCTTTAGTTTCACTGGTTTGGTTCAAATAAAAGACCAATCTTCAAAAAGGACATCCAACTGTTACAAATGTAAGTGGTTCAGTGGTAAAAGTGTTTCTGTTCTGTGTTGAAAATCCTGGTTCAAATCTCACTTTTGCAGTGGAAAATACTTAAGTTTGATTGTTTAAGGCAAACAGAAACACTTAAATGAAGAAGCTCCTGTGGCTCAGTGGTCTGACTGTTGTGATTCCATGTTTGACTCTCAGGTTCGAGCCTCTTTTTATGATGCTTTAGTTTCACTGGGTTTGTCCAAATAATGAAGACATGCTCCCAAGAAAAGAAGAGGGAATGTAGATGGTCCAGTGGCTCAGTGGTGTGAGTGTCGCTGTCTCGTGTGGAGAATCCTGGTTTGTGTCTCTTGTTGTTAAAAATCTTTAGTTTCACTGGTTTGGTCCAAATAAAAGACCAATCTTCAAAAGGGACATCCAATTGTTGCAAATGTAAGTGGTTCAGTGGTAAAAGCGTTGCTGTTCTGTGTTGAAACTCCTGGTTCAAATCTCACTTTTTTGGTGGAAAATACTTTAGTTCGATTGCTTGTGACAAACAGAAACGGTGAAATGAAGAAGCTCCTGTGGCTCAGTGGTCTGAGTGTTGTGATTCCTGTGGGAAACCCGGGTTCCAGCCTCACTCTTATCATGCTTTAGTTTCACTGGGTTTGTCCAAGAAAGACATGTTCCCAAAAAAGAAACATGAGTGTGTGTGCTCCAGTGGCTCAGTGGTCTGAGTGTTGTGATTCCATGTGGGAAAGCCAGGTTCAAGCCTTGCTTTCCTGCGTCTTTAGTTTTGTCGGGTTTGTCCGAGAGAAAAGAAGACATGCTCACAATAAAATAAGTGCATGAGTGTGGAAGGTCCAGTGGCTCAGTGGTGTGAGTGTTGCAGTTCCATATGGGAAAATGGGTTCAAACCTCACTATTGCGATGCTTTGCTTTATTTTCGTCGGGTTTGTTGAAAAGAAAAAAAAGACATGGCCCCCCAAAAAAGGAGTGTGAGGGCTGAAGGTCCAGTGGCTCAGTGGTGTGAGTGTCAATCTCTTGTATGGAGAATCCAGGTTTGAATCTCTTGATGGTAAACTTTTTTTAGTTTGATTGGTTTGGTCCAAATAAAAGAACAAATCTTCAGCAAGGACGTCTAACTGTAAGTGGTTCAGTGGTAAAAAGCGTTGCTGTTCTGTGTTGGAAATCCTGGTTCAAATCTCACTTTTGCTGTTGAAATTACTTTAGTGTGATTTTTTGAGACAAACAGAAACATTGAAATGAAGAAGCTCCTGTGGCTCAGTGGTCTGAGTGTTGTGATTCCATGTGGGAAACCAGGGTTTGAGCCTCACTCTTATCATGCTTTAATTTCACTGGCTTTGTCCAAGAAAGACATGTTCCCAAAAAAGGAAGTGTGAGTGTGTGTTGCTCAGTGGTCTGAGTGTTGTGATACCTTGTGGGAAACCTGGGTTCAAATCACACTCTTGTGACGCTTTAGTTTCACTGGATTGTCGAAGTAAGACATGCTCCCAAAAAAAGAAATGTGAGTGTGCAAGCTACAGTGGCTCAGTGGTCTGAGTGTTATGGTTCCGTTCTGTTGCTGGGACTATAAGAATTGAGTGAAATGTATGTAAAATGAAATGAAATGATGTAAGTGAAACCTGTGAATTGGAAGTTAAATAAAAAAGATGAAAAAAAAAGAGTGTTATGGTTCCATGTGGAAAACCAGGGTTTGAGCCTCACTCTTACCGTGCGTTAGTTTCACTGGCTTTGTCCAAGAAAGACATGTTCCCAAAAAAGGAAGTGTGAGTGTGTATGGTCCAGTGGCTGAGTGTTGTGATTCTATGTGGGAAACCCGGGTTCCAGCCTCACTCTTATCATGCTTTAGTTTCACTGGCTTTGTCCAAGTTAGACATGTTCCCAAAAAGGAAGTGTGAGTGTGTGTGGTCCAGTGGCTCAGTGGTCTGAGTCTTGTGATTCCATGTGGGAAACCCGGATTCGAATCACGCTTTTGTGATGCTTTAGTTTCACTGGATTGTCGAAGTCGACATGCTCCCAACTCGTACACATGCTCCCAAAAAAAGAAGAGTGAGTGTGCAAGCTCCAGTGGCTCAGTGGTCTGAGTGTTATGGTTCCGTGTGGGAAACCAGGGTTTGAGCCTCACTCTTATCATGCTTTAGTTTCACTGGCTTTGTCCAAGAAAGACATGTTCCCAAACAAGGAAGTGTGAGTGTGTGTGGCTCAGTGGTCTGAGTGTTGTGATTCCATGTGGGAAACCTGGGTTCAAATCACACTCTTGTAACGCTTTAGTTTCACTGGATTGTCGAAGTAAGACATGCTCCCAAAAAAAGAAGAGTGAGTGTGCAAGCTACAGTGGCTCAGTGGTCTGAGTGTTATGGTTCCATGTGGAAAACCAGGGTTCGAGCCTCACTCTTACCATGCTTTAGTTTCACTGGCTTTGTCCAAGAAAGACATGTTCCCAAAAAGGAGGTGTGAGCATGTGTGGTCCAGTGGCTCAGTGGTCTGAGTCTTGTGATTCCATGTGGGAAACCAGGGTTTGAGCCTCACTCTTACCATGCTTTAGTTTCAAGGGGTTTGTCCAAGAGAGAAAAAGACTTGCTCCCAAAAAATTAAGCATGTGTGTGGATGGTCCAGTGGCTCAGTGGGTGAGCTCTCACTCCCCAGTTGGGAGGTTCCTGGTTCAAGACTAGGCTGGACACTGAAGCAAGTGATGGTTGCAGGATGAGGATGAGGATGAGGATGAGGATGAGGATGAGGATGAGGATGAGGATGAGGATGAGGATGAGAATTATAGATAAAAGTGTGTATGAGTTAAGAAATAAAATATTTTTTGGTGTATGCTAATGCTGTGTACATTTCATGTATTCCAAAATTAAAATTTTGGTTAAGTCCCACAAAAAAATGCCTCTCTCTGCAGCAACACCGCTGCTGGATATCGTCCCAGAAATCCCCAGGGGGAGGAGTTAGGTTATTTCCTCCCCCCTTCGTGTCCTCACCGTCTCTCGTCCCCCAGCTGCAGATCTGGAGGATGTTCGTCAACGCAACCATGCTTCATGGTCCAGCCCGGTCTTGAACCAGGAACATCCCAACCTCCCGATTCGGGAGTGAGAGCTCATCCACGGAGCCACTGGACCATCCACACTCAAACTTCTTTTTTTTGGGAGCATGTCTTCTTTATTTGGACCAAACCGGTGAAAGAAGAGTTTTACCAACAAGAGACTCGAACCAGGATTCTCCACACAAGAGCGCAACACTCACTCCACTGAGCCACTGGACCATACACGCTCATACTTAATTTTTTGGGAGCATGTCTTTTTCTCTCTTGGACAAACCCATTGAAAATAAAGCATCATAAGAGTGAGGCTCAAACCCTGGTTTCCCACATGGAACCATAACACTCAGACCACTGAGCCACTGGAGCTTGCACACTCACTCTTCTTTTTTTGGGAGCATGTCTTACTTCGACAATCCAGTGAAACTAAAGCATCACAAGAGTGTGATTCGAACCTGGGTTTCCCACATATAATCACAACACTCAGACCACTGAGCCACAGGAGCTTCTTCATTTCAATGTTTCTGTTTGTCCCAAAAAATCACACTAAAATAATTTCAACCGCAAAAGTGAGATTTGAACCAGGGTTTTCAACACAGAACAGCAACGCTTTTACCACTGAACCACTTACAGTTGGATGTCCTTTTTGAAGATTGGTCTTTTTATTTGGACCAAACCAATCAAACTAAAAATGTTAACCATCAAGAGACTCAAACATGGATTCTCCACACAAGAGATTGACACTCACACCACTGAGCCATTCAAGCTTCCACTCTTTCACTTTATTTTGCAAGCATTTCTTTTTTATTTGGACAAAACCATTCAAAATAAAGCATTTTAATGCAAAGAGTGGGACTTGAACCCAAATCCTCAACATGATAGAGGAACACTCTGACCACTGAGCCATTCAAGCTTCCACTTGTTCACTTTATTTTGCAGGCATGTCTTTTTTATTTGGACAAAACCCTTCAAAATAAAGAATTCTAATGCTAAGAGCAGGACTTGAACCCAAATCCTCAACATGATAGAGTAACACTCTAACCACTGAGCCATTCAAGCTTCCACTCTTTCACTTTATTTTGCAGGCATTTCTTTTTTATTTGGACAAAACCCTTCAAAATAAAGAATTTTAATGCTAAGAGCAGGACTTGAACCCAAATCCTCAACATGATAGAGTAACACTCTAACCACTGAGCCATTCAAGCTTCCACTCTTTTACTTTATTTTGCAGGCATTTCTTTTTTATTTGGACAAAACCCTTCAAAAAAAAGAATTTTAATGCTAAGAGCAGGACTTGAACCCAAATCCTCAACATGATAGAGTAACACTCTAACCACTGAGCCATTCAAGCTTCCACTCTTTCACTTTATTTTGCAGGCATTTCTTTTTTATTTGGACAAAACCATTCAAAATAAAGCATTTTAATGCTAAGAGCGGACTTGAACCCAAATCCTCAACACGATAGAGTAACACTCTAACCACTGAGCCATTCAAGCTTCCACGCTTTCACTTTATTTTGCAGACATGTCTTTTTTATTTGGACAAAACCATTCAAATAAAGCATTTTAATGCAAAGAGTGGGACTTGAAACCAAATCCTCAACATGATAGAGGAACACTCTGACCACTGAGCCATTCAAGCTTCCACTTGTTCACTTTATTTTGCAGGCATGTCTTTTTTATTTGGACAAAACCCTTCAAAATAAAGAATTCTAATGCTAAGAGCAGGACTTGAACCCAAATCCTCAACATGATAGAGTAACACTCTAACCACTGAGCCATTCAAGCTTCCAATCTTTCACTTTATTTTGCAGGCATTTCTTTTTTATTTGGACAAAACCCTTCAAAATAAAGAATTTTAATGCAAGGAGCAGGACTTGAACCCAAATCCTCAACATGATAGTGTAACACTCTAACCACTGAGCCATTCAAGCTTCCACTCTTTCAATTTATTTTGCAGGCATTTCTTTTTTATTTGGACAAAACCATTCAAAATAAAGCATTTTAATGCTAAGAGCGGACTTGAACCCAAATCCTCAACATGATAGAGTAACACTCTAACCACTGAGCCATTCAAGCTTCCACGCTTTACTTTATTTTGCAGACATGTCTTTTTTATTTGGACAAAACCATTCAAATAAAGCATTTTAATCCAAAGAGTGGGACTTGAACCCAAATCCTCAACATGATAGAGGAACACTCTGACCACTGACCCATTCAAGCTTCCAGACTTTCACTTTATTTTGCAGGCATGTCTTTTTTATTTGGACAAAACCCTTCAAAATAAAGAATTTTAATGCTAAGAGCAGGACTAGAACACAAATCCTCAACATGATAGAGTAACACTCTAACCACTGAGCCATTCAAGCTTCCACTCTTTCACTTTATTTTGCAGGCATTTCTTTTTTATTTGGACAAAACCCTTCAAAATAAAGAATTTTAATGCTAAGAGCAGGACTTGAACCCAGATCCTCAACATGATAGAGTAACACTCTAACCACTGAGCCATTCAAGCTTCCACTCTTTCACTTTATTTTGCAGGCATTTCTTTTTTATTTGGACAAAACCCTTCAAAATAAAGAATTTTAATGCTAAGAGCAGGACTTGAACCCAAATCCTCAACATGATAGAGTAACACTCTAACCACTGAGCCATTCAAGCTTCCACTCTTTCACTTTATTTTGCAGGCATTTCTTTTTTATTTGGACAAAACCATTCAAAATAAAGCATTTTATTGCTAAGAGCGGACTTGAACCCAAATCCTCAACATGATAGAGTAACACTCTAACCACTGAGCCATTCAAGCTTCCACGCTTTACTTTATTTTGCAGACATGTCTTTTTTATTTGGACAAAACCATTCAAATAAAGCATTTTAATCCAAAGAGTGGGACTTGAACCCAAATCCTCAACATGATAGAGGAACACTCTGACCACTGAGCCATTCAAGCTTCCAGACTTTCACTTTATTTTGCAGGCATGTCTTTTTTATTTGGACAAAACCCTTCAAAATAAAGAATTTTAATGCTAAGAGCAGGACTAGAACCCAAATCCTCAACATGATAGAGTAACACTCTAACCACTGAGCCATTCAAGCTTCCACTCTTTCACTTTATTTTGCAGGCATTTCTTTTTTATTTGGACAAAACCCTTCAAAATAAAGAATTTTAATGCTAAGAGCAGGACTTGAACCCAGATCCTCAACATGATAGAGTAACACTCTAACCACTGAGCCATTCAAGCTTCCACTCTTTCACTTTATTTTGCAGACATGTCTTTTTTATTTGGACAAAACCATTCAAAATAAAGCATTTTAATGCAAAGAGTGGGACTTGAACCCAAATCCTCAACATGATAGAGGAACACTGACCACTGAGCCATTCAAGCTTCCAGACTTTCACTTTATTTTGCAGGCATGTCTTTTTTGATTTGGACAAAACCATTCAAAATAAAGCGTTTCACGAGTTCACATGTTAATGAAATCATAAGAAATATTAAAATGCGTATTTGGCTTGCTGTCCGGGGGAGGGCTCTGAGCTCAGAATTCGGCCCGACCCCAGAGAACTCCCCCTTATTTTAGAGATCATAGGTATTTAAGCGTGGAGTCGCGGACCAAGCCGAATGTGGGGTGAAGGGGTGGTGGTGGGATGCTGGGAAATTTGTCATGAGATACAGTAGGAGGTAAGGGAAGGCTTTATTTATACTGGCTTTCTTCGCGCTGATTGGATGATTACCTGAACATGCTCCTCCCGAACCTTGTTACATAAAACTTCATTTCACGAGTTCACATGTTAATGAAATCATAAGAAATATTAAAATGCGTATTTGGCTTGCTGTCCGGGGGAGGGCTCTGAGCTCAGAATTCGGCCCGACCCCAGAGAACTCCCCAAAATGCCAGATAAACAAAGGACAGCGAGCGTAGAATTTTAACCCCCCAAAAAGTGAAGGGTATTTAATTTACCAAGGAACGAGCTTGCCTGTTCGACTGGGAAGGCTCTCGCAACGACCGACGGGAACTTGGATGCTCACGGCATCGGACGGATAAGCCCATTCTGCAGTTGAACTGACAGCTCGCTGACATAAGAATTAGTGAGCGTTAATTTGAGGACGAATTTTAACCGTTCACCCGGGAGGGCTCTCGCTGCATCCGATGGGAACTTAAATGCTCACGGCATTGGACGGGTAAGCCTCGCCGGGTTGGACGGGGGGGCGCCCGCTGGACTCGGTCGGGAGGGCTCGACCGGCGCTTCGAAGGGGGGCTGGGGCACGGGAAAGACCCCTCACGTCCCGACGAATGGGGAGCCTCCTGGCAACACGAGCGCGGACGTCCGGCGACGCCTAAGACGGGCAGACTCTCACTGCAATTCGAACGGGAGGGTTCAACCAGCGTTTTGGAAGGGGGATGGAGCCCGGCCTTCGAACGGGTGAATCATCTCTTGCGTGCGAACGGGGGAGTCTGCATATGATTGAAAAAAACGTACTATGAATATTAAGCAAGTGTGCGAGCGGCGAGCCCAGATGTAGTCGGAAGGTATATTGTGAGTGGATGTAGCTGAAGTGAAGCATGGCAGGAGATGATTATAATTGAATTTGTTGGGAACAGCGGAGAAAACCGGAGAATGCTAGGATGAACATGACTTCTAAAGTATAGGCGGTGCTGATGGAGAAGTATCCAAGACGGAGTGATGAGGTTCATATGGTGATTATATCAATTGATTGGTTGTCTGGTATCCGGGCGTGTGGGGCGGGAACTTGGATTCCCTTAACTAGAAGGGACGTTTGGGAGTTATTAAATGCAAGTGCGGGTTTACCGTAGATTAATTTATGGAATATTTGATTGCCGCTTAGATAGCTTTTGATGGATCCGGCTTGGATACCATTAGTAGTAGCCTACTAAAAAGATGAGATATGGATGAAGTAGTTGGTTAAAAGAGAACATTCGAGAAACGACGGGTTGAGAGAGGAGGAATGATTTGAAAACTATTTCCGAGCGGTGAAATAAGTTTGCAGGGTTCTTGGAGAAAAACGGCTTGGAGGGTGGATTCGATGGACGTGATCGGGAGGGATTTTAGCGGATGGTTTAACGGAAAATCAGCTGAAAATAAAGAGGTACTGGAGTTGGAATGAGGTCTGCTTCTGGTGCCTGCGTCCTGAATTTCTGAAAAGAGAAACAGGAGAGAGAGTAAGCGATTTATTTTTGAACACCTGGAACGCGTTTTGCAGTTATTAAGAACTGGTCACATGCGGAGATCCATATGAGGGATCTCAGGAGTGGCAAGAGCCCGGGTGAGCGAGAACGACATTTATTGATACAGTGCGCGATTGCTTCATTGTCGCAATGGATTTTGATGCTTTTGCTTGACCATTCTTCCTCCATAGAGAAGCTGTGACGACAATCTGGTAGAGCTCGAAGAGGGCAGAGGAGGCTGAAGCCTGGGGTGTGTCTAGGAGCTGAGGGGCCAGGGAGACGCGAACCAGCGTCCTTGGTAAGGACCGCCGAAGCTGATCGAGGTAGCTGCGTCAGTGAACAGTTTAATATCGAGGGGGAGAGAGATAAGGTTGCTGTAGAAAAAAGGTTAAGCCATTCCACTAACTGAGGAATTTAATCCAAAATTTTAGCTTGTTTTTTTTTTTTTTTTTGACTCTCTGGAAGGATGAACCGATCTTCCAGTGCGTGAACGGATGAAGAGAGGGCTAGGAGATGCGCTATAAATGGTCGGCCCTGTGGAATAATGCACATCGCATAATATAGGTGGGCCAGCAGCAAGAGAAGTACGCGTTTTGAACAGTCTGTGCAGTCTGTCAAATTGGATGCGATTAAAATGATGCGATCTATTTTCTCCTTAGGCAGTGAGGCCTGGAAATTTACTGAGTCCAGATTGATGCCTAAGAACTCGATGGATGTATTTGGACCCCATGTTTTTCTCCTGGGCTAACGGAATCCCTAGATCTGCGAAAACTTTCCTCGCTGTGAGGAGGTAGGCCTAAGCCTCGGGGAAGGTGTCGAGGGGTGACATTTATTAGAAAGTCGTCGAGCATGTGGACGAGCATGTTGGGCTGCTTTAGCTGCCGAAAGCTAGACGCACGGCGGAAAAAACTTTTTCCTGCCAGTTTACACTGAATAGGTACGTACCATGAATCGGGGTAGATTGGCGTACTTTAAAAGCAGAGGAGATATCTATGCTCCTCGTTCAGCTATTCTAAGCATAGTTATGACTTGTTCGATATCATGATAGTTGAGAGAATATTCTAGACGCTGAGATCGGCCCCCGGGTTAGGTGAAGGAGGAGGAATGGGGAGAGCATAATGTGGAAAGGGAAGGAAATGTGCCAGCGATTGACCTGCTAACGGAGGCATCCTCACGTTAGGGAAAGCGCCCGGCGCTTGAGAAGGAGGAAAACTGAAAGAAGTAGAAGGGAAGAAAAACATTTGGGGATCCTGTAGCAAAGTGGAACTGCCGGGATCTAGAGTGTGAGGTACCCCAGTGGGAGGGGCTGAGGAGGGGAGTTGGCCTGGAGGATGTTGGCGCCTTTCCATGACGGATTCCGGGGCGCGGCCCTAGGCTAGCAGAAGTTCTGTGACGCCGTGGTGCGGGGCGGGGCCCGGAGCTGCAAGTGCGGAAGGAGATACTGCGGACGAGCAATCAGGAACCGGCGAGCGCTTAGCTCATTCTAGCCGAAGAATTTTGGAGCTGAAACGGAAGGGTGAGAAGATTGTAAATAACATACAAATTAAATAATTCTGCTTTATCATCCTGTGGGAGAAATTAACATCCGAATTAATTAGGGCTTGTCTTAGCCCCTGTCCATTTCCCTATGGGAGGGATGTTTGGGGTAGCAGGTTGATGGGAAAGCTAGGAAGACGATGATAAAGATGGCAGAATTGCAACAAACTGATCCTGTTTTGTCTCCACTGTATCAACAAGCTATTTTGACAAGTCAGGAAGAAGGTGAGAATGCTGTGGAGGATAGAGTAGTAGAGAGGTTCGTTCTGCAAGAGAAGGTGCTGTATCGACAACAGGGCTATGGCTTCCAGATGGTGGTACCAAAGGCAGTTCAGAATATAGTCCTGTCTTTGGGTCACTCCAATCCCTGGGCAGGTCATCTTGGCAGGCAGAAAATGATGGCTTGAATTATGAGACATTTTTATTGGCCTGGCCTAAGAGCTGATGTTGTAAAATTCTGTAAAACCTGTCCAGAGTGTCAGTTGACCTCGAATAGACTCCCCTCTAAAGCGCCCCTTCAGCCTCTCCCAGTTATGGGAGTTCCATTTGAACGGCTTGCAATGGACATAGTTGGTCCAGTAGAAAAAAGTAGAGCAGGGCACAGGTTTATGCTAGTGGTGAGTGATTATGCTACTAAGTATCCAGAGGTTTTCCCTTTAAGGACTATTGGAGCTAAGCAAGTAGCTACCTGCTTGATTGAGTTGTTTTCTCGGGTAGGATTTCCTAGAGAGATACTGACTGATTGTGGGACTAATTTCACCTCAAACCTCTTAAAGCAAGTCTACCAGTTATTGAGCATAAAAGGTTTCAAAACTATGCCGTTCCATCCCCAAACTGATGGGTTAGTAGAGAGATTTAACCAAACCCTCAAAAATATGCGCCGTAAATTTATCAATGAGACTGGTTCCGATTGGAATCAATGGATGCCCTATTTGCTCTTTGCATATCGTGAAGTACCCCAGGCCTCAACAGGTTTTTCACCCTTTGAATTGTTATACGGCCATAATGTGAGAGGACCACTATCACTGTTAAGAACTGGGCCGGTGTGAAGGAAGAGGGGGAAGAGCAAGATGTTGCATCCTTTGTGGTAGCAATGCATGAAAAATTGCAAACAATGACAAATTTGGCTCAAGAGCACATGGCGGAGGCTCAGCAGAAACAAAAATCCTGGTATGATAAGTCTGCAAGAACTCATTCATTTGTTCCAGGTGGGGAGAAAAACAAATTTATTAAATGTTTCATAAAGATTTAACAATATTTTCAACTGTAAAATGTATACAGGGTTTACCATTTTGAGGCCAATAAGATTAAGCCAAGCATTCCAGGTGTCACACATTAGCTTTTGTCTTTATGCGCTTCCTGGCCATTAAGTTCAAGATTCAGCTTTGCTTTTGTAATGGTAAAAGTGTGACCACGCTGGTCAGACTGATTAGATTAGCGTCTCTGGTAATCTGCTGAATCATTTACATTTGCTTTGTTTCAAGAGACTCCTCCTCAGTGTAACTCCTCCAGATTAGCATCTCAAGGCACAGAAAACTGCTATGCTGATGAACTGAGGTGCCTGTTGAATCATATACATTTGCTTTTGTTTCAGTTTCTCCCCCTCAATGTAAACTCCTCCCCTCTAAATGTATAAATTGTAAGGGAATGTTTTCCTTTAGTGAGACTATCTTTGAGATGACTACAGCGACGCAATAAAGAACTTCTGCGTGAAAGATACCTCAAAAGTCTCCTGGTCTCCTCAGTTGCTAACTTTTCTACAAGGAAAGAAAAGTTTCCCACACAGGTCAGCAAGTGCTGGTGATGTTGCCCACGGTGTCCAGTAAGTTGTTAGCCAAGTGGCAAGGGCCTTTCGAAATTCTTCAGAAACTTGGACCTACAACTTATGAGATATCAACCCCAGGACAAGCCCGTTCCAAGAGAATTCTGCATGTAAACCTGTTGAAAGAATGGTCCACGCGGAAGGAATGTCTGCTGATTCGATCTGTGGAAGATGAGGAAGAGGTGGAAGAGCAGTATTTTCCTGGTCTGAATTCGGCAGGGCTCAAGGTCGATCCTCTCCCTGAGTTTCAGCAACAGCAACTTCAGTCTCTGTGTAATTCTGAATTGTTCCAGGCGAAGCCGGGTCAAACAAAGCTGGTAGAGCATGACATCGCTTTGAAAGAAGATGCAGTTCCAAAGAGACTGAGTTATCGTATACCTGAAAGATTACTGCCAGATCTTAAAAAGGAATTGGACTTGATGATTTCTTTGGGTGTGATTGAACCTTCCAAGAGTGAATGGTGCAGTCCTGTGGTCCTGGTACCAAAAAAAGATGGAACTACAAGATTTTGCATTGACTTTCGATATTTGAATTCAGTTTCGAAATTTGACTCATACCCAATGCCTCGTATTGAGGAACTGATTGAGCGCCTGGGAAATGCGAAATATCTGAGCACCGTTGATCTATGTAAAGGTTACTGGCAAGTGCCTTTAAAGCCACAATCTGTACTTTTTCGGCTTTAAAAATAGCAAAAATAACTGTATCTATGTTATATATTTCTATTAGATGTGTACTTACATTATCCCGACAGTTTCCACCAACTTTAAAATACGGAGAAATTTATAGTTTAATTCAAAGACACGGGACGTTTCTTTATTTCCGTTTCGTCGTCCGTCTATGGCGTCATATAACCTTTGACTCCTCTATTTTCTCTAACTTCCTTGCGGAACCCGGTGAAACCACCAAACACAAAGGGGAACACTGGACTACCGCCAAGAAAGCATAGAAAATGACGAAGAAAAAAAAAGTAAGACGTATTTTTATGCGTGTAAATCACGTGGCCGCTCACGAGCGCTCACTCAGACGAGATGCACTGTCCCCCGGTGCTGCTCGCGCATATAGCGCTGCCCGTGCATATAGCGCTGCCCGTTTCGGTCGTCTCATTCAAATCAGCCAACTGTTGCTGTTAGCGAGCCGCGCAGGAGAAGCATGACACAGGTAAACATTGGGGTTGCATTTAAAGCTTCTTGACAAGCTAAATCTACAGAGAGATGCCGTATATCCGTATATTTTGTAAAAACGATCATGTCATGTCATGAGCTGAGCTGGTTGTCATTGACAGCGACAACAACTCCCGTGAGCCCACGCTCTTTCCTGACGTCATCAAAGTAAGTCTTTGTTATTATGTGAAATGAGTGACCCCTGGTGGCCAAAAAAAATTACATATTGTCCGTTTAAGTTCCAGATCCAAGGAATTGACTGCTTTCCGGACTCCTTGGGGCCTACATCATTTTAAGACTATGGCTGCGTTCCAAACCGCATACTTCCCTACTATTTAGTATGGGAAAAAGAGTAGGCGAGCAAAAAAGTATGAATGAATCCAAAAGAGTAGGCGAGAATTACCTGGGTGACGTAATAATTGTCGCGAGATTCGGACTTAAGTGCGTTCCAATATGCCTACTTTCCTACTATATAGTAGGCGAAAACAGTACGTGAAGGAAGCAGTACGTTCGAAACATCAGTTTTCATAAAAGAGTAGGGGAGAAGTTCCCGGATTGGCTTACTGCTTCTGCCCAGATTTTTGAGTGCTTTTCCGTGGGTACTTATGATACTCATCTATCCCAGGATGCCACGCGAGAGGATACGTTAATATCAACATCGCGTAGATCAGCGATGTTTAACAGTTTTCTCCAAAAGAGATCTTCGAGCAGCTGCCTGGCTCCTTTGTGCAAACATTACAAACGCAGAGGAAAACTGTTCTAGGATATGTGCTGTCAAGTTACTGATGTTATGAAGTGTTAGTGCACCTGTCTCTCATATAATTTAAACTTATTACATGCAAGATCATGGAAAGATACTATAGTTTATGTAACAATCATAATGACAAAACAGAAAATATAAAGATCATTGGTTCGTGTACTTCACAATATGACATAAAATTATATTTATACACAGGAAAAAAGAACAATAAAAAAGGCTAAATATCTTCATTATAGTTCTTCATAATACATAAAAAGTTGTTATATGTCTGAGTGATGAAACGAGGTAAATTCATTAAGAAAAAGGAAAACTTAAAGGAGAAACTTTTTGGGTATAAAATAAAGAAATTAACAACATAATCAAGAGATGACGATTTTGGGGTTTCTTAAAAAAATATCGTTATAAGAATAACACTGTTGGTCACATTAGTAGCCTAGGGTTTATAATATAACAACTTAAATCAACCCAAATGTATTCACAAAATAAATGGGCAGCTGTTTCTTCAACAATACCACAACAAAATGAGCAAGTTTGATCAATATCAAGATATTTATCGATAGATGAATTAAACGTATCGTTCATATATTTTATGGTGTTGCGCTTGAGATAACGCGTCGTAGGTCACATGATAACGTCAACATGGCAGATGACCGGTTCGCATTCATACTCAACGAGATTTGGCTATAAAGTACCTACTCTTTTAGCGCTCGATGAGTAAGTACTTATTGAAATTAAGTACCTACTCATTGAGTATGCGGTTTGGAACGCAGCCAATGCCTTTTGGCCTGCATGGAGCTCCTCCCACTTTCCAAAGACTGATGGACCAGGTTTTGCATGGCTTGTCTGATTTCACTTCAGCCTATCTTGATGACATTGTGATTTTCAGTAAAACGTGGGAAGAGCACCTGAAGCACTTGCAGATGGTTTTAAGACGCATCCAAGAAGCAGGACTGACCATCAATCCTGATAAATGTGCCCTGGCAAAGAAAGAGATTGAATACCTTGGGTATGTCCTGGGGTGCTTCTCATTTCTTATTTGTGCATCCTTGTTTCCTTTCCTTGCTTCCTTTCCTTGCGTCTCAGCTCCACCCCCTGTAAGACGCGAGGGAAGGAAGCAAGGAAAGGAAAGGAGGACAGAGGAATCGAAAAAAAGCTTTTTTATATACATTGGAATACTTGATCACTCGAGTGTCACTCTACAGTGTCATCAGCCGCGCTAAAAGGATCTGCCCTGATGTTGTTTAAGTTTGGTTATTTAATAAATTCATAATAAATAATAATAAAGATAGGCTATACTGTTGAAATATCTGAGATGTGTGGTTTATATAAACTGCAAAGGTAAAGTATAAATTAAAATGATTGAGACCGATGTGAAGGGGGAGGAGAATTTGCACGTGCGTCACGTTTAGTCAATATAACAGTTCCGCGTAGGATGCACCTGTGTATCCTCGCTCATGACTCCTCAGGAAGCCTCCTATCTCCTCGATCCTCGACTCCTCACGGTGCAATTAGAGAATTGAGATGTCCTTCAAGATGGCTGAGCTCGATCGGTTTCCTGGTCATAGGAGGGAGGATGGAGGAGCGAGGAGACGAGGAGGGATATTGAGAAGCACCCCTGAGAAATGGGGTCATCCGGCCACAGTGGGGAAGGTACAAGCTATTAAGTCCTGTACACTACCTAAGACCAAGAAACTTTCCTCGGATTAGTTCCTCGGATAGTTTTCCTTGAATTAGTTTTTCTTCTAGAGCTGCTGCCCTAACAGACCTGATAAAGAACAATGGCCCAAACCAGATTCAGTGGTCTGAGCAGGCCCAGAGAGCGTTCCAGGATATTCAAGGAGCTCTACAGGGAAGTCCAGTGTTGCACAGTCCTAGGTTTGATCAACCCTTTGTTTTACAGACAGATGCATCAGGAGTTGGACTAGGAGCAGTGCTACTTCAAGGAGAAGTGGGAAACTATCACCCTGTGGCCTATATTAGCCGAAAACTGTTTCCTAGGGAAATGCGTTACTCCACTATTGAGAAGGAATGCTTGGCAGTGAAATGGGCCTTGGACTCTAAGATATTATCTCTTGGGCAGACATTTCACTTTAGAGACTGACCACCGAGCACTCCAATGGTTGAACAACATGAAGGACACTAATGCCAGGATTACCCGTTGGTACTTGTCACTGCAACCCTATTGATTTACCATTCTCCACCGGCCAGGAAGAGAGAACCTGACTGATGACTTTCTTTCCCGCCATGTGGGCGAGGAACCGGAGGTGGGGCAGAGTGTGACGGGTGCGTTGCTCACCTCACATTAATTTTATTATGATTTACATTGTTTATTTTGAAGTTTAATTTAGTATGGTTTGTTACTTTATTTAAAATCCCTTAGCATTATTAATAAACACAGGACAAGGTTATGAGTTAAACAGTTTATTAAAGTTTGAATGTATGGAAGGGTGCACTCTACTTATATTCTCTCTTTACTGTTTGATTTTACCTGAGTCCTGGATTCCTCTGGTGCATGGAGTGAGCAGCCGCATTCCATGTGAAGGCCAAAAGGAAGAGGCGGGGCTTCAGCCTGTACTTTTGAGTTGTCCCAGAGGAAGTTGGACTGTACCATTGTGATCCGATGAGGAGGGGGATTCCTTTTTATTATTTCATCCAGTTTAATTTCTATTTTGTTTGTTTGAAGTACGTAGTTTTGTATTGTGCTTCAAGCAGTTGATTAAATTATGTTTGTTATGATCGTGTATATTTTTAGTTAAATATTTGTTGTTAGATGGGGAAAGGTTTATTTTGATACTTACCTTTTCTTTTTGTTTGGTAGAGGCTAAGAGGTATATTTATTAGAAGGAATGTGTGAATGGTAGTCAGATTTTTGTCCAGCCAAAGTAACATCCTGGCCTGCTGACCTTAGTGGTAGTGATGGCAAAATGAGGCTTTTTGAACCAATAAGACCTCGCAGCCCATTGCTTCACCAAAAGGTTCATTACTCGAAGCTTCATTCAGCATCGCACACTAGTGACACCTAGCTACTGTGCAAAGAAATAGCAGACAAAATGAATTCATTCTGAATCAATGAGCCGCCCCCCCCTCCCGCTCTGTTTTATTTATTTATCTTCTTCTCACTGTTAATGTCTAACCTTTCATTTGCAATAAAGAGATCTGTGCAGAAATTTGTCCATTGCCTGGGTATGAAATAAAAAATCTTTCTCTGTCTGCATTTTGTACAGAGACAACTGTCACACACACAATTATAGCTATATATATATATGTATATATATGTATATATTTGATTTGATTTATTGGTTTATTTAAAAGGGGACAGTGCAATTTAATAAAACGCATGAAAAAACATGGTTTAAAAAAGCCAGAATTAGCCAAAAGGCTATTTTTCATCTATAGTCCCCTGGAATATATATATATATATATATATATATATATATATATATATATATATATATATATATATATATATATATATATATATATATATATGGATAGTATATGGGAGTGTAATAAAGTAAGCAAACTGCAGTGGATGAAGGAAAGGATTACAATATATTTTTATTGAGAAAAAGATTTTTTGAAGTGTGTTGGGGTTTAGACAACTCCTCAAAACCTCTCCAGCCTTGGAAAAACATCCTTTCACAAGGAACAGAGGACATCAGTGTGCCAGCAGGTAAAAAAGAAGATACTGATGCTTCTATTGAGCCCAGACAGGGGAGCATTTCCTCTTTCTTGCTGGCATTACCATGAAAACGGAAGATGTTATAAAAAACAAACAAATCCAAAAGGGCAATCTAAATCAGATCCAAAAATCCAAAGCAATCGAAATAATCTTTTCTAATTAATATAACAAGACTATAAGCTAATATAGCTATTGATAATGACAATTATTATTTATTATTATTCTTAATAATAACTATTCTAACCTGATGTAGTGTAGGCTAATAATATACAGCCCTAACTCATATATGACACAATAACGATAATGAGATTTCTCTGACTCTCTGACGTTACTACAACTGCTTCTACTGCTCCTGAAACAGCCACAAGGTGCCGCGAGCCGAACCGCAGACCGAACCGATGACGTTTTTACGCAAACCGCAAACCGTTTGTCATCAGTCACGTGATTTTCACCTTAACAACACAAGCCTCGAATCGCGGCTTCATCTGGCACGCCCCTTTTTGCTCGACACAAGCTCCGACGCCTCGCTTCATATGTCACATCACTACTTAGTGGTTTTGTTTATTATTTTGTTTACCAGGGGAGATTTAGTTATTTATTTTGAGGCCAGTTTAATTTTTGTTTGTTTCAGTTGACTTCCATCTTAAGTCTTTGATTTTTATATGGACTTTATTTTGGAAATTATTTTCATTGGATCTACCTCTGTGTGTAATTATTCTTTAGAAGAAATAAATCTTCTTATCTGTCCACAACCTGTCCTGCCTGTTCTTGGCCACGCCCTTACATGTTCTGTTTAAAATTTTCATAAAGAAAAGTTTTGTAAGAAATATTAGGTAATGTAGGGACCAAAGTTTTAAAGTTGAGACACACATGCACACATATTTTAGGGCTTCGTTACTTAGGTCTATTTGGTTTACTTGGAAACATATCCGTTGTGGTCTGTGTTATGTGCAGCGCGTTTCTGTATTTGGTTGTGTTGTGAACTTTGGCAGTGCATTTTGCATTTGGAGCACACATGTGTTGTGAAACTGATGACGATGTTTTTTTTAATTTGCAGGTGTTTTTTTCTATTTGCAAGTGTTTGCTTCAGTTGCAGCATGTTGAGCTTTCTCGGCCACCGTATGGTGGGCTGCTGTGGGCCAGAAAGTCCAGGGCCACTTTTTGGTCCCAGTCCGCCCCTGACGACATGCACTTTTGACGACGTCCACTCGCTTTAACCTCGTCACCCTAGGTTCTGCTGGATAGATTTACTTTTTTCTGAAGGAAATCGATAAAAAACCTACACTTTTTGCTGTATATGGTGGCGCGCCAAACACACCATATTTTCGCCATTGTTTCAACTTTGATTGTCAGAAAGTCTTTTAATTTGAAATTGTAGTGATATCATTTCCGTTCTGAGTGCGTCATTTCCTTATTACCGACTCTGCATTCTGTGGGATGGTAGCCCTCGTGTGCGTAATATAAGTGAAAGTAAGTTTCATTCAGTAATAAGATACAAATATTGCCATCGGACTTGTTTAGATATTGTTTACTGTTATCTGTTTTTCCTGTTAAGTCTCTTACATGCATACTTTTGTGTATTTGTTAGCTAAGAGGTTTTACGAGACTGTTATAAGACATATTGGACTGGAGATTGTTTCCTTTACACTATTTCAGCTTTAGCTGTATTCTTGAGTGCTATATTTCAGTTGTTATGTCCTTTAGTCCGACAGTTGAATCGTGTTTAGCCTCTGTGTCGTCTTTAGACGCGCTTAGAGTCTAGTTCCCGCTCCGAGCCCTTCACGTGTTGAGGGCATGGGTGCAGTTGCGCTCGCTTCCACTAGAGGGAAGTAAAGAATGACGAATCCATTTAGAATGTATATTTGGCCCATTAATCCATTTGTATGCTTGTATATTAGTTATTTATGGCTCTTTCCGATTTATATTTGACTAAACTGATTTGTTTTAGAATTCTAATTCAATGTTTATTATTATATTGGATATTACTGTATACATTTGTACATATTCATACTTTGTACATCGTGACTAATATTATTTTATTTTTGATTCTTTTACACACACACACACCCACGCGAATGCATATTACTGTTTGTACACTGATGCCTACACTCAAACTTCAATAATTAAAAAGTTTGCTGGAATAATTTCTCCGTGCCCTTCTCCTTGACCGGAGCTCTGTCGAAAGAAACTGTCAGACCAGTATTATCCCTTCAGAGCATTGCACTCTATCACATGGTCCTTCGAGCCGGATCTGACAGCCTTTTGGAGACAATATGGAGCCAGGACAACCATCTGCAGATCCAGCAGTGCGTTCTCGACCCCAGCGGGAGATACAGTTACCAGCATCCCTTGCAAACTTTGAAGTTGGGTACAGACCGAGAGTTACAGTACCTCCTGCCTCCAAAGCTGAGGAATTCCGAGAAGCAACCCCAGCTCACAACATCCCGATCCTTCATCCACCTTCACGGCCGTTGGTAAGAGCTGAGTCGTGTCGATCCTCAGTATCTTCTCACCGTAGCAGACCGAGATCTCAAGTCAGTGAGGCCTTATCAGCTAAGAGGTCTGTTGCAGAAGGGCTATCTGCACTACAGAGTGCCATGTTGGAGGAACAGGTCAAGCGGATGGAATTAGCAGAAGTACAGCGGCAGATTATGGAGCAGTCTCTAGTGGACGAGCAGTGTACTCTTTTGGACAAAGAAGCCAGAGATGCTCTCGAGGAGAAGGAAGAACTTATACGAGAACAAGACCGGCATAGACGTCGACTGGAGGAGAAAGCGCAGATGGCATACAAGAATAAAGAGGCTATCACAAGGCATCAGATGCTTCGACGGCGACTGAAAGAGAAGGAGATGGAATTGGCGCAAGCAGCTCTGATCACGTCTTTCCTGAATGAAGAAGGAAGTGAAAGTCCTCGTTCCTCGAGGCCCCTTAGTGAATGTGAGTACAACCCAAGGTCCTCATCAAAAGCTCAGCCTCTTATACTCGACTCAAGTGTACATGGACTGCTTCATTCTACTCCTATTCATGTTCTCACACCAGTCTCCAATGCAGTCATTAGTTTATCTGACTCGACCAGTCCTCTATCAGTCCCGCCTGCTACACAAGTGAGTGCTTATGCTACTACTAGTATGCTCGCTCAGCCTGAGCCTACATATATTACTATGCTCCCCCCTCCTCCTCCTGAAATCATCAACCCAGCGTCACAGTCGGCTCCTAGACCAGCTGTGAGTGCTGTGACTTCACGTGCTCCGCCACTGTCAGGAGAACCGAGTATGGGCCGATTTCACCAGCCACAGATGGTCTATAACCAAGCCCAGATCCAACATGTGCCTCCACCTGTTAATCCTTTACAACCAGTGCTATCCGTTGCCAACACGCAGTCCTATCCTTACCCTAATGTTCCATCTTTGGCACGACCGGGCACATCGCCTTTAAATTACAGGGCAGCACCAGGCACAGACCTCATGGAGCTCCTAGTTGCTACATCTTATGGCCTTCCTAGACCTACTCTACCTCACTTCACCTCAGGTAAAGAGTCAGACTTTGCCCTGCTCAAGATGGCTTTGGATAATCTGCTTAATACACATGCTCACCTTACAGAGCAGTTCAAATATCAAGTCCTCCTCGACCATTTGAAACTGCCAAGCGCCCATAAGCTAGCCCAAGCCTACATGCACGATCCAAAACCATACACCTCAGCTCTCCAGGCTCTCCAAGATAAATATGGGCAACCACGTCAGCTTGTGCAGAGTGAGCTTGGTACTATATTAAACTCACCTCCCGTACGATCTGGAGATCCAGAGGCATTTGATAACTTTGCTCTATCAGTACAAGGTCTTGTTGGCATGCTCCGCTCCCTTGAGGGTGAAAATGGCTACGAACTCCGATGCGGCTCCCATGTCGACAGGCTGCTCAGCAAATTGCCTACTAACTATCGAGATGGGTTTGTGGAGTACAGCATAAACCGCGGCATCCTGAGGACTGGCACTGATCAGACCTATACACTTGAAGACTTCTCTGTTTGGCTTCAGTTAAAGTCACAAGCCAAGCGCATTTCATCTCGAGCAGCTCTGATGTTCCAAGACCAACCTAAGCCAGTTAAGGGTCAAAGGAAATCCCAGGGTCCTTCATCCAACGTGTTTTACAACACTGAGAGCCGAGCAAAGGTAGCCCTTCCAGATCCTATTCGTAGCCCAAAGTCAACTAAAAGTAAACCTAGTATGAAGCCTTACTGCCCGTACTGCGATGCCCGTGAACATTACCTCAGTTTATGCCCCAAATTCAAAACGCTCACTCCATCAGAGATTTCTACCTGGATTAAGGACAGAGGCTGTTGGAGGTGTGGCAGAAACCACAAACCTGAGGCATGTACTCTGAAGAAGCCTTGCCAAGTGTGCAAACAGCAACACCTGACCGTGCTCCACGAAGTATGTTCCCAAGAGGCTAAGAAAGTGTTAATGGTCAGTGCTGCTCCCAACACTATATACGTTGACCGTCCTAGTCGTCCGAATAAAGTCATGTTGAAGCTAGTCCAGGTGCGCCTGTACAATGCCGAGCACTCTCTGGAAGGGTTTGCTATCCTGGACGACGGATCAGAGAGAACCCTCATCCTTCCCTCAGCAGTCCAGCATCTCCACTTACACAAAGAACCTGAGAGTTTGCCTTTGCGTACTGTCCGCCATGAGGTGATCCATCTACAAGGAGCTGCTGTCTCGTTTGACATCTCCCCGGCTCATTCTCCCAAACAAAGGTACAACATCTTTCATGCCTTTACTGCCGGTGAGCTGAGCCTGTCTGAACATAGCTATCCTGTCAAGTTGCTCATGCGCAGATACTCCCACCTGCAAGGTCTTCCTCTGCCGAACGTTGACAAGGTCCAACCTCTCCTGCTGATAGGCTCTGACTTCCCACATCTGCTACTTCCCAAACAACCGATCCGAGCAGGTCCTCCTGGGAGCCCTGTGGCTGTGCGTACTGCTCTTTGTTGGACATTGCAAGGCCCTGCTAACTTCAACCTCACTGGTGAGCATTCACACTGTTACTTCACCATGTCTCCTAATTCAGAGCTGCAGCGGCACGTTGAACGACTGTGGGAAGTTGACATAAACCCGTATGCCAACGCCAAGACTGTGATTCGCTCCAAAGAAGATCAGCAGGCCCTAGAACTGCTAGAACAGGGCACTGTCAAGGTAGATGTGGATGGAGTACCAAGGTATGCTACTCCACTGCTGAGGCGCAAAGCTAGACCTAAACTCTGGGCTCCAAAGCATACATTGCTCCCACAGCTACGGAGCATAGAACGTCGTCTAGCCAAAGACACTGCTTTAGCTAATACCTACTGTCAAGAAATCCAGAAGCTTGAACAGTTGGGTTATATCAAACCTCTACCTCCTGACACAGTAGACAGCTCCACAGAGTCATGGTATCTGCCACACCACGTTGTTCACCATAATGGTAAGGCAAGGATTGTCTACAACTGTTCCTACCAGCACAACGGCCAGAGTCTCAATAGTCAACTGTTGCCTGGTCCGACCTTAGGTCCTACTCTCCTCGGTGTACTTCTCCGGTTCCGAGAACACAGTGTGGCGATAAGTGGTGACATCAAATCGATGTTTCATCAAGTTCGACTGTTACCAGAAGATAAGCCCCTTCTCCGTTTTCTCTGGAGAGGTATGAAGAGGGAGGAGGAACCAACAGTATATGAGTGGCAGGTTTTGCCATTCGGGACGACATGCAGCCCCTGCTGTGCCATATACGCCCTTCAGCGGCATGTGAAGGATAACAGCGGCGGTTATGAGGACATCTTGCACCTAGTGGAGACTGCCTTCTACGTCGACAACTGTTTGACCAGTGTCACTAATGCGGATGAAGCCAAGAACATTGTTGACCGGATGCGTAAACTGCTCTCAGCTGGAGGCTTTGACATCAGGCAGTGGGCCAGTAACATTCCCACAGTTGTTGAGCATCTTCCCTTGGAAGCGAGAGCGGCAAGCACTGAGTTGTGGCTGTCTCAACCTCGACAGGATCCTGAAGAGCCAGCTTTAGGCCTTCGATGGAACTGCCTTACCGATTGTCTTGGGTACCGCCACAGACCAGTAGAGTATTCACAGTCAACTCTGAGAAATGTCTATAAGGTGCTGGCAACACAATATGATCCCATAGGATACTTGATTCCATTCACTACCCGAGCGAAGATCCTAATTCAAGACCTGTGGAGAGTGGGAGTTGGTTGGGATGAACCTATCAGACCAGAGGCTCTGCTGGACATCTGGAGACAATGGGAAAGTGAACTAGTCCATCTTCCACAAGTGGAGATTCCCAGATGCTATGTCCCATCTGTAGCAAGCACTGGTTCACTCAGACGTGAGGCACACATCTTCTGCGATGCCTCTGAAAGGGCCTACGGGGCAGTCGCTTACCTCCGCACCCAAGACAATCAAGGTGAAGTGCATGTTGCCTTTGTGATGGCTCGTTCACGAGTTAGCCCTCGTAAACAACTGTCTATACCACGTCTTGAGCTGTGTGCTGCTTTAGCAGGAGCCCAGATGGCTAAAGTCATTACGACAGAACTGTCAATCCCTTCACAACAAGTCACTCTCTGGACTGACTCGATGACAGTTTTGACGTGGCTCAATTCCGACTCGTGTCGCTACAAGGTCTTTGTAGGCACTAGGGTCGCGGAAATTCAAGAACATACTGAAAACTCGACCTGGCGGTACATTAACACAACTGACAATCCAGCAGACGACCTTACTCGTGGTAAACCCTTGTTCGAGCTTAGCCAGCCAAACCGGTGGAGCCAAGGTCCACCATTCCTCCGACAACATCCGGACTCCTGGCCAGTGCTTCAGTTAAAAGAAGCCCAAGAAGCTGACGAAGATGAACTTCGGAAGACATTGTTCTGTGGAGTCACCACCTGCTTTCCGAACACGACCCTTATGTCTGATATAGACAATTGGGACAGTCTTCTCAAGGCTACCCATGAGAGCCTTCACGGGGCGGCTGATGACCAGAATAGTCCTACCATGACAGCAGCTGATGTCCGAACAGTAGAACTACATGTCATCAGACAATCTCAGAGTGAGTCCTTCCCTGAAGAGGTGAAAGCTCTGGCTGCTGGTAAGCCCATCTCGAGACTGAGTCGCCTGCTCATGCTTGCTCCCGAGTATGATGAAGCTGTTGGCCTAGTGAGAGTGGGAGGTAGACTACGCAGGGCAGAAGATCTTGACCCAGATGCGATACATCCTATCATCCTTGATCCCAAATCTCATGTCACACAGCTGCTTATTAAGAAATATGACTGTGAACTGCTACATCCTGGTCCCGAGCGGGTCTTTGCCGAGATGAGGAGAAGGTATTGGATCCTCAGAGGAAGAGAGTCTATTAAGCGTTATCAACACGGCTGTGTTGAATGTCAGAAATGGCGCGCTACTCCAGTGGTACCTCAGATGGCAGACCTACCCCCTGCCAGGCTCCGCTTATACAAGCCACCTTTCTGGTCGACTGGGGTCGATTGTTTCGGTCCCTATAACGTCAAGATAGGCCGGCGGACCGAGAAGCGGTGGGGTCTGATTTTCAAGTGCATGACGACGAGTTGTGTACACCTTGACCTACTGGAGAACATAGACACTGATGCTTTCTTGATGGCTCTCCGCCGGTTCATCGCCCATCGAGGCAAGCCATTTGAGATCCTGTCAGACAGAGGAACCAATTTCAGAGGTGGAGCCGCAGAGCTGCAAGCTAGCTTCACCGCTTTAGAAGGTCCTCTTCAAGAGCAGCTGGCCAAGCAGCAGATCGAGTTCCGTTTCAATCCCCCTGGGTCTCCACACTTTGGAGGAACGTGGGAACGAGAGATCAAGTCGATTAAGTCAGCTCTCCAAGTCATCCTTCAGGACCACACCGTTGCCGAACCTGTGCTGCAAACTGTACTGATTGAAGTGGAGGGAATGCTCAACGCTAAACCGCTTGGGTATATCTCATCCGATGCTGCAGACCCAGATCCTGTTACACCAAATCTGCTATTGATGGGACGCCGTGATGCATCACTCCCCCAGGCTGTCTATGCATCTAGCGACCTTCTCGGCAGAAGAAGATGGCGCCACAGCCAGATCCTGGCAGACCATTTCTGGTCCAACTTCATCCGTCGCCATCTCCCGGATCTTCAGAAGCGGTCGAAGTGGCACAAGGACACAGATAATCTGACTGCTGGCCAGGTGGTAATGGTGGTAGATTCGCAGCTGCCCAGAGCCCAGTGGCCCATCGGGAGAGTGGTGAATACCCGTTCCGGCCTGGATGGACGAGTCAGGGCGGCTGAAGTCAAGATCAAGGGACAGACTTACCTACGGCCAGTTGTGCGCCTTGTGCGGTTGCCAGCCTGGGAGGATGAAGACGACTCCAACTAAGTAGACTTTCTTTGGGGATTCAAATTTATTGCTAAATTTGGGGGCGGCTATGTCAGAAAGTCTTTTAATTTGAAATTGTAGTGATATCATTTCCGTTCTGAGTGCGTCATTTCCTTATTACCGACTCTGCATTCTGTGGGATGGTAGCCCTCGTGTGCGTAATATAAGTGAAAGTAAGTTTCATTCAGTAATAAGATACAAATATTGCCATCGGACTTGTTTAGATATTGTTTACTGTTATCTGTTTTTCCTGTTAAGTCTCTTACATGCATACTTTTGTGTATTTGTTAGCTAAGAGGTTTTACGAGACTGTTATAAGACATATTGGACTGGAGATTGTTTCCTTTACACTATTTCAGCTTTAGCTGTATTCTTGAGTGCTATATTTCAGTTGTTATGTCCTTTAGTCCGACAGTTGAATCGTGTTTAGCCTCTGTGTCGTCTTTAGACGCGCTTAGAGTCTAGTTCCCGCTCCGAGCCCTTCACGTGTTGAGGGCATGGGTGCAGTTGCGCTCGCTTCCACTAGAGGGAAGTAAAGAATGACGAATCCATTTAGAATGTATATTTGGCCCATTAATCCATTTGTATGCTTGTATATTAGTTATTTATGTCTCTTTCCGATTTATATTTGACTAAACTGATTTGTTTTAGAATTCTAATTCAATGTTTATTATTATATTGGATATTACTGTATACATTTGTACATATTCATACTTTGTACATCGTGACTAATATTATTTTATTTTTGATTCTTTTACACACACACACACCCACGCGAATGCATATTACTGTTTGTACACTGATGCCTACACTCAAACTTCAATAATTAAAAAGTTTGCTGGAATAATTTCTCCGTGCCCTTCTCCTTGACCGGAGCTCTGTCGAAAGAAACTGTCAGACCAGTATTATCCCTTCAGAGCATTGCACTCTATCACATTGATCAACAAAAAGGATTTTAATTATGTAACTGTTCAGTTGCCGGCTGGATCTCTTCAGTTACGCTGCCTTCACACTGGCAGATGAAATCAGCTCCGTAATACGCAATACGTTCCCAACGGACGTCGTACTACACAGTAGGCTTGTTTGAGATGCGCCTCGCCTCGCCTGCAATGTAGTCGAGAGTAGGCGGCTGCAGTTAGAGGAGGAGTGAAAAAAGCGCATTCAAGCCGGACAAATCTCGGTTCTCGCAGTGGATATGACACCTGTGAGATCAAAGACTGATATCGCGGGATTCACGGGATTCACGCACGTGCACGTGTTGCTAATAAACTGGATGTAATTTTAAGTTCTGTTGGTTTTATATGAAAATAAATATAATGAACAAGACACCCAAAGTACTTGTTTATTTAATTACATTCCAAATATGTTTTTATCAATATTTTTTTCTTTAATACAGACATGTGTTTTTAAATATTGTTTTAATAAAAATATCATGTGCATATTAATATCATATGTGACATCACATAATAACCCATATGGCACTATCAGAGAGCTTAATCACCCGTAACAAATATGTAGGCCTATAGACATAAAACATGATATCAGAGTTTTAAAATCAAGCATGTTAAAAGAGAAAAATACATCACGGTTGTTTAAACCAATGAGCATTAAGCTGTGTCGTCAGCAAGTCGTTTCCCATCATGCTTTTGATCAGCGCAGTCGGTGGAGAGCAACTGCGCGCGACTGCAGAATCCGACAGGTGCGCCTTGCGCTCGCGAGAGTTTTTTGACATACGTCGACATGACATCAGAGTCAGGCGGACCGGACACATTTCTAACCGGCATGCATCTCGCGCTGATCACCGGTGATCGGTTCTGCGCAGATTTTGCTTATCTCAAACAAGCCTACCGTCAATAAAAACCGCTCGCGTTCTGCCCGCAAGTATCGCGGTGCCTATTGTTTACAAAAATTCTGAAATGCCCTATAAAATAATAGTAAAATATAAGTTAAAAAAAAGGAAAAATTATGTATCAGTGGCATTACAAAAAACAAACAAACAAAACAAACAAACAACAGAATATTTCAGGAATCTGTAACTTTTCTTGTTTTTAATCAACCCAAGAGATTTGAATAAATAAATAAATAAACAAATTAGGCTGCGAATTAGAGAAGTTTTCCTTGTGAAGAAAACATTTTCCAAAAAGAAAAATAAATAAATTCATAATAACAATGTATATCAAGGTGCTAACCTATGAAGATATAAAATATTCCAAATGTTTTGAGTTTTTTCACACTGGAAAAATAAATGGATCAGTGTTTCATCCTTATTCCCACAAAAGTGAACCGTTGACACTCCTTAACGTAAGTTTGTGCAGTTTGATACGCGCTCCGATTCATTGGTTCGAAACAAATGATTCGCAAAAGATTCGAAGCTTCACGAAGCAGAGCGCTCCTCCTCTACGGTGACATCCCCCAAGGGGGTAATCCATCGAGCGGAAGTTGAAGCCTCGTGGGAGCTGACATCTTGTTGGAGAACTTCACTTGCGTTAGCATTCCCATTGACTCCCGTTCATTTTGGCGTCACTTTGACAGTGAATAACTTTACATCTGTGGCGTTTGAAGACCCCATTGGTCCTTTATTTATTTCTAAAGAAACTCGAAAATGTATAAATAGCTCCATTACCTTGTAGCTTATGTTATGGCCCCGTAGAAGCAGTTTTAGTGAAAGTAGGCTAACGATTGCGTCATACCCGCGCGACTCCATGTCGCGCAGTTTTGAGATTACCGTATGGACACGAGAAGAAGCTCGCGCGCAATCGGGAAACGTGGAGGCAGAATGACAAAATAATTTATCAGAATACCTAGCAAACTTGTCTCCTTCTCCTAGCCCGTGGACAGCTCCTATTCATACTCTCCGCCTCTGCGCATGTTTCAGAAGGGAATGATTCAGATTTCTCATGCCACCGCACTAGAAATCAAACGGGTCACTCACGTCACATCGACGTAGACTAGAGTTGCGTTCCATTCGACCGTTAGTGAACTGCGAAGTGGACTTCACAGGGTATTTCGCCATCTTAAAGGCCTGTTCACACCGGGACGAATTTCGCGCGCGATATTCGTCGACGTTTAACGCCTCGTGACTAAACAATGAGCGCCAATGTGAGTGTTCACACCGACGCGAAAAACGCCACGCGTAAAAGCGTCATTTTTAAAAAAACGCCTCGGGTTCGTTTTTTTGGTTTGACGCGCCGCGTCAAAACCTATCCGACCAACGAGATTGGTGGGTTTGCTCACGTGTCTGGTGCTTCTGAAATTACAGTAAAACATAACTTGGGGGCGCTCAAACACAAAACGGTCTTGCCGAGCACACATACGGTGAAGAAGAGATAGCCTATAAGGCAAGTTGAGCTGCTGGTCTCGGAGCATAAAGAGCTATATGATAATATTTATATTAGTATTTCTGTAATAATAGTATAGTATAGGGTGACCAACAGTACTGTTTTCCCGGGACATGTGTAAAACGGTCACTTTGTGCTTTATAGAAATCTGAGTTGAGATGAGAACTGCGCATAGTGTGTAATGTCAGTTAGATTTTGACAAGTGAGGAAAGGAGATAACCGCTCTGTCGACTTTTTATATTCTTTCTTTTATTTTATTTTTCTATTGTGACCAGATATTTGTTTGTGTATTTTTCCTCGCTCGATCCCCATGTATGAGGACGAGCGTAACGTTTGATTGGTTTTATTAAACGCGGGGAAATACAACAACTCTCGTCTCTCGTGCATCTGTTCATCCGACAACTAGTGCTATGTTTTTATCTCTGGGCAACATCAACTTTGTGTTAAACATGTCCTGTTTTCACGTCCTGTCCTGGCTGTTTTTAAGTGATGAAAATGTCCTGGTTTTCAAAAAAACTGCTGGGAAAGATCAGTTCTACAGCAAAATATAGATGGGCAAACAAGGTGGATGAGGAAGATAAACAGGATAAAGAAGATGAAAACTAAAGATATAAATAGTTTTTTTTAGTTTGTTTTTGTAAGTTTGTGAGAGCTATTTTTTGTTACATTTGGAGGCATTTCTTTTAGTTATTTATTATTTATATAGCCTATTTATTTTTCTAATACAGAAGACATTTTTTCTATCATTATTTCATTCGTTTTTTTAATCTGTCATAATAAAACATTGAGACATGAATATGATCACCCTAGTATAGTATTCTATTATCTGTTCTGTTTTACATTAAGCGCCATCTAATGTCAGGGAATGAATTTGCATGTTCACTCAGCTCATCGTCCGCGAAAAACGCTTGGGTGTGAACACAAAAAACGCGTTGAAAAACGCTGACGAATAACGCGCGCTGATATTCGTCCCGGTGTGAACAGGCCTTAAGTGAGATTCCAATCCGAAGGGAACGAACATGTTCAGTTGGAAGGGCACTGCAAACGGCGTAGGGAATAAGTGAACATCGATACATCACTTCACAGGAAGTCGAGAGCAGAATCACCCAACTGTCATTGCGCGTCACGTCATCACCAGTCAGAGCGGTCGTAAATAACGATGGAGGAGTTTGTTTGTGTGTAAGTATGCATACATTTTGTCATTATTATACTAACTAAGTATTTTTTAACGGTTATTGGGGTGAATATTACATTTACATATGCTATTTTTTGTATGTCCTTGGGACTTTATAAACGATTACCACAACCATTTACCTCAGAATTTACCTTATCATATTTTTATTTATTATTGTATATTATATATATATTTTAAATGTGATATTAAATTCAATTGAAATATTAATGTAAGCCTATATCTATTTGTTTTATTATCATAATCTGCGGAACCCCGTACGTTAACTTAACTTAACTGATGACGTTTGCAGGGCATTCCAAATGAGCGGTATTGTCAGCGAAGTCCACTTCAACTGATGTACCGTGTTCAGGGAGTAGGGAGCAGTGAACACTGCGTAGGGACCCTGTCGAATGGAACGCAGCTTAGCTCTGTATGAGTCTGCGCGTCAGGGACGGAAGTGGTAAAAAATCGCCAAAAACGGGCTTCAGTCGTCTCAATGGAGTTCCAATGAGATCGCTCTGTCCATTTCTTTTACTGTCTATGGGTGACATTTGGTCAGAGCCATCTGGGTTTGGTCATATTTAACGGCTCTGAGTTTGGTGTTTGTCTGAAAAACAAAGATTTTAATTTTGTTATTAACTTCTTGTTATGTTTTGGAAAGTTTTTCATTCATGAATGCAGATGGTTTAAATTTAAACCCAACTTTAATCACTGGATCAATGAGGTTATACTCTTTTGCAAATCTTTAAAATTAGTTTAAAATCAGAAAGCCCTTAAATTGATTTCTCTTTTTGATACGTTTACATTAATTTAAAAAGTCATTTTTTATTGAGGTATTATTTACTTTTAATTTAATTTTTTTAAATTTCTCTTTATTTAAATATTTGTTTGTTCTATAATGTGTTTCTTTGTACTAGCTATTAATGTTATTAATGTACCTTCTTTGTTTGTTTGTGTTGTTGAAGGATAATACTAATAATAATAATACATTAAAAAAGAGGCGGAAATGGCTCCAAAAGCGAGAGGATATTATTTCAGTTCATTCCATAATAATAATAATAATAATAATAATAATAATAATAATAATAAAACAATTGGCCAAAAATAAAAAATGAAATGAACAATTGGCCAACCAAAATAATCTAATTCTTTGCCCAATAACTTATTATCATAAATGGATTCATTTTTGTACAGCATATACTTGCTGTGAAAAATGATAACTATGTGGGGAAAAGTTGTTTATATAAAAAAAGATAGTTTTGCAGGAATTATAACAGAGCAGTGGTTAAATTAACGTGGTTAAATTAAATTAAAAATGTAATGTAAGGTGTCGACTGGAGACTTTTATTTTGATTTTGGGTCTTCTTCGCGTGACGTCATAAGCACTGCGTCCGCGTCTTCTCTAATGTCCGCTGGATAAAAGGTTTGTGTTTTCAGCTATATAAAACCATGCAAAATGTTTGACACATTTTGCTTCAGCAACTTGGAAATGTTACTGCAACTGTTTTGTTTCATACACTGTTGAAATTTATGTTGGTTGTTATTGATTGTATTTATTTACAATGCATGCATATGACGTGTCGAAAAGGTCTTTTCCTTTTACCACAAACCGTAATGTCTGTGTTATATTCCTAAGAGCACTCGCAGCATAATACTGTCTGTGTTGCTTTTTTTCCCTTTCGATTTGATCTTCATCCTCGTCTCAATCGTAATCGCTGACCCGTTTCCAAACAAGCAAGAAAAGCCAGAGGTTTGTCGATCGATATCTGCGTGACGATGGAGTATATTAAAGTGGAGATTGTGGATCTGTCTGAACTAGATCCATTCAGAGTCAAAGAAGAACAAGAAACCGAGGAACAGAGAGGTTGGTATCCTCATCAATAGAAACAAATATATAAATGATCATGATGATGTTGTGTGTATTTGTTTACTATGACATTTTATCACATCAATAATTATAGTAAAATAATTAATCTTTTTATCTGCACTTCAAATGAGGTTAATTTTATCTTTCACCATTGTCGCTCTTGAATTGATTATCACCGACTTCTTCGTTTTAGACCTGATTGAAGTGGAAGAGGGAAGTCAAGACCAGAATGAAGTGGAGAAACATCAGGATCCTCAGAGCTTCACATCGGGAGAAAACTCACAAAGTCCAGGGGCCAAAAAATCGTTTGGATGCCCGCATTGTGGAAAGAGTTACAAATGTAAAGAAGACCTTAAGGATCACATGACAATCCATAGCGAGAGGCCGTACACGTGCCTTCAGTGTGGGAAGAGTTACACGCAGAAAATCAACCTCCAGAACCACGTGTTGATTCACAACGGAGACAAGCCTTTCACATGCACTCAGTGCGAGAAGAGCTTTACACGCAAGGGGGACCTGAAGAAACACATCATATGTCATTTCGGAGAGAGGCCTTTCACGTGCCATCAGTGTGGGAATAACTTCAGACACCAAGGAAACCTCACAAGTCACATGAAAATTCACGTGGGCGAGAAATCGAGCCGAAGTCCTCAAAGTGACAAGAAAATTGCGCAAGTGTGCAATTTCAAAACTCCCGTGCTCTATCATGCTGGGGAGATGCCCTTTAAATGTGAGCGTTGCGGTCAGAGATTCATCCTGTCCGCACACTTAAAGAGACACCTGAGATGGCACACGAAGGAGAAATCCTGAGTGTTTTATGCCTCGGAGAGTGTCAAAGAACCATACAAGAGACTGTGTGCGTGTGTGTGGGAATGCAGCAAGTAACCTGTACCTGAGTTTTCACCTGGTTGTAGAGAAAAGCATTGTTTCAATTTGTGATGACAAAATTATTTTTTTTAAGGCTGGCAGATTTAAGAAAATATTGAGAATTATAAAGAGCAATTTTAGAATATTACGGGGAAGTTTTTTAAAATGAAAATTGGTCTTGTTTGTGAAGGACAAGTCAAAATATTAATTCGGAAAATGAATAACATTGCTTTTGTTTATGTTGGGACTAGCAGTTGTAAATCATGTTAATTGTAAATACTTCCTTTGTACAAGATATCTTCCTCCATGTTAGTTTAAGCATTCAGTTTAATTAATGAAAGCTGTGAAGAACTGAGCTATACTTGCGATGAGAGATGAGTGACTGACTGAAAATCCCAGATAAAAACACTTGCTTGCGCACGGGGATTGTGTAACCGATGCGTTGGCTTAAAAGTTCACACTGTTTTTTCTAACTATGGAACGAGAACGTAATTGAGCTGAATGATGACGCTATTTTCTTCTCTAGAGGTGCTTTTTAGTTATAAGAAGTGGATTCATGGTCTCCTGGAACATTGATGATTTGATACGACTTGTTTCGATGCTGTTTTTCCCCTGTGTATGACTGTAAAGATGTCCTGAAGCAATCTGTATTGTACAAAGTACTATATAAATAAATGTAACTCAACAAGCAGTGTTGGCTATATACACGTGAAATGCATAAATACCGTACATTTCATTTTTGATCTACCGTACTTATGATCATCGGTTGGGAAAAGTAATGATCATTGAAAGGCGTTGGTTTTGATTCACAGAAAATGTAAAAACAGATTTCAGGGTAACACTGACCCCACCAAATCCATATTGTACATCCATGAACCAAAAAAAGTTCACCTTTATCCTAAACAAAGCAATTACGCTGACCAGTCATGTTTAACTCTTTTGATTTAAGTTCATTAAGCAAAGATCACTCAAGTTTCTTTAATAAATTATGAAGCACTGACACCAAAAAGCATAGTGGGCTTATTTGAATAACAGGATATCATATTTAATGGTACACATGAACTTTACAAACCCACTCCAGACGTCGTATTTGCGTTAAAAAATATAATTTTGGCAGTTTATGAGCTATTATTTAATAGATGTATCCGAAGGCTATTCAGATATCCATAAGCCAATATGTTGGGACTTAATAGGTGTTATTTTGAATACATTACAGAATTATAGTTCTGTAATGTATTCCATTTACAGAATACTCTGTGGTATTCTATATGGTATAGAATTCTATATATGGTATAGTATTTTATATGGTATAGTATTCTATATAGAATACTATATGGTATTCTGTATTCCATTACAGAATACCATATACACCATACATGCCCATAATATTAAAAAAGTTAATGATGAAGCTAATAAAGTTCAGGCCACCAATACTTTGTCAGACAACTAAACAGAATAGTCTCAAATGATGAAAAATTCAAACCAATACTTGCTGAAATGATTTTAATAAACACATTTCAAGGAACATAACAAAAATCAACACTGGCTCAACACTGCCCATTCAAATCTCGGGAAGTTTGAGTCAGAACTACTTGTTCTGGAAACTTGGAAGACGTGTTTCAATTCTTCCGATCATGCAGATCTAGTGAGGTCTTTAAGAGAGGGATATAGATGTTAATAAGCATTATTTATTTAATACAAAACAATCATGGAATAATTATCCAACGCTGGTCCAAGTTCAGGCCAAAGTGATGTCTAGGTTTCTTCAGGGAGAATCCTGTAAAAACATTAACAGCATTAAGTGATGAAGACATTTATTCCTGACCTACAGAAACAGAAAGACAGACATGAGTAGTTCTTGAATGAGACAAAAACCAAACGAACAAACCTTGAAGAGGCCCGTAGACTCACTGGAGGGTCACAGCCCACGAACGCTCGGTTATCATGCGAGTACTGCAGCAAAGCACTGAAACACGGGTCCTGCAGGAACACACACACGGATTTAGACAAACACTACGAAAAGGACCAAATGGAATCAGTACGCCAGGCACCAACAATCCAGAATGATTTCTTCTATAGTTTTTATTACACAATCACATTTTAAAGAGGTGGTTGATTGCGATTTCACTTTTTTGATTTTAAATAGTGTGTAATGTTGCCGTTGGTGCATGAACAGTATCTGCAAAGTTGCAGCGCTGAAAGTTCAGTGTAAGCAGAGATATCGTCTTTTAAAAATCAGGAAGTTTAATGCCTACAAAGACGACTCGATTGGGACTACAACAGGTTTTAGACGTCACTAACCCATACATTTACATCAACCCCTTCCTCTGGAACATGCAAAAAAGGTCATGTCCATATTTCTGTGGCTCATCGAAAGTGTGTTATTTTCATCCAGCTGTCAGGTCTTCTGTGTTCGGGCTTCCCATGGACTTCGTCAACAATGGATACAATTTATCATCATCATCATCATCATCCTCCGCTTATCCGGGGCCGGGTCGCGGGGGCAGCAGTCTAAGCAGAGATGCCCAGACTTCCCTCTCCCTCGACACTTCCTCCAGCTCTTCTGGGGGGATACCGAGGCGTTCCCAGGCCAGCTGGGAGACATAGTCTCTCCAGCGTGTCCTAGGTCTTCCTCGGGGCCTCCGCCCAGTGGGACGTGCCCGGAACACCTCCCCAGGAAGGCGTCCAGGAGGCATCCGGAACAGATGCCCGAGCCACCTCAGCTGACCCCTCTCGATGTGGAGGAGCAACGGCTCTACTCTGAGCTCCTCCCGAGTGACCGAGCTTCTCACCCTATCTCTAAGGGATCGCCCAGCCACCCTGCGGAGAAAGCTCATTTCGGCCGCCTGTATCCGGGATCTTGTCCTTTCGGTCATGACCCAAAGCTCATGACCATAGGTGAGAGTAGGAACGTAGATTGACCGGTAAATCGAGAGCTTTGCCTTACGGGTCAGCTCCTTCTTCACCACAACAGACCGGTACACCGACCGCATTACTGCAGAAGCTGCACCGATCTGTCTGTCAATCTCCCGTTCCATCCTTCCCTCACTCGTGAACAAAACCCCAAGATACTTAAACTCCTCCACTTGAGGAAGGATCTCTCCACCAACCTGAAGTGGGCAAGCCACCCTTTTCCGGCTGAGGACCATGGCCTCAGATTTGGAGGTGCTGATTCTCATCCCAGCCGCTTCACACTCGGCTGCAAACCGTCCCAGTGCATGCTGAAGGTCCTGGTATGAAGGGGCCAACACAACAACATCATCCGCAAGTAGCAGAGATGATATCGTGTAGGCCCCAAACCTGACACCCTCCGGCCCCTGGCTGCGCCTAGAAATTCTGTCCATAAAAATTATGAACAGAACCGGCGACAAAGGGCAGCCCTGCCGGAGTCCAACATGCACCCGGAAGAAGTCTGACTTAATACCGGCAATGCGAACCAAGCTCCTGCTTCGGTCATACAGGGACCGGACAGCCCCTAACAAAGGACCCCGGACCCCGTATTCCCGGAGCACCCTCCACAGGCCGCCTCGGGGGACACAGTCGAATGCCTTCTCCAAATCCACAAAACACATGTGGACTGGTTGGGCAAACTCCCATGAACCCTCCAGCACCCCGTAGAGGGTATAGAGCTGGTCCAGTGTTCCACGGCCCGGACGAAAACCGCACTGTTCCTCCTGAATCCGAGGTTCCACTATCTGCCGTATTCTCCTCTCCAGTACCCTGGCATAGACTTTTCCAGGGAGGCTGAGAAGTGTGATCCCCCTATAGTTGGAACACACCCTCCGGTCCCCCTTCTTAAAAAGAGGAACCACCACCCCGGTCTGCCATCCCAGAGGCACTGTCCCCGACCGCCACGCGATGCTGCAGAGGTGTGTCAACCAAGACAGCCCCACAACATCCAGAGACTTGAGGTATTCGGGGCGGATCTCATCCACCGCCGGAGCCTTGCCACCGAGGAGTTTCTTGACTACCTCGGTGACCTCAGCTAGGGTGATGGACGAGTCCACTCGACCACCCGGGCCGCAGTCCGCTTGGCCTGCCGGTACCCGTCAGCTGCCTCCGGAGTCCCACGGGCCAGCCAGGCCCGATAGGACTCCTTCTTCAGCTTGACGGCATCCTTTACTTCCGGTGTCCACCACCGGGTTCGGGGATTGCCGCCTCGACAGGCACCGGAGACCTTACGGCCACAGCTCCGAGTAGCCGCTTCGACAATGGAGGTGGAGAACATGGTCCACTCAGACTCAATATCTCCAGCCTCCCTCGGGATCTGGTCGTAGCTCTGCCGGAGGTGAGAGTTGAAGATCTTTCTGACAGGAGATTCGGCCAAACGTTCCCAGCAAACCCTTACGGTACGCTTGGGTCTGCCGAGTCTGTCCAGCCTCCTCCCCCGCCATCGGATCCAACTCACCACCAGGTGGTGATCAGTTGACAGCTCCGCCCCTCTCTTCACCCAAGTGTCCAAGACATACTGCCGCAGGTCAGATGAAACAACCACAAAGTCGATCATTGACCTACGACCTAGGGTGTCCTGGTGCCACGTGCACTGGTGGACACCCTTATGCTTGAACATGGTGTTCGTTATGGACAAACTGTAACTAGCACAGAAGTCCAATAACTGAACACCACTCGGGTTCAGGTCAGGGGGGCCGTTCCTCCCAATCACACCCCTCCAGGTGTCACTGTCGTTGCCCACGTGAGCGTTGAAGTCCCCCAGTAGAACAATGGAGTCCCCAGTCGGGGCGCTTTCCAGCACTCCTCCCAGAGACTCCAAGAAGGCCGGGTACTCTGCACTGCCATTTGGCCCGTAGGCACACACGACAGTGAGAGACCTATCCCCGACCCGTAGGCGCAGGGAAACGACCCTCCAGCACGACCCTCCAAATGGTAAACTCCAGCACGTGGCGGCTGAGCTGGGGGGCTATAAGCAAACCCATACCAGCCCGCCGCCTCTCACCATGGGCAACTCCAGAGTGTTGTTATGTTTGATAAATTGTCCTGAAAATGACTATCGTAATCTAGCTCTCTGTGCTGTGCGTTTTACCGAAGACAGCTTCCAGAATCTCCACAAATTCATTGCCGGATTCAACAAGAAACTGTTACTAAAACATGAAGCAGTTCCAACTTTAAAACCAGAGGTAGCAGTTGTTGGGCCACAACCCAACCTACTTGATAATTTTAAATGTATCTGCATGTATAACTTCAGATGTAATGTTTTATTTTATAGGACGTTAACAAATGCCAACGCTGGCTTTAGTAGCCACTTAGTTATGCTATTTCGTGTGTCTACGACAAACGCGTACAAACATTTTGGACCTGAATTTTTATTTATGTACTAATTTTGTAAATGTATTTTTCATGTATATATGAGGAGTTCTTTTCCAAAATGCGATAAATCCCTTTCAATAGTTTTCAGGAAAACTACATTTTTTACCTAGACCCACACATTTTGTGAATATTCAAATTATCCTGTTGAAATGAGTTATTGGTTCAGTCTGAACATGTTGAACAATGATCATTAAATTATACAACAATATTGTTTTTGATAAATTAAAAGTTAATTTTATTTTTTTTTTCAAAATGCTAAATATCCATCCATTAAAAGAAAAAAAAGAGAACATAATATAATCAGGGGCTCATATTATAAATTAATATAAATTAAATTTAGTAACACAACCTGAAAAAAGTAATAGTAATGATAGTAATGTTATGTAAAGTTATTTAGTAATAGCCTGAATACATTACATTAGTAACATCTGAATACATTCAGAGTCATTTTTAGTAAAGTGTCAAACCTGTATAAATAGTACCAATTTCTACATATGCATGAAAAGGCGTAATGTTATGACGCAGCGCCTGAAAATAGTGCCCAGCTTCCAACGTGACCGGGACTAAGTTTATGTAGTCATCGTGCCTGCTGCACTCATGGTACGGCAGTAAAGTTTCCTGATTATTACGCAGGAATGAGAGTATAGTTCCCTGCATATTAGCCTAGAAAATCGAAACTTTATATTTTCTGTCTGTCTTAGTGCACGATGTAACTATAGAAGAGTCAAATTTTAAATAGGGAAAATATCGAAACACTTTGGTAATTTTTTGGGGAGAAATGCTAATGGTCTTGTGCACTTCAATGATATATGCTAAGCTATGCTAAAAGTGGTACCGCCAGAACTGGAGATGGGCTGAATGGATTCAAAAAAGGTAAAACTCAACAGTTTAACTCTTGGGGAGTTGTAAAATGAGCCTATTTCCCAAAAAAAGTGGAGTATCCCTTTAAATGGTACCTGGTCTGTTGAGGTTCCAAGCGTACCGGTACTAAAATGTGACGTGAAACACTGCAGATCACTGATTGGTCAGATAGAATCGTCACTACCAGAGTCATTGTATTTGCAACCAATAGACATCGACAAGAGAAACCACACCCGCTAGATTTAAATAGCCAGTAACAGCCACCACTGTTATCGAACAGTCTATAATCCCACTCACTTTAAAGCGGTACTAACTGCAGTGGAAAAGCAACCGAGCGAAAGTGAACCGAGCTGTGCCGTGCCGAATCGTACCACGGAAGCGAGCCGAACCGTGCCAAGCCGAACCAACAGTGGAAAAGCACCATTATAGAGTGTAGCGCCCCTCATTGGATTCGTTTCACATATCCATAAAAAAAAACATTCAGTTACTGTAAGTATACAGGGCTTTAAATCTTACCTTGATTAAAATGTGTGGGTTTCCGATGACAATGAGGAGAGCTTTGGCTCGTGTAATGGCAACATTGAAACGCTTTGGGTTGGAGAGAAATCCCAACACGTTTTTTAGTTCTTCATTCAGCAAGGCCTCATTGGACCGGACCTACAGATAAAAAAAAAAAAAAAATGTATTCATCTTAGAAGAATGATAAATATGAACACCTCTCACTTATACCTGTGTGTTAAATCATTTACTAGACCACTTCAAATATTCATTATAATACAGTAGATGTTATACCAGTTTCATCAGATTTATTAGGATGGTTCTTAGTTTGTGTGCAAACCCTGAGCAGTATGGTAAAGTATACAATAAAAAAATAAAAGTAAAACATCTTTATTGTGGTTCTTGTTTTACTCCAATTTTGATTTTCAATCCGGTTGTTAAAAATGGCATTACATGTTACAGTGGATATAAAAGTCTACGAAATGGCCTCACTTACTCCCAAATCAGATAAAGTAGGTTTCTGGAAATAAGTGAACTGTGGAAAAGTACTGAATCCAAAGTACCTGGCCAGGAAGGGCTTCTTACCGTTGACACGATCATGATGAGGAACTCCTGGCCCTGAAACTCTTCCACTGAGCCCACCTTCACATCTCCCAGACCCACCTTGTGGAGCAGCACACGGATCTTCTCCACCTGACAACACATACACACACAATATCTGGGTGATCCTGGGTTTCACGTTAATCCTGGGTATTCATAATCTGACGTAACTGTACATTCCCAAAACCCTGGGTTAACAATCTTATTTGCATATTTGCTATATCAGTTTGCATAGTTTGTTCATCCAGTCAATGACACAGTTTACATAAAAACCTTAGCACTGCACATCCTTGTATTATATATTGCCGACTGTACTACCAATTTTTTGACTAATATTATGACAGGTAAGAATGAAACAACTAAAATCGGTAAGTTTTCCATCACCATGTGACAAATTCCCTGTAAAGGCAATAAAAATAAAACAAAAACATTATAAATGTAAGAAATGTATTGCTATAACATATTACAAAGACTGAACTGTAAAGTACTGAATTGTGGAGTTTTTCACAGTTTTTCACCACTGCGGTGTTCCAGATTTTTTGGGCGGGGTTAAAACAGGGCTCTATGACGCACTGGAGCCCCTGAGCTCCTGGACACGCCCCTACCCTACCTACACGCCCCTACTACTATTCTGACTTGGGCATCAAAGGCACAGTACTTTGGTGGTTTCTGTCTAACTTTACAGGCAGATCTTTCGGGTTTTCATGGAGAAGAGGGATGTTTGAGTCCAATAAGCTAATTAATGGCGTGCCTCAAGGTTCAGTGCTGGGTCCTCTTCTTTTCTCTATTGACATTAGGAACAAACATCAGAGGCTTAGTTCTATTATCTGTCATTTCAACCTGATGATCCCACGGTCTCAACTCGTACCTCTTCATTCTTCTCCTCTGTCATTCTGACATCTCTCCTTGGATAGAGTGTAATCTCCAACTCAACCTTGCAATGAACCTTGCAACCTTGCAAACCTCCTCATACTCCTTGCAAAACCCATCAGTTGACCACAATATCACTGTTCAATTGGAGTCTACTACACCAATACAAACCAGGACAACAAGGAACCTAGGGGTTGTTTTTGATGACCAGTTGAGCTTTAGCACCCATAATTCACCAACACTTTGTTTGTGTAGCTTTGCGTTTTAAAACATCAGGAAAATCAAACCCTTCTTGTCAGAGTATGTTCTTAGTCAAAGCTCTGGCCATTTCAAGACTAGATTATTGCAATGGTCTAAGCCTCTGTCGAGAAAACCCATGACACACCCCTCCTAATCTCACTCCCCTGTTTCCCAGTTGTGGCCAGATTCAAATATAAGCCTTTGACACTTGCTTTCAGGACTGTCAATGAAATGGTATCTTCCCTACTTCATGCACTCTTGCATGCCCTCTCCTGCCAGTTAGTCACTAAACAAACGACGCCCTGTTCCTTCACAACGAGGCATTGAGTCACATTCCAGAACCTTCACCTTCTCTGCTTCTCTCTGGTGGAATGAGCTGTAATCCTCCACCCAAACTGATGGAATCCATCACAACTTAAAGCGAGACACGGGAGGCAAAAAAGTCATTTTTGCATACCGGTCGATTTTCATAATTTGGTATACTTTGCTTTGTCTTCTTTAACAGTGAAACAATAAGGACAAAAGTTCAGATTAAAAAGTTAATTTTTAGACATTTTGTGTTTTTACATCTGTTTTCCTCTAACTTTGTAAAAAGTTAGCATTTTTCAAATATATATCTCCGGGGTCACTTTTGAAAACAGTGCGTGTTTGGTATCGTTTGAAAGCTAATTCGCTCCAGTGTCATGATAGCTAGTCTAAATATGGTAATTTCATATTCAGAGCTCACCTATAGGGAGAAACTAAAGGCCGATACAACCGACAAGGCAAAACTTCTTTGGCTAAGGAAGATTAAAGTCCATTTTTGGTGACCGGGTTTGCCAAAATGTGTCATGTGATGTGTTTCGCTCATAGACTGTAAAAAAGATGGACGACACCTCTTCGCTCTCTTCCATTGGTGAAAACTGAAGCCGCCAGTGTACCGATATGGCGCTTACATTTCAGGACTAGACCTGCGCAGTAGTGAGCAGGAAGTAAAGCCGCAAAAATCAACGCTCTGCCCTCACTCTCGCAGAATGCATATATAAATATCAATAATTCAGTTACGCTTTGTTTTTTTAATCTGTCCTTGAGTGTGTGATGTGTTACAGAGCAATTACAGGGCGTTTACACTTGGTATCACATTAACATGTGACCAGGCAGATCTGATCTTCAGCCAATCAGGACATGGCAAATTTACACTGGCCAACATCAAGTAGCTTCTGTATCTGAAAAACTGACCCCATCTCAGTTCCCCACACAATATTTAAAACAAGTCTGTAAAGTAAAAAATGGCCCTGGTGTAAAGTCAACCTGAAGTCATGTGATGAGGTTTCTTTTAAAATCTATTTTCCGTCATGGGGCTATGCATTTCAAACCTCGTAAAAAAAGGAGGGGGAGGTTGTAAATACTAATAAAGCATTGCATTGATGACAAATAAAGCAGTAACGAGACATGTGGCCAGACGGTGAGAAAACTGTTCATCTGTAGTACAGACACTCACCTGCTTTTTATAGGGCGCGATGACACCAATGTCTGTAGCTGGTATGGGGTTGTAGAGTCTCTTTGCTAGCTGGCAACAGTACATCATGACCTGGACTGCCTCCGCGGGATTAAACCATGATGGATTACTGCCCTCCCTCATCTCAGTGCCCTTCAAAACACAGTTGACATTTACAGCAGACAAAAACACATGCAGGGCCTGAGAAAGGACATTTGAGTCTTCACTTACCCGAACTCCATGAAAAATAAAGGGAAAGCCTTTAGTTGGAAGTTTGTTCCAGTGGCAGAGAGCATCCACCACAGCTCTCTGAGAACGCACACACAGCTCGCCCGCGTAGAAGAGTCGTGAAGGCAGCTCCAGCAGAGCTTCATGGGAGCGGTAGTTATAGACCAGCTTGGTCACCTACAAAGCAACAAGAATTCCATATATTTAACAAAGGGGAGGTTTTGTGGTGGAGAGCCTGGGAAGTGGTTCCCCATCATAGGATCTGAACAGAGCCACCCGTTTACTGCTTCATCCATTCTCTTAGCATTACTCATTTGAAGTAAATACTACAATCCTAAATTCCATCTGTTCATCATATAAAGCGATCGAGTCCCTCCAGAAAATTTGGACTAATCTGCTTAAAGGAGTAGTTCACTTTTAAAAAACTTTAGCTGATAATTTACTCACCCCCATGTCATCCAAGATGTCCATGTCTTTCTTTCTTCAGTCGAAAACAAATTAAGGTTTTTGATGAAAACATTCCAGGATTTTTCTCTATATAATGGACTTTATTGGGAACCAAACGGTTCAAGGTCCAAAAGACAGTTTCAGTGCAGCTTCAAAGCGCTTTAAACGACACCAGACGATGAATAAGGGTCTTATCTAGCGAAACGATCGGCCATTTAAAAAATAAGTAAAAAAGTTTACGTTTTATAAGCTCAAATGCTCGCCTTGCTCTGTTCTGTGATGAGCTTTTGTGACTCTCCTGTTCAAACTCGTTCATCAAAATGAACAAATCTTTTTTCGAGTCATGACTCGAAAGGTCCTAGATAAGACCCTTATCTATCGTCTGGTGTCTTTTAAAGCCCTTTGAAGCTGCACTGAAACTCTCATTTGGACCTTGAACCGTTTGGTTCCCAATGAAGTCCATTATATGGAGAAAATCCTGGAATGTTATCAAAAACTTTAATTTCTTTTCAACTGAAGAAAGAAAGACGTGGACATCTTGGATGACATGGGGGTGAGTAAACTATCAGCAAAAGATTTTTTTTAAAGTGAACTACTCCTTTAATACATATGGATTAGTTTTACAATCTCTTTATGAACTTTTTGAAGTATCAAAGTGGTAACTGTGTACCTGTCAATGGAGGGACAGAAAGATCTCAGATTTCATCAAAGTTTTTCATTTGTGAAGATGAATGTCTTGTGGGTTTGGAACGACATGAGGGAGAGAAATTAATGACAGAATTTACATTTTAGGGTGAACTAACCCTTTAAATGTTTTTGTTGATTTCCAATCATGATGTGTCAGTAAAGGTTCTTGACGGAGCTGCTGGAGGGCAAGAATCTGCCAATTGATAAGGTGACACGATGCTTATTTCAATACTAAAATTACTCTAAAGTATGAACCATTTATATGCCTTATTTAAAAAAAAAATTAAAAGGTGACGTAAATTTTTTACCCAATGTTACCTTCTTATATCTCAGCTTAATATGCAGAGTTATCAATAAATAAGCCATTTGTAGGCCACAATTTCATGCTCCCAACTTTGTGGGAACAATTAGGGGCCGGTTCCGGCCGGTTCCAACATAACTGCGCATAAAGGCATGGATGAGCGAGTTGTGGAGGAACTTGACTGGCCTGCGCATAGTCCTGACCTCAACCCAATAGAACAGCTTTGAGAAGAATTAGAGCGCACACTACGAGCTTCTAGCCCAACATCAGTGCCTGAACCTCACAAATGTGCTTCTGGAAGAATGGTCAAAAATTCCCATAAACACACTCCTAAACCTTGTGGAAAGCCTTCCCAGAAGAGTTAAAGCTGTTATAGCTGTTATAAGGGTGGGACAACTCCATATCAAACCCTTCAGATTAAGAGTGGGATGTCATTAAAGTTCATGTGCATGTAAAGGTAGACATCCCAAAACATTTGGCAATATAGTGTATGTTTCAAACATTGGAATTTCTGTAGGCCAAATTAGTCACACATCCTGTCAATAAAGTTGAACCTGCATTTAACTCAGAATATTGCTTTACATCACACAAACAAACAGTAATCATGTGAGATATCTCCTGACCAGCAGGGGATTGTAGCCTCTCTCGCTGCAGCTGTAGAGCGGGTTTTCCATCAGCCTCTCAAGAAGAGAAACCCCTAGTCCAAACACAGCAGCAAGTCTCGACTTCACCACTGGCCCCAGTTGCTTTGGATCACCAGCAAGCACAATCTATGAAAAAAAGATGAGTAAAATTCAAAGGATTTAGGCTAATAAACAACTGAACAACAAAGCTCAATACAATATAGTTCCAAAGGGTCAACACAAACATTGTCAAGTCTTACCTGCCCACTTTCCTCAGACAGCAAACTCAGAGGGATCAGAGTCTCGGGTTCAGTGGCCTGACCAGCCTCATCCACAAACACATGGGTAAAATGTCCAACCCTAAAAAAGCACACGTACACAAACGAAACATCATTAACATCAATCCTCACTGGTTCTTTGCATGGCATGTGATGCCATTGTGCAAGAACTAATGATGTGTGGCCATATTAATTTGAGAGTGAATAACCCTTATATTTCACTCAGTATACAAACTATTTATCTGGATTACCTTTACATAATCTTTGTCATTTTCGGAGGATGAAAATGTTGGACCCCATTAGATATGTTTACATTAGGGCATTTCATTATTTTGTTTTTCTGCAATATTTATTGCGATATGAAAACAGTTTCACTTGATGACTTGAAAAGTTCAATTTAGAATTGGATGATTGGGGGATTTTGTAAGGGAGTTAATCTGGATAGGAAATAATCAAGAAATTGCCTAGATAAATACAATATAACAAAGAAACAAATGAAATAAACAGTGCTTTATGTTTTTCATGTAAATTTAAGTGTATTTAGGTACAGACATTATGCAGTGTTATTTTACATTTAATTGTCTTAGCTGAATAAATTAAGTATAATTAATCTTGGTTAAAGCTACAAAAGCGATTCTCTTCCAAAATTTTGTGTTTTGATTAACATGAATGACTTTAAGACCAAATGCACAGATCCAATATAATGATACATATTTCTGTTTTCCTTCTCAATTGTTGATGTTCACGCAAGCCACAAGCGACTCTTTAACAGAATACTCGTCGAGACGAGCATTTTGACATCGTTCTTGTGTCCGTTAAGCTTCTTGTGCCCGAATGGTTTAAAACCACTTTGAAATGTTTAAACTGACAGGACCTAAAACACATGCAAATGATAAACCTTCCCTCTAAGATGGTTAAACTAATTAATTAATTCAAGATTCCTGTGCGTTGACACATGGCGTCTGGTCTGTATGGATCAACTACGATCCCTATAATTCACACATCCTGCTGTGTGACTGTAGCGGATGTGCACGCAATGATATCCATGCTAAAACGATAAATCACGCAGCCATAGTTAACATACAACAATTTACATCAATCCGAATAAATCCAATCTGATTTTGGATTCTGAAAGTTCTGTTTATATAAACCCCAAATTTTGCAGTCCGATGAAGATTTTGTTTAAAAGCACATGTGCCATATTCACAAGTCGTCGCCACATTCACAACCAAAGTGAATGATGACAGCATAATCATTTGTGAACCAACCCATTTAAGAGTGGTTTAAGTGTCTAAAAGCACAATGCACAATCATTTCTGAAGTATATTAAAGAACAGAGACATGCAGTGCACAGGTTATGCAATAAAGGTCCTTAAATGTCAGTGTCTTACCGCAGACCAATCTGGTAGAACATTCCAGCACTGGAACAAGTGCAGACAACAATACGATGAAAACTGGCATGTCGGATATCTTCTCCAGCTCTTGCGTACTGACGCAACTCCTCTGGCATAGACTGTAGAGCACAAAATATCATCACAATTAAAAAGCTTTACTAACCCAGGTCTGTAAAGACCAGAAGGTCCTGGAATAAAAGTGATTTCTTTAGTCTAAGAGTCAGAATAAGTGTAGAATGGCCAAGATGGGAGAGAACAGCAAGAGAAAGGCATCTAAAAAACAGGATGCACCTCTTCTAGCCTGCAGGTGGCATTAACACGAGCCATGCTGGCCGTGCTCAGGTGTCCGCTCTGGTGCAGGCGCATGCAGACGAGGTCTGCGGCGCTGTTGGACGGGGTGCACACCAGGACACGGCTGCAGGGGATGCGGTGATGCACCTGCACACACACACACATACACATAGACTTCAAGACTAATTCAGGATAAATTGTCAACATGGAAAATTTACTTTTAAAAAGTTGCCAAATGTTTCCATTGAATTTGCGTCAAACGTGTTAATGCACCAAATAAAATCATTAGAGCATATCATATATATATATATATATATATATATATATATATATATATATATATATATATATACACTCACCGGCCACTTTATTAGGTACACCTGTCCAACTGCTCGTTACCACTTAATTTCTAAGCAGCCAATCACATGGCGGCAACTCAGTGCATTTAGGCATGTAGACATGGTCAAGACAATCTCCTGCAGTTCAAACCGAGCATCAGTATGGGGAAGAAAGGTGATTTGAGTGACTTTGAACGTGGCATGATTGTTGGTGCCAGAAGGGCTGGTCTGAGTATTTCAGAAACTGCTAATCTACTGGGATTTTCACGCACAACCATCTCTAGGGTTTACAGAGAATGGTCCGAAAAAGAAAAAAACATCCAGTGAGCGTGGGCGAAAATGCCTTGTTGATGCCAGAGGTCAGAGGAGAATGGCCAGACTGGTTCGAGCTCATAGAAGGGCAACAGTGACTCAAATAACCACCCGTTACAACCAAGGTGGGCAGAAGAATATCTCTGAACGCACAGTACGTCGAACTTTGAGGCAGATGGGCTACAGCAGCAGAAGACCACACCGGGTGCCACTCCTTTCAGCTAAGAACAGGAAACTGAGGCTACAATTTGCACAAGCTCATCGAAATTGGACAATAGAAGATTGGAAAAACGTTGCCTGGTCTGATGAGTCTCGATTTCTGCTGCGACATTTGGATGGTAGGGTCAGAATTTGGCGTCTACAACATGAAAGCATGGATCCATCCTGCCTTGTATCAACGGTTCAGGCTGGTGGTGGTGGTGTCATGGTGTGGGGAATATTTTCTTGGCACTCTTTGGGCCCCTTGGTACCAATTGAGCATCGTTGCAACACCACAGCCTACCTGAGTATTGTTGCTGACCATGTCCATCCCTTTATGACCACAATGTACCCAACTTCTGATGGCTACTTTCAGCAGGATAATGCGCCATGTCATAAAGCTGGAATCATCTCAGACTGGTTTCTTGAACATGACAATGAGTTCGCTGTACTCAAATGGCCTCCACAGTCACCAGATCTCAATCCAATAGAGCATCTTTGGGATGTGGTGGAACGGGAGATTCGCATCATGGATGTGCAGCCGACAAATCTGCGGCAACTGTGTGATGCCATCATGTCAATATGGACCAAACTCCCTGAGGAATGTTTCCAGCACCTTGTTGAATCTATGCCACGAAGAATTGAGGCAGTTCTGAAGGCAAAAGGGGGTCCAACCCGTTACTAGCATGGGGTACCTAATAAAGTGGCTGGTGAGTGTATATATATATATAATATTGTTTTCAGTAAATAAAAAAAACATTTGCACAATGCAAGCCAATCCACTTTTTTTCATGTTGATAAGAGCATTAAAATGAGAAAATATAATGGGACTAAAAGAAATCAAGGGGCATTTAGAATAGAGTAATGAGTAATAGAGTAGAATAAAGTGTGATTAATCGCAAGTTAACTATGACATTAAAGCGATTAAATATTTTAATTGCTTGACGGCACCACAAAATGTACATTTCATACTACCATCAGTGCTGAGAGATTAGAAATTCAGCGATTAATTATTTACATCCAAACCAACCAATTGCAAAGCTTGCCCTTTTATTAAGAGTTCACAATTGCAGGATGTTTGTTGTTGTGGGATTTGTCCTTTGACAACTTGCACAGATTGCATTGCAATTAACTACTCGTCCACATAACGTTTATGGACATTATTGTACTTTGATGTGAGAAAACAAAACATGTAATCTTGGCCGACATGTTCAAATAAAGCAGCAAATTATGACTTGAGTTAGTAAATTGTGGCTTTTAAAAAACTGTTTGAGTACATTTACTGTTATTGTTCTGACTGAATTTTCATTTTGAAGTGAACTATTCCTTTAAAATAAAGCTGTCATCATTTACTCATCCCTCAAGTTGTTTCAAACCTGTATGAAGTTGTCTAGATACCGACATTTTTCTAAATATCGTAAACGACAGAATTTTCATTTTCAAGTGAACTATTCCTTTAATGTTATAATAAAGAGAAATATACTTGAGTAAAAAAAAAAATGAGCAAACTAATGATCGTTTACATGAATGCGTATTTGCTGAATGCCGACAATATATGAGAAAGTATTACAGTGTTTGCCTTTCTATTACCAATTATTGGACGCCAATTCTGTTTAATATTCTATTAATTTTATTAAGACCCCCTGTGCATCTGGTCATCCATGTACTTTCAAAATAAAAGGCCTGCTTCAGCAAAAAATGCCAAATATCAGCCAACCACTAGAGCACACTTAAACATCATGCAATCCTTAAACATTTATTAATAGCATTTGTTTCGAAAGAATCTGCTCTGCCTCGCACATTTCCAGCCACATGCACGAACTCTGTAGAAACTACCTGCAGAATAGCTTCTATGAGTGTAATGGTTTTGCCTGTGCCAGGAGGCCCAAACAAGATGTAGGGCGTGGGTCGACACTCTCCACTCAGAATCCGTTTAATGGCCTCTTTCTGGGCAGAATTCAGCTGAACGTTGAAGAACTGGCCAGGGTTTGGGATGCGTTTTGCAGGAAATGTCAAATCTGAAAAAGCATAGATTTGTCTGAAATCACAGAATGACAAATTCCAAAGGAAATATAGATGCAAGCAGCCACAATAGAAAATAGATTGACTAGTATGCTAAGCTAACATAGCACAGGGCAAACACACACACACGGTCCACTTCAGAAAGGTGAGCGCTGTCTTCAAACTTTTGTAATTTGTAGATAGTTTTATAGCTACTGTACAGAACTTAAAGATCTCCCTCTTTTCGTTTTCTTTCTTGCCGTATTAAAGATGAAATGGTTAAACTTCTGTTTTCGTGCAGTGAGGGAAAAAAAAAACACTTAGTTTAGGGCAGTCGGTTCGTAGCTATGCTTCAACTGTGCTTTCACACATGCCTCATTTAGTTCAGTTGAACTGCCGAGTGCGATTGCTGCCTTCACACCTTGGCAGTGGTGGAGGAAGTACTGAATCTCAGTACTTAAGTAAAAGTACAAATAACCAGATAAAGTAACACAATGACAACCATACTTAAGTAAAAAGTAAAAAGTACCTGATTTTAAATGTACTTTAAGTATTAAAAGTAAAAGTACTTGCATAATAATTGATTCTCTTAATGACTATTTTCTAATGATTAATAAAACATTTAATTCTAACTCATTCAACCTAATACTCCTATAATGATGTTCAATAATGATGAAAAAAAAAAAATGTTGTCACCATTTCTGAAACAAGCTTGCAATTAGGCAATAAACCATGCTTATCCTTACTATATGTTAATAACTATGTTTGGCAGTAAACGCGATTAATTTATGGTGTAATTCTGAACCTCTTGACTTGCCATAATCCTAACCAAACGTATATTACACACGGTGTGTTTCCTATCCACGTAAAAACAAATTTTCGCGTATAAATTGCACGATAAACACACTGTGTGCGAGACGCATTTAGTTGATGTATCTATGGCAACCAAACGTCACTGGTGAGACAAACGAACGGACGGTCAGATCACGTTTGGCAGGGGAAAAACTGATCAGATAATGTAACGAAAATGTAACAGAAGTTGTAGAAATGTAGTGGAGTAGAAAGTATAATAATTGCTGCAAAATGTAACGAAGTAAAAGTAAAAAGTATGCACTATTTATTCTACTTAAGTAAAGTAAAGATACGTTAAAAATGTACTTAAGTAAAGTAACGAAGTATTTGTACTTCGTTACATTCCACCACTGCACCTTGGTTGCTGAACCGCACCAAGAGGGAAACGAACTCTAGTGCGGTTCAGCAACCAAGGTGTGAAGGCAGCAACCGCACTCGGGTGCGCACCAAAAGCGGACCAAACGAACTTTCAAATGAACTCTGGAGCGGTTCATTTGTGGTGAGAACGTGATCCGACCTCGAACAGACCCAACTGCCAAATAACTGTGCATTTTTGGACTAAACCAGCTGCCGTAGTAAACCAAAATGATTATTTTTTATAGCCAATAGCGCTCCCTTTAAGCCATGACTGACTTACCGCGTTCTGCACTCTCACTAAAACACTCATCTGAAGTTGTCCACACGGCACAGTGAATCTCTTACTTATATCGCGTCTATACTTTGTTGTTTATGAGGGGATTTGCGAAAGGATAAAGCTCGTGCTGATACTGAGCATACTGTACATTGTGAGTGAATTCCCCGCATGTCAGCCGGATTTTGCTTCTCTTTGTTTACTTCCAGGAGTTCTGTTGGAATTTGCACGCATGTTAATTCTGACCAATCGAAGTGCAGTTATGGAAATATGTTCAAGACATATCTGGCCAACGAGTAATGTGGATGTTGTCACGTGACTATATTTTGGTTCGTTTCATCAACTCCAAAAAATGCTACCAAATATAAAAACCAAAACCGCTGAAAAATGCTATAATTTTTCGTCCTTGGTCCAGACCAAATGAACCGAACTACAGATGTGAAAGCACCCTTAGTCACGGGGAGTGACCAACATTTCTGACATGCCAGAAATTCATCTGACAGCCAGTCCGGAGAGGTTAATCACCTCTCGTTTCCCCCCGTACACTTCATAAACACTGCACGACAAAACACGCATGACAAAGCTGAAATTCAGCCTAATTACTAAGTTAGTCAAAATTTACCACAATAAATACAAAACTTGATAAATTACAGTAAAGGTGATTCAATTTCTTAATAGAATTCAATTGGGTCACACAGTTTATCATTATCATTTTATATTTATCAAACAATTGGGCTACAGTCATACTACGCTGTTCATATGGGAACGCCAGTACATAGAATAAATTAACAGCCTGATTCTGTTTTCCATTACCAATGGTACATTGGGGGGGGGGGGGGGGGGGGGCTTTACTTGCTAGTTTTGGTTTAGACACTGATTGTGATCAGCATGAGAAGAGTAATCAGTTGAACAAAGGGTGTTACCAAAAGAAAAGAGAATTTTTGAACTGCAGCCAGTGCTACAGAGTTGGTCCTGGAGTCAGATTACTATTCAGGAGCACCATAATCAGATCTAGTGACCAAATCTCACTAGTTTCCTATGAACGGTTCCTAGGGCATCCATAGACAGTTTGGGAAGAAAAATAATGAAGAAAAACAACCATTACAATAGGGGCTAAACCACTTGGTCCCTGAAAGTGGTGCACAGTTAAAAGTGATGAAAATAAATTATTTTCTGAGATACCTGTTTTAGTTTGTGTGGCCACAGACACCATTTCCGCTGTCAGTGACGATGAGCCATTGATTGTTTGGGTTGCGCCATTCTCCTGATGACATAATCAGAGCATAGTAATCATTTGTAAACAATAAATCAGTAATCGTAAATAATCATTTATTACTGACTCCAAGTGTTTAGGTCGTGTCATCATAACTAAGATGAATAAATGAATGTGCTCACTTTGACCTCTTCTGGGAGATGCTCTACCTCTTCCTGTGGACCCCACTCTCCGTTCCACAGGGGCGGCTGCTGTACGAGGATGCTGGGAAACAAAACTCAACCAAGACAAAGCAACACCAAATATAAACTATTGTTTCTCCATACAAAACAACTCAAATATTCATCCACTTTATATTTTTAAATGGTAAAAATATCAAGAGTAGAACCCAGATTCATCCAGAACAAAACCACCATGATTTTTTAAAACCTGTTAACATGCAGGTTATACCCTTGTTGTTTTGAACTTCATGCATGTGTATTGAATGTTGAACAAGTTCATAATGACAACAGGACTGTTCATCTTGGTGATGTGTAGCCTACAGAGGCTTCACACAGACAGTGAATGAGAGAGATCGGCAGAGCGTGTGCGATTACCTGCGTCTGTCATCGTGGAAAGGTTGCCGTGTCAAAGGAAAGTGAAATATTTGTATCATTTTAACTTTCACGTCACGGGTGTTTCCCATAAATGCGCGTCAGCAGCAGCGCTGGTCAGCATCCCACAGTGCGAGGAAGCCGTGGGGAAATAGAATCACTGAGTCATGCATTGAATCAATGCCATATTGGACTCTAATAAGCGTGTTACCCATGCGACGCATTGCTGCGCCTTGAAAACTGGAACTTAAAGTTAAAAATAATTAACATCTTGTTTTATTAGGCTACATCTCTTTAAATGAATCAGCTTTTTTGAACGTGTTCATTGAATGAACGGTTTAATGACTCACTCAAGGTCCGTTTTCATAACAATATGCTAGCTGAGTGAAAGCCTTTCAATGCGCATATAGACGGCGACGCTGTTTAGTTTCGGTTAACGTTACATTGGTTACTGAAAATGCCCTCGTTTTTGTCCACATTCATGTATATAGCAAAAAACACATATTAAATAAATAAATGGCGGTAATACCGCACATCACGCTATTGAGCCACTCAACATTACCGCAAGGGAAATTCCATAACCCTACAGCCCTACAGGTAGGCCGTGGCATTTAAAAGATGCCCAACTGGCACAAAGGGGCCTAAAGTGTGCCAAGAAAACATCCCCCACACCATTACAGGGCAGACCCTAACAAATAGTTAGGAGTTCGGTCACAATTGATCGAACTGTTTGGTCCTTCATTAGATTGGCCATTGTAGCAGGAGTCTGATATTAGCTGCTTTCCGACCAAGTAGTTACAGGAACTTAGTTATAGGAACTGTCCATTTCTAAACAGTTCTAAGAACTACTCTCCCCCAAACTCGGTTTTGCTGCTTGCGTTCGCATCTGGCCAAGTGGCCATAGGAACTGGTAGGAGGAGTAACACAAGCACGGCGACGGTCTTTATAGCGTCATCACTAGACGTAGCGTGGCCACATACACCAACAACAAACCTGCCTTGCTGGGACCTTAATAACGGAGAACGAACGGCGGCGTTTAAAGATTATGCTTGAGTTCTGTACAGAGAAACACAGAAGACGAAGGCTCCAGTGTAATATGATATTAAGTAATATAATGGAAGAAGATAAAAGAGCAGAGCGCAGGACGCAAACAAAACGACGGGCAAGTTTAGCTAGCATTAGCAATTAACTGGTTGAATGCGTTATGTTTGTCTTAATCCTCGTTGTAATGTTTTGCAAAAACACACAGCGTATAGGCCTGTTCACACCGGGACGAATTTCGCGCGCGATATTCGTCGACGTTTAACGCCTCGTGACTAAACAATGGGCGCCAATGTGATGTCATTTTTAAAAAAACGCCTCGGGTTCGGTTTTTTGGTTTGACGCGCCGCGTCAAAAACTATCCGACCAACGAGATTGCCCGATTTGCTCACGTGTCTGGTACTTCTGAAGTTACAGTAAAACACGACTTGGGGGCGCTCAAACACAAAACGGTCTTGCCGAGCAAACATACGGAGAAGAAGATATAACCTTCAAGGCAAGATACCTATGGGCAAGATGAATGTTGAGCTGTCTCGGAGCATAAAGAGCTATATGATAATATTTATATTACTATTTCTGTAATAAAAGTATAGTGGTAACACTTTACAATAAGGTTCATTAGTTAACATTAGTTAACTACATTAGTTAACATGTACTAAGAATGAACAATACTTCTTCAGCATTTATTAATCTAAGTTAATATTAATTCCAACATTTACTAATACGTTATTAAAATCAAAGGTTGTATTAGTTAACATTAGTTAATGCACTGTGAACTAACATGAACACACAATGAACAGCTGTATTTATATTAACTAACATTAACAAAGATTAATAAACACTGTAACTAATGCATTGCTCATCGTTAGTTCATGTTAGTTAATGCATTTACTAATGTTAACTAATGAACCTTATTGTAAAGTGTTACCAGTATAGTATCGGGTGACCAACAGTCCTGTTTTCCCGGGACATGTGTAACGGTCCCTTTGTGCTTTATAGAAATCTGAGTTGAGATGAGAACTGCGTATAGTGCGCGTAGTGTCAGTTAGATTTTGACAAGTGAGGAGAGGAGATAACCGCTCTGCCGACTCTTTGTATTCTTTCTTTTATTTTATTTTTCTATTGTGACCAGAGTTGGATGTTTGTGTTTTTTTCTCGCTCGATCCCTATGTATGAGGACGAGTGTAACGCTTGAGTGGTTTTATTAAACGCGGGGAAATACAACAACTCTCGTCTCTCGTGCATCTGTTCATCTGAAAACTAGTGCTATGTTTTTATCTCTGGGCAACATCTCAACTTTGCGTTACACATGTCCTGTTTCCATGTCCGGTCCTAGCCATCCTGGCTGTTTTTAAATGATGAAAATGTCCTGGTTTAAAAAAACAAAAAAACAAACAAAAAAAAAAAAAAACGCTGGGAAAGATCAGTTCTACAGCAAAATATAGATGAGCAAACAAGGTGGATGAAGAAGAAAAACAGGATAAAGAGGATGAAAACTAAAGATATAAATAGATTTTTTTTATTTCATTTTTGTAAGTTTGTGAGAGCTATTTTTTGTTACATTTGGAGATATTTCTTTTAGTTATTTATTATTTATTTATTTTTCTAATACAGAAGACATTATTTCTATCATTATTTCATTAATTATTTTTTTTAATCTGTCATAATAAAACATTCTATTATTATTTCTGTTTAACATTAAGCGCCATCTAAAGGCAGGGAATGAATTTGCATGCTCACTCGGCTCATCGTCAGCGAAAAACGCTTGGGTGTGAACACAAAAAAAGCGTTGAAAAACGCTGACGAATAACGCGCGCTGATATTCGTCCCGGTGTGTACGGGCCTTAAGGCAGACAGCGCGCTACAAGTCCCGTGTTGACAGTGGGCATGACTTGAACCAATCAACGTAGACCCAGGGAAAGGGAACTAAAAAAGTCCTCGCTCTAGACTAGGTACTGAAAGAGTTATAGGAACTACGGTCTGAGGAACTAAAAAATCCCCAATTCAGTCCTGTCGGAACACGAGACAAAAGGGTTATAGGAACGTTAGGTTCTAGGAACTGCAAAAGTCCCTCTGGTCGGAAAGCGGCATTATCAGAGGCTGCGATTCAAAGCAAAGATATTTAACTGACTGCTGTTTAATTTCACACCAAATAATCCAAGACCATGTTTTTATCTCTTGAGGAGCACTAAAATTTTCTAGACATTGAGTCAAGAACTTTTGGATGGTGTCAAGACTCTTAGCAATATGACATCTCAAATATATATATATGTATATATATATATATATATATATATATGATAATTAGCACAATGTGGTTCTTACTGTTGTCACCAAAATGTTTGACCTGCTCCAAAGCACAATGGCACCTCCTCGTGGTCACCCTGGAGAAATCAGGATATTGGTGTGAGAATCTATACATGAGATGTCAGCACTGTGAAGGTGGAGCGAGCCGGCAGCACCTGTTGAAGGTGAACTCCACGTCCAGAGGTTCTCCGAGGTAACTGTGCTGGAAATCAGCATTCACACGTAAACTCACGTCATTTTCTGAGATCTGGGAGGGTCAACACACAGACAAGCGTCAAATAACCAAAAGAACAACACATTCTATATGGATGTGATGTACAGTATAACATTGTTATATTGCAAAACTAGTGTTTGTGGAAGTGCATGACTCAAGTTGTTTAAAGTTAGGGTTACGCTCAAAAGCATACCAGATTAATAAATGGGATGAACAGTCATTCGTTGCAGACCTACAAGGAAAGAATAATCTGAACATTAAGAATAGAAATTGTCAAGGTACCTCTGTGATGTAAGACATATACTCAAGAACAATTCCTCCACTACAGGGTTTCTTCAGAACCACTTTGTCACCTAGAGGATTAAACAAATTTAGTCTTCTGTACACCAAACAAAACAATAATACAAAATTAGATGCAACATTTGCTATTTTCCATTTGAATGCATCTTGTGGAAGAACATTGTAGCTGGATCTACTTCTCTCTGTTTAAGTCTATGACGAGTCACGTGGGCACTGGACCAGTCTAAAATAGTCCCAATATAAACACTTATTACAGGTGTAGCAAAGTGATTCAGGAGAAGGCAAATTATATTTTGTACACAAAATTATATACTCCAACTTTAATATATTTTGGATTCAGTATTTCTCTAGTCTTGGAATGTGGTGCTTGATTTATTGGGGCTATTTTATGACACTTCTTATGCTTTCCAATTCATTCTTAGCTGAATCTTTTTTCCCTGAACGTATACATGCTAACGATTAAAAGGTATGGATTACTAGAGAACATCCTCACCAATGAAGAGGTTTGGCCGGCCCTCGGTGAGTCCTGGCACCTCCAGGTGTAAGTTTACCGCTCCCTTCCTGAGGATGGCGCCGATGAGGCTGAACTCTCGGAGCTCCCTCTCAGCCTCCAGCTCCTCCAACCACAGAAGAGCAGAGAAACGCCGCAACATAGACGACAAACTCAAGGGCTGCAAAAACAAGAGAGGGGCTATAACGACTTCTATTAAAAAAGTGATGTGTATTACAGAAAGTAGCATTCAAAATACTTTTATAAAATGCTAAGATTTGTGGTGGGGTTATGTTTGTCCAACCAAATGGCTGGAATACATTTAAAAGTCATTATTGCGCAATTCTATTTGGTGATTACACTTTTACTCCCAAGCCTTGCTTACATCTGCTATTAAAAAGCCCTTGTTATGCTATTTTAAAGGTTGTTCATTTTGTTTCGGAGGTCTCATACAATAAGTTTACATGCATCCAAGGTCATAATATACATCGCAGCATCAGCTATTTTCTCACAAAAACATAATATAATAATTTGGAATTAAAGTGTATTGAATACTAAAACAGCTTTCAAATATAATCTTAAATGGGTATCATTACCCATTTTACTCTCAGTAATCATTTAAAAGTTCTTTCGGACACGTCATATCAGTATCGATTTCAACGTATCGGTATTGTACTGAAAATAAACTAAGTACTATCGCCCATCCCTAAACAGAATATAACAACGAAAACGGTGACAGTTACGATGAGTCATTTTTGAAAACATTAAATGGATAGGCAAAATTATTATGAGATACTATTAAAACATCTTTATGGCAGTTTTTCCCAACAATATTTTTCAAGGTATCGTATCCACAAGTTTCCTACGCCCCATGAGGCCTTGCGTCAAAAGTGGGCGCGACTTCCGGTTCGAAGTAAACAAAGCGCGACTTGAGATGCTTGACACTCGTTCATTCAACAGTTGACAGTCATTCAAGTTATAGCGATCCAAACTAGCAAACGATGTGGGAACACAACCTCAACGAAAATTAAAATAAAAAATACACACAAAAAATTTAAAATAAAAAATACACACTTAGTCGTTGTGCTTTGGAGTTTATTTAAAATTATAAATGAATGTGCTACTTGAATACATAAACTGGCACATTTGGTATTCTGTCAACACAGGCTTTGATCCTGAGTTTAGGTGTAACATCAGTAGCGAACAGCCAAACACATGCTGATAGAGTTTATAGAATATTAAGAATTTAAACAAATGTACACAGGAAGATTCGTCGTCTTTTGGGAGGTGATTGAAACTACAGTCGTTGGCAGGATTACTCTGATTTCATTTTCAGCTTATGTTCAAAACAATCACGTTTAAGCCACTGAATTAGTTTAGTCCGGTTATACATACAACCGCAAACAGCACATGTTGTCCCTGAGTTCCATAACGACATCTCTCATAAAGATTTGGGTCTTTAAATAGTAAAATAATTCTCCGAAAAAAAGCTAGCCTCTTCGCTAACTAACACACAAAATACCATTGGAATGCTACTTCCGCCACCTCACCGGAAATTTCACCCACTTTATTTTTTACAGGAGCACCCCTCGGAAACTTGTGGATAGAAGTTAGAAATTCCAGTAACACTATTCCACAAACCCGAGCACGCGTGACGCTCGTCTACTGTCTGAACTTGCATGAACATCCTCTCCAGAGCTGCTCAGAGTCACTTCCCCAGTATTTCACCATTTCATTTGAGAAAACTCACGACAGATACACAAACTAAAAGCTCTTAACAACTACCCACTGAAATAAAAGTACAGTTTAACTGAGCAGTAGAATTAGTGATTTTGAAAATTCAATTAAATCATTAAAAAGGAATACAGAAATCACGTAATAAAAGAAAAAAAACATTTCATAGAGCACTCAATTTTATTTTTGATAAACTTAATATTTTGTTAAATTATACGAGTTTCATAAATTCACCTAACTAGACATGGTTTTGGATAACAGAAATGCAATTTAACCGTTAAAACTGAACCCAGAACAAATTAAGCTGAAAACACAGAATTTGTTGATTTCATCGAGCCCTATGAGCAGCGACTGAGATGAACGATGATGCGGGCGAGATGGCACTGAAGTCGACATTACCTCTGCCAGAGCCGGCTGGACAACCAGCACGTCTCTTTGGGCTTCAACACAGTCTCTGAGAGCCTGCGGCACGGCGTACTGCCCCAAGAAGTTTGGAAGATGCCGCCTTGTAAGCCTGTCGAAAGAGACAAAATGCTCAAAAAAGCCAGAAAAAAATAAATAAATTGTGTACATATTTAGTGTACATTTTCACCATTCACACAATTATGCACGGTATAGAATGGAAGCTCATTTTGGCCACAGAGTAAAACTTTTTAAAGGATAATAGTTTGTCACAAGCGTACGGTATTTGGGCCAATCACAATGCTGTGAATCGCTGGCCAATAAGAGCACAGCACGCTCTTCTGTGTAAAATAATGACTTTCTTTAACCTAAAACACATTGCATTAGACCAAATACACAAAATAATGTTCTTTTTAGAACCATCATGACCCCTTTAAAGACACTGTCAGCTTCCAGTTTGAAGAGAACCTCACTGAGGAAGTTATCTAAAGGAGGAAAGGAAACACATTTGAGCAGAAGAGGATGAGATCGGCAAGCGTCACCTGAGGGGAGCCGGAGGAGCCGTGACCGTGAGCACCTGGATGGGCTTCGGCTGCGCTGGCACTGCTGTTAGAGCGGTGTAGGGCATGCTGGGTTTGAGGAGACCCTCCTCTGCACAGCTCACCGACACCTCCAGACGCCTCGCGATGGTGAACGAGGAGAAGTGCAGGAGCAGCAGCTCAGCAGAGCGGCCCAGAGTCCTACAGCAAACACATCCAAAGAGCATTAAAACACCTTACCATCCGTATCAACCGTCAGCCTGCACGAACACCTGGGTTATTATAGTCAACTAAAACTTGAGAGTGGAGGGGTGTCATCCATCTTTTTTTACAGTCTATGGTCCTCAGCATGAGGTCAATGTAAAACTGCCAAACAAAGTCATTAAAAATTTAACAAATTTAAAAATATACATTTCAATTTAAAGGCTGAGATCTGTTAAATGAAACAACAGTTTTCCCTTTCAAAGTTGTGTCCTCAGTTTGTGTCAACTCAGCATTTATAATAAACACTGGGCCCCACTTTATATTAAGTGACTTTAAGTACTATGTACTTACATTGAAATCGAAAATTTGATACAATGGATTTATTGAGTACAAAACTTTTTACATTGTCCTAATATTCTGAAAATACCTGCATGTAATTACAGCTGTAATTAATTTATGTAATTACATCTGCAATTACACGGTTGCCCCTTCCCTTACATCTTAAACCACCCATACCACACACACCTGTCCCTAACCTTACTCGTATCACACCTCAAAGCAGCAAAAGTGTTCTACAATTCACCCTGAACACAATAAGTATTTACATTATTTCTGAATGTAATAATAAAATGCAACTTACACACATTTTTTTTCCCCTAAACAATGCAATTTTGCCCCCATGACACACGATGTGGTGGCCATATGGTGGCCATATCAAGAATTCAATTTGATTCCAACATATCATGCAGTAACAAAAGTCCCTTTCACAAATACAAGCCTTTACTGGTAACAGATCATGTCTGAACCAGACCTTTTCAAACATACCAGTAAATTGGTTCCGGCAATTTACCAGTAGAAAGGGAAGTTGTAACATTACCGGTAAATATGCGCTGTGTGAATGCGGAATGAAGATTAGTGGTATTTTGCACGTGCAAAGTCAGAACGTGCTGATGTTAGAAGTGTTTTTGGCCAATCAGAAGCCGTTGAAAGAGAAATGCCTCAAGGCAATTCATAAAATTACGACTTTTTACTCAGCACTGTTAACAAATGTCTTCAAACTGGAGTGACACCGGGAAAAAAGAAGACTACCGGTATTTTGCACGCTAAAGCGCTTCTCCTCGTCCGGCTGATTTGTAAACAACTTCAGAGGTCACGTCAATAAATGACATCACAGAGTCAACGCTATTTTGGAGCTGGTGTGTGAATGGTCCGTTACCGGTAAAAAAGCCAGAACGCGGTTGCTTGTGTGAACAGCACATTTTTAAATTTACCGTTAAAGTCAGCAATTTTTTTTGACGTAATTTACCAGGATTGCTGTGTGAAAGGGGATATGGGCTATATGCACACATAAGTTCCGCATTTGACGCAAGGATGCTCGTCCATTTCCGGTTGTGTAGATTAAAGTGGAGGAAAACCGAAGAAAACGGGATTATGGCAGAATTTACTGTCCTCCCGTCTTTAAAACGAAACGTACATACGTTTAGATGTAATTTTATGTAAAGTTATGTTTATTTAATATAATTTTAAAAAGAAGCATAAACACAGCGAGGGGTGTCTGTTTTATCTGTTTTTGTTACTAACGTTTCTTTACTATAACCATGGAGTATAAAATTCAATATAAATTCTCGGTATTGCATTGGACTCTATGATCAGCGGAAGTTATCGAGCATCCTTACATCTTCACCGGAAATACCGTCGTGCATAGAGCCGATTGAGAGAGTTAATGTGTTTAAAGCCCCCTCACTTGGCCTGACAGATGATGATCACGGACATATTCTCTCCGGGTTCAATCTCCAGCATCCGCAGGGCTTGAGCCTCTTCTCCGTCCTTTACCTTCCCGTCTGTCCTGCTTTCACCACGCATGTCTTGAGTTTTGCCATTGCTGAGAGACACAGAACTGAAACAGAACTGCTGGCCCGAGTCCCATCCTGCAAACTCACAGCACTTCAGCCTGTGACTCTCTGAGCCCGTGTTTCTGTTTTAGAGAGAGAAGCAACAGATGCATCACGAGCAATCCATTCCAACTCACGAAAAGATGTCACAATGTAGTCCTTTTATTTCCGTCACACTGTTGCAATAAAGGCATTCAAGCTAGAGGTCTTCACAGTGCACCCGAGACCCGTCCACCCAGGACCCGACCGGGACCCGTATGGGTTCGGGTCTATATTTTAAATGATTAGCCGGGTACGGGTCGGGTCCAAATCAATTACTTCGGGTCCCGGGTCTGTTTAACATTGTGTGTAATACCCGTGCGATATACATTTCAAATAAGTAATAAATTCTAAGTTGAACTGTCACATAATTGTTTTCAAAGACACTCAAATTGCATTAAAAAAAAAAACAACATATTTTAAGTTAAAGGAGAACTCCGGCGAACAATCAACTTTTGGTCTAATAAATCCTCGGTACCTAGTCAATCGTTGTCTGGGATTTGTTTTCATGATAATCGAATGTAAAGAGTTTTATCTCTAAAAACTGTTTAGCGTATAATGCTAGTACTGGGGGCATTGACTAAGTAAAAATAAATTGCTAGTTTATACCACTAACAAGGCTCAAAATAGCCCCACGCTAACACAGTAACATAATGAGTCTCCATACATGCAAAACGAAGCATTGACAACTTTGTAAGTGTACAGACTGTTTAATAAGAACATAAGTTATAAAGACCGTTTACTTCGTGTATACATACAGAAGCCATCTTAGGAAATAGTCTCGATAAGTCAAACCACGAACGTCGTGCTGAGTGTGCTGAACTGTATGAAGTTCAACGAACTTCTGAACTGTATGAACAGGGTTCGGGGATCGACTTATCGAGACTATTTCCTAAGATGGCTTCTGTATGTATACACGAAGTGAACTGGCTTTATAACTTATCTTCTTATTAAACGGTCTGTACAGTTACAAAGTTGTCAATGCTTCGTTTTGCACGTATGGAGCCTTGTTATGTTACTGTGTTAGTGTGGGGCTATTTTGAGCCTTGTTAGTGGTATAAATTAGCGATTTCTTTTTAGTTGGTCAATGAACCCAGTACTAGCATTATACGCTAAACAGTTTTTAGAGATAAAACTCTTTACATTCGATTATCATGAAAACAAACCTCAGAGAACGATTGACGAGGTACAGATGTTTTATTAGACCAATGGTTCATTGTTCGCCGGAGTTCTCCTTTAAGAAACACATTTTAGGTTGATCCAGCTAGCACACATGCAGTCTCAAGCGGGTGTCATGTTTCTATGGCAACCAGAGCTTCCGCCAAACCATGCTTTACTGAACCGTCTTGTTTAATCTTAAAGTTTTGGTGGTCAGATTCAGAGATTCAGACTCAATGCAGAGCAGAGAACACAAATATGATAGCAAATAAATAACGTCAGCGGCCATGCACTGAACGAGCAATTGTTATTATAGTTCAAAAGGGCAAACAGTTAAAGTTATAATGTGAGTTAACTCGAGTAAGAATCTAAATGTGCAAAGTTGCATTTGTCATCCATCACCATGACATCAAGTGGACTTTTAAAGCTGAACTGTGTAGCTGAAATTAAGCTTGGAATAACGAGAGAAAGACAGAACTTTCTTGTCGGTGGATTGTAATGCATCACAGTCAGTCAGGTAACGTTACAAGGAAGTGAGACAACGGCTACTAAAATTAGGTAAGACAAAGTGATTTTTTTGGGGCGGGGGGAAATAATATTTGACAATCGGGTTCAGTCGGGTTTCTGTCTTCCCGCCGGGATCGGGTCCAGTTTTCAATTAATAGACGGGTCCAGGTCAGGTCCGGGTAGTACATTTATGGCATTTCTCGGATCTGCACGGGTCCGGGTCCAACATTTGAAATAATAGACGGGTCCGGGTCGGTTCGGTGTAGCACATTACGGGTCTCTTCCGGTTCGGGCATGAATTTTTGGACCCGTGAAGACCTCTAATTCAGGCATTAAAGGAGAAGCACAAACGTAATCACTCACTCACCTGAGTGACTCTTTAATTGGAAACAAAATGTCATTGCTCTCATGTATTTTTTGGCTAATTTGGTGAAGCGCAATCAGTCACGCCACACACAACAGCAAATGCCAATCCTGGTTTTCCTGCACATGGGTCATACGGGTTACTTTTATGGGATTTTTATTTAATTGACCCTTCGCTAAGCCACGCCCGAAAACCGCCACTGGCCAATCATGTCTTAGCAACCGTAACTATGCGCGGGAGGTCTGGCAAGCTTGCATATCTGATACCGATATAACGAAAGTTTGGACGGGGGAGAGGAATTGTTTTCCTTCCAGAAAATCTAAAAGCCAAGGGGAGAAATGATTGGAGTGATCTAGCATATGTGCGAGACCCATTCACAACTACTAGTAAATGTCGACTTGCTTAACAAAAACACCTATTGCTTGGAAATATTGACGGTTCTTTGGCCATAATGATATAACGTAAAATAAGACGATTAAAGAGACAAGACAAAGGCTCACTGACATACTTTAAAATATATTTCAGCATTTTGTTAATCGATAGTGTTATTCCACAAGATTTATTGATAAGCTGTTTGATTTATAATTATTAAGATTATTTTTACATACCCTGCTGTGTATGAACATAGCTGTTCCTCAATTTGTGTTTCCCATTTGAACGGTCAGCGTATGAGGCGCTGCTGCTTGCGCTGGGACTATAACGTTAGGCTTTAACTTCAATTTTTAAGAAATTATTCACTAATCGGTTGCATATAATGTCGTGAATATATCCCTCAAATGCATACTGTAGTCCCTTTTGTCTTGCTCTCTCAGATGTTTCACTTGTTCGCCGAAAATTACTAATTATCTCATTGGGAATGTCTGACACCGCGTGCATCCACACTGTAATAGATGGGCCAGCCGCGAAAGCTTGACAGGCGTAGCAACAGTAACTAGGGAGGGCGGGGCTTAGCGAAGGGTCAATTGGATGGAGAAAAAAAGCTCAGACACTGCTAAACATTTCCTTTTGTGTTCCACAACAGAAGTCATACAGGTCAGGTCATAAAGTCATAAAGCCTCAAGATGATATAACTAAGGCCGTGACTGTGGCAGTTTTTGCGGTGTGTATGTTTTGTAATAGACACGCGTGTTAAATTTAGCATTTAGTCAGTGAAACAACACACAACATTGAAATAAATATCAGTATATATTGGGAACCTAAATAATATATTTTAAAAACACGTTTTGTATTTCCACACAAAGACGCTTCATATAGCCCACAGCTTTGCGCTGCACTGCGAGAGGGATGTGGGACATGAGGAGGAAAGAGACCATCTCTTTTCTAATATCTTCATGTTGTCTACTTGTTGTAAATGCTCTGAAAAGTGAATTTTATCTTCCACACTGTCAAGACACTTTGTTTGTTTTGGTGCAGCCAGAGAAAGCAAAAACTAAAACCCCAAGCGTGTGTGAAATGCGCTATATAAATAAACTTGACTCGCATTACCTTAATAACAAGCAAAAACTGTGTTAAATAGAATTTGATGTGCAAGCAAAAGGCATCAGGTCTATTATATTCACCTTTTTAGGTAGAAAAAAAATGCTGTAAGACAAATTAAAAGCGAAACAAAGGAAGAAACGTTTATGATCCCCAGCGAAAATGGGCGAGATGTGATTGAAGATTTGGGAAAAGAAACAATGGAATATTGTTACAATATGATAATCGGGTGACCGGATTGGAAAACATAATTCAAAGCCGACAAAGTATGGGCTCACATGACGTACCTCTCATTCGGCAAGAATCCAAATGTTCCCATGGCTGCAAACTGCTAACCCACTATTTCTAATAGGGTAGTGCATTAAGTTCAAGTGTTACTCTTTTGGCGTAAATCGTTGCGTACGGACGTCTGCCAGAAGCTAGTCATTTTAGTTGATAAGTTATTTAATATGGATATATTAAATAAGTTCTTACACTAACGCATCGCTTCACTTCAGATGGCCTTTATTAACCTCAGGAGATGCGTGGAGCACTTTAATCATGAATGGATGCGCTTTAATGAACTTCCAAAGTCATACAGCCATTCACTCTCCTTATAAAGCTTAGAAGAGTCGTAATTTTTTTAAAATATCTCTCTGATTGTATTCGTCTGACAGAAGAATGTCAAACACCAAGGATGGCTTCAGGGTGAGTAAAACATGGGCTAATTTTCATTTTTGGGTGAACTACCCTTTAATTGACTCATTAAGACAGTGACTTGCTGCCACATGCTGGCAGTTTTAGCTTCATATTTAAAGTATCATTTAATTAAAAAAGGTTAACAAAAATAATTTCACATTTTAATATTTAACTTGTATTTAAAGCAATCTCATTGCATTATTTATTGTAATTTTATTGTAATTATATAGTATAAATACAACTAACTGCAGCTTCTGTAGTGCAAGAATTCTGCAGGATTCTGGCAAAATGCCAGAAATATCAAAATCATTTTTGGTCAATAACTACCTAACGTGTGTGTGCATGTCTGAACTCACCGGATCCAGATCAGCAGCTCCTTGCAGTGTCCCAGTAGGAGAGGCCCAAAGTGTGTTTCCTGGCTGACCTGAAGCCCACCCTTATCCTCCAGCAAACTGTGGATCTCAGCGTCAGGCATTTGCAGCTCCGAGGGGTTCGGACTATCAAACACACACAGAGAGAAGATGTGAAGGGGAGAGAGTCATGACTGTGATCACGTGAATTAATGTTTCAACTTAGACATGATTATGTTTGAGTTGTGATTGGTTTGTTGTAAAAAGAGTTGCAACTAGCAATTGAATTGTCTTGTTTGTTTCCTTCTCTTATGAAAGAAAGCAACACATATTCCACAGGGTACAACGCCAAGAATTTAATATTTTAAATACTGATGTAAGATTTTTTTTACCAATGCCAAATTTAAAGTTTCAGTAATTACCTTTAACTGGGTAACTGATCTCCTTATTTCATGTACTCGGCTGATAAAATTCGTTTTTAGATCAATTAATTTATGATTAATGATGTAATTCTCCATGTCTGTTTGGAGAGGGGTGCTCTTTCCAACACTTGTGCTGAATGGCCCATTAAAGATGCTGATTGGTACTTGAACATACATCTCATCTCTTTCCCTAGAATAAAAACCAGCTTGATTTGGTTTATTCACTCAAAGTTTCCAAAGGTCATTGTACTATAAGAATATCCTGCAAGTTTCAGAACTCAAAACATCCGTGGTAGTCCAAAAACCGCTCTTGTTGAAGCCATTCTCTTGGATTTTGTCACATTATTACCTCACAGTGCATGGAAAGACCACCTCTGCAGAAGATCAAGCCCTACTTCTACATCATTGCCTCTGTAGACCAGCCCACTGATCTGCACTTGTCATATAGTGGTAAATACGAGACAGACGCAAACACAAGATTACTCCGGCAATGAAACCTTAGAGCCACCTTTGAGGATTACAAGTGCAAAGTTGTGGAAACACCCTCTGCATTGCCTTCTTTGTGATCCTAACATTAAGAATACATGGATGAATTTTATTTTTTAACGTTAGTAAGGCGCTGTTTGTTTAATTCCCTTCTCTAAGTTAATTTTTTAAGTTTTTGAACACTGAATGACTTTTCTGGGGTAAATGTGAAGTTATATGACATTTACAGTTTACAAGCCGTGTAACCAATGCCTTTCCACAGTTGAAACACTGATTAAGGGATTACATGTGACATGACTTCAGTAAGTTATACTATATCTTTCAACATACACTCACCGGCCACTTTATTAGGTACCCCATGCTAGTAACGGGTTGGACCCCCTTTTGCCTTCAGAACTGCCTCAATTCTTCGTGGCATAGATTCAACAAGGTGCTGGAAGCATTCCTCAGGGAGTTTGGTCCATATTGACATGATGGCATCACACATTTGCCGCAGATTTGTCGGCTGCACATCCATGATGCGAATCTCCCGTTCCACCACATCCCAAAGATGCTCTATTGGATTGAGATCTGGTGACTGTGGAGGCCATTTGAGTACAGCGAACTCATTGTCATGTTCAAGAAACCAGTCTGAGATGATTCCAGCTTTATGACATGGCACATTATCCTGCTGAAAGTAGCCATCAGAAGTTGGGTACATTGTGGTCATAAAGGGATGGACATGGTCAGCAACAATACTCAGGTAGGCTGTGGCGTTGCAACGATGCTCAATTGGTACCAAGGGGCCCAAAGAGTGCCAAGAAAATATTCCCCACACCATGACACCACCACCACCAGCCTGAACCGTTGATACAAGGCAGGATGGATCCATGCTTTCATGTTGTAGACGCCAAATACTGACCCTACCATCCGAATGTCGCAGCAGAAATCGAGACTCATCAGACCAGGCAACGTTTTTCCAATCTTCTACTGTCCAATTTCGATGAGCTATTGAAGCCTATTTCGATGAGGCTACAATTTCAATGAAATTGTAGCCTCAGTTTCCTGTTCTTAGCTGAAAGGAGTGGCACCCGGTGTGGTCTTCTGCTACTGTAGCCCATCTGCCTCAAAGTTTGACGTACTGTGCGTTCAGAGATACTCTTCTGCCCACCTTGGTTGTAACGGGTGGTTATTTGAGTCACTGTTGCCCTTCTATCAGCTCGAACCAGTCCGGCCATTCTCCTCTGACATCAACAAGGCATTTCTGCCCACAGAACTGCCGCTCACTGGATGTTTTTTCTTTTTCGGACCATTCTCTGTAAACCCTAGAGATGGTTGTGCGTGAAAATCCCAGTAGATTAGCAGTTTCTGAAATACTCAGACCAGCCCTTCTGGCACCAACAATCATGCCACGTTCAAAGTCACTCAAATCACCTTTCTTCCCCATACTGATGCTCGGTTTGAACTGAAGGAGATTGTCTTGACCATGTCTACATGCCTAAATGCACTGAGTTGCCGCCATGTGATTGGCTGCTTAGAAATTAAGTGTTAACGAGCAGTTGGACAGGTGTACCTAATAAAGTGGCCGGTGAGTGTACATACCACCCGATATATATTTTGTGTTGGAACAAGTTAAACAGTTAGACAAGCAGAAAAGATGATCGATTCCACATGTGTAATGGTTGGGATGCTAAAAATGATTTTAATATACAAATGAGCAAATTTTGTGAATGGATAGCAAAAGGCATGTGAAATTTGTCTGTTTTCTCGGGTGAACGTGACAAACGTGCAGGAGCGAGAGAAGGCATCACCTGTGCTGAACGGGCGTCATGCAGAGAGCTCTCCAGCAGTAGAGCGACTGACTGCTCTCCAACACCACCACATTCACCACGTCACCGCGAGCAGGTCTGAAGCCCGACGGCACCATCAGAGAGTCCAGGCTGAAGAACACGCTGTCTTCCACAACGCCATTGTTGCCTTGTGTCCACGTCACACTGACCTGAGAGACAGACGGCACGAGAGTCCTGAGCAACTCCCCAACGCTCAGTACAAATGACAAAAGCTTGATTTATCAACTAAACTCCCATTCCAGCTCTGGTTTCTGCATTCGTTGAGTCACCTTCATTTTTATAGTGCTTCATAAAATACAGGTCGTTTCAAAACAGCATCATGGTAATAAACAGGAAAATAACTAAATTAATGATGTAAACTTATTTATACTGTAAATGTAAATTCTGCTGTAAAGCAATAGCGTCATTATTCATCTCTATTCACAAAAGAGAAATGCCCAGCACAGAAAACAGTCTGCGAGAGTTTTCTTTCGTGTCTACTTGGGCTTGAATGGTTTCAAACCACATTAAAATGCTCACACATGAGTTGATAAGCAGAATAGAAATTTTAGTTTCTTAACAAGTATCTAATTCATGAACTTAACTCTTTTCCTGCCAGCGTTTTTTTTTTTTTTTTTTTAAATTGCGAGGCAGCACTTTTGATCATTTTTGACAAAATAAATTGCATGGCCCTCAGAATATTTGATTGTATGAATATCTGAACATGCAGTATATCTAAAGAAAGAACAGTCCCTCTTCTTCTTCTTCAAAAAAAAAAATAATAAATAAAAACAACATTGAACAAAAAGCTGAGAAAAATCGCATTTTTGTCAAAGACTACATCTGGATCGGGTTCAGAACGATGACCAAAACTCAAATTGAGAAGATCGACTCCATCAACACCCCCAAAGCTTCACAGTCCTATAGCTCGTCCTAAGTCGCCATTTCATTCAGTTTCATTAAGCAGTTTTGATATACAGTCAAACAAAAATATATTCAGACAAAAGTTATATTTTTTTACTAGTGACAAGTACGGTATTGTACAATTAAAGGTTGTATCGGCGATTGGGTGCCGTAACTTCTGTTTATGTTTAAAGCGAGTTCCCAAACAAACCAAGTTAGCTCACCCCTCCCTTCCCGTTTCGTGAATCGTGCATCATGTAAAAAAAAAAACGATCATGCACGCGCATTTCTTAAAGCGACGTATTATGTATATAAAATCTGCAGTCGAGCCATGTCATATCATACAGCTGGTTTTACTGGTGCATCACTGGAAGCTAGGGCTATTAACTGTTAAGTCATTTAGGCGACTAATCAGTCGATACCGTCTTGGTTGACTGACATTCTCATTGGTCGACCAGTTGCATTTTTTTTTAGAAAGAAATTATCATTGATTTACTCTTTGATATTTATTATTTTATAATCAGTTATATATTACTGTATTCTAATATAATTATTAGCCTATGTTTTATCCCCAACTTTAAATGCTTTAATTTAGGCTATTTTGTAACTGCGCCACAGCTTAGCGCACCACGTAGAACACTCGTGAACCACACCTGTAGCTGGCTGCACAGCTTCTTCGCGCTCAATAAAGAATATCCCAGATAGCAAACTGACATTGAATCAACGTGGAAACATGACATTGAAACAACGTTAATCTGACTTTGTTTTGCTCATCGAATTAACGCTGAACCAACGTAATACGCGTCATTATTCAAAACTAACGGAAAAATAAACTTGAAATCAACATTGTTTAAACGTTAGGAAAGCAAACCAATTTTCAAACCAACTTTGAAGAATGCCGCGTCTGACATTGCTTTAACATTAATTCGATGAGCAAAACAATGCCAGATCAACGTTGTTTCGATGTCATGAGAGACGTCATTTCCACGTTTATTCAATGTCAGTTTGCTGTCTGGGACAATTAGTTTTGCTGTATTCATTCAGTTAGAACGCTACTTGTTTTGGCTTTAGTTGACAAAAAATGTCCCAAATCTAAATCTTTTGTCTGGCTGCATTTTACAAAAAAAGATGACAAGACTGTGGAGTGCAAGCTATGTGCCCTAAAGCTAACGTACCACAGCTCAACGACCAATATGGCCTATCACCTAAAAGCGGTAAGCGAGTTATTACGTGTCAGACAGCTTGCAATGTCTAATGTCTAAGAGTTTATTTATATATTTTATTGGTTAATATTATGTACTAGGTGCATCCCCAGGCCATGCCACAGGCGTCAGGAAGCACCCAGACGCAACCGGAGTTGGTCCATCCTCTGTGGATTGTGCATTTCATCGCCCAAGATATGAGGCCAGTCAACACAGGAAGGAGAGGGCTTTAAGAACATATTTAAAATCATTGAGCCAAGAAATACTGTGCCAGCATGGGAGACTGTCATGTGTGCGCTACGTTTGCGGTTTGATGAACTTAAAGTAAATGTAAACCAGTTTCTCCAATCCTCCGAGGCTGTAAGCCTCACAACTGATTTGTGGTCTTTGCTTAGAATGGAGGCATACATGACAGTTACGGCCCATTTTATCGATACGGACTGGACAATGAATAGTGTTGTGTTAGAAACACAGCAGATGGATGAAGCGCATACGGGAGAAAATGTTGCTGCGTGACTCAAGTCGCGGACACTTACCACATTCCACCAGAGAAGCGGGTGTCGGTGGTATAGGACAACGCTGCCAAACATGGTCCTCTTGGTGGAATTACTAAAGGGATCCGGTCAGTGGCCAGGCGTGGAGTTGGTTAGGTGTGCAGGCCACACTATGCAGCTGTGCGTAAATGCGGCCTTAAAAGAAGACCCGGTGTCGCGCACGGTGGCTGCGGCGCGCCGTCTTGTTGGGCAGTTCAAAAAGGGACACAAGGCAAAAACGGGTCTCAAAGAGAAACAGGTGCAGCAAAAAGCTCCTGAGCACAAACTCATCGAGGATGTAGCCACCCGGTTGAACTCCACCTGCTTTATGTTGGAGCCGTGCTGGCTCTTTACCGCCGTTTTATCGGACCCCAATTACACTAAGAGGAGTGACAGCAGCACTTTGAACATGACAACAGAGCAGTGGAACATGGCTGAAGACATCACAGACGTTCTTAAGCCCTTTATTACACTGACCGAGCTGTTGTCGGAGGAGACTAACACATCCATGTCTGCGGTCTTCCCAACCCTTGAGAATCTAAAAAAACGTCATCTTGCTGTCACAGATAACGATAGTCCAACAAAGAAGAAGATGAAACTTAAGCTTGTGCAGGAAATAGATAGTCGGAAACTCAAAGACAGAGTTGTGATGACAAGCAGCCTGTACATTTTAGCTGCAGTACTGGACCCGCGCTGTAAACAGCTACCTTTTCTTAATGATGAGAAACAGGATGAGGCCTATACTGAAGTCGTAAAACTTGCACAAAGGCTAAGCCTCTCAGGAGACGGGGCACAGCAGACAGGGGATGATGAGGACCCGTTGGCAAAAAAAAAACAGAAAACGGCAAAAGAGAAGGAGATCGCAATGCTTCTTTGTGGACATGGTGCAGAGGATGACCATGATGAGCCAAGCACACAAAGATCCTCTTGCGATGAAATGAAAGATTATCTTTAGGACAGAAGTAGAGTGGACACTGCAGGGCCACTTGAGTGGTGGAAAAAATAATAGGGAGAGATATCCACGACTTCCTCGGGCAGCCAAACGCATACTCTACATCCCTGCAACCTCCACTCCTGCAGAGCGCATATTTTCCAAAGCAGGATTTATTGTTAACAAGTCGAGGAGCTGTCTTTTACCCAAGAATGTGGAGATGTTAGTGTTTTTGGCCGACAACATAAAAAGGTGGACTAGGCCTGCCCTGCAGATTTGTAAGTTGCCTTAATGGCTTTATTATGCTGTTTTTTTCTTGTGTTTTTTGTTTTTATTTGTACACTTTAACACGTTTGAAAGTAGCTTAAATAACGTAACAAAATGAAACTAAAAATATATGCCTTCCTACTAGTATACACTACAGCCCATTATTATTAGGTTTGTTTTTTAGGCTATTTGGGTTTTTAGTGTGTTTGTTTTAAAACGCCTCGATCGGCTGGACAAAAGTTAACCCATAGCTTTAAAAGTAAAGAAGAATATATACTGCCTGTATAAACGAGAGCTTTTGTTTTGTTAGGATTTTTCATTTGAAAGTTTTAGCAGTTATATTTTTTGTAGCGTGTGGTGTGGTCAGGTGCGCGATTGTGACAGTCACTACAGTACCCGGAAAACTCAGCTTGTCTGAGTCTGGGCCTGTGGAGCCCCTGGTGGAGGAAATTCCACCAAAACGGGTCTTTGGACCTTCCACTGCAACCAGAATCATCTCCAGTCGTCTTGACTATGTCTTGCCACTGGGTACAGATGAGGCTGGTCGAGAGAGTGAGGTTGAATGCTGCGCAAATCACCCTCACTTAAATCCAAGTTCTCTGCGCAAGTCATGGCACTTTTTCTTACCATCGTCATTATCTAAGTCCTGTGGCGATGGGTGAGCGACGAAGCAGCAGGCACGGATATGCTGGAAGCTGTAGCCGCAAACCTGCACGCAGGCGACTCAGGATATTGGTCGTTCTCGCACTGGACCGAAGCAGCAGTGAAGTCCGGCAGCACCCTGAGTGACTGAGCAGCCCTATTCAGGATCGCACTGCTCACCTCCGCTGTGAGGAAAGGGTTAGAAAAGGTACCCTAAACATTGTCTGCTTCAAAACATCCTGGCCAGCCTACCGCAGCTGGCGGGATCCCATACTTGCGGTCGAAAAACAAATAAAACGAAAAAGACCAAAGTGATACCACTCATTGTTGGCGCCTGGAATGTGCGCACACTGATGGATACATTTGGATCAAAAAGACCTGAGAGACGCACCGCCCTCGTGGGCAGAGAGCTAGCCAGATATAATGTGGATGTTGCTGCCCTTAGTGAGACCCGACTGGCCGATACTGGACAAGTGACTGAAGTGGGTGCAGGTTATACATTCTTTTGGAGCGGACGAGGCCAGGAGGAGAGACGTGATGCTGGTGTTGGTTTTGCAGTAAAAAATCACCTGGTCAACCAACTGGCAAGCCAACCCAAGGGGATAAACGACCGTTTAATGACTTTACAGCTCCACCTATTTGGTAAAAAGGCGGCCACCATCATCAGTGCCTATGCCCCTACCATGACCAACTCTGACGAGATCAAAACTAAGTTCTATAATGACCTGGAAGTCATTATTGCTGCTACAGCCAGCTCGGATAAACTCCTGATACTGGGTGATTTCAACGCCAGAGTTGGAAGTGACCATCAATCATGGAATGGAGTCATTGGTGCACATGGTATTGGAAAATGTAACAGCAAAGGTCTTCTACTGCTGCAAACATGCTCTGAATTTGACCTGCTCATCACCAACACGATATTCCAACTACCAAAGCGCAAGAAAACTTCATGGATGCATCCTCGTTCACACCACTGGCACTTGATTGACTATGTCATCGTGAGGAGAAGCGATCGGCAGGATGTCAGGGTGACCAAGGCAATGTGTGGTGCTGAATGTTGGACTGACCATCGTCTCATTATCTCCAAATTAAACATCCGGATTAAGCCTAGCAGACGCCCACAAGGACAAAGACGTGTTAAGCATCTTAACATTACTCGCCTACAACAGGAACATACCAGACTGGCCTTTGCTGAAGCCTTAGACCATAACCTGGAGTCTCTAAGCTTTGAGCATACAGACGCTGAGGCAGATTGGACTGCTCTCAAGACCGTACTGCATTCTACAGCCCTTGAATCACTTGGTGTTCCATTACATACACATCAAGACTGGTTTGATGAGAACGATGCAGAAATCCGAGCACTCCTTGACGAAAAACATCGCCTGCATAAAGCATATCTGAATGACAGCAGCTCAAGTTTAAAGAAAACTGCCTTCCTCAACATTCGCAGGATTGTTCAGCAGAGACTCAGAGTCATGCAAGATGCCTGGCTGTGCGTAAAAGCTGAGGAGATTCAATCTTACGCTGACAGTAACAACACCAAGTGCCTCTATTATGCACTCAAGCAGGTCTATGGTCCGCAACACTCAGGAACTTCATCTCTCCTGAACTTAGATGGAACAACACTCCTTACGGAGAAGGACAAAATACTTGAAAGGTGGGTCGAACACTACAGCGCGGTCCTCAATCGGCCATCATGCATAAATGAGGAGGCAATTGCGAGATTGCCTCAAGTTGAAATAAACCAGTCCTTGGCTGTTCTACCATCCACTGAGGAAACCAGCAGAGCCATAACACTTCTTTCATCAGGCAAAGCGCCAGGGTCCGATGCCATTCCAGCAGAAATCTACAAGGCTGGAGGGCCTCGCTTAGTCGAGAAACTGACCGATCTCTTCCAGGCTATGTGGAAATTAGAAGCTGTTCCTAAGGAGTTCAAGGATGCTACTATAATCAATCTATATAAAAGGAAAGGCAATCGGCAGGACTGTGACAACCATAGAGGCATTTCCATACTATCAGTCGCTGGCAAAATCTTGGCAAGAATCCTTCTGAACCGCCTAATTGTCCACCTAGACCAGGGTCTGCTACCTGAGAGTCAGTGTGGCTTCAGAAAAGACCGCGGAACCACTGACATGGTATTTACTGCTCGGCAGTTACAGGAGAAATGCCAAGAACAAAATGTTGATCTATATATGGCTTTCGTTGATCTAACAAAAGCATTCGACACAGTCAGCCAGGAGGGCCTATGGAAAATCATGGCCAAGTATGGGTGTCCAGACAAGTTCATTGGCATTGTGCGCAATCTCCATGATGACATGATGGCCAGCGTCAGAGATCAGCAAGAGCTCTCTGATCCGTTCCCAATCACAAGCGGGGTGAAGCAAGGCTGCGTTTTAGCGCCAACGCTCTTCAGCATGGTGTTTTCTGCCATGCTGCAAGACTCATTCCAGAATCACAACACTGGGATTAACATCATCTACCGTTTTAATGGCGGGCTATTCAATCTGCGGAGGATGCAAGCCAAAACTAGAGTGGAGGAAGTCACTGTTCGAGAACTCTTGTTTGCTGATGACTGTGCTCTGGCTGCTGGCTCAAATAAAGATCTACAGGACAGTATGGACCACCTCTCCTCAGCTTGCAACAACTTCGGCCTAACAATTAGCACAAAGAAGACTGAAGTCTTATACCAACCTGCTCCTGGGAAACCCTATACTGAGCCAACCATCTTTGTGAATGGGCAAAAGCTTTCAACCGTTGACAAGTTTACTTACCTTGGTAGTACACTGTCTCGTGCTGTGCACATAGATGATGAAGTTAACATCAGGATTGTCAAGGCCAGTGTAGCCTTTGGACGTCTACGTGACTCAGTATGGGAAAGGACTGGCATCAAGCAGGAGACAAAATTGAAGGTCTATCGGGCTGTTGTTTTGCCAACTCTTCTTTATGGGTGCGAAGCTTGGACAGTCTACCAGCGCCATGCCAAAAAATTGAATCATATCCACTTGAGCTGTCTGAGGAAACTGCTGAGGATCAAGCGGCAAGACAGAATTCCTGACACGGAAGTCCTCAGCAAGGCAAATATCCCCAACATCTACACCATGCTTGCGAAGGAACAGCTTGGATGGACTGGTCACGTGACTAGAATGTCTAACGTGAGACTTCCAAAACAAGTCTTATTTGGCGAGCTGAAAAAAGGCAAGCGAGCACAAGGTGGCCCCAAAAAGCGCTACAAGGACACTCTTAAAGTTTCCTTGAAGAGTTTTGGACTCGACCTGAAAAGCTGGGAATCCCTAGCACAGGACCGATCTGCCTGGAGTAGAAAAGTCCAGGACGGTGCAATCCTCTGTGAGAGCAGGAGAAGCTCCTGTGCTATCTTGAAGAGGCAGCAGCGCAAATTTACCAAGGATGATCAAGTGGCTGCACCTCAGAGTTCTACATCCTTCCTGACCTGTCCAGTGTGCCACAGGGAATTCCGGGCTCGGATTGGCCTCTTTAGCCATCTGCGTACTCACCAAAACCCAACAAAATGACAAACGTGCCATGGTCATCATCAACTTTGATGGACGAACAAGAAGACAGTACCTAGGACTTTGCAGTAAAAAAAAAAAATCAGTTAATTTTCAAAGAATTGTATTATTATTATTATAGTTTTATGTATTATTGATGTTTTTTTCGTTGTTTTATACATGTTCTATGACAATTGTTTAATAAATGTTCAATCAAAATGCAAAACGTTGTGTGTTTTTATTTTAAGTCAACTAATCGTTGCGCAGGACAGGACTTTGGTCGACTAAGGATTTCTTTGGTTGACTACGCCCTACTGGAAGCAGTAGTATGATAAAACGTAACAGAATCAGTCCTATAGCTTCAGATCTAAAATTATGGGGAAAACTCATGGTAACAACAGCTATGTGGAATAATATTATAACAGCTTATAATTATTATTCTGTAAAATTTAGTCCTGATCGTAGGCTACTGTTGTTGCTAATAGTACAATGTTATTATGGCTATACATCAAAGACAAGTAGACACATAACAAACGCATCTCACACACTAAATCCCTACAATCTAATATTCGCTAGAGCCATCCAAGTTTAGTCGTGCTTCACTCAGTTCACATACAAAAAAGTCAGCACTAGAGGCTACTCACCTGTCCAGAAGAAACAGTGCAACATCGGCGTCCGATTTAAAATGTTCTCTCTACCCTTCAAAAGCCTTCACGATTATTATTAGCTTCATTGACAAAAAACGAATTATTTATTCCCTCGCCCTAATCCTCCTCCTCTTCTTCTTGGGGATTGCCTCTTCCATGTATCTGGTCCGTTGATTGCATAGGGTTGATAGATGGCTTATTCTTCAGCTCCGACTTCGCATGCAGGCGCCGTGAACGAGAGCAAAAAAAAACCACCCGCCCCTGTCGGTGATTGGTTAGAACCCTGTTTATTTTGATTTTGAGTGGTGGTTGTTCCCATTTGTTTTTGTGTGCACATCTCAGAGCCTAGGCTGCCTACAGTGACGCGTTTTTTTTGACAGCCTGCTTATGGAGCGGGCAGCTAGCAGGATATTAGGAAAGATTAGATAAATGTGATCATTTGGGCCTGAAATCACTGATACAACCTTTAAAGCCCTGTTTTAAGATAATTTCTGATGAAATAGAATGGTTAAGATTGAAATGTGGACACATGCTGCTGGGTCAAGAATTTTAGTTTATAGGTGGAGTTGGACAAAAACTATGATAAATGCGTTTTATGAAGTATTGTTACTGTATACAATACTGAACTTGCCCTTTAATTTTATGCAAGTGAGGAGGGTAACACTTTATTTCGATAGTCCACTTTAGACATTCTACTAACTATAAGTAACTTTTCAACTACATGTCAACTAACTGTCATTAGAGTATTAGTAGACTGTCAGTTTAATATCTGCTAACACTTTATTTTGTTGGTCCCCCAACAGACATTCAACTGACTATAAGTAACTTGGCGACTACAAGTAAACTTATTCTCCTAACCCAAAGCCTAACACCTAACTATAACCTAACAGTCTACTGACAGTCTACTATAATATACTAATACTCTAATGAGAGTTAGTTGACACGTAGTTGAAAAGTTACTATCGAAATAAAGTGTAACCATTTATGAATATTTGGGACCAAAAATTATTCAGACACTTTGACCAGACAAGGTTTGCTAATGGGACCTTTTCACACACAAGCTGAATGAAATGAAGCATTGCTTAGAAAATGTTTGATCTAAATTGGTATTATATAATTGTCTAGTTAAATTTAATAGCTGACAGATATTCAAAAGAATTCATCTGTGAACAAAACAAAAAAAAAAACTTGAGTTCTTGTCATATTTTATTACCATTTTCTAAACTATAGTGGATAAACTGTGATAATGTTGAAGGTGTCTGAATAAATTTTGGTTTGACTGTATATGCTGTTTAATGTTGATGGGGGACCGATTTTCAACTGATCTGAGAGATTTGCCTGCCATTGAGGCTGTAAATATCAGCAACTAACTCGTCTTATAGACATACTTTGACTTTACAAAGTTCGGAAACTGGTACGTTACACAAACAGCCACATAAGTGTATTTAAACACCTGAATAATGTAATTATAAGCGACATAAATAATGTATTAACTCACATTTGAGGACCCATTCGGCTCCTCCCGACCGCAGACGTAGGTTTGCAAGGCATTTTTCCTGGTGTTTTTCTGTCAATTTTTGTATTTTCCCCCCTTATGAACAACAACTTTTGTCACAAGATAAAAACTAATCGTGGTTTGATGGATTTGAGCAACCGTAAACAACGCTAAACATAGGCATTTGGAGTGTGTTATAGTGCTTCCTAAATATAGAGATCACTTCCTGCCCTCCATCTGCATTTCACGCCATGGCAACGCAGTGGCGTGACGTCACGTGAAAACAAGCTATAGCGGACAATGCCGATTACGGAATTGTAATGGATTTTAAACTCCCTACCCTCCCCTGGCCAGGCCATCCCTAAGTGTAATCACTCTTGACTTCTAGAAAGCCCAGATGCGCATTGTGAGTGACTGACCCCGTCCATGCGGCGGTAGCGCAGTGGAGAAACAGATTGAGCCTGACTGCTAAATTCTCCAGGATTGACCACATACTGCGCCAGCACCCAGTCACCTTTCATTGGCTCGAACCCTGAAAAACACACACACACAACCAACACTCTGTGAAAACTGATTTAAAAACACTGTTGCATATCTTTACCATAAAAAACACTATTTTTAAAAATGATATTTGAATGCATTTTACATATGAAATTCTTGTTTGTTTGTTTTTTCTTCAGTTTCTCCTCTTTTACACAACCAGGATCAGCATAAGCTTTTCTTTGTGTAGCATTCGTGATCTCAGCAAAACCTAAACGTTTTTAGACCATTTGATACACCAGAGAGAGACCGGCTGCAACAAACCCTATAAAGTGATCAAATTCAGACTCTGTTCACCATAGAAAGAGGATGCATCACTTCAGAAGACCTGGATTAAACACCTGGGGCCTGTACCATGATGATGGTAGTTGTACCATGATGGTAAACTCAGGGTTGCAGGATTAGTTTTGAGTTGACTAAACCAAACCAATCCAACCAGGATTTGTTGGTACCATGATGCTGATTATCAACTTTCTCTGTCAACTCAGGCTTTGATCCTGAGTTTAGGTGAGATCTCAGTAGCGAACAGCCAATCACACGCTGAGAAAGAGTTAAACTCATTCAAAACTCATTGAAATTAATTTCTCACGAGAGAAGCAGCACAATTCATGCTGCAGATGCAATATAATGTAGCTAACATTGTATAAATAAATTTGTCAGGTTAGACAATGAGAATTAATCACTTAAACCCCTTTATCTAAACCTCTCTCCACAACCATGCAACTCACGTGTCCTCCATGTCTGTAGTTTTTTAACACTTTTGACTTGTGTTTGTAGTTCTAACCCAGGGGTAGGCAAGTTCGGTCCTAGAGAGCCGCTATCCTGCAGAGTTTGGCTCCAATACTGAAAAAAACAACAACTCCTGCCTTAAGGACATTGCACACCGAGTCCGAAATACGCAACCAAAATTTTCGCACGTAAAAAAAAAAAAAAAAAAAAAAATTCGACCTCACGTTATGTAAATTACGCTTCCACACCACCTCCGAAACTTTCATCCATCATAAAAATCAATCGGATAGGGTTCGATTTTCTGCGAATTTCTGTTTCTGTGTGTGTTCATACCTCTGTTCAGGATCGATTGGTTCACGGAAATTGGTGGTCTTCTTTTTAATATATGGCTGCAGAATCGCTAGCAAAGCATCAAACTGTTCCACTGACATCATGAAGTAAATTTTGAACATCTCGAGATGAATTTGAGACTCCTTGATAAGGAGGTGGAACTCTCCTTCCTCGGCGCAATTTCAGGATTGGATGGACCCAATAATTTGTCTTTCTTCTCTTTTCAATAAGAGAGAGGGCAACAAAATCATACTTGCTTGACGAATCCATTTTGTTTTTTTCTGTGTTTTTTTACGCAAAGGTATAATAAATACGCATCAGACTCAGTGTGCAAGGTTTCTGTGCGTGACGAACTTTTAGGCTGACGAACACGAAACAACGCATACAAAAATTTCGGACTCAGTGTGCAATGGCCTTTAGTAATCCTGAAGACATTGATTAGCTTGTTCAGGTGTGTTTGATTAGGGTTGGAACTAAATTCTGCAGGACAGCGGCTCTCTAGGACCGAACTTTAATAGAAAAACATGAATGTAATTTGGAATTATTGAAATTACTATGAGAAACTTCTCATTCTCTACACATTTGTGAGAGAATGTGTTAATTTATGACAAATAGCCTATTAAAAAAAAACCTCATGAGAAGGTAAAGGATAAGGTAAAATAAGCAACAAGTGGGAGCTGACATTCTTTACATTTGTGCTTAATACTGTATAGGAATGTGCAATAATTATAAATAATAAATTCTGATGGAATGTAAAAATAAATTTCTTGAATGACAACAAATCGACATGTAATTTTGAGCTAAGTAATCATTACCCGATTTATCAATTTAACCACTCAGTTTTCTAATCTAAAACACATTTAGTTACCTAAAACTTGACTAAACAAAAACAGAACAAGGTTGACTAAATATGATAAACACTAAAAAGAACATTTGACACAGGACTAAGACACTAAATTAAAAAAAATAGCTGACAAAATTACCACTAGCACTCAATAAATGCTTTTTTTGGGGAAATTCAATCATGCAGGGGAAATTGCTTTGTGTTCTGACAGTTCCAGATACATGATAAAAGTCCATTAAATACTTACACATTGAGATAAAATACCAGTATGTGAGGTGTAATAAAGGCCTGTCACAGCATCCTATTGAGCATTAAAGTGAATGAACAGCTCTTCTGACCTTCGCAGAGAGCCGATCGTGGGAAAAACGTAGTCTGGTTTATAAGTCCTCCGTCCCGATCACATGACGTCACTGTTCCAATCAGAGGCCTGGGTTTGGCAGAGTCCTGTTTCAGTGCCTCCAGTGCTCCACTCTCCCACATGTCCTTCTGTAACTCCACCTGAAATCCACACACACTTTTTAATAATGTATTCCAAAAACCCTTCAATAGAAAAACAAGAAGCTCATAATAGTAAGAAATTAATAAACAACATCTAGACTGCACAATCAATTACTTTTCATACTCTCACAACAGTTATAGAAATCAGCGATTCTCAACCCTGTTCCTGGAGCCAGTATGTGTGTGCGGTCAAAGCCAGATCTGTCCGTTAAAAATAGACAGATTGTGTGTCCGTGTTATCTTTATTTTTGTAACACTAATATTCACTTTTGAAGCACAATTCTATCTTCTGGTGATTCACAAATTTCAAAAATCGCTTTCCAAAAGTATTACATTTCATAAACTGTACTATTTAACGTAAATGTATAGGGAAAAATCCAGAATTCAGCTCTCTTTCACAGCTTATTGCACTTAAATAGACATATCAAAGTATTCATTTTGTGGACCACCAGTTTAAAAAGTATATGGGGCTGTAAGATTTGTAAACTGCAAACATTTTGTTGTATCTGAACAAACCTGCAAGAAAGCAGGAAAATGTTTGAAAATGTTGGTTGACACTAAATGTTATTGTTTTAATCATAATACCACCTTATGTTTGTCATTTCATTGGGTTATATATGCACGCATAAGTTCCGCATTTGATGCAAGGATGCTCGTCCATTTTCGGTTGTGGAGATTAAGAGTCTTCAAAATTTACTGTCCTCCCGTCTTTAAAACGAAACGTACATACATTTAGATGTAATTTTGTATATAGTTATGTTCATTTAAAATAATTTTAAAAAGAAGAATAAACACAACGTTTCTTTAGTATAACCATGGAGTATAAAATTCAAAATTCTCAGTATTGCATTGGACTCTACGATCGGTGAAAGTTATCGAGCATCCTTACACCTTCACCGGAAAAACTGCCGTGCATAGAGCCCATTGGCTTTATGCACAGCTGCACTACTTCTGAACTTCAGCCAGCTCCTTTGTTACCCGTCTGCCATTATTGACAAACAGATTAATCCAGGTGTGCCTGACCTCAGTAGTCATAACCACAATAATCTGACACACCTGGATTAATCAGGTTTGTCCAATAATAGCACACATGAAACAAAGGAGCTGGCTGAAGTTCAGGAAGTAGTGCGCCAGATAGCACAAGGCTTTCTGATCTCCTATTTACATCTGGATGACGTATTTTAAAGAGTGTTTGCTCATCTGCAAGACGTCTATAGGACGTTTCCTGCAGATGTCAAATAGACATTTAGAAGATGTCTCTAAGATGTAATGATTTAGAATGTATGTTAAACTGACATCTTATAAACGTCTATTAGACATCTGCAGGAAATGTCCTATAGACTCTTTAAAATACGTCTTCCAGATGTAAATAGGAGATCAGACAGCCTTGTGCTATCTGGGAAGCTGTGCGTAAAGCCAATTGAAATGGCAAACATGCCAAAGTAAGCAAGGACTCCTTCAGTAAAACTTTCTTTCTGTTTTACAGCTTTATTGAACACAAATATTAAGCCAATTAAGAGCAGGCAGATATAAGAAGAACAGATACAAGTTAGAATACCAACTGTAGACTCGTTCATGGACATTATCTCACCCTGAGCGCCCTCCACTGTTCATGAGCTCCTTCCCGGACAGCCAGGGCCTGAACCGAGTCTCCCACACACAGCACGACTCCTCCTAACACAACTTCTGATGTGAAATACACCGCATGATCTATGAGACCATAATCCGCGCAAAGATGCGTCACGACCCCCGTCCGCACCTGCTGGATCTGCGCTATACCTGAACACACACACAAACAAACAAACAGAGAGAGAGAGAGAGAGAGAGAGAGAGAGAGAGAGAGTTAACAGCTCAGTCTCACCTGTACGCGCAGGGCCTGCTTTACACTCTACACGTTATCGACTAACCCTCAGAGTGAAGATCCTGCTCCTCCTCATCCTCTTGAGCTCTGCGCCACAGTGGGGAAAGCAGCTTAGACATGAAAACCTGCACGACGCTCACCATGATAATGTCTATTACCAAACAGAACTAACGTTCACCAATATCAATTCACAAACAGCGCGAATATTGCTGTTTAGAGTTCCAAATACCAGGTGAGGGACACATGAGTCCTCACAGTGAGATAACGCTTGCACGTGTGTGACGTATAGACGCTTGATGAAGTACGCTATCAACACGTGACGATGAATATTTTCTAACGCAAAGTTTGCTGCACACTCCTCCTGCCACATTTTCCATAGGCTCAATTAAGAGTAGAAAAACATTATAAAATTATGTAGTTTGTATATGGGTAATTCTGGGCACTTTTATGTACTTTGGTCATATTTTTAAAAATATATACAATTTTGGACACGTTCCTCTTTCTTTGTCAAACTAACAATAAAACCACCTAAAAAACCTTTTTCCTACCTTTCTATTAGTTTTTCTTTTCATACTTTTTAACCTCTTCAAATGGGTCACACAACCAGACTTTTAAACTTCACCAATGAAAATACAGTTTAAAAAGTATATCTAAATTAAGCACTAGTAAAATAATTAGCTAAAATACATTACAGTATTTAATGTGAGACACATGAATATTACCTTTTATACAAAGTATAGCTGTCGCACAGTATTCGTGTCATTTCCACCACAACACAGTATGTCCCTTTGTGAAAGATTTAGGTGGTTTCTATGGAAATGTTCAGTGACATCAGAGCACATGTTGGACCTGGAGGCAATATTAAATTTTCAGTCGAGCTGTGCAACTGAAAATTTTGAATACGGTTAAAAACAACCTTTTTGTTTGGACCTTAATCATTTATAGTGCTTAACGCTAAAGGAACTTTGTGAAGAGGATTTAGATGTCGACCCGCGACAATAAAAGACCGCTGAAAAACCCAAAAGCAAAGTTGACAATGCCAACAGGTGATGCTAGCCATGCCGCCTAAGGAAGAAACCCTCTAATTGACCTTTCGCCGGCCCCTCCCACAAAACGGCCATGTCCAATCACACATCAAAGCAACCGTTACTGTGTGAGCTGTTCCGTCAAACAGTAAGCGGTGCGCCCACGGCGTTTGTAAATCGGACACAAGATACCCCGAGAGATTGTCTGGAAAAGTTGTGTTTTTTCCCTTTCCAAAGCCCAAAACACAACGCGAGCGGTGCCTAAGATGTATTAAACAGTGTGGACGCCCCAATTCCAGTTAAAAGTGTCGAACATGGTTAACTCGCGTGCAGCGTGCGTGAGACTGAGATTAGTCAAAGAAGCACGGAGAAAGCAGATCAAACAGATCCAAAGGACTTAAATTTTCTAAAGGGTTGTTGTTAACATACCATGATATTCTCGGGGAAAATGAGCAGCAGTCAGCTAAGTTAGCAGTGCAGCACCGTAGACTATAACAGAAAATAACATTTAACAAATACACACAATACAGTATGTCTTGATGCAAATGTACCTGGAATAAAAGCACACTGATGTCGGTGAAAACTCTCCAGGGAGGAGGACCCCCTACCACACGTCCAGCTCTTTGCCACCCTTCTGGAGTGTCCCCACCTTTGTGTACAGTGCAACACCTGGAGGGTCTTGGAGGCACCCCAGGTGCTTCTGCTGCACTTCCCACACGTGGCGCACGTTGTCATGGCTCACTAGACGCAGTCCTGTGGTGTCTGTCAGCTCCCACACTGATTCCAGCAGCCCTGATATCATGCTCCGTATCTCCTCCACTCCACGCGTCCTCCTCCTGCAGTGTCTCTTCAGTTCCCCTGGGCTGATGGTGGCCACGAGCTGTTCTTCAGTGGGAGCATGTCCGCTGTGGCTGCTCTTCCACTCTGCTCTCTTGGCCTCCTTCAGGCGTTGCACATCCTCCTGGTCCCATTCAAAAATGCAGGAGGAAAGCTTTGCACAAAAGGTGCCATAGAGAGGGTGGTGTTCTGTAGTGAGCCCACAGTTAAAGCGTTTCATAAAATGGAAGCTGTCTAAGCGCACTGCAGACTTCCATGGGTGAAAGAGCTTAGCCACTGAAGACACACCTGTGAAAAACAACCAATCATAATAACATAGACCACAATACCTGTACTCCCAATTCCCTGTACCACTTCTCCCACAAGTGGCATTTGTATTACATACATATATTTAATACACATGGTTCTAACAGTGTGTGTGTGTGTGTGTGTGTGTGTGTGTGCGTGTGTGTGTGTGTGTGTGTGTGTGAGAGAGAGAGAGAGAGAGAGAGAGAATTCACCCACCTGACTGGCTGCAGCAATCTCGGTCGACATAGATGACCTCAGGTTCAGCTTGGCCCGCATTCTTGTACCGAGTGACGATGCCTTGGCACAACTCTTCTAACCCTGCACCTTCACCCGTTGTCAGAACAGAGTTCAACACCTGGCCAAACTCATTTCCGATGTTTGACATCCATGCAGCACTGTCCCCGATCCTGCCAGCCAGCTTTTTGGTGATCTGTAAAACAAACAAAAACATTGAGAAGTAAAACAATTTCCTGTTTTGTTATAATTATAAATGTTCTATTTTATATACTTTTTTTACTTTTGAAACCCTAACCTTCTTTGTTGAATCAATTTTAAGTATTCTACCATAGGTAGAAGTAATCACTCCCTTCATCTCATCCACATGGCTGAGGATGTCGTTGGAGTGGACCGTCTCAAACCATTGAGCAAGTGGAAGGGGCCTGAAGGGTGGTGGAGGAAGATAAACAGCTGCAGAGGGGATGAAGGTAGCCATCTTCATGTGACGTTCACAGTCTGAGAGGTAGCGGATAGTCTGCCGTGCCCACTCCTCGCTGTGCGCTTCCGCTATTGCAGACTGGAGGTAGGAGGAACTGTTCCCACTGGTCCTTGGCTTAAGGAAAGTCATACATTTCCTGTCCAGAGCCAGCTGTGTTGTCAGGACAGCGGGAAACAGGCTCCTGTGTGCCACATCCACCTGCGAGAGTATCTCCTGGCTCCATGGGCAGACTGGCTGAGAGCACTTGCTGCAACGTGGATAGTCCCCTCCCACTAGGTAGTAGCGGCTATCTACATCAATCACCTCCCTGACCTTTCTGTTGATCCCAGAGCTGTTCATCTTACAGGAACATTGTGGGCATTTTAAAGGAATCCCCCACATCCTCATTGGTGCCCAGATGAACATTCTCTGATGGTAGTACCACCCAGGCTCAGGAGGAGATGGTTTGGGCTCCAGTGGGGGGTGAAACCAGCAGGCTTGGATTTTGGGTTTCAGCTGGCCTGTAGCCTCATATAGGCATTTTGCAATCCACACCTGATCTGCTTCCTGGACTACTCTCCGAAACTGCTCAGGAAGAAAACCTTTCCAGTTGTTTGAAGTAGGTTTTGAAGTTTGTGGAGTTGCAGTGTGGTGTGGCTTGGCTGAGCTACTTAATGGAGGGAGCAGAGATGGCGTTGTCTGTGATGGTACTGGTAGCACTTTTGTGGTTGTAGTGCTTTTATAGTGCTTCGGTTGTGGCTTTTGATGTGATGGCATTATGAACGCTGCATAGTGAACCTGTTGGATATGGTTCAAAAGACCAACAGTACCCTGCACCTTGGCCCCACAGGTGTCACACATCTCATCCGTGTGGTGGTCAGACAGGTGCTCTGAAAATTTCTCTGCCTCCACAAGCTGGTTGCACTTGTAGCACTGCACTCCCTGTCCTGCTACTGATGCTCTTGTGTCTGTGTCTCCTCTACCTGCCTCCATGTTGTCTCGGACTGCCCCTGCATCCATGTCTCCTCTCCTTGTCTCTGTGTCTCCTCTACCTGCCTCCGTGTTGTCTCGGACTGCCCCTGCCTCCGTGTCTCCTCTACCTGCCTCCATGTTGTCTCGGACTGCCCCTGCATCCACGTCTCCTCTACATGTCTGGATGCCTTCTCTCCCTAACTCCGCGCTGACTTGCCTTGTTTCTGTCTCAACTCCTCCTGTCTCACTGGACCCAGCACCTGACATGTCTGCCGGCTTGTGGGGGGTACAAAAATCCTACACTACTGATTTTCTCCAGAATGGTACACATATACTTACTGTTCAATAAATAAATCCACATGCTACAGACTTAAAATAGAATAATGTTTATTCAGACATGTTAAAAGGAAACTAGAAAAAACACAAAAAAGCAAACAGGCTTTGAAAACATCAGGCATTACTTCAAAATCATTAAAACCCACCACAGGAAAAAACAAACAAACAAACAATCAATTAGTAAATAATAGTAAATTTCACCTACCTTGTGGAACCCACATGAGCACCGAAGGCTTCTCCCAAACAGATCCTTAGTAGAATGGCTCTGCAGGGGGCAAGCATCAATTTTCTCCAATGCCCTTTTCCATTTCTTGGCCCCTTGCCTTTTTCCAGTTGAAAAGTGGTATTGGCCCTGGGCATATTTTAAGCAGATGTCCCTCCAGTAACTATCTGGCTTTCCTGTCTTAGTCATCTGCAAACATTAAATATAAAATGGGTTAATGTCAAGCTAGGCTATGTGTGTTGACAGACAGAGGAAATTATACATGTCAAATACATAAATACATACATTTTTATACATGTATATCTGAAGAGTTCAGATGCAAAAGCCTCTAAGTGTCATTTGAAATTTTCTTCTAGAATGATAATTTTTATCAAGCTTGTATATTTAAGTTCAGTATTTTCACTTAAATTGCAATGAAGATTACCTATTAATTGTCATTCAAATGAAATTACTGAACTTGAATATACAAGCTTGATAAAAATGATCATTTTAGAAGAAAATTTCAAATGGCTTTTGCATCTGAACTCTTCATATGTATGTATGTATGCTTTACATTACTGTTTTATAATTGTTGAGAAGCAAATTGAAAAAAATATGTTTTAAAGGGTACTATATATAATTGAAAAGGTACTATATAATAAATTAATAGATCTGGACACATTTGTTTGTACCCGAGGGGATGAATGAAACTTGGCACAATTATTTCACATTTTAAGGCTTTTCCAGAAAAACTGGCAGAGTTTATACGGCAAATAAACAAATAAATATGTTATTACTTGTCTTCTTATTCTGTCATATCACCAATGTCCACAGTGCTAGTATGTAAGTAAACGTTAAGTTAGCTGCTACAGCGAGTATTGAACAGTATTTGTCCTCACAACAAAGCTGTCTCTGGGCATGAAATGTATGACTTTAAACGCTAACTGCTATAAATATTAACATGTTTCCAAACCTTTTCCCCGTGTTTTGTGTTGTTGATGCGGAAGAAAAAAATGACTGCCACCAGCGATAACCGCGCCTCCTCTTGCGTCACGCGTCACGTGA